>CM054811.1:12180982-12928013 GCA_028984105.1 Lavandula angustifolia
TTATAATGCAGGCAGTGGAATGTCTTCTGGGGTGAACTTTGCTATACCGATCGACACCGCGGTTCGCATCGTGCCGTATCTTATCATATATGGGACTCCGTATGCAGATCGATTTTGAAACCGTCTATTTCCCTCGTCATAAAGAAAAGTGGTTGTATATATTATGTCAATTATATACATGTAGTTGAATATTTTTAACAAATTGTCAAAATTGTCAAACTATTTTACTTATTTTTTTGTAATTATTATTAATTCAATTGAAATAAATGCAATTTTACTAATTTGTAAAAGTACTTAATATATTTATTTAATAATTGAATGATTATTACCATTCTATTACTAGTATATATCTGATATCTGATGCGATTAAGAATTATCCATGTACTACTATCAAGAATCAAGATTCTTCACTAGCAAGTCGCAACAATCTTTCACTTTTGGGTTAACGTAATCTCTGTTATTGGATATTTTTCTTTCATTATTCCGCCACTTTTTTATTCCCTCGATCTCTAAATCCGGCGACATAATTCTCGTAATGTGCTGTAAATTTTGATAAATCCACCAGCAGACCAGGTATTACTCTTGATTTAGGGGTTTTAGTGGGACTGCGCCTCGTGTTCTAATTCCCACGATGGTGTAGAACGGCTCGTTTATTCGATGAATTTTGCTGTTGTTTCACTCGCGAATTCTTGATTTCGATCACTTTCACAGTTAATTGACATTGTTGGTTTCTATATACCAATTACGTGGGTGTATTTGGAAGTACTTGTTTGGTATTCTCGTCAGAAGATAGGGTTTCTAGATTCAAGATTCTTGTTGCTTAGCGTGTTTCATCTGTTCGAGATGTAATTTTTATTTCTTTAAACTCATGTTGTATGATTCTATCCGTACTAGAGTTGTAGAGGGAGAAGTGGAAAGTACTCAAATGTATTTATAATTATCTTCAACTTTTCTGATCATCACTTTGGTTATTCAAAAGTTGTAGTCTTGCAGGCTTCTCTTTAGCGATCAATGGCAAGGGGAAAGAAGCGTCCTCCGTATCGGGATGAACCGGACAGCAAGGAGCAGAGGAGGAGAATTGATACTAGGTAAAGAGAAAGAGACGAAAGGGGAAACGATGAGTTAATAGTGTACAGAATTCTTTGTCCGGATAGTGTTGTTGGGAGTGTGATTGGAAAGAGTGGAAAAGTCATAAACTCCATCCGGCAAGAGTCGAGAGCAAAGGTGAAAGTGGTTGACCCTTTTCCGAGTGCTAAAGACAGAGTTATCACTGTCTATTGCTATGTAAGAGAAAAGGATGAAGTTGATATTGATGGCGAATCCAATGATAATCGACCTCTTTGTTATGCACAAGACGCCCTTTTTCGGGTACATGCTGCCATTGCAAATGCTAGACATTCACAAGGAGAATCCGACAGAAATAAGAAAGATAAGGATAGGGATGAGTGCCAGCTTCTCATTCCATCGAGCCAATCTGCTAGTATTATTGGGAAATCCGGTGCAACGATTAAGAGATTAAGGAACAAGACTAGGACAAACATCAAGGTTACTGCTAAGGATTCTAGTGATCCATCCCATTCTTGCGCGTTGTAGTTCGACAATTTTGTTCTGGTTAGTTGATTCTTGAAATGAAATGCAATGAACTTGAATAGTTAATTAGTACTCAGTAATATCCTATCTTAAAAGCTAATATCCTATCTTAAAAGCATGTTTATTTATTGAATCTTTCACTTATTTTTTTGACTGTATAGGATTAGTTATTGCTGGTTAGTTGACTCGAATTGAAATGCAATGAGCTTAAATAGTGAATTACTGTGTGTGTATTTTCATATTTTACTTAAATTGCTGTTGTAGAGGATTAGGTATTGCTGGTTGGTTGACACGGAATGAAATACAATTAGCTTGAATAGTGAATTCTCCTATTGTAAAAACATATATTTTTTTTCATCTTCTACTTAATTTATTGATGAAGATGATTAGTTATTTCAATCCATGTTAGTGTGTAGACTGTTCGTTTACGTGATAGTATCTTTTGTTAGATATCCGGTGAGCCGGAGTCGGTCACGAAAGCACATCTCGTCGTTTCATCGATTATGTACAGTTTTATACCGAAGGAGAGCATTCCTCTCGACACTTCCGTCCCAGAAGCACCACCAAGCATCATTATTCCATCGGCTGTTCCAATATATCCTGCTAGTGGACTTTATCCGGGTCTCGAACCCTTTTGCAACGGTAGACAAGTGCCTCCTATACTCGGTCCTTCACATGAAATCCCAGGCTACGCTCGTGCTGGGAGCACGTGGCCAGTATATTCATCTGCTCTTCCTGTGGTGTCGGGTAACGGTGCTGCCTCGCAATATAAGGAATTGATCATAAAGGTGCTTTGCCCGTCTAACAAGATTGGCCGTGTTATTGGGAAAGGTGGAAGTTCCATTAAAAGTATAAGACAAGAGACCGGTGCTCGTGTTGAAGTTGACGACTCTAAGGCCAACCGTAGTGAGCGTAACATCAGTGTAATCACAACTGAGGTAATTTGGCAAGAAATACCTTTTTGTCTTGGATTCTATTATGATTATACTGATTTGAAGTTTATGTGTGTGCATGTGTTCTGCCCAAGGTTTTAAAAAACGTAAACGGGTTTCGAGGCGTTTTTCCATGATTTCACGAGCCGTAAAATTGAGGCGTAAATTTAATTTTTTCCCCCTAATAAATATATAATAATACATCAGTCTAAAATACTCTCAAAACCTGTGATTTCAAGTTTTCAACAATGTGATGAAGCTATTTTAGAAATAAATATGGAAATTACAATCAATTTTCAAAATGAACACAACTATTTAGAAGGAAAAAGAAAAAAGAACCAACCAACAATCATTTCACAGTTCATCGATAATCAAGAAAACCAAACAGTTTATTATCACCATACATTGAGATGAATCTGAATACAAAAAACCCAGTAATAAAAAGCAGCCAAATATCATACCTCAAAAACAGCAAAAACCGGAGGATTGGAGAAGAAAACACAGAAAAAATCGAATCAAGAATCCCAATCCGATAAAATCGAATCAAGAATTCCAACCCCAATCAAAAAATTCGGAGGCTTGGCGCTGATTTCTTGGTGAGAAATGGGAAATTATAGTAGAAAACCTAACCAAGCCCTCAATTGATGGATTAATTGGACAATTGATGAATTAATTGGATTAATTCATAAAAACCCAATCCAATTTCTAGCCCAATTGAAGAGCAATTGAAGAGACGGAAGATGGGCCAAGGGATTTAGGGGTTTAATCGTTAATTTCAATCCCAATTTGAAATTGGAGCGACTCAAGTTCCGGAACGGAACGTGCGCCTTGAGGCACGCCTCGCCGGCGCGAGGCAGAGAAATGGAACGCTCGGCCGGAAGTGTACGCCTCAGAATGGCTCGGAGGCGTTTCGCACAAAGGCGCACCTCAAAACGCGCCTCTTTTACGTTTTTTTAAATCATGGTTCTGCCCTTCCTCATTATTATTTCTCTTATTCTAGATGTTATCTTCCATTTAAAACTCAACTTTCCTAATCTTTCTTTACATTTGCATCTGGTCAAACTTCACGGACAAAAATAAATCCGAACTAGATTTAGAGGGTGTTTGGAGTAGCTGAAGCTTATTGATAAATGCTTAAAGCTGCTTAAAACTGCTAAAAACAGCTTATTCGAAAATCAATTAGTATTTGGAAATAAGTGTTGAAAGCTACTGAAAGTGGAAAAAATAGTGTTTGAGAATACAACTTATAGAAGTAGCTTATTGTTAATTTGTATAAAAAAATGTATATTTTCCCTTAATGTTATTAAATAATTATAACTTTATAAATAAATGATATTAAGAAATTATTTTTATTCTATATTTATTTTTTTCCTTTATAATATTAATCTAAATATTATATATAACATAAATCATACTAACATAAGTATAGCATACAATTATTTGTTAAATACTATTTATTTGTATTAATTCATACATTTATTATACAAACAAAATACATAAAAAGTTGTCCATAAATTTTGTACCTAACCTAATTAATTTTGTTGGTGACAACAAATGTGAGATTTATTCATAACCTAATAAATTTACCTAAGAGATTGTGAGAATTGATAGAGAGAGGAAGAGACGGCTATGTGATGTTGAAGGAAATAATATATTCCCTCTGTCCCGTTATTTGTGGCTCACTTTCCCGAAAGGGGTGTCCCGTTATTTGTGGCCACTTTCCTAATTTGGTAAAAAAATTATTATATCTTCTACTTTATCATATTCTCTCTCCTACTTTATTACATTTTATCTCCTACTTTATCATCATCTCTCTCATACTCTCTCACTATTTTACTCATCTTCTCTCTCATACTTTATCATCTACTCTCTCTCTCATACTTTATTATCTACTCTCTTAATTCACGTGCCGAAACCAATTGAGCCACAAATAACGGGACGGATGGAGTAAGAGTTAGGGATACTTTGGGAATTACATAAATTTTTTAAGGGCATTTTGGTCCGAAAAAGTCAAAAGCAATAAACTATAAGCTAGAAGCTGGGGTGGAGAAGCTTCAGCTGCTTCTCTATTTTAGACCTGATTTTAGATAATTTCAACTTTAAGTTGTTAGTCCCAAACACCCTCTCAGCAGCTTAAAGCTGAAAGCAGCTTCTAATAAGTTGCTCCAAACACCCTCTTAGTACTCCTTCCATCCCATTTGAAGGGACGTGTTTCTTTTCCGCGTTGTAATTAAGAAAGTTGATGATAAAGTATGAGAGAGGAATAGACGATAAAGTAATAGAGAGAAGATGAGTGAGATAATAGATGATAAAGTAGGTGAGAATTAGTAATTTTTTTTGGTAAAGTTATTTCTTTTTTTTGGAAACGTGTAGCTTTAAAGGGGACACCCCGAAATAGAAAACACGTAGTTTCAAATGGGACGGTGGGAGTATTTCATTTCTGACCATTTACAGAACTGGCGTGAACCTGCCTTTTCACGATTGAAGCGAATATTAAATGCGTGCTCCTTTGAATTTCCTTCTAGTATTATTTTGTTGCAATTACAAATGCTTTTATTGGTTTTTTCCTAACCTCGTGTACCTACCCTGATGTCTCTTTTGAACAGTCATCGGAAGATTTGAAATCCATGGCAGTTAAAGCTGTTTTATTGTTACAAGGAAAGATAAACAGCGAAGAAGGTGACACCGTAACCATGCAGCTCCTTATTCCTTTAAAGGTTATCGGCTGTATCATTGGTAAAAGCGGTTCTATCGTCAACGAAATCCGCAAAAGAACTAATGCAGATATACGAATTTCCAAAGGCGACAAGCCCAAATATGCTGACGGAAGTGATGAACTTGTTGAGGTTGCTCAATAAATCATGCTATATTGTTGTAATCTTAACAGCGTCTCGATTTGATTTCTTATTCTTGTGAAATTGATTTTACTTCTGCAGGTTATTGGACAAGTTAGTAATGTGAGAGATACACTTATTCAGATTGTTTTGAGGCTCCGAGATCATGTCTTAAAGGATAGGGAAGATGTCCGCAATTCTTCTACTGGTGCCGAGGCGTTATATGCCAGTGATGCATCTCTTCCAATGTCGTCAAATTCCCTCTCTTGTGCTGCATTGAGTTTCGATGAAAGGACTGATAACGATTAATGGGAGTGGTTTGTATTGATATTATCATAATAAGGTTATAATTGTAAATTAATGTAATTAGGGTTTCATTCATCTCATGTTACCGCCGTCATCTTCTCTATATATATTAGTGTTTATCCTTGTAACAGGGGCGAAGAAATACAATTTCAGTTTACATTCTTCCTCTTCTTTTCTCAAATCTTTTCTATCTCTTTATCACAACATGGTATCAGAGCTATCAATTTCTGAAATCTTGCAGTCAGCGAAATCTTCACCTCCGTAAAAGATTGTTGAACAAGAAGTCAGCGAGCAGTCTTCTGTTTTTGTTCTTCTCTGCCTCGAATTCTCAGAAGCTTAAAAATTTTCGATCCATGGCTGATTCTTCTCCGGTTTTGCCCTCTTTTCATCCTATTTCTCTCCGCTTGGATCGCACCAACTATAGTTTTTGGCGGACGCAGATTCTTGCTGATGTTCGAGCTCATGATTTGGAAGGTTTTCTTCTTCCTACAACAACGATTCCGGCGCCGTTACTTCCTGGATCTACTGAAACTCCCACTCCAAATCCCGCCTATCTACTATGGGTAAGGAGAGATCACCATCTTATGGGCTGGATGCTTAGCTCTATTACTGAATCCATGCTCGGACATGTCAACCGCTGTAAATCTTCCTCTGAGATTTGGACGGCCCTCGAAAATCTGTTTCAATCGCAATCAAAAGCTCGGGTGAAGCAACTTCGGTTAGCTCTCCAAACTCAGAAGAAAGGCGATTTATCTGTTGACGATTTTATTCTCAAGATGCGCGGCATAGCTGATCAATTGAGTGCTATAGGTCAAGTTGTGATCGAAGAAGATCTCGTCCTCGCTGTCCTTGGTGGCTTCGGTCTTGAATACGATTCTGTTGTGGTTAATTTGACTACTAGATCTGATTCTGTCACTTTGCAGGAGGTTCAATATTTATTGCAGGCACATGAATTACGTTTGCAGCAACATCATTCAAGTTCTACCATTCCTCCTTTAGTAAATACGGCATACACTAAATCTCATGGCACTTCTTCCTCAAATTCTCATGGTTCCAGTCACAATCCCTTTCAATCTCACTCCTATCCTAGAGGAGGAGGAGGTTCCGGTCATCGAGGAGGTCGTGGTTGCGGTGGTCGTAGTTCTAGCAGATCTGGAACTAAAATGGTTTGCCAAATTTGTGGTAAAACTAATCATGTGTCCTTGAGGCCATTTTGTGGTAAAACAAATTCGTAGTTCTAGCAGACTTGGATGAGCCCATTTTTATGAATCAACCCCAAGGTTTTCTTGATCCTATCCATCCTCATTATGTCTGCAAGCTTTCTAAGGCATTGTATGGGCTTAAGCAAGCTCCCCGTGCTTGGTATGACAAGTTGCATCAATTTCTTGTCTCTTACGGCTTCACCAGATCCAGATCCGACTTCTCCTTATTTTTTCGCTCAAATGGTTCTTCCCTCATCATCATCCTCTTTTATGTGGATGACATACTGATCACAGGCCATGATACCAACGGTATTGCTTCTCTTGTTCAATCTCTTAGTTCTGTTTTTGCTCTCAAAGATCTTGGAGATGTCAGTTTTTTCCTTGGTCTTCAAGTCGCTCGGATAAAGAAAACTTTTCGGATTTGTCAGTCTAAATATATATATGATCTTTTGGTAAAGACAAATCTTGCTGATTGTAACCCGACTCAGCTTCCTATGGCTACTTCTCCGAAGTTGAGCAAAAATGATGGTGCAGCCTCCTTTTCTGATCCTACGCTCTATCGGAGTACCATTGGAGCCTTGCAATATCTTACATTGTCTCGCCCCGACATAGCTTTTGTTGTCAACAAGTTAAGTCAGTTTCTCACCTCTCCCTCAGACCTTCATTGGCAAGCCTACAAGAAACTGCTTCGATATCTCAAGGGCACTATACATCTGTCCTTAGTCTTCTCTCCTAGTCCTTCGTCCAAGTTGATTGGTTTTGCTGATGCGGATTGGGCTAGTTGTCCGGACGATCGTCGTTCCACTGGCGGCCACTGCATTTTTCTGGATCAAACTTGATCAGTTGGAGTTCTAAAAAACAGGAAGTTGTCTCCCGTAGTAGTGCCGAGTCGGAATACTGATCACTTGCCGTCGCTACTGCTGACTTAATTTGGCTTCGTGCCTTATGTACTGAGCTTGGACTTCAATTCTCCTCTCCCTCCCAGTTATGGTGTGACAACAAGAGTGCAATTGCCTTAGTCGGAAATCCCATTTTTCATGCAAGAACAAAGCATATAGAAGTCGATGTTCACTTTGTGCGCGAAAAAGTTTTGGATCGATCTATTGATGTTGGCTATGTCCCAGCTGAAGATCAAGTGGCAGATGTGTTTACAAAGCCATTAGTTGAACCTGCCTTTGTTCGATTACGCAGCAGGCTCCAACTTATTGAAGATTATGGTTAGCAGTTCGTTTGGGGAATATTGATATTATCATAATAAGGTTATAATTGTAAATTAATGTAATTAGGGTTTCATTCATCTCATGTTACCGCCGTCATCTTCTCTATATATATTAGTGTTTATCCTTGTAACAGGGGCGAAGAAATACAATTTCAGTTTACATTCTTCCTCTTCTTTTCTCAAATCTTTTCTATCTCTTTATCAGAACAGTTTGGGATTGCCTTCCTCGAGTGGATATGGATATGGGCCCCTACCATTTTGCTTCTAACTTATCTACTACTCCCTTCGTCCTGTTATTAATGTCACATTTTTTTCGGTACGGAGATTAAATTTTTTTTTATTTAGGTGTATATTGTAAGAGTTTTAATTGTATTATAAGAAATTAACACGGTTTTCGAAGAATGGTTGGTGGAAATGAATGCGAATTCATTCAAATTTTATTAAGGGATATTTCAAGCAATTGATTTTTTTATTCGATTTTTTAAAGGTTGTAATTGTAATTTAAAGTTTTCAAAAAGTTAAAAAAACATACTCCCTCTGTCCCGCTATTTGTGGCTCACTTTCCCGAAAGGGGTGTCCCGTTATTTGTGGCCACTTTCCTAATTTGGTAAAAAAATTATTATCATATCTTATACTCTATCATATTCTCTCTCCTACTTTATTATATTCTCTCTCCTACTTTATCATCATTTATCTCATACTCTCTCATTATCTTACTCATCTTCTCTCTCATACTTTATCATCTATTTTCTCTCGTACTTTATCATCTACTATCTTAATTCTTGTGCCGAAAAGAACGTGGCCACAAATAGCGGGACGAGAGGGAGTAATTTTTTGAGTTAGAAGTAGAACGGGTGTGAAAAAAAGACTTTTGGAGAGAGAGAACACAAAAATGTGGGGTAAGTAGTGAGTAATGATGAGTCCACTTCATTTTTAAATGTAGAGTTAATATTTGTCATTTTAGGAAATAGAACATTAATAGTGGGATAACCCAAGAAGGAACAGAGGACATTAATATTGGGACGGAGGGAGTTTTTTTAGTTACCGAAATTTGGAGCAACCCGTTAGTTGTTATGCATCCTTTTGGATTTATATCATCGTCAATATTGATCGTTTCCTTCCGGGAACTAGCTCTGATACCAAACTGATGCAGCGGAAGGTAAAGTAAAAATGAAATAGATAAAAGGGATAGATGTGATATCAATCGAATCCGTTGATTCTCGGAATGCCGGAGACGATTTACAAATATTAATCAAAATCTGCTGATTTGCGCACGAATACCGGAAGTTGATTTTTTGTTAACCCATTGATTCGACGCTCTAAATACCTAGGATAACGGCATCCAAAATCGATCCGCTTAACGGAAGGGAATGGGGGACGAACGGTCGCACCGTCGATTTTCTTCAATTCATTCAAAACTATCTATTACATCTCATTACACAAATATAAATAGGAAACTAAAAAACCCTAAAGCCCAAATACAAAAGCCCACTAACTAATTATTATAATTAAAATAAGCCCAACAGCAAACACCGATTCTTCTCTTCATCATTCTCTCTGGATTTGACAAAATTCGTCCTCGAATTTTCAACAGCCAAAAATCAGCAGAACAATAAAATGAGAAGTCAATCTGCAAGCCCAACAAAGCAGTCCACAATACCACAACAACCCATTAGGAATTAATCCTTATTTGAGCCCAGAGGGTTGCCCAAAACAAGTGAACCCTCCTTTTCCAACTTGTTGGGCGCAGATACAACTCCGTCACATTTCAGCGGCGCTGTAAATTGTGAGTGGGTGGCAGATTGTTGACGGGGAGGTGCAGGCAGCCTATGGTGGTGACGGCGGCGGCGGTGGGGCGCATGCGGAAGACGGCGCGTCTGGACCCCGACAGGCACGACGAGTGAGAAGATCTACTTGTCGGCGGAGCCTTGCGAAGGCGGCGCACGAAGTGGTTCGCAGGCGGCGGCGCCGCTCGGTGCGAGCTTTCACTGCGGCAGCGGCAGCGGCAGGTGATGTGTTGTGCGATGGGTGGGGCCTAGACTTCGGCGGCATGAGCGACGGCGCGCACGGGCAAATCTAACGGTCGGCGGCGCTGCTGACCCTAGCGGCGATGGTGGACAACCTATTCAAGGCGGGCAGATCTGGAGCGGCGGTGGCTAGAGCACGTTAGAAACACGTCTGGAGAAACCTCTTCAGCATGGTTGTCGGAGGCGGACAGATTTGGGCAGCCAACTTAACCTTTTTTTTTTGTCCTTTGCAAAATTGGATCTGAACACGAAATGGGCGGAACTCTCCTCAATGCCGGGATTCGTCTCTGATACCAAACTGATGCAGCGGAAGATAAAGTAAAAACAAAATAGATAAAAGGGATAGATGTGATATCAATCGAATCCGTTGATTCTCGGAATGCCGGAGACAATTTATAAATATTAATCAAAATCCGTTGATTCGCGCACGAATACTGGAAGTTGATCTTTGTTAACCCATTGATTCGATGCACGAATACCTAGGATAACGGCATTCAAAATCGATCCGCCTAACGGAAGAGAATAGGGGACGAACGGTCGCACTGTCGATTTTCTTCAATTCATTCAAAGCTATCTAGTACATCTCATTATACAAATATAAATAGGAAACTAGAAAATCCTAAAGCCCAAATACAAAAGCCCACTAATTAATTATTATAATTAAAATAAGCCCAACACCAAAGACGACTCTTCTCTTCATCATTCACGATTTGCTTTACTATGTGAAGCATGTATAGCTGATAAATTTGTAAGCAAGCTGTGACCGTTATGCAAAAGGAAGATTGTTAAGTTATTCATGGTAACTACTGTCAACGAAGAAATATAAGTTAAAAGAGAGAGCAAGAATAACTTCTTGATCTTCAGCCCGTAACATGAATTACCTATTTACCAATTTTGTCATTTCTTTTGTGAAGATCAGCGGCAATGGTTACGGATCAAGGTCGTCACATTCGACACCTTTTTTTGCAGGGTTAGTCTCTCCTTTCCGAAATTAGTCTTCATTTGTTTTCGCGCTTTTAAAGCCTTTATATGATCAGAATCATTCTCGTACTTCAGGTTGCCTCCGTCAGCTGCTTTGGAAATGGTCATCCATGCGCACGCAGTAGGTAAAGTAATGAGAAAAGGCGGCACGAATATCGACAACATCTGCAAGGTGAACTATCGAACTTTTGAACTTTTACCATGGAAATCTCGATTCTGCTTGGATTTCATGCATTAACATTGGCCGATATCATTCTGGATGCTTTGGTGTTGTATTCAGATATTCGGAGCGGATGTCGAGATTCCGGATACCAGATCTTCCCGAGGCGATCGTGTGGCTATAATATTTGGCACCGCTGAGCAGAAGTGAGCGGCGGAAAACTTGATTCAGGTGTTCATTATGGTCACTTAACTTTTGGGAGTAGGTCCTTTCGTACAAAGAAAACTAGTTCGCGGCTGGGGTTTGTGATCGAACATTAATTCTCTCTTGCTCCGTTAGGCCCTTTCCGCAGAGATCAATCCCGTTCTTAGGCTTCGGTGAGCTTACATCTCCTCCACATGGAATCTTACTGAGATGCTTCTGAAACTTTCAAACGTATCTACTTCCAAGTGGTATGAGTTTTAGGGGATTTCGTTCCTTTCGGAAATCTTACAGCATGTTTTGCTCGTGATGTGATGTTAACTTGATTTTCAAGATTATATTACAGAATCTTCAATTGATTCCGTCCTTGCTTTCTGCTGCTGCTTGCCTTTGATCACGGTGTCCTCTTCAACCTACTCTTCGTGTTTACGGAAGTGAGCTCAGAGTGATCTCTCTCCTTATAAGACGTATGTGCTTTTAGCAATAATCTACTCTCGTTTATGGATATGAAGGTTGGAAGTTAATAAGGTTATCGGGTTTCAAGTGTAAGTCTCCGGATGTTGAGTCACCCGAGCAGTTCATTCTACAACATCAGGTATGGCCCGTAGAACCTTTATGTTTTGCTCGTTCGTATGGGTTTATTGATACTATAAATGATTTAAGTGAATGCTGAGATTAGGCCTTCCTCCGTTAGTCAGGAAATTGAACTAATTCCTTCATTCATGCACTAAACAACTGTTGTTAGACACTACTTTCCTAGACCTATATCTCTTATATACAGGCCGACCCTGAGATTCCAGAGGCCCTAGGCGAAAAGCAAAAACGGGGCCCCTTATTGAAACTTGTGAATCATATTTATAGCGAAAGCTAGCACATGCTTCCATATTTGTCATGCTTCCATATTTGTGTACCTACATAACTTTAAAAGTAGAAACCGTAAAGTGCAACAAACTTAATGTTTTCGTTTTTGCTTGCGCCTTGCAGTACAAAGACAGAGAGTGAGAGAGAGTCAGAGAGATTCGATAGAAAGAGCGTTTTTGCTTGCAGAGCGAGAGCCGAGAACGGCCAGTACAGACTGAGAGACAGAGAGAGATTCGATGGAATTAGAAAGAGTCGTTGTCGTTCAGTCGTTCACAACTCACGTATTTGACCATTTGTTAATTGTTATGTGGGATGTGGGCAAAATTTGTTAAATGTTATGTGGGTTGTGGGCAAAATGGGCTCATATTAATTTAGGAATTAGTGTTTGGGCTCATGTTAATTTAGACTCATATTTCACCACTGATAATTTATTTATTTTTATATAAATAGGCTCAAATAAATACGGGATCATATCAATTTTTTTTAACGGGCCACTTCATACTAGGCCGTATTTTATATTTCGGGGCCCCTTAAAATTGGGGGCCCTAGGCAAAAGCCCCACCCGCTATTCGGGTGGGCCGGCCCTGCTTATATAGGAAACTTTATCCGATTACTCCATCTGTGCTGTCCATATTGTCTTGTAGGGTTTCGGCATGGAGTTTAAGAAACTTGACTTTTGTGTGTAAATGATGTGGACTCATATAACTTTTTGTGATTTTATTTCCTTTTATGGAAAGAAGACAATATCAGTGGGACAGTATACAAGACAGTATGAATGAGACGAATAGAGTAGATTATGTTTCTTCCTACTCTGTATTTCAATCTTATTTCCTCCCTATTGCCATTAACTATTTTAACTTGAAAGATTCTCCTACCATGTTCCGTCTTAACTTCCTACGACTGGGATACGTCCACCTTCAGATTCTCATGCATTCTGCACGTTTTATGCTCATTCTCGACCGCCAGTAGTGGTTTGCTTAGTTTCTAACTCATTATACGATAATAAAAAAGCCTCCCTGCTTTGAATAACGAAGCATTTTTGCTCCTGAAATCTTCATAAGCTTGAGTTGAGACTTTACCTCCTCTGGTATCTTTCCCTAACCTTTACCTCTTAGTAAAACATGGTTAGATTCCAGTTTGGTGAGCATTTGGATTTTCGCAGATTCTCTGTGTTATTCCGTGATCGAGTTTGTGCAGTTTCGTCGAAAATAGTATTGTTAGAACATATTCAGTAGTTATGCTAACAAGTCTAGTCTCAAGTAAATCCAGTTTATACTTTTTCTGTAACGCCCCAATTTTCATAACTTAACTAGGGACGCTACTTCATACTTAACATGCATATCTTAATTCTTTCAAAATATTTTCATGGAAAAGAATCATTGAAAAACTCATTTTATTTTCATACTCAGCGGAAGTCTTAAATAAAAATTTAATAAGTCTAACATTTCAAAAGAAATAACAAAAAGTTGATAAACTAAAAGCAATAATTTAAATACGATAAGTCCTCCTCGTGACCATCACCACCAACACCTCTACGCATCGGCCGAACCATTTCCTGAAAAATGTTAAAATGATAGGGATGAGTACGACTACTCAGTGGGGAAATGCATTTATACAGATTATAAATGATACCGAATTCAAACATGATAACATGGACATGGTAACATAACATGGTTTTTGGTCCGAAGATCCATACACATAGCAGCCCGTAGGCTTGACCCGAAGGTCCCTCGTTGATATAGGTCCGTCGACCTTATATCCCTCGTTCATAGTTTCATTGATCTTGTACTATAGTCACATGAAAAACTCAAGTAAATGATATAATAAGGATAAATATCAAGAATTCCCCACCTTAACCTTGACTTTGAAGAAAATAATGGATATCAATGTTTAAGTCAGGCGCGCCGATCCTATACATGGAAATTTATCTTAATGACTCTACATGGAATGTCATGCATGCATCAATAATTCAAATAATTTAACACACATATCAAAATAATCAAACAAATGTATACTATACATAATCTACTTATTAACATGCAATTTTAACGGTTTCATATGGTAATACACTTAAGTATATTAAACATAATCTTATTTTATTGACAATTCATTCGTGCATTGAGTAATTCGTCAATTCATGAAATAAATTAATAAAATCATAAAAGTATTGTCCTAAAAATTATAGACCTCTAAAATGAACAACATATTACATATACCATCATAATAAAACTTATCATGATCAATAATTCATTTAATAATATCCTAAAAACTTTTATTTTTAAATCTACATGAACGTTGACAAAAGAATCTGGCACATAAAGAAACAAATTAACAAATAAATAGCAAACATATCCTAAAAATTCTATATTTTTAACATGAATGACCTAACATATATTATATTCCATTAAAATTCAACATGGTCGAAAATAACATAAAGAAAACATGAAAAACAATTTTCCTATCAAGCTCATAAACATGCTGTCAAAAACTGGCAGGTTACGAAGAACAATTTTAAACAAATACTTAGAATGCTTGAAAAATTAAAAAAAAATAATTGAGTATACTAGACATACCGTGGAAGATGATCTGAAAATAATTCTTTAAACAGTTCGCAGATATGCTGACAGATTTTCAAAAATCTAATGTGAAACTAAATTATGGACGACATATGGTGTATTTATAGGCCTAGAAATCATTATCTAAAAATCCCTAATCATATAAGGTATCAAATATATTTTATCCATAATTATTTTCGTACTTATATAATTTAGATAGAATTTAGTCTATCACCTACCATCTAAGAGATTCAATCATAGTTGGATTAGGATATATGCACAATTAAAATTGATCATAAACATAAATATCACATATAAAATATCTATTTTAATCATAAAACATAATATAAAATACTCTCCTAATTATTTGACACAAATATAAAATATTATATCATTTCATGAATCCTAGTAGGTTTAGGAAATCATAAATAAATAAATATTATTCTAGCCTAATAATTATAACATGATTTCTAAATAATTAAATAAAAAAATATAATCATAATATGATATAAACAAACATATTCAAAATTCAAAATAAATTTACATAGCAATAATGATTTAACGAAAAATAACATAAATGCTTTAATTTTCATTTTAATTTCTAAGGCGCGACTTACAGAACTAAAACACTTGATAACATGTATGAATAAATATGCAATGCATTTTATATTGAAAAATTCGGGGTGTTACATTTTCTCAGTTATATTCCTTTAGTTGCTAGTCATATGATGCCCTTTATTTGGGAATTCTTAGCGTATCCCGGTTCGGGCCTCTCGAGTCATGGCAAATCGGTTACTTTACTGACTCTTGAGCTCCTTTTGATTCTGCAATATTTTCTTCGTTAATGGCTCCAGACTCTTTCATTTCCATGTAAAGTACGTTCACCCACTCCGCCAAATACGGATACGCCCCCATGAACTTTGGCATTTCAATTCCGTTTTACCAACCCCAGCTCCCCCTTGTGGATGCAGATTTGGAGTTTTGTATGATGAGAGAGGTTTATATATCTGGTAATGTATATAAGTTGTGGTTTTGCATTATTTTTGTGTTTATGAAGAACAATTCTTTTAGGCTTGAATTGGGTACTTGTATGTATCAGATGTTGTAATACAGAGGCAGGAAATGTTCATTTTCTAGTTATTGCAGTTTAGTGCCATTTTGTGTATTATGTGCTGCTGCTTTTCTCATCTCTCTCTAATTAGTCATGTTTGAAGTAGAAGGGGAAGGGGTCTTGTAATGTGGTCGCCTTGGTTAAAACGTTTGTTTCTGGTTCTTCAGTGGAGAGTGTACCTCAACCACCCTTTCCCATTGTCTGTCTTTCTAGTGATTATTTGTATTGTTAATAATAAATAATATCTAAATAAAATTATTACTTTATCAAATAATACTTTATTGATGTTTCACTATACTCCATTTTTTGTGTTTGAATTTTATAGCAACTATGCTAAACAATTATGTCAATTAAAATTAAAAAATATACTATATACTAAGTCACGGGGAAAAAGAAAAATACTTTTATCATTGCATCCGACTTATCTTGTTTATTTTCGGCAGGCATATTAAAATGAGTGGTTGATAATTCATAGAGAGAGACCCCACAAAAAAAATATTTCAATCGTCTCGCCCGTCTTGTCTACATTTTGTTTTTGGATTGTTCCATCGCATTTGTCTACTTTCTAAATAAGAAAATGGGTCTTACACATTTATCACAATAAATCAACTTTAAACAATGAAAAATTTATATGGATCTCACACATTCCCTCATAAACTAATTATAAATAATTATTTAAATATATGGGTTCTACACTTTTGTTATATAAAATTAATTCGCAAAAATAACTGTGCCGAAAAGAAACAAAATAAATCGATTTGGATGGAGAGAATATATAAATTTGTGTAGTAGTATTATTTTCTAATTTAAAAAACATAATATATTAAATGGGAAATTAAAAAAAAATAAGACAAAGTCGGAATGCATAATTTGATAATATTAATATAATTTTCCTTGAAGATTTGTCTGTGATCCTCTGTATCACTTTTTTGTATTATATTCGTATCTTATTTATATTTTAATTGTAAACATATTTAGGTGTTTACGATGATTTTAAAATTTAAATTGTAAGCATCACCTTGATATTTAAGGTTAAAAATGATAGTATGAGACACAAGAAAATGGGAAAGAAGATTCGTGGGTTGTCCGTGGCAGTTCCTTATCAGAATTTTGGGAAGTGTAAGTTTATCCACTCGAAAGAAAAAGCCACTTTCTTTGAGATAACGACGAGCCAATTCTGATTTAGGAAAGCAGAAGCGTAACGTTTAGCATTTCAAGATTGTATTCCTGAAATACACGCATACAATCATCTCCATTAATTGAAACCACCTCGGAGGTTTCTTGATTTAACTTGATCCTATGTAATTTTGATTTTTGATATGATGATGGCGTCCAAGAAACCTCTTCAATGTTTGTTGGGCGGAGCATGGAGATGGAGGGCAAGAAGCGTGAGGAAGATGAATACTCTTGCGGAGAGCACCGCTTCCGTACAGTCTTCTCAAAATCTAATGGACTTGGAGTATCAGTGCAGTGCACACAAGTAATTAACCACCTCTCTCTCTCTCTCTCATCTGTTTTTGGAGATTGGGATTTTGTAGAATTGCTGATATTCATAGTTGTAGTGAAGATTTTGGAAGCATATTATTGCTAGAATTGTGAAATATTAATGTAAGTATTCAATTAAATAAAATGAGGATTACTATTCATGATCATCATGTTGTTTGTAAAGCTTTCTGAGGGGTGAAATCATCTACTGAAGTTATGTAACTGTGAAATAATAATGGATTTGTTTTAGGTGTTGGAAGAGTAATTTAGGAAAATTAAGTAGCAAATGATGATTTTGTAATGGAAATTAAGAACCATATGGTGGTATACAGCAAGTAGCCGTAGTGGCCTAATGCTACATATTAATGTTTTTCTCCTACTTCAGTTATACTCCCTCGTCTCATTAGAAGCGGCGCGGTTCTTTTGGGCACGAGATTTAATAAAGTGATATTATATGGTGTATATTATTTGGCTTTTTAGTAGTTAAATTTGGTCCACACAATCTTTGTCATGTTTGGAAACGTTATTTTTCTATTGGGACACTCTGGTAAGGAGAATGCGTCGCTTCGGAGGGACTACCTTTATGCATCTTAGTTTGCTGGTTTTCTATTCTGAAATTCATCATTTATTGAGGGTGCTTTCTCCTCATAGATTCTTAAAAAATTTCTATGTATGTTTTTTGAGTCATTCAGAATACAAGATTACTAGTCATAATTCTCATGTTGTTGTTTATATAGCTTTTTTTGAGGGGTGAAATCATCTACCGGAGTTCTATAGTAGTAAAATATTAACGGATTTGTTTTAGTTGTTGGAAGAGTAATCTAGGAAGGATAAGCAGCAATGGTGATTGTATAATGGAAATTAAGAACCATGAGGGGCCGTATTGCAGTAGAGCCGTAGTGGCCTAATGCTCGAGAGTGGATTCTAGTCGTGTTTCTCCTACTTCGGTTGTACCTTTTGTGCATCGTAGTTTGCTGCTTGTTTTCTATACAACTGAAATCTATGCATCATGAATTTGTATTATAGATAGTGTCTTTCTCCTCATTGGTTATAATTCTCTTTGGATGTATGTTTATCGAGTCATTCGAAATACAAGAAACTGGTTCAATTATAGAGCCCACATAAGAAACATTATTCACGAACATAATTTAGAGCCCACATTAGATACAAATTTTCCCGTTGTCTTACTGCAAAAACTGATTACGCCCTTTGTCGTGTTGCAGTTACCATCCTGTTCCAGTTGTATTTTCTCAAGCCAAAGGATCGTCTATCTGGGACCCAGAAGGCAAAAGATATATAGACTTCCTCTCAGCTTATTCTGCAGTTAATCAGGTATAGCAATTCAACAAAGGATGAAGAATATTCTTTTCTTTGCAATGAATCGGCTAATCAGTATTCCATGAACACCTTCTCCGAATGCATTTTTTTAATTCAGTGTCAAGAGTTACATAAAGGCTAAATGATATTAAATCAACGTATAGTAGATTAATCATCTTAATTCTTAAACCATCTGTTATTCGTTCTACGGAAACTTCTAGAACTAAAGATGTTGCTGCAGGGCCATAGTCATCCGAAGATCATAAAGGCATTGATCGAACAGTCTGAAAAGCTCACTCTCAGTTCCCGAGCCTTCTACAACGATAAATTCCCAGTATTTGCAGAGCGTCTGACCAGCATGTTCGGGTACGACATGGTGCTACCGATGAATACCGGTGCAGAAGGTGTGGAAACAGCATTGAAGTTGGCAAGGAAGTGGGGCTATCTTAAAAAAGGAATTCCAAGAGACGAGGTATACAACTTTATTCTTTATCCTATATCATACGCAAACTTAACAAGATTTTAATCATGGCAGGCTATAATTGTTTCGTGTTGTGGCTGCTTTCATGGTCGCACGTTAGCTGCTATTTCGATGAGCTGTGACAATGAGGCAACCAGCGGTTTTTGGCCCTTGTTACCGGGCCTTCTCAAAGTCGACTTTGGTGATTCTGCAGCTCTTGAGAAAATATTCAAAGGTTCACAATCTTTTGAGCATAAAATAACTTCAATTTTTGTTTGATGAAAACTAATCCTTTTAATCTTATGGTGACAGAGAAAGGCGATCGAATTGCAGGTTTTCTGTTTGAGCCTATTCAGGGAGAGGCAGGGGTATGCATCTTTCACGATAAATCAATTTATTCCATGTGATGTGGGATTTTTTCTTATAGTTATTGAAAAATATATGAAGATTTTTGGCAATTAATCTCGTTTACGTAGCTGTTTTACGATCTCTAGTGACTGTGACACCATATAATCATCATTCATGCTCTAGTGTTGGAGTATTTGATTTCTGTCCTCAATATATTGAAACTCATTCCTACTAAAATCTTTCTTGAATAATTTCTAGATTTTATAACGTTCTTTTTTCGTTCTAGGTAATAATTCCTCCTGATGGTTATCTACAATCTGTTAGAGACCTCTGCTCAAAATACAATGTTCTAATGATTGCTGATGAAATACAAAGTGGCTTAGCACGATCCGGAAGAGTTCTGGCTTGCGATTGGGAAAACATCCGCCCTGATGTCGTAGTAAGAACATGTTCCATTTATTCTTAAAAATCTTTATATAAACTCATTGCAAACATCCGTTCCTCTTTCTTTAAATTACATTGATTCATTAGACAATTATAGCCATCCCACGTTCATTCTTCATATTTACATATATCGGATACCTTGCTCTTATTATAATTGATAGTCATAAAGTCATTATTGGATTTAAAGTGAATGAGAGTGATTTATTTGGATTAAAAGTTACATCTCTTTGTCAATGTATTTGTATTATCGTATTCGAAACTGTAAATTCAGACTGGTTTCTTTTTTGTTCAGATATTAGGAAAGGCATTAGGTGGAGGAATGTTGCCGGTGAGTGCAGTTCTTGCAGACAAAGATGTTATGCTCTGCATACAGCCCGGAGAACACGGAAGGTTAGTAGAAAAATATACATTATATCATCATCGCTATACTTATCTTTTGTTGATAAGTTTGCCATCCATATCTGATATATATCTTCTCTGCTCTTGATATATCACCAAACCTATTAGTCTGTGGCGGACACAAGGTAGGGTTGTAAACAAGCCTAGCTTTATTCGAATAGCTCGGGCTCGAGCTCGATAAGGCTCGGCTTGAATCAGAATGTTTCGACCTCATTTCATATTCATCTAACTTTTTCGAGCTGAATTCGAGCCCGAGACTATTCGGCTTGAAAGTTCGCGAGCTCAGCTCGATTAAATTATAATATTATGTAATTATATATATTATATTAGATAATGATAATATTTATTTATTTATTTGTAAATATATATATATATATATATATTTATATATATTTTTTTAAATACAAAAATTATCAAGCTACCCAGCCGAATTCGAATACTAGAACTATTTATCGAATTGAGCTCGAGCCCAAATTCGAGCCCGAGCCTGAAACAGCTAATCAAGTTGAGTCTCTGCAAAGCTCGGCTCGGCTTGGTTCGATTACAGCCCTACGCGCAGGTGCGACTGCACCCCCTGAAAATCAATTCTTTTTTTAATCTATGTAGGATTTTTTTGAAACATTTAGTGTTCCCCGTGAAACTGTATATCCGCACTCTAAAGTTAGCTTCGCACCCTCGAATAATAAGTTTTGCACAATAACTTGCTATTGACACATTATGCAGCACCTTCGGAGGCAATCCTTTAGCAAGTGCGGTTGCTATTGCGTCACTCGATGTAATAAGAGACGAGAAACTAGCGGAGAGGTATCAATCATTCAATTCCTAATCACTTGTCTGAAATTCTTGAATTGCTCATATGTTACCTATTACTCTTGTTAGTACTTCATGCGTTCATTTAACAATATTGCATATTAAAAAAGCCCTTCGGATTTTTGAAACTCTAGATCTGCCCAACTGGGAGAGGAGCTGAGAAAACAGCTTTTTAAGGTTCAACAGCAATTTCCCGACCTTATAAAGGAAGTACGCGGTAGAGGTTTGTTCAACGCGGTGGAGCTCAACAGCAAAGCCTTGTTCCCAGTAACAGCCTATGATATATGCCTCAAATTAAAAGAGAGAGGCATTCTTGCCAAGCCTACCCACGATTCGATCATTCGATTAACTCCGCCTCTCTCAATAAGGTATGTAATAATCTTATGAACATTCTCACTTGTGGGATTCATTTGGGCAATGGGTATATATTTTGCAGTCTTGATGAGCTGAAAGAAGGTTCTAAAGCCTTGAAGAATGTTCTAGAACTTGATCTGCCCAAGATCAAGAAGGAGAAGACGGGCACACCCCCTCATACGGATCCTCATGTGTGTGACCGATGTGGGCGCAACTTGTATGCCTCTTCATGAATGATACGCATATCGAGAAAGGGGAAGGTTCGTGAAACGTGTATGATTGACGTGGATGCATCTCGTATGGCTCTTCGTAACCCTCTTCTACTCTTTCAATCACATGAACTTGCTCTACTACTTGGCTCTCTTATGTTTGCCTTCTTCTATTAGTCTTGAATTGCTTAGGGTAGATGTTAGAGGCCTAAGATGATTATACTACATCCCAAATTATGTACCGTTGTCTTTATCCGACATCGATGTGTGTGGATGGTATAGCGGTTGTGTCTTAAACTTGTAGTTATGTTATCATGAGGGTTTCAGAATCATGGATTAGTGGACTTTCAAGACACTGCTCAAGTTTTCTATGAAGAAATCCATGAATGACTGGTATGTGATTATGGTTATGGACCATAGTATGATTATTTAATTATATTACGGGTTGGGCCGACTCATACTGGATCAGGTCAGCTTTATACGGGCTATTTGGTGATCGGGCAAAATTAGTCCATACATTAAATTATAAAATATACAAGAAATTCCCTTGATAGAGTGGAATTATCCCACTTTAATTAAGAGAGGTATTGTTAATTCTAACTACCGATGAGGCAGTCAGCCAAACCCATCAAGCTGAAGCATTTTAGGTCAATTTTGTAGACTTCACTAATTTAGTGATTATGTGCATTTTTGCTAATACTTATTGGATCTTGAATATTTTGCGAATTTCAACTTTAATAATCCATCATTTAAAGCATAAAAAATAAATTGCAGGTCTTACTTGATCCAATTCTATACTAGGTTGATTCTAATGCTATAGTACGGTTTGCACGGCAATGTATGATCCGATCAACCTCAACTTGAAAACTGTGAAATTTTTGGATTTTTCTGAATTATTAAATCCCCAAACAAAATTAAATATTTTTTAATTAAAAAAATAGTAGGACATAAACATGAAAACATGGAGTAACGTGTGGTATGGGGTTCTACTTTTATTACATAAATAAAAAATGTGATCCTGAATCTAAGGTTGTCACAACTGCACATGATAATTGATACCTATTTAGCCTACATACCCATAATTGCAAAATTCTTTTTTAATCCCATGTTCATTTTAACCAATTTTCAATAAAAATATTTTTACTTTTTTAATTCGTTTCGACTCATTTACAATTTTATCTCATCAATGCAAATGTAACGATACACCAGGAAGTGAAGTGATTAGGTAGTTGGAGAAATATTTATAGTTTGTGCACATGCACTTTTTTTCTATGATATAGCATGTGGTATGATTGAGAAAAATTGAATTATCTGTATGAATAATAATAATAATAATAATAATAATAATAATAATAATAATAATAATAATAATAATAATGATGGGACATATATGTGTACGTGTGTGGTACTAATAATTTATGATTTTATTTAATTTCGTGGAAGTAACTTGATTCTCGATGGATCAAGAAATCAAAATATTATATTAATTTAAATGTGGATCTATGACAACTTGTAATGTATCATCAAGATAATAATGCATTTTAGTACAATTATGGGTGTTGAGGAGTGATCTGTCCAAATTAATATATATATATATATATATATATACTTCCTTAATTATTTGAGAAAATTATGTATGCAATAAAAAACCACTTTAGAATATGTAATAATATGATAAGATAATGTTTTTTTGTTAATTAACACCACCTTCCCTTCTAGTACAAGTGTTTTTTATTAGAATTATCGATGAATTTTATGTTGTCTGAACTAGGATTGTTTATGGTTCGGTCGGCCGAACTGAACCGAATGAACTTGATAAGTTTATTCAGTATAACATTATAGAAAACGATTTCAAATTTCCTTAAAACATGTTATATTAATAGCAAATCAAGATATAATAATGATTGCTTTTTATATCATTAAGCATGAAAGAGTAAAATCCAAGCAATTTACGAATGATAATGTGGGTGGAATATCTTGGACTAATCACCCCATACCTTTTGCTGTCAAAATTATTCCATTATTTGACTTCTAAACCACTTTATTAATTAGACACTAACCACTAAATCTAAGCTACTGAAAATTACCGTTTCAGCCCTGCCGTTTCTTAGCTTCCAAACCAAATAACAACTACTTTTCCGGTAGCCTACGAACTACCGTTTGTATCTTCATCGATAGGTATGAAACATGTGATACGGGATATAGTACGATACAAATATATTTTTAAAAGTTAAGGATACAACACGGTGATTGTGTAAAATAATTTTTTTTTATTAAAATTAAATATTCTATCTGTCTCATTAGAAACGACATGTTTATTTTGATTGTGAAAATCAAAAGGCGGTGTTATGTGGTGTAGATTTGTGAACTTTTAGTAGTTAAATGTGGTCCACATAAATTTTTATCATTTTCGAAAACGTGTCAGTTGAAATGGGACGTTTCGATAACGAAAACATGTCATTTCTAGTGTGCTGAGGGAATACAACGTACATTTAAATATATGTAACACGATAATTGAAACGTCATATGGTATCGGAATATCCGATACGCGACTTTGAAATTTTCTGAATTATCCTTTTAATAATATCCTTCATCAATTATCACAATACCACCCAAGAAATAGTTAATAATTTATATTATATTGTTATATAAGAAAAGATAATATTTTAGATATTAAATGAATAACGATTGCGGATTTTGATCCAAAAAATCGACGAGGAGGAACGCAACGACCCTTGCGGATGTCGTTTTAAGCTTTCAACTGTCCGTCTTTACTCCTACCGTCTTTCGCACTGAAAAATAAAAAAATAAATAAAACACGCACAACACACACCAACCCTCCACCACCATTTTCCTCCTCCTTCACTCGCTTCTCCCCCAATTCCCCCAGCTCATTAAACACCAGCCCTAATCTCGTAAAAACTCTCTCTCTATCTATCTATCTCTCCTCGAATTTCTCTCAGATCGGTTGGGGTTTGTTCAACTCTATTTCTCCCCTAAGATCTTCTGCTGGAAAATCGGTTGTTTTTCCTATCAATTCTCGTGCATCCGCGGCGAATTTGTCGGAGTATTTTGGCTGCAAAGGTGCTTGAATTGTTGCTGAAATATGGATTCCATTGGGGCAGATCTGTGCTGCAAAATCTACCCCGAGCCGGTGGACCACTTGGACCGGCTGCCGGACTCCGTCATCCTCCTAATCTTCAACAAAATCGGCGACGTGAAGGCGTTGGGGCGGTGCTGCGTCGTTTCGAGGCGGTTCCACTCGCTCGTTCCCCAAGTCGACAACGTCGTTATCCGCGTCGACTGCGTGATCTCCGACGACGATCCTTCCTCCAATTCGGCTTCTCCGGGCGCGGTTTCCGCAGCCGGAGACAAGTCGCGCCACCTGATCTCCTCCATATTCCGGTTCTTTTTTTCCGGCCTGTTCAAACCCTTGCAGTCCCTGTCGCAGCTCATCATCCCTTCGGCGCGCCGGCTTCCTAATCCAGACGATTTCGACTGCGACGCGGAGCAGAACGCCGTTACTCACCATTCGCCGACGCAGGTGTTGAAGAATTTCAACGAAATCAAGCTTCTAAGGATAGAGCTTCCGACAGCCGAGCTAGGGATTGACGACGGCGTTCTGCTTAAATGGAAGGCGGAGTTCGGCTCCACGCTCGATAGCTGCGTTATTCTCGGAGCTTCGAGCGTCGTGCAGAACGCCAATAGCGGCTACAATTGTAGCGACAACAGCGTGGAGAATGATAATGGTAGCATACCGGAATCATTCTACACCAACGGAGGCCTGAAATTGCGCGTCGTATGGACTATCAGCTCGTTGATCGCCGCCTCCGCTCGGCATTATCTATTACAGCCTATAATAGCGGAGCACAAAATCCTAGAGAGCTTGATTTTGACCGATGCTGATGGTCAAGGGGTATTGTCTATGAACAAAGAGCAGCTGGAGGAGCTGAGAGTGAAGCCTCTTTCAGCTTCGTCGGCATCGAAGAGGACTCTTGTTCCGGCTCTGAATATGCGGTTGTGGTATGCTCCTCAGCTGGAGTTGCCCAATGGGGTGGTTTTGAAAGGAGCGACTTTGGTTGCGATCAGGCCGAGTGAGCAGCCGAAGAAGGAGGTGGTGGGTTGTGAGGCAAGTTGGGTTGCATCGGCATTTGATGAGCCATTTGGGACTGCTGCAAGGATGCTGGTCAAGAGGAGGACCTACTGCCTCGAAATGAATTCTTTCTAAGAGGATGGCTTGTCTAAGAATGAAGAGAGATATGTTTGAGGTACATTCGTTTTGCTCTGAATTCTTTAAGAATTTTCTGATTGTGTGGAAGTTAAAAGCTACCTAGTATTGAGTTCTCTATTGTGTTGCAAATGATCTCGTGTTAAGTTTGTTGTTTTAATCTTTCAGCATTACTGAATTGATTTTTGTCTAGGTTTCTGAAAGGACTGAAAGTCATCCATACTTCCATATTCTTGGTTAATAAGTTTTCATATGAATTGCATCTCACTTTGCCTATAATTGCCTATTGAGTAGCGAATTTCGTAGGAGATGTCTTTTAGGCTATGGATTGTGACTGAATTTGTTCCAAATATCTAACTTATTCTGAATAATTTTGTCAGTCTAATTCCAATGGTATCCTGATTTTAAATCCACCATGGGATGAAGGACTCTGCCATGTTTCTTGATATGTTATTCTTCGTCATATTTGCTTTTTCCAGATCAAGATGCTTAATGTAACTACTTAATTGGTTCTTGGTCTTATTTTTGTCATTAGGGCAAAACCAATATGTGGTTTATCGACTTAGAATATAATTTTTCTTGATGGCCCTTTTGCGTCTTGCATTTCTTACTTAGCATTGTTCATAATTAGGCTGCTTCGCCGGACCTCATTCTTGTTTTGGTTGATGCTACATGATATTTTCCTACTTACCTTCTTTCTTTCTTCCTCCGCTTATGACACAATTATCTTACTTTCTATCTGAGCGGATGTTTACTAGTTTTGGTGAAATTATACACTGCTGCTGATATGGCACTCCTCTTAAGCTTTTATTTCTCTAATTATCATCATATCCTGACTCCTGATTTATTTGTAATTCTGACTTGTTTATTTGGTACCCATGGATCCTCTAGGGTAAAGTACGGCTCTTGTTTTTTTTTTTTTTTTAAAGGGGAACGAGGTCCCGAAAAGCTCAAATTTTGTCTTGGGCAGAGCAAGCTGCAAGTGAGTAGGCAGCCAAGTTCATACTTGTTCCAGTTACGACTTCTAATGAGGTGTTGGTTGATCGAGCCTTAAAACTCATCTGCTTTGATCCCGAACTCATGGGGAGAGCTCATGCTATGGAACTTGGTTTTGTTGTAAAAGTTATGATCTGTGAATATTGTAGGTATGACAATCTGTGCTTTTTATCTGCTGTCCTTTCTCAACTATCATGAACTTCAGCTGCATATTAGTATTAGCTGAATTTAACACCAATAAATGTGAAAACGCCTCTACTTTCCATCACTTTCTTCATTTGTATATGCTGTTGCACTTCATTCATCTGTTCAGTCTAGCCTAATTGTTTTCATATTCTTTATTAGATATAATCATCGAGGGTATCCAAATTGTGGGATAGAGAAATTTTTCGGGTCAATAAGTGGTTGTGATATTGGATCCATTTTAATGTCTCAATTTAGGTGTAGAAGAGGATGCAAGAATTCATTCATAAATTAACCCACGTAACTGAAATAAATATAGTGCGACTGCCCTGCTTTTCTCATCAAAATTTGGTATCAATTTGGAGTGGTTGCATGCAATAACTGATGGATGATGTTTCATGTCCATTCAATTAAGGATTTGTCTCACCATCCTATGCAAGAATTTGGAGCAGGATTCCTAAGTTGTCGGTCGCATATTGTTATGATTTATTTATCGAAAAAAAATTATATATCCCACAATTCGTATTGTGTGTGGCCTTTGGGATTTGTACAATTTGTGATATAGAAATCTTTCGGTTGTAAACAATTCAAGAGATAGGTACAATTATTAGGGTCAAGCTGTTTCCAGCTACTGATTTCCACTATTATTTTGTGAAGAATTCAAAATGAAAACTAGTGCATAAATTATTTGTACTTGATTAACTGGCAATGGTGTTGAATACTAATTTTCGAACAACTGTCTGCTTCCTCGTGAACAAATTTAAGGTAACACAAGAAGCATACAAATAAATACGCCCTCCGACCCATTTAAAATAATGCATTCCTCTTTGGCACGAGATTTTTAAAAAATAGTGTTATGTAGGGTAAATTGTTAAGATTTTTTGGTAGTTAAATATGGTCTACGGGACGGAGGGAGTAATATGTGCAAGGGAGAATTTAGAAGAAGGAATGGAAATAAGCTGCAGGGCATTTCTCATCAATCACACACACACACACACAACAAACAAACAGGAGCTGCTGGCGGCTCAGTACTATGTAATTTAAAGCAGCAAGTAAAAATAGAGAGTGATCGAGTTGAAGAAGAAGAAGAAATAAGATATCCTGAGGCACAATAAGGTGATACCATCGTTGCAGCTAGAGGGATTGCGCCGGTTTCATTTCACTGCTTCGGTTTACCTGCTCAGTGCAACCACAATGAGACAGTTAGGGCTGCAAATAGAAATATTTGATTGTGTAAGATTGCAAGATGAGTATGGTAGAATACAACATCAGAAACCAAGTCTATAATCCAAAAAACAAAGCAACAAGATTGAAACTACGCCGTGGAATCTAATAACCTTCTGTTCCATAACTACAAGGAATACTGCCTACAACTCCAATAGGTCCATTTGTTTATCTCATCATAAGCGCAATGTCAACCCCTTTCAAAATCTATCTTAGAGTGTGCTTTGCCAAAACAAATAAATTTTACCAACTTCTAAACCAAACTGAGATATAGCTCTAGCCTCTTGGGTTACTTTAGGATTTGAGTATATGATGAATGAAATGTAAGACCAACAAAAGTAAGATGACCACCAAGACTAAACTAAGCTGAAAATGTTGCAAGATGACATGAAGATCAAGGGTAAACAGACCTACTGACTAAACAGAAAAATAGCGTGTAAAAAGGAGAGAGATAAAATATCAGGTGGAAAATGTACCGAAAAGGGTGAAGGAAACAGTGAAAGATAGAGAAACTAACAACCCAAATACTATTTGACAGAATATTTGTCTTCTATTTCAAACCTATATATTCACACACCTATATGTAGATATTTTACACATCTAACATTGTTCATCAAATATAATTATAAATGTTCAAGGCTAAAGGCAAGTTTGCTTAAAGCTTAAAGAAAAATTGAAAAAAAAAAAACCCTAAATTGTTCCCCAAAAGAAATTTTCAAACTGGGTTGACAAGTGTCAAGGAGGAGAGGGTTTATTGTGGTTTGGTGCGGCGGACCAATGGTGGGACAGCCACAGTTGTAGGAGACAGCAAGAATTAGGGCAGTCAAAATACCTAGTTGCGCCACTCGTATGGAAGCGCAACACCTGGCTTCTCCGCCGTTAGGTGTTAGAAAGGAGGGAACCAAATTAACCCACAGACAACCAGCCGATCCCTACTCGCACCTCTCTATGCTAGCGAGAAGTTTAATAAACAGAAACGCAATGACGAGAAATTTTCATTTAATATATGCCTTTTCCTGAAACCAAGAAATTTTTTCAAACTTCTGTTCATCGTACCCCCAATGCAAAATTTAAAGAACAGATTTTGTAGAGGGAAACATACCATGGACAAAGAAGTGGATTCAATGGAAGAAGCTCTTGGATTTGAGTCAGTTCTTGCCTTTTCCTCTCTGGGCGGATGGCCTGCCGTTGTTGGCGTGGGCGTCGCCGTAGCAGAGCTGAAAGCCGCGGGAGTCGTAGCCGGAGAGGAACTGGTTGTGGCTCTCGGCCGTGCCGATGTAGAAACCCGGAGCGGGTCCGTCGGAGAACCTCTGGAGGTGAGGTAACAGCGACGGCGAGGACGAATTGGACTGAAGGGTCCCCCGATTAAAGCCTGCAAGGCCAGATGAATTTGCGGAAGAAGAAATCGTGAAGTTGAGATTGTAGTCTATGCTGCGGTTGTTGTTCGCGGCGGCGGCAGCCGGCACTAAGGGGTCCGGCACGAAGGAGAAGTGCTGGAGCTCAGGATGGTGGTGGTGATGGTCGACAGCGCTGAAGAGAGGAGAAGCCGCTGAGGTGAAGGGATTCGCCTGTAGGTGCATTTGAGCCGAGCGAGCCGCCGTCGGGCCGGAGCTGAAGTAGTCCATCGGAGTGGAGGGCCAGTGCCTCGGAGCACTAGTGGCGTTAGGGCTGGAGGAGTTGTTGCTTACATTGTTGATTCCGCCGTTCAAAAGCTCGGTGAAGGAAGTGGGGTGAGAGATAGGGTTCATCTGAGTCGACTCGTTGTCCTTCTCCTTCTCCGCAACTCGCTCCTTCGCTCGCTCTCGCGCCTTTATTCTGCTTTCAGATCTAGAGAGAGAGAGGCCGGAACCCTTGCTGGTTTCCGAAGTGCTGCTGCACGCCGACGATTTAGTCACCTGCTGCTGCGAATAATTCCGATCGCCGCCGTCCACATCTACCTCCGCCGAGTCGAAACCGAGTTGATCGCTCCCCGCGGTGGTCGACCTCTTCTCATCGCTCAGCTGCTTCGGCGTATCAGGAAACGGCGAGTTCATCGGTGGCAGCTCCGCAATCGAACTCTCCGCCGCCTTCAGCAGCCACTCCACCGCCTTACTCGGCTGATCGTACCCCAATCGATCCTGCAAATCGTAGAATTGAATAGCCGTGTTTACCGAAAGCCTCACACGCCGGTCTCTCAGCCCCTTCGATGTGAGAACCTTACTATGCCTATCCTTCCCACCGGACGCTCGCGAGACCCTAACAATCCGCGACGAAGGCCAGCCGTAGAATCTCTCCACGCCGCCGCTTAAATCAACGCCGCCGCCACGAACAACGCTGCCGCCGGCGTTAACTCTCTTCTTATCCCTTTCCTCCTCTTCCTCCGGATACTGGTCATCCATCTTGTTACCGTGCCCTAATTTTATGCAGTCAAGTCTTCCGTTGCCATTACTGATTCTCGCGAACTTACATTGAATCTGATCATCTACCTCCATACCACCGCTTTCATGCCTTTCTATAAAGCTCTTCTGCTTTCCTATCTACGCTTTGGAGAGAGAAGCGGAAGAAGATAAGAGAGAGAAAAACTGAAGAAATTAATTAAAAAGGTGCGGAAACTTCAAATGGAATCCGGGCTGATTGAGATTAGGGTTTTAAGAGGAGGAGAGAGAGTAACAGTGGTTGGAGTAGTGGATGTGGGGAAGACTGTACCGTCCTTGGCATTGATGACGATTACACAGACTACTTTGGCTTTTGTAACGTCATATGCTTACAAAATAGATACATCTAGAGAGAGAGAGGCTATGATCTGAGCAAAGGTCAGAAAGACGACGGTGGGGGGGGGGTAGGCCTTCGTTTCGAAGCTTTTTGCAGTGCCTTCAATAGCAAAATTCAAAGGCTGTGTAGCTGCTCAGACTCTGCAAACGAAAAAAATCAAAATCAAATTAGAAGAGTCAAAATTATAATCACCACATATATCAACCCGACCGCCCACACCAAAGTATCTTCAAAACCAAACAAAAAAGAAAAGGAAAATGGAATAGAACAGACGAATCTGATGCTGATAATTAAAGAGGGGAAAATGGATGCGAATAATGTACAACGCTGCTTTCCTCACGAACATTAAATTTCTCGTAATTAAGCTAAACAATGAAGTAGTAAGCTAAAATTGCAGTTTCGTACAGAGAGAGATTTTGCTCAGTAAATTAAAGCTTGGCTGATCCTAGAAATTGCAGACGCAACATAATTGCCATCTGCTTCTGGTAAATTAATGCTTCATTATGCACATTTTTCAATCTAAGAAGGAGATAATCGGTGATTCAAAGATAAAAGGTTATATATGTTAACGTTGATGTTGATTAGCGATGAATTAAGATTACAAATACTGTTGGATCTACGAGATTTTGAAGATCATCAGCTACAAAATTAGAATATCATCAGCTAGTGATTGACTCCTAGCCGCAATCACAACGACGGAAAACGAGAATCTAAAACAGCTCTTGTCAAAGTTATAGAAAAAATACGAACAAATTTGTCCAGAACTCGAAGTAGAAATAGAGTAAGCAAATAACATTATGCAGCACACTTGTTTTACTAGCTTCCAGCAGAATGTTGAAACTCTTCGACCTCAAGAAAATGGTGGAGATGAAATCAAAATCTAATTGAAGAGTGGGGAAGAGAGAGAGAGAGAGAAGATAGAGGGGGAGAGAGAGAGAGAGAGAGAGAGAGAGAGAATGCAAGAGAATATATATGCAGGCAAATGACCCGACTTCGAACTTCGTAAACGGGTTTTACCCGAAATTCCAGTGGAGTTGCTTCCTTATCTCCCAACTTCCCGAACTCCAAAGCACTCAAAATTGGTGAAAATCAAATGCCTTAAATAAAAAATAAAATCGCACAACATGAAAAATTAGGGTTCTTCATTTTCGGGATTTCAATTTCTGGGATTAGATGGTGATAATTATTGCAGGAAAATTAAATTCAATTTGCAATGAAGATCAAAAGCCCAAAAGTGATAATGGGGATAAATCAATTGGAGCAAGTCAGCGGGCATATCGGAAAAGGACCGACAAACGCCGTTGCCCTCTCTTTGCATCGTGGTTCTTATATTTTTTTCCTTTTTATGATTTGGCCCACCGATTCTCTCATATTTACAAATTAGTTCTTTTGTACACATGGTAGGGCTTCTAATTTTCCTACTAAAGGAAAATGTTGGATGTATTTCAAAACATAAAAAAGCACAAAAAAAATTAATTTTCAACATTTAATTTTCTGCGATTGTTTGAATTTAATGAAACGGAATTTTGGTTTATTTATGTTTTTTTACAATTTAATGCATAAAAAATAAGGGAAAATCTAAATGGATCAATTTGATCCGTATCAAATTCCATAAATAGTTTTCATCAATTCTAAAAATTAAGTTTAATTCTTTATACTAATATAACACTACAAGAAATATCGTTTTTACCGACGGAATAAAAACACGGGTCGGCTTACCGACGGATTACCGACAGAATGCGAAACGGATATTTTACCGACGGAATTCCGACGTAATATATCCGTCGGATCTTGAATTTCTAATTTCTTTTTTTATTTTATTTTTGCCGACAGAAAATTCCGTCGGTAAAGGTAAATTATTATTTATTTTATTTTTTAAATTTAGATTTACCGACGGAATATTCCGTCGGTAAAAATAAATTTAAAAAATAAAATATAATTAAATTTTTTATAAGAATTTACCGACATCCGTCGGTGAGACCTAAATTCAGAAGGCCGCTGAAACACAGAAAGCTAGCGATTTTTCCCCAATTTCCGAGCCGCCGTCGCCCGTCCGCCGTCGCCCGTCTAGCGCCGTGCGCCCGTCCGCCGTCGCCCGTCTAGCGCCGTCGTCGCCCGTTCCCGCGCCGCCGCCCTCGCCCCGTTACCGAGCCGCCGTCGCTGACGACGCCGCTCACAAGGTACAACTCCTACTGTTTTTGTCTGCAATTCTCATCTCAGTTCTCCCGTTGAGCCTTGTTGCTCTTCCTCAGACATTGCTAGCTAGAGAGAGGCGCAATAGGAAGACAATCCCAATTGAAGATTATCTCACTAACCGTCAGTCTCTCGCTCTCTCTCTCTCCCTCAAGTAGTTTCTTGAAATTTTCATATTTTGAGCTCTTGATGTTTTTATTGAGATTTCTTTAAATTTTATAGAGAAGATTAATTTGAGAAATAGGTTTTAGAGAAGACTAATTTGGGAAATAAGTATTCCACAAAATTAGCGAATGAATCTCGAACTAATTAGCAGTATTTTGTTGCAAATTTGAGTTTTCTTTCTTTTGCTATCCTCGATTACTATCACAAAGAAACAAAAAGTCAATGATAGATAACATATTGAAGCAGTTGAAGTTGAGATTATATTGAATAAAATATGAGTATAATGCTGTGTGGACTTTCATGAACGATCTGGCCCATGTTCGATTAATATTTTGTCATTATGGTTAGCATAAAAAATTAGCATCACATGCTGGTTTGACTTTGAATAAGTATTGGAAAACTTCCGTGTAATGCAATTACGATTTTCTTTGTAAAATTATAAACCAAGAATCTATCTTGTGCATTAATATGATCAGATCTTGCAGTTCATTTGAAAACATCATTCCACCAATGTTACCATTAGAAAAGCCAAGGCAAGGTGGAAAAAAATAGACTAAAATGAGATTAAACATTATCCCATATTCCATACATCTAGGATAAAGTATTATTTCAAAATTAATTGTCTAATGATTTTATATTCAATTTAAAGTGATGCTTGTGTGTTTACACAGGATTAGAGTGAGTCTAGAACTTTTAGTGAAATAATGAGTCGTTCGTGGATGTATACACGGTGGACAGTAGACGGTTCATTGAATCCTCAATTTGTGAATGGCATTGAGGATTTCATTGATTGGGCAAGTAGTCAGACAGCTTATACGGACGGGGAAAAAATTAGATGTCCGTGTAAAAATTGTAAGAATAAGTTGTTTTTGTCTACAGAAGTTGTAAGAGAGCACGTTTATATGAAGGACTTCGTTAAAAATTATAAAGTTTGGTCATCTCATGGGGAAAAACACGTAACACTAAATGAACAAGCTACGAGAAATGTGCAAAATGACACGTCGACCTCCTATCAGAGGATTGTAATGGATCATGCTGGGCCAAATTATAATGATGCGGATATTGAGGAGGAGCCAAATAATGAAGTAAGTAAGATCTATGAAATGTTGCAGGCAGTCGACACGGAGTTGTGGCCTGGTTGTGAGACCTACTCACAATTGTCTGCAGCAGTTCAGATGATGAACTTGAAGGCTGAGAATCATATGTCGCAAAGGGGCTATGACATGATGAGTCAAATGATCAAGGCTATGCTTCCCCAAGGAAATTTGATTCCTAATAACTTCAGCGAGTCTAAGAGATTGCTTAGTGGTATGGGGTTGCCGGTAGAGAAGATTCACTGTTGTCCAAATTCCTGCATGATCTATTGGCGTGAAGATAATGAACTGGAGAGTTGTAAGTTCTTCGATTCCATGGAACATCTCCCGGTGCATTTAGCTGATGAAGCTCGTTTAGCCGGTCCTGTTCAATATCGATGGATGTATCCATTTGAGAGGTATAATATCATTCATATTATCGTTTCCCTATTCAATATCCCAGTATTAATTATTAATGCATTGAACAACCCTTCATCAGATATTTAGGGAAATTGAAAAAATATGTTGGCAATAAAGCTCGTGTGGAAGGATCCATATGCAATTCTTATTTAGCTGAAGAAGCATCAAATTTATGCTCGTACTATTTTGAAGATCATATCCGCACTAGGCTGAGGAGGATGCCTCGCAATTGCGAGGTGGAACAAGAAGGCCAGACGGTCGACAACATAGATGTCCCTCTATATTTCGTCCAAAAGGTCGTCCAATTGGCGCGAAGTCAATGAGATATCTTGATCAAAAGGAGTATAATGCCGCCCACTTATACATCTTGTTGAACTGCGACGAGGTTACAGAATATCACAAGTGAGTTTCTCTATAATTCGCTTGTCTTATTTTCTAACTTGTGTAATATACGTAACGACTTCAACCAACTTTAATGAAGCCTATTTGAGGAAGAAATTCGGCGTGCATGTCCAAATATATCAGATGAAGATTACCAAACATCGGTTGAGCAGGAATTCGGAGCTTGGTTCAAATCATATGTACGATGAACTTATCCATTCTAAATAAATTCGAAAATGTTTTCTTTTCCTAATTAGCTTCTTATGATCTTAGGTTTCTTCCCCTTATTGCAATGAGATGAATCCGTATATACGGGATTTAGCAAAAGGTCCATTAGTAGCGGTTTATACGTACCCTGGTTATGTTGTGAACGGATATAAGTTTCATACTTTATCACATGGGGTAGGAAAGTCCACTATGAATAGCGGAGTGTGTATACAAGGGCAGAATTATGGTTCGATGCACTTGATTATTATGGCCAGTTGGTGGAGATATGTGAAGTTGAGTACCCAGGTTTACCAATAAAACGAACCATGTTGTTCAAGTGCTTATGGTTTGACCCGACCCCTAGAGGGACTTATGTACATCCACAATACAAGTTGGTTTATATCGATCAAACGAAACCGCTGCAGAATTATGAACCATTTGTCCTTGCATCACAAGCGCATCAAGTGTATTACTGCTCATATCCTAGTGTGAACAAATCTAGGAAGGCATGGTTGGAAGTATGTAAAGTTAAATCGAGATTTAAGATAGATTTGCCAACTAAATCTTCATTAGATGAAGCATTTCAAGAGGATGACATACTAAACCCACCAGTACATAACCACGCGACAGTAGAAGCTGATATAACATTATCTCATCCACGTCAAACAATAGAACTCAATGAGGAAGATTTTGACGAAGGAGATGATGATGAAGAAGAACATGTTCTGACATCAGAAGATGAGGACATTAGTGATGACTAGTATAACTTACAGGTTTTAAAAGAATTTTGTCTTATTTTTTTGGCATGAAGCAATTAATGATTATTCTTTGTTTTCGGGTACATGGCGCCTCCCGTAGGTCGTGGCGGTAGGGATCGTATCAGGCTCTGCCGGGCGTGGAGCACCTCCATCGTCATCTGGCTATGGAGGCAGTCCCTCGGAGTCGGGTGGACCCCATCAGGGTTCTACGGACTCTTACTCGGTGGATAGCCGCCGTTGTTTCGAGATTTCACCTGAGGGGTATGTAATACTTGCTTTTATTAATTTTAAATATATGAAGTATAACTTGGATTAACCAATTTTCAATAATAGGCGATTGCTTGAGCCATCTGGATTGGCCTCGACAATCGTTGAGTGTTTTAAAAAGATCAATAACCCGACTGGGTTCACTTGGAAGCTGACTCCTCCTGAAATTAAGGAGCAGTATTTTGAGGAATTTAAGGTTAGTTTTTCTTTCAAGTTTACAATCTTATAATTTAGCATTTACTTGTATATATCTAACACGTATAAACATGTAAATTGCGAAAGTATTTCCGCGGCTGTGGCCGACCGGGACCAGTAGCCCACCACATGTGGCGAAGAAGAGGGCGTCCAAGAGGTTCGGTGATTGGGCACTACGAAATGAAGCGGGGCCGCCCTAAAAAACCGGACTACATCAACACGAGAGGGTGGGCGGCCCTCAACGAGTACTGGATGCGGCCGAGGTGCTCCAGAAGTCAAAGACTGCTTCCCAGTGCCGCAGGTCAGAGCCAGAGCCGGGTGCCGGGATGAGCAAGCACAAAGGAGGGTCCCGGTCAGCCCTACAATACTCCCAGTCTACGGTAAGTCTCATTTTATATGTTTTTTAGCTTCTTATGTCTTTGTTTTTGGGCTAATTTTGTTTATGCATGTGATGAATAGGCTTCTCAGAGGGGATGCTCCTTAGAGTCCACCGCCTTTGACACTTTCCAGAGTCTCCATTACAAAGGTGGAGACTTCTCCAACATGAAGGCGGCGAGACTTCATGTAAGCACACAATTACAATATATAGAATATTATTCTAGTATTTTGAGTTTGACTAATTTCTATTTTTATATTGTAATAGGCGGAGGTGGAGCGGATTGCTGCTGAAGAAGGCCCCAACGCGGATAAAAACGCGATTTATCTGGGGTTGGAAGGGGTCCGGGATAAGAAGCAGCGGCTCTACGGTTTCGGCGAGGAAGGGAGCGGCTACATCAACGCCGCCAGCCGCTCTTCTACTTCCTCACTTGGGTCATCCCAGAGCAATGCAGAGATCATGCGCCGACTGGAGGAGGAGTCGGCAGCTAGGAGGAGCCTCGAGGAGCAGGTCGCATTTATGAATGCGCAGATGACCCAGCTTATGGAGATGATGGGCTCCTCTAGCCGACGACAGCCTCCGGACGACAGCACTGATCAGTCCCCTCCTCCCACCTCTTTATGATTGACTTATTTATGTTTTATGTATATATACTGAATATTTGGATTTTATGATTTATATATTTATGTTTCGGTTTGCTTTTTGACTTGATTTGAATAGTTATATGTGATGTGTTGGTTGGTTAAATGTATGTGATGTGTTGGTTGGTTAAAAAATGCAGGTTGTCGATAACTGGGTACGAAAAAATAAAAAAATTATTTAAAAAAAAACATTTACCGACGTTTTACCGACGGAATGTGTCCGTCGGTAAGAAAACCAAATAAAATTATTTTAAATTTACCGACGGATATTTCCGTCGGTAAAAAAACAAATAAAATATTTAACTTTAGCCAAAATATTTATTTAAAAATATTATTTTAAATTTACCGACGGAACATTCCGTCGGTAAAAAAACAAAAAAATTATTTAAAAAAATTATTTTAAATTTACCGATGGAACATTCCGTCGGTAAAAAACAAAAAAATTATTTAAAAATATTAGTTAAATTTACCGACGGAAATATCCGTCGGTAAAAATGTCGGTGAATCTCCCCGACAGAATATCCGGTGACAGTCTGTCGACGGGCTTTTTCCATCGGCAATCCATCGGTAATTTTTACCGACGGAAATTTTCGTCGGTATTTTTTACCGACAAAGCCTGAGCCGACGCATTTTATCCGTCGGTATTCCGTCGGTAAATATTTTACCGACGGAATATTACTGTTTACCGACGGAAAATTCCGTCGGTGTACGGTGAATTTCTTGTAGTGTAATAAATATATAAGTATAAACAAATTTAATGCAAAAGTTAATAATGGTAATCCAAAAGTTTTTCATTAATTTTTTCTTGACTTTTATTCATTTAAGAATATAAAAAATATAATTATATATTATACAAATAAAAATAAAGAACGGTATCTGTCAATATGCAAGTTGTAACACTTTATAAAAATAAAAATAAAAATAAAGAGTAGTCTGCCATTATAATGAGTGGTTTTTTCAATCGTTTTTAAGTATATTGAAAAATACCATTTTATGTTTTTATTTTTATTTTTATTTCTACAATATATTATTATATTAAATAAAATAAATTTGTAATAACGTGAAAGAAAATCTAGCTAAAAATAAAATTGTATATATTTCATTTTGATAGGAAACTAAATCTAAAAAAATAAAAAAAAACAAATATCTTTAGTTTTCATTATTTTATGTAAAAAAAATCAATAGGAAGCCTAATACCTCATCCGTCCCAATAAATATGACTTGTTTGTTCTCGCCAAGGAGATTAAGAAAGTAGGTGTAGATGTGTTAAAGTGGTGGGTCTACTTATTTAAGTGATTGTAATCCACAAATTCTTTCATTTTTTAAGAAGCAAGATAACAATAATGAGACAGTTCGAAAAGGAATACAAACTATGTTTATTGGGACAAAGGGAGTATATGTTTTCGTCCCCATGGGATGGCATAGCGGTGAAGGTGGGTGGCCCGGGACCGATAGGTCATGGGTTCAATTCCCACTGGACACGCTATGTGTGAGCCTGTCACCCTGTCACATTAAGGGTGGTTTAACTCTTCTGTGTGGTTTGCAGGCTATTGCACATGAGCGAGGTTTACCCTGTGCGCACCAAAGGTAGCAGCTGCGGGTTCCTCGTCAACAAAAAAAAGAAAAAAAAAGGGAGTATATGTTTTCTATTTATTTATTTTTTTAATTTTATTTATAAACTAATTAAAAAATAATAAAATACAATTGTTGCAAAAAATATTCGAAAGAAACTCAAATTCGTAGATTTGAAATATATATTTATTTTATATTTAAGAAATTTAAAAATTTATTTGGAAAGTAAAGGAAAAATTAGAAAATCAATTTGATATAGCCAACTTATGTATCGAATAAGTGAGTGTGGAAAAGTTGATTAATATTCGTCTACTCGAATTTGCCTCAATTTTTTGAATTTGAGTCGAGCTTGAGCTCGAGCTATTCGAATAAAGGTCGGTTTATTAACAACCCTAATGACATAAATGTTAATAAGCTTGCATACTGTCAAATGTTTAGTGTTCAAATATTAATAATGTTTATGTTAGTATAGTTTTTGTTATTAGATGTGTATTTTGAAAACTTTATAGCCGTTAACTGAGGCAGAGGCAGATTTATAGGGCATCAAGAGGGTCTACCGACCTTCCAGCCACCAAAATTTTCTTAAAATAGGTTATAACATCAGCTCCCAATATAGTAGAAATTAGAATAACTAATATGTCTAGTTTAATAGCATTTCTAGAATCTATCTAAAAGGTTTTACATTCAGGTCCTTATTTATGTATCAATTCCACACTAAATTAACTATGGTCTAATTTTTTAGGCGTATATTAATATTGTCAATCATTAAATTTTGATTCATTTAATTTTATTAATGACCTAATTAATGTTCATGCATGGATACTCCAAATTAATAACATACAATTGATCAATTGAGCTAGTATATAAAATTAAAGGATTGATTCGTCTTTTTAACTATAATTTCATCTATTAAAGGAATTTGATCCGAATCAAATTAATCCATTTAGCATCACCCAAAAAGTAAAAGAGTCTTGATTCTTAATTTATTATGTAAGTTATTAGTATTTTCATTTCTGCATAAGTGTTTAATCTAATGTTCAATTTATGTTATGATTGATTTAATAATAAATAAACAAAGTAATTACGGGACTCTTTCGATCCTTAATTATTGATTAATTAATAAAAACTGGTGTATTTTTTCAAACCTCCTTCAATTCTTCAGTATTTCTTGAAATTCACTATTATTTAATTTATAATTTTCATCTTTATCCATGCACACATATAATTTATGATTTATGCATTTATACAGCATCAAATAAATGAGCTCCCCCAGGTGGAGCAGAAAGGTGAAAAAAGGAGTGTCAAGTTGGAGAACTTTGCTTACTCATTCCTCCCAAAATCCAACTATTTTTTTTAATAAAAAGGTGATATGGTCCACATTTTATTACAATAATCCACCCTACAAAAATGGCTTTTAAGGTTCACTAAATGTAATTTACTATGAAAGCAATATTTAATTAATGTTGTCCGTACGAAAAATTAATGATGTGTCTCATCTCCCCATTTGCAATTTATAAAGAACTTTCATCATGGGTTATAGCATATGATGGGCAACTACCAGCAACCATAATCATACATTATTGCCCTCTCACTCTATTCTCTCTCTCGCCGTATTAATCAAGTTACATACTAGTAGGGGTGGATCTAGGATTTCATTGAACTGAGAGCGTAATTTGTAAATTCCGAATTTATTTGAAATTTCGGGAAAAAGGGAGAGGCATTGGTAATTTTAAGAGAACGAAACCAAAATTTTAAGAAAAAATGTTGGATATGAGTCAGTAGATGATACTCAGCTGTTGTTCGGTTAAAAGAAAATTGGGGGAAATCATAGTAGTACTATGGAATTGAAGATCCCAAAACCTAGCTGATATCAGTAGATTAGTGTGTCGTTAGGATTAGCTGATGTATAGGTTAGACTTGATGTATTGATTATTATTTTTGTCTAAGTCCTGTACGGGGTAGTTGTTGAACTGATCTTCTGTCGAAGATACTTTTCAGAACCCCACGTCATCAGTGTAATCGCTTGTGTTCTTTAGTCAGCAGCTGATCTTCCACTCAGTCGAAGACAGGCGCATCACCGACAAATCATCGGAGAAGACTACTCCCACCGATAGTCATCGGCGTAAGAACAGAAACAAGCACGCATACCTTCGCAGCCGCCACCGACCTACTCGGTAGATGCCCTCGTCGCCGACTCAACGAAGAAGACAGAGACTTTTCGCCCATCGTATCCTACGGAAAGCGACCCACCTATTCAAGTCTTTTCGAAAAGTTCGGCGAGAAGACATACGAGGTTGTTGAACGGTCAACTCGACATTCTCACCAACTACAAACCTCGACCAATGAGAAGCCGACAACGCTTACCTACTCTACACAAGAAAGCCGCTCTCATGAACGGTGCATTAACTGCCCTGCTGCAACAAGTTCGAATTACGGCCGTTTTCTTTGGAAGCTTGTGACACGTGGCATCGTCGTCTCCAACGGACATATGCCATAACTCACAACTATAAATAAAGAAGTTTTTGAAGCTCCGAGTGACGGAATTTCGAAGGGACAAGCTCAAGTTCATAAACGCTCTAGAACACTAAAAGATCATCCAGAGGAAAACTTGCATACTTAGAAGATTTCTCAGTTTTTCTCTCTAGAGTTCTTAGATCCCTTTCTTCTCTAGACTAAGCTCATTGTCATATTTATAGCTTAGATTCGAAGGAGTTCACATTTAGTGAATTGTTCTTATTGTAAGATCTCCTTCTCAGTTGGAGAAAATTCCCTTCCCTTTCAGACTTAGGTTTGTATTGTAAAGTCGCTAAGGACTATAACTTAGAGGGAACTGTCCAAAGGTCACGCATCCCCGCCGAGGCTTGCTCGTGAATAATCAACAAGTTCTCCTGCCTTGTTCAGGACCGTGGACGTAGGATCTTGCGTATCCGAACCACGTTTAATCGCTTGTGTTCTTTTACTGTTTTATTGCATATCATTCAACTGACTTGAAAATCATAAGCTTGCATAAAACGTATTTATAAAGCGCACAGCCAAAAGATTTAATTTGCTAAAACGTGTTTTCAATAGAGACAAATTCCGGGCCCCACACTTTCCGCACAACAGGCTCCGACTGATTCTCAAAGTACTGACAACAGTCAGTAGGAGAGAGCTCGCATGGCCGACTCACTCTGTCCCGCGATCGAAGGCTTATTTGGCAATCGTTCATCGGTTGCAATCATCGGCTCAGTGACCTTCATTGAGAAAAAGAAACCGAGCTCAGGTGTATTCACCCCCCCCCGTCTACACCTGACTTATCGTCTCCGGACCAACAATTGGTATCAGAGCGCACGGTGTTCAACTGATCGCCGGTTCTGAAATACTGGTCCTCTCGAACTGATCCTGAAAACCGTTTTCACTGCATAAGCATCTTTTCAGCATCCTTATACTCTTACTCTTACGATGTCTGATATGTCAGGTATTAGGATGGTACCGATGTTCTCAATAGAGAACTACACGGTATGGCGCGTACGTATGGAGGCACACCTAACGTCACTCCACGACAGGATGTCGAGTGTCCTAGAGTCGGAGCCGATCATTCCCATGATCGACAGCCGTAGTATTTGCTTCTTTGGAGGAGGCGTGGGAGTACAAACTGGTGCTAAGGTTCCCAAAGATAAAACTGCCTTCACGCCTGAAGAAAAGAAGTTGCACAACCTTGACCGAGTTGCACGTAATGCCATTATGACTACGCTCAGTGACTCACACCTCGGAAGGGTACAGGATTGTAAAACGGCGAAAGAGCTATGGGACGCCTTGGCTGTACTGAGCCATGGAACCCCTCGGATCAAAGAAAACAAGCTCGAGCTAGAGCTTCGAAGTTCGACGCCTTTGCAATGGAGCTCTTCGAAACCATTGACGAGCCGAGTGTCGATTCACCAATCAAGTCAATGTCATCAATGGGTCCGGGGAGGTCGTTCACCAACAAGGAGATGAACACCAAGATCTTGAGAGCGTTGCCCCGACAGAAGTGGCTTCCATTTGCTACTTTTTTACGTCGCTCTGATCTAAATGCTCTAACTCCTGATGTTATATTTTCAGAATTAAAATCGGAGGAATTCGAGCATAGCCTTACCCCAAAAGTGCTTAAGCGCTCCAGTGACACACGGTTTGATCACGCCTTCAAGGCAACGATCAAGAATACGGGAGCCAAGCCTATTTCCTCAAGCAAAGCCGTGGCCACATCGCAGCAAAGTCTTCCGAGACTTCGGTGCCACGACCGGCCTAGCACCGATGGCTCTCAAATATCATAGGGAAAAGGAGAGAGTCAGAAAGCTGAGGAAATACAACCGAGATTCTTCTTCAGGTAAGAAAGAATATCATAAGAAAGAAGAATCTAATCCTTCTACCGAATGCAGGAAATCGGAGCTCTTTGCCGGTCACCGTCTAAAGACTCACTTGGTAAGAGCAAAGCAGAACATCCACTCGCTACAACTTCAAAAAGGAGGGACACTATCGCACGATTGTCCCGAACTCTCGGTACTCAAAGAGCGAACGGCGAGCCGGAGAAAGAAATTCGCCGAGAGACGGCAGGCCTATATAGCCGGAGAGATATCCGACAACTCAATTTAGGAGGATACATTCATGTATTCTTCTGAAGACGAAGCCGCATTCGTCGCAGCTTGAGGTCGCAGAGACGGTTCTCGATGAGTCGGCCGAATACTGGTCCGATGGCCGGAGAAGAGGGCCGAGGTAAATTCTAAACACATTATTACCTCTTCTTCACACAAAGACACAAGACACGTGCTCGGTCACGGATGATCCTCTAGATGTGGTACAAGCCTACGACGATCTACTAGAGGAACAGTATTCGGCGAGCAGAGAGTTCAAGAGAACCATCCGGGAACTTGAACAGTAAAGGCCGAGAATCGAGACTTTCTTCGATTGTCGGGTCTCTACCGAGTCGGTGGATCTAGTTGCGAGACTTAAGGAAGATATTGAATCTCTTATGACTAAGTCTCAGCTTCAAGAGACTCAGATCTCAGTTCTGACCAAGGACAATTCTGAGAAAGAGACTGAAATAGCCAAGCTCAGTCGAAGCTCACGGACGTGCGGAAATGACTACTGACTCACTCGGAAGGAGTGACGAGGTCCGGAGAGGTTTGATGACCGAACAATACCTGGGAGCGAAGGAGAAGCTTGAAAGCATGCTTAGAGCACAACGGCCAATTGCTATGAAAGAAGGACTTGGCACCCGGCTCAGTACGGCTCGTACTACTATGAGCCCAGGGTCAGGAGAAGCGCTAAGACTCAGAAGAAGAAAGCGCCCGAACCCAAAATCATCGCCAGAAAGTCGGTATCTCCAAGTCCCCGTGGAGAAGAAAGCCGACAAGGTTCGAAGAAGAAGTCTAGGACTTCTAAGGTCCCGAGACAGATCTGGGTTCCAAAATCACCCACTAACCAAGAAGGACCCAATCGAACCAAAGGGTACCTAAAAATGCCTCGTTTTGCGGGTGCATAAGGACCCATGGATAGTGGACGGCGGCCGCTCGAGACACATGACTTACCGTAAGAGCCTCGCCGACCAACTATGTACAAGAAGATGGTCCCGATGATCAATTCGGTGACAACTCCAAAGGCTACACAAGGGGATACGGAATGCTGAACATTGGGACCGCCACGGCTCCAAGAGTAACATATGTTGAAGGACTTCAACATAATCTCCTTTCGATCGATCGGTCGTGATAATCTTAACGAGTAATCTTTGACGCCGGTTTTACGTGATATTGTTGACAAATCTACAGGGAAAACAGTGTTATCGGGTGTTCGCGGAGGAAGAACATCTATGTTGCAACCGGAATACCGCGGAACCCGAGGCTTGCTTGCTCGCACGCACTAAATCGGGTGACAAGTCGGCTGGCTATGGCACAAGAGACTCGGCCACCCGAACTTCAAGACCATGAACAAGCTTGTCAAGAACTCTAAAGTCGAGGACCGCCCAACGAATCGTTTATCAAAGACGAAATTGTGAAGCGTGCACGAAGGGAAAGCAAACAAAGAGTAGCAATCCACCTATTCCGTCACCTTCCACCGATGGAATCCTTTAGCCGCTTCACATGGACTTATTCGGGCGCCTCTCCAGTGACTATAAGAGGCAAGAAGTATGCCCTCGTCGTCATAGACGACTACTCAAGATATACTTGGGTCATCTTCATCGCCAACAAATCCGTTGTTCGAGCCGAGTTACCTAATCTATCGAAGAAACTCGGTGTGGAAAAGAACATCAAGATTAAGAAGATACGCTCGTACGAGGAACAGATTTTATGAACTCGTAGTTAAAGTGTACTTGCGATAAAGAGGGAATTCAAGCACGAGACATCAGCGCGCGCACCCCTCGCCAGAACGGACTTGCTCGAACGTAAGAACAGAACACTCAAAGAAGCGAGCAAGAACGCTCCTCGCAGTTCTCGGACTACCCTCAAAGTTTTGGGCCGATGCTACCGACACCGCCCTGTTACACTCGAATCGCTCACTACCGACACAAAGAACACATGAAGACGCCTTACGAACCGTGGAAAGGGAGAATTCCTTCTATTTCTCATTTTCATGTTTTCTACTGTCCTTGCTTTATCCACAATAATGGGAAAGATCGGTTGAAGGTCTATGATAGCAAATCCGATCAAGGAGTATTCTTAGGATACTCCCGAGTCGAGAAAGCCTTCGAGTCTTTAACTATCGGACTCTTTGTGTGGAGGAAAGCCCTCATGTTGTTTTTGATGAATTTGTTACCGAGAACAGGGAAAGATACAAAGTCAAATATCGAAGATGTCGGCAGCAAGCTACGGGATCTCGGACCGAATGATAAAGTCTGAAAAGATCCGGCAGATTGTTGGGATGATGAGTCGGACGATGAAGAAATTCGGACTCGGCCAACAAGCAACGTAGCCGACCTAGTTGATTCTCCCAAACCGAATCAACAACAGGTAACATCGGTCGATGAGGAAGCCCCAGTGGTAATCGAGACCTCTACCGAGAATATAAACTCGGGGGAACGATTAATGTTCCCGAGCTAAATGCCCCCGAACACCGGAAACTCGGTAGATCCTAACCTTCTTACTTGAATTGCTACGATCGCGAACGCACTACTCGAAATGCCTAATACACCTACCGACCGTGCGTAAGTAGTATCAAAAGAAGAAGCCCGACTCGGGCGTTCGTGGCTCGATGCTCATTCTTCGAGATCTTATCATTGGAGATCCATCAAGCAACTATAAGGACGAGATCAAGATTAAGTCAAGGAGAAAGCTCACTTTACTCTTGTTTTCTCGTCTACGTAAGAACCTCGGTCGATAGAGGACGCACTTAAAGATGCTTGGACCGGGTCATTGCTATGCAAGAAGAGCTGAACCAGGTTCGTCGAAATGAAGTTTGGGAGCTTGTCGAAAGACCTGACATCGGCACGTGATTGGAACTAAGTGGGTCTTCAAGAACAAGCGAGATGAAAACAACTTCATCGTCGAAATAAAGCTCGACTAGTTGCTAAAGGATACAATCGGGCGTAAGGAATTGACTTTGATGAAACCTTCGCTCCAAAGTAGCTAGATTGGAAGCCATTCGTCTTTTCCTAGCTTATGCAACACATCGTGATTTAAGGTATATCGAGATGGATGTGAAGTCAGCTTTTCCGAACGGCGTGCGAAGGAAGAAGTCTACGTGGAACAACCGCCCGACTTTCAACGAGGGACATCGGGTGTACGAACTTAGGAAAGCTCAGTATGGGTTAAAACAAGCACCCGTGGGCTTGGTATGATACCCTATCGGACTTTCTACTTCGTAAAGGTTTTCGAAGGGGACGTAAGATCGCACCCTATTCAACATAAAGTCGGGAGATGACATTCTACCGGTGTAGATCTACGTGGACGACATCATTTTCGGCAGCGAAAACGAAGTCATATGTCGGCAGCTTCGAGAAGATGATGAAAGAGAAATTCGAGATGTCCATGATGGGAGAGATGAATTATTTCCTTGGATTTCAAGTGAAGCAATCACACGAAGGAATCTTCATCAATCAAGCCAAATACACTCGAGATCTTCTCAAGAGATTCGGCCGCGACTCCAAGAAGCCGGTCCAAATTCCCCATGAACACGAACTTTAAAATCGATCTAGACAAAGAGGGAGCTTACGTTAACTCTACCGATTATAGAGCTATTATAGGCTCTTTACTTTATTTAACAACTAGCCGTCCCGACATAACTTATGCTTGTAGGTGTATGCGCAAGATTCCAAGCGGATCCCAAGCGAAGTCATTTAGACTCGGCGAAGAAGATTCTGCGCTATTTAAGAGGAACACGTCTTTGGGTTATGGTATCCTGCCGATGATAACTTAATACTAACAGGTTATTCCGATGCCGATTATGCAGGATGCGGGATAGATCGAAAGTCAACTTCCGGAACTTGTTAGTTCCTAGGCGACAAGTCGATTTCTTGGTTTTCAAAGAAGCGAGCATTCGGAGCAACGTCCACTACCGAAGGCCGAGTACATGGGCTGCAGGAAGTTGCTTGTGCCCAAATCCTTTGGCTTCGACAACAACTTAGAGATTATGGTATAACTCGGGATGAAGTGCCCATCTACTGCGACTCCACAAGTGCAATGCCATAACTCGAACCCGGCTTCTACATACCGGATGCAAGCACGTGGATATCCTACACCACTTCATCGAGACCATGTCGAGAAGAAGGATATCGGGATGGAGAAGATCCATACCGACAAGCAAAGGGCGATATATCCGACCAAACCACTAGCCGAGAACAGAGTTCGAGAGAACTATCGGTTGAGCTAGGTCTCCTTGGATCCTACCGAGATGCGTCAGTAGATGCCGACTACTGAGAACATCATTGCCCAACAATTGGTAACAATTGGTATCAGCATAAGGAATCAGTACGACAGGTCAGATAACTAAGTACAGTGACTCAGTTGGGAAAGTCACATTGTACACAGCAAGGGGGAACATAGTCATCAGCATGACAACCATTCTCCTTATAACATAACGGTAACCAGCTGATAAGTTCAGCTGAAGAGGTTTACGTAATTTTGTGTACTTATTTTTTTAGGCATGCTCGCATTTATTGCATCAGTCGCTCACACTCAGTAGTTAATGTGCATTCATTTCCCTCCATTAATAGTTTAAGGAAAGGTCAGTAGGAAACCTTTTCATTTGCATAAACTGAGTAATTAATGTTGTCTGTCGCGCATTTAATGCATGTCTTCTCACTTACCTTTATTACGTAGATCTATGTTTTAGGCGGCTTTGGTAATCATCCTTTTTTAACATTAAATCTTAGCCGTCCATAGTTATGAAAGATTAAAACTCAGCCGTTAGATTAAAACGTGCAATCAAGCCAATATATATAAGCATCCGCGTGCCCATCTGCCAAGGCAAGTGGCAGAAGCGTATTTCAACTGGAACTCAGTGGCTGCCGGAGGAGAAAAAGCTTCCTTCTCATACATGAGAGAAACAACTCCGAACAAGTGGAAGCCGACTCAACACACCTTCAACATCCGAGAGGCTCTAGTCCTCGCGTTTCAGCTTCCTACTTCTGGAATCTCCCCTATCGGATATAAGGAGAGGGAGATCAACGCTTATGTGCAAAAGTTCTGTGGACGCAGTGATCTGACGTTCAAGACAGCTCTCCCGAGGAATCTCTTGCTACCTCAGTACAGAGGTTTAGCGTATGTGGTCTCGCACATACTGACAAGCTCAGCTGGATCGTATGATCAACTGTCCAAGCCAAGGATTCAGCTGATGATGGCTATTGATGACAGAGTAGAAGTGAACTGGGCTGACTATTACACGACTCAGATGAAAGTCCAGGCCCAGAAATTCACTACTCTACCTACTGTCGAGAGGAGGTTGGCCAGTGTGGGTAAGCTTCTATTCGGGACCAAGATGTCAGTCCTAATAGAGAGTGTTGTACAGAGGAACTCAGCTTTTGAAGACTTAAAGCCGTACAACACTAAGCTGATAAAGTTTAAGACTAAAGAAGCGACGGAGAAGTCAATTGGCAAAGGGCCACCTGAGCAGAAGAGAGCTGCTCCTGCCCTGCCATCTCCCGCTGATGTGTCCAAGAGGAGGAGGCTTATCAAGCCACGACCAGCTGAGGTCATTGTGGCTTAGCCGATAACTGTCATAGAACAGGCTCCTCCTCCACCTCAAGATGAGCAAACCTTGGACTCCGACACAGGGATGGAAGAAGCCACCCTCAAGGAGAAAGCTCAAGTCATCAGCTCCGATGACACTCAGTCGGACATTCGAGAGCCAACTGAAGAGATTGAATGGACAACAACTCATACCACTCGTCTACGTGCTACAGCTGAGATTCACGATCAGATTCCATAGATAGCTGAGCATGAAGACTTGGTTGACATTGCCATCAGGGCAAGAGTTCAGATGCTACTGAGGTTCTTAAACTGGGATATTCTTATAGATTTTGCAAAAACTCAGTCAGCCATCGATCTACTGACAGAGGAGCAAGATTTACAAGCAGAGATCGGATTCGGGGAGCCAGCTGATTTGGCGTCCTTCGAGGATCTTCGAGCTGCTATGCTCTATCTTCTTAGCCTGCGTACCACAGCTCCTGCTGCTAATGCTCTTCCTCCATCTCCTCCTGCTGATGAGGGTGATGACCAAGAACAAGATCAGGAGATGGAAGGCAACCCCAAGGATGCAGAGTTGGGAGGCTCTGCTGAGGGACCAACTCCCCATGAGAAGAGCCAATCACCACCCCCTGGTACATCAGGTGAGGCTCAGGGCGCTCCGAAGTACAGTCGGGAGCAGCTCCTCGTGTTTTCTGATCAAAGGCTCGGAACAAGCTCTTACCAGATTCAACCCATTGGTTCCGTGTCCTCCAAATCAGTGAATAAGGCGATCAGACGCCAAGGAGCTAAAAACAGACTTCTCGCCAAAGACGTCCATATCAAATGGGAGAAGTATACGAAGGCGCAGCTCGATAGCTCCGAATAAGCTAGCCGCTGGCATCTCCACTCCTCAAGAGGCTCCTTCGCAGCCTGATTTTAAGGAGATGATCGAGCAGGTTTTGATAGCGCAGAAAGCAAATCTATCTGCACAGAGTCAGTTGTTGCTCCAAGCTCAGCACAAAACATTTACTGAGCAGCTGACTCATGCTCTCACAACAGTCCAAGCTCAAATGGATGAGCAGAACAAGTTGGCTACAAGCAGCCTCCGCATCGCTATTAAGCAACAGCCGAGGCCTTGAACGAGATTCGAAGGAGATGAAGGAATCCAATGATCTAGCCCTGCTGAAACTCCGCCAGGAGTCAGTTGCTCATCTCAATCGATCTAGGGCAGCTCAAGAGAAGGACTGGGAGCAATACTGTGACTTGGTCAAGGACTTCGACTCTACAGTTACTCAAATTAAGGACTCAGTATACAAGCTCGAGAAAGAAGTCACAGCTATCCGTACCAACCTCGATAAGGCTGTTGATGCCAAAAAGGGGGAAGGTATAATAAAAGATGAATCTGAAACGGATACAGCTGATGTACAGATTATCAGGGAAAGGGTTCAGGAGAAGAGACCCTCCACAGCTAAAGAACCTGCACAGACTCAGGGGGAAAGGGCTCAGGAGGAAGGACCCTCTACTACTCAGGATAAGAACTCTTCTGAGGTCCTTCTCCTAGAATTTCCACTTCAGCCAACCCCCATCTCCTCTTCTGCTGCTCACATTGAAGAAGTAACCAGTTTTATTGAGCGGGAGACGTAAGAAGAAGAGCTCGAGCACGAACAATTGCCACCGCAGAGGCCGGGGAAGGAGATTACAACTGTATCTACTCCTCCTTCCTCCCCGGTCCATAAGTTCAAATCAAAAGCGGAGCAAGAGGCTTATGACCTCAAAATTGCCCAACAGCTGTAGGATAAGCTCGACCATGAGCGTCGGCTTGAAGAGGCGACGAAGAGCAAAGAAGCCCAAGGGCAAAGGCGTTAGGGGCAAAGGCAAGAAAAAGGTCGGGTAAGTCGAAGAGCGAGAAGAAGAAAGCCCAAGCGATTTTGCTAAGGCTCTTCGGACCGAGATCCAAGCTACTGCTCGTAGTATTCCCACTTCTACTCTAACACCCGAGCAGATAGCGGAAGATCAAGCGACACGGGAGGCGACGCTGCAAGGTCCGAGTCTCGGGCGAGGAGACGAGAGAGCGGCCGCACTCCGCGAAAAGAAAAGGATAGGCCGACTTGGCAAAAATGCGTAGCTTATCTCTCAAGCCGAACTGATCCGAGGAGGCGATCCCAAGAGGATCCAAGTTCATCAGGGGCCCATATGTTAAGAATATTCCTATCCCGCATGTGGATAAATGGGTGCCGGCTGATATGAACGTCCATTGGGAAAGGCTGAAAGAGGATTTTATTAAAGGCTATTTTGTATGGCGCATTTATCCTCTCGATCGTCCGGTGATCGGTTATTCGACGAACTAATCTCGAGATTTGATGTCTCATTCAGAGATCGGCTGAGACAGATTATGGAAGAACATAATATTCCCTTCCGTGCCCCAGCTTTCCGACGTATTCCTCCGCTAAGAACTGCTAGTGGACTGCTGTACACGAAGGACATTGAGAGAGAGATAGAGGAAGCTGCTTTCCATCTGGGTTTGCTGCCTGACAATCCTCTTGACAACGAAGAAATCCAGGAGATCAGGATCAGAGTTTACAAGTATTATTACATGGATCCTCCTGCTGAGAAGTCTGCTGATTTCAAGAAAAGGACTCAACGCTTCAAGCGTCAGCAGTGATTTCTCCTTCTTTTTTATTTCTGTTGTAATAGCTGAAGGAGCTTGTACATCATTGATTATATATATCAGTTCCTATTGCTTGTTAGACAATTACTCATTGTCTTCCAGCTCTTTGCATCGTGTTTTTCACGACTGATCACTAAGTGATCTGACACACACTCACAGTCAGTTTCTCTGATTTTGCCTATCTCCCACCTACTGAAGTATTGAAATTCCTTTATTTTTTCCTCAGAATGTTGTAAGGGGGAAATTGTTGTCAGTATGATAGCATCTTTTATAGACTTGAGAAGTATAAGTGGTAGAGGTAGAGGTTTTGGCATCATCAATTAGGGGGAAATTGTTGGATATGAGTCAGTAGATGATACTCAGCTATTGTTCGGTTAAAAGAAAATTGGGGGAAATCATAGTAGTACTATGGAATTGAAGATCCCAAAACCTAGCTGATATCAGTAGATTAGTGTGTCGTTAGGATTAGCTGATGTATAGGTTAGACTTGATGTATTGATTATTATTTTTGTCTAAGTCCTGTACGGAGTAGTTGTTGAACTGATCTTCTGTCGAAGATACTTTTCAGAACCCCACGTCATCAGTGTAATCGCTTGTGTTCTTCGATCGGCGGTGATCTTCCACTCGATCGAAGACGGCGCATCATCGACAAATCATCGGAGAAGACTACTCCCGGTGATAGTCATCGCGGAAGAACGAAACAAGCACGCACCTTCGCGGTCGCCACCGACCTACTCGGTAGATGCCACGTCGGCCGACTCAGTGAAGAAGACATAGACTTTTCGGTCCTCTGTATCCTACGGAAAGCGACCCAGCTATTCAAGTCTTTTCGAAAAGTTCGGCGAGAAGACATACGAGGTTGTTGAACGGTCAACTCGACATTCTCACCAACTACAAACCTCGACCAATGAGAAGCCGACAACTCTTACCTACTCTACACAAGTAAAGTGCTCTCATGAACGGTGCATTAACGCGCCCGCCGCAACAAGTTCGAATTATGGCCATTTTCTTTGGAAGCTTGTGACACGTGGCATCGTCGTCTCCAACGGACATATGCCATAACTCACAACTATAAATAGAGAAGTTTTTGAAGCTCCGAGTGACGGAATTTCGAAGGGACAAGCTCAAGTTCATAAACGCTCTAGAACACTAAAAGATCATCCAGAGGAAAACTTGCATACTTAGAAGATTTCTCGGTTTTCTCTCTCAGAGTTCTTAGATCCCTTTCTTCTCTAGACTAAGCTCATTGTCATATTTATAGCTTAGATTCGAAGGAGTTCACATTTAGTGAATTGTTCTTATTGTAAGAACTCCTTCTCAGTTGGAGAAAATTCCCTTCCCTTTCAGACTTAGGTTTGTATTGTAAAGTCGCTAAGGACTATAACTTAGAGGGAACCGTCCAAAGGTCACGGTATCCCCGCCGAGGCTTGCTCAGAATAATCAACAAGTTCTCCTGCCTTGTTCAGGACCGTGGACGTAGGATCTTGCGTATCCGAACCACGTTTAATCGCTTGTGTTCTTTTACTATTTTATTGCATATCATTCAACTGACTTGAAAATCATAAGCTTGCATAAAACGTATTTATAAAGCGCACAGCCAAAAGATTTAATTTGCTAAAACGTGTTTTCAAAAGAGACGAATTCCGGGCCCCACACTTTCCGCACAACAGTCTCCAACTGATTCTCAAAGTACGGCAATCGGTAGGAGGAGAGAGCTCGATGGGCCGACTCACTCGTCCCGCGATCGAAGGCTTATTTGGCATTGTTCATCAGTTGCAATCATCAGCTCAGCTGACCTTCATTGAGAAAAAGAAACTGAGCTCAGGTGTATTCACCCCCCCCCTCTACACCTGACTTATCGTCTCCGGACCAACAAAAAATTACAAAAAAAATCGATGAAAATCTTGGATTGCACATGGTTTGAGAAGCGGCCGCGGCCAGGGCGGATACAAGGCGGTGCGCGCAGATGTAGTCAAACCCTCGAAATTAGTTTTTTTTATAAAATTTATGCTGGATTTTTCAAAAATTTAATGTTTCATCCCCCATAATTGGGGAAAAAATCATTTTTGGCATGTTATCTTGGCGCCCGATTCACTTTGGCCCGTTATTTTGGCCGAGTCTACTTTTGGTCCGTTAATTTGGCAAATTATCCGTTTTTAGTTCGTTTTAAAAAATTGACTAAATTTGTCCAATTTTGGCACTCGGGATTAATAAAAAAAATTCAAAAAGTATTTTTTGTTAGGTATGAGATTTAGTATGATATGATTTGAAAATCTCAAAACCCTAGCTGAATGATGAACCTTATATAATGTAATAGCTTAGTTGAGTTCAGCATGTTAGGAACTCAGTAGGCTAGTTAGAGTTCAGTAGCTGATAGGTTCAGTAGAATATCAGATGTCAGCCGGAAGAACTCAGCATCAAGGAACTCAGTCGGGAATGTTAGACTCACTGAATCTGCTAAGGAATTCGAGCCACGTATTGAATATCTTAGAAGAATGTCAGTAGAAGACGATTCAGTAGAAGGTACGAGGAATCAGAGGAAGTCGACTCAGCATACTCTTGGAGTTTGAATAAACCTCACTTACTCTCTAACCTCGACTAATGAAAAGTTGCTAGCACTGTACCTGCTCTACCATAAAGCTACTTCCTAGACTAAAAAAGAGGAAATCCCTACAGTGACATTCAAATTGAAATGGTCATTTTTCTTGTCGTTTTCGACACGTGTCTAGACTTCCTCCAACGGATATATTCATGAGCCGACACTATAAATAGAGAAGAGTCTTCATGCAGAAAAAAAAGCAACGAGGGAACCAAAGCATTCAAGCTCACAAACACTCTAGCGAACTTAAAGCATATCAAAGCGAAGAACTCATATACAGAGAGATCATCTTAGTTCTTCACTCTAGAGATTCATTAGTTCCCTTCTTTCTCTATTTTAAGCAGTCTTATTGTAATATCATAAGCTTAGAAAACCTCGAAGGAGTTTAGCTTTCTAAGTTGTTCGAATTGTAAGAACTCCTTCCTAGTTGGAGAATATCAAACCTTGTGTTTGAACCTTGTAAAGTCACTAAGACTGTAACTAGAGTATCTGTCCAGTGCACAGATCGATTGAGATTTGCTCAGTATAAGCAATCAAGAACTCTTGCTTTGTTTAGGACAGTGTACATAGGATCTAGCGTATCTGAACCACTTTAAAAACTACTTGTGTTGATTTACTGTTGCATAGATTAACTGTTCATACTGCATAAAACTGACTTTAAATCACTCAGCATAAAAACGTGTTTTTAAACTGAGACGAACATATTTTGGACCTGCACTTCCGCACACCATATCTTAAACTGAATTTCTGTTCAAATACATAAGTCAGTAGATAGAACTCAGTAGACAGATACTCTGCCCACACAATCTAGAAATCTTACTTGGCCAACTGACTAGTTCAGTAGCACTGACTTTCGCGTTTGAGTTGAAATTTGCACTCAGGTGTATTTAACCCCCCCCCCCCCCCGCCCTCTACACCTGAAGGCTCGTCTCTTGACCAACAATTGGTATCAAAGCGATGTTCTTCTGATCATCGTTTTCTGAATACTGATATACTCGAACAGATCTTGAAAATCATTTTTACTGCATTTGCATCTCTTCATAGCATCTTATACCATACTCTTCAACCGTTTTCAGGTATAAGGATAGTACCCATGTTTTCAGTTGAAAACTACGCGGTATGGCGAGAAAGGATGGAGGAAATCTAACGTCACTGCATGACAACATGACTGACGTTCTGGAAAAAGACCCATTGTTCCGATGGTCGACAGCATTGAACTTACAGCCGTGGTAGGTGCAAAAGTCCCAAAGGACAAAAGCCTCTTTACACCAGAAGAGAGAAAGTTGCACAACCTTGACCGAGTCTCACGTAATGCGATACTGATAATGCTCAGGGAGGGAGCACGACTGCAAAACTGCAAAAGAGCTCTGGTATGCTCTCATAATGCTGAGCCAAGGAACTCCACAGATCAAAGAAAATAAACTGGAGTTGGAGCTGCAAAAGCTCGAAGCATTTGCAATGATTCCCGGAGAGTCAATTGATGATTTCAGCGTTTAGATTCACAAATCAGATCAACATCATCAATAGGCTCGGGAAAACATTCAGCAACAAGGAGACCAACACAAAAATTTTAAGGGGCTCTTACTAGGCCCAAATGGTACTCTTTTGCTGCATGTTTGCGAAGAACTGACTTAAGCTCTGTTACCCTGATTATATCTTTTCAGAACTGAAAGCAGAGGAGTTTGAGTTCAATCTTCCGCATACCCCCAGTGCTGATATTGAAATGCCAATGGATCATGCATATCAGGCAACAGTCAGCACACCTGGAGCAAGTCCCTCAATCACAAGTCAATCAGCTGGAAGCTTAATGACGATCCCAACCGTTGATAACTTAGTTGTGAAATATGATCTCCTTGCAGTTAAATACCAAAAAGAGAAGGACAAACTCATAAAGTTGAAAAGAGCTTCAAAAGGCTATCAAGGTAAGAGAGAAAATAATCATCCGAAAGGTGAATCTAATTCTCTACCTGAATGTAGGAACACTGAGATTGTCTCCACTGGAAATAATGAGACACCAAGGAAAGAAGGCAGGAGATCAACGTGTTAGAACTGCAAGAAGACTGAATATTATCAATATGAATGTCCAGAGCTCACGGCTGCTGAAAGAGCTGAAAGGAAAGCCAGAAGAGATAAGTTCATCAGAAAAAGACAAGCCTACATAGCCAGAGAACTATCCGATTGCACGAGGGATAAAGAGCTATTCACGGAATTATCTGATGATGAAGTTGCGTTCATTGCAATCGAAGCCGAAGATAATGAACTGTGTCTTGTGGCTGGAGAAGAGGCTGAGGTAAATTCTAATTCTAATATATGCCCCTCTTCACTAGCACACACGACACAAGCTCTGTTGCAGGTGAACCTCTAGATGTGGTTCTAGCATATGAAGATCTGTTGGAGGAACAAATTCAGATGAGTACTCAGTTCAGTAGAACACTTCAGGAGCTGGAACTCCTGAGAGCTGAAAATCAGAGACTTTCAATGAGAAGTCAGGACTCTACTGAGTCTGAAGGAATTGTCTTGAGACAAAAGGAAGAGGTTAATTTTCTAATGACTAATTCTCAACAACAAGAATCACAGATCTCAGTTCTGACCAAGGACAACTCTAAGAAAGAGACTGAAATTGATAGTCTAAAAGACAAGCTCGCAGAGTCCAAAGCTGAGTACGAAGCTCTAAGAAAAAGCAATGAGGTTTGGAGAACCTTAATGATTGAGCAATAAATACGAGCCAAAGAAAAGCTTGAGAAGTTGTTGAGATCACAAAGACCATGCTCCATAAAGGAAGGACTTGGTTACACCTATGAAGCAACTACTTCTGGATAGAAAAACTCAGATCAGCTAAGGAAGGACTTGGTTACACCTATGAACCCCACTAAATCTGCTAAGGAATTCGAGCCACGTATTGAATATCTCAGAAGAATTCAATAGAAGGTACGAGGAATCAGATGAAGTCAACTCAGCATGCTCTTGGAGTTTGAACGAACCTCACATACTCTCTAAACCTCGACCAATGAAAAGTTGTCAGCACTGTACCTGCTCTACCATAAAGCTGCTTCCTAGACTAAAAAAGAGGAGATCCCTACAGTGACATTCAAATTGAAATGGTCGTTTTTCTTGTCGTTTTTGACACTTGTCTAGACTCCCTTCAACGGATCTATTCATGAGTCGAGACTATAAATAGAGAAGAGTCTTCATGCAGAGGAAAAAAAAAGCTACGAGGGAACCAAAGCATTCAAGCTCAATACCACTCTAGCGAACTTAAAGCATATCAAAGCGAAGAACTCATATACAAAGAGATCATCTTAGTTCTTCACTCTAGAGATTCATTAGTTCCCTTCTTTCTCTATTCTAAGTAGTCTTATTGTAATATCATAAGCTTAGAAAACCTCGAAGGAGTTCAGCTTTCTAAACTGTTCTTATTGAAAGAACTCTTTCCTAGTTGGAGAATATCTATCAAACCTCGTGTTTGAACCTTATAAAGTCACTAAGACTATAACTAGAGTATTTGTCCAGTGCATAGATCAACTGAGACTTGCTTAGTATAAGCAGTCAAAAACTCCTGCTTTGTTCAGGACAGTGGACGTAGGATCTAGCGTATCCGAACCACTTTAAAAACGACTTGTGTTGATTTACTGTTTCATTGATTAACTGTTCATACTGCATAAAATTGACTTTAAATCACTCAGCATAAAAACGTGTTTTCAAACTAAGACGAACATATTTTGAGCCTACACTTCCGCACACCATATCTTAAACTGAATTTATGTTCACTACATAAGTGAGTAGATATAACTCAGTAGACAGATGCTCTACCCATGCGATGTAGAAAGCTTACTTGACCAACTGACTAGTTCAGTAGCAATATTCGGTAGCACTGACTTTAGCGTTTGAGTTGAAATTTGCACTCAGGTGTATTCAACCCTCCCCTCCCCCCCCCCCCCACACACCCACCCACCCACCCACCCACCTGAAGGCTCGTCTCTGGACCAACACTTTTTAAATACTCCCTTCGTCCTAATTGTAATGTCCTGTTTTCATTTCGAGTTGTCCCAAATATAATGTCCAGTTTCCCTCTTTAGCAAATTATTACACACAACTTTTTTGTAGGACCCACACATTTACAACTCTGTACTCATAACATCTTCAATCCCTAATCCAATCTCTACAATAATTTTGCCACCATAAGTTCAAATCAATTACAATGGCGATAATCAAGACATAACACATAACATGTACTGATGAAATAAATTTCGACGGAGTATAATAGTGGGGCAGAGTGGGAGAAAATTTCGATTTTGGTCCTTTTAACGTGGCCTATGTCCGATTTTGGTCCTATAACTTTATAACGTGTTAGATTTTTGTCCAATAACTTTATATTGTGTCCAATTTTGGTCATCCGATAAAAAATGTCGGATATAAAAAAGCATGTGAATTTCACATTTTGTCATATGACTAAACTAAGTTATTTTGTAAAGTTTCATGACAGAAAAACGAACATTTTTATTATTAAAACGAGTTCACTTTTGATTCTGTAATGTAGTTTCTAACTATTTTTTGATCTTGTAACTTTTGAAAGTGCTTGTTTTTTGTTCTGAAACTTCATAAAATGTCTCATTTTAGTCATGTGGCCAAGGGTATCTTTTTATATTAATTTCTATCTGATGATCAAAATTGTACACTTTGTAAAATTATATGACCAAATTTTCAGACACATTATAAAGTTAAATAATCAAAATCGGACATTATATAAAATTATTGAATCAAAGTTATACACTATAATTTTAGAATATACTCCCTCCGTCCCGCTATTTGTGGCTCACTTTCCCGAAAAGGGTGTCCCGTTATTTGTGGCCACTTTCCTAGTTTGATAAAAAAATATTATCATATCTTCTACTCTATCATCTTCTCTCTCCTACTTTATTAGATTATCTCTCTTACTTTATCATCATTTCTCTCATACTCTCTCATTATCTTTACTCATTTTCTCTCTCATACTTTATCATCTACACCCTCTCTCATACTTTATCATCTACTCTCTTAATTCCGTCGAAATCAATTGAGCCACAAATAACGGGACAGATGGAGTAAAAAATTAGACAGAAACCAGACCAAAATTAATATTCTTTTGGCAAATGGATGATGTAAAAAATAAAAAGTAAAACGTGTGTAGTGTGATTCTTATCGAAATCATGTTACTGTCCCCTCGCACGCGATACCAGGAAGATAAATGATTTAAAAATAAAATAAATATTGGTGTTAGATTCATTCCAGATGGAGTCAGTTGCCGGTAAAATTGAGGCCAACTTTAATTTAATCGTTTTATATGGGCTGCCACCAAATATTGATCACTTATTGGTGCAAGCGACAATTAATATTATTATTTTTTTATTATTGTTTGGAATAAAGAGAAAAATAAAGGGTAGTGTGGGAAAGAAGTATAAAAAAAGGGGTAGGATGGGAAAAAGCTGTGGAAAGTTGCATTGATGTGGAGGAAACAGCTTTTCAAGAGTTGGCTGTGCGCCAAAAGGACTCAATGAGCACGTGTAGATATTTTCCACTACAGCACTGTTTGGCTCAACAAATTTGTAACCTTTTTTTTCTCTCTCGAAATATTTCGGAACACAAGCGGATTTAGGGATCGATGGATGCAATCTATAACCCAAATTGTGTATATTCTATTTTATTTTATTTTTTTCTATTTTTCGAAAATTTTCTATTTTCCCTCCCGAGATTTCGGACTCACCTCCATTAAAATTGCAGATTTTACATCTGTGAAATTATGTACTCCATAGTCCCTACTAAATTCGGGATCCCCCCTGCTTCTAATTTCGTGGAATGGGTGATTTCGTAGCTTAAACATTATGAGTTTAAAACTAAATACTTTATATGTCCCGTTAATAATGTTATGTATTTCTAATTGGATCGTCCTAATAGTAATATCGTATTTTCCAAAATGTAAACAAGATAAAGCTAAAAGTCAAACTATCAACATCGTTAACAAATGATAATCAAATTTTTTAATAACTGCATCCGAAACAAACAAGTCATTATTAATGTGGACGGAAGAATTATACCATACATGATTAAGGAATTAGTAACTGGTAGTTTTTTTTTCTGTAGTTGTTGAGAATTTATACGAATAGTCACCAAGTTCGTATGCAAAAGAGTCAAAAACTATGTTCGGAGCTCCTACCAACCAGCATTTTCACTATCGGCTGTTGAAAGGAAGTCTATTTATACTAGAGTAGCAATTTTAAATACTCCCTCTTGTATTTCAAAAAGGTGTGCCCTATTAGTAATATTTTATTTCTAAAAATGGCAAAGAACCCAAATTACAACATTACATATACATAAAATATCATTTTCTTAATCACCAAACACAAAAGAAATCAAACACTATTAATAAGACAGACGATTAGAATTTTACATAAATGCCTATATTTTTTCACCGCAATGAACCAATCGAAAGACCATAATAGTACTCAGCTTGACAATCCGTGATTTGATTTTGAGAAAGTGGGCACTCCCAAACAAGGAGTGAGTAGAGATTTTTAATGATAACAAAAACAAAAAAATTAAATAAATAAATAAGAGTAGTGTGTAAATATGTGGGAAATAGTAAAAAAAGGGATGGGCACGTAGTGAGTGGGATGATGGATGGATTCAAGGTATCGGGAGCTGACTTCTCGATGGGCATACACTGCACGTGTCGCGGTCTTCGTGAATCATCATCACTCCTCTGGTCTTTTCCTTTTCAAATTTGTTACCACTATTTCAGTCCCCTCGGAATTCCATTTTGTTTGTCTACTCACTCCCTCCCTGCCATTTAAACTGCACGTATTTAACAAATTAATATAGATTATTTGAATATTTACTAATTAATTGTGATTAAAATATGTCACTTTTATTGAAACGTTTCGATAAAAAAAAAACGTATTACTTTAAATTGGATGGAGGGAGTATTATATAGGAATTAATACTCATTCCGTCACACAATTCTTGTCATACTTTCCTTTTCGAACATTCATATCATTCTTGTCTCATTTTCTTAAATAGTAAATTATTACAAACACTTTATTTTATAGTCTACATCTTTATATACAACTAACAACTCTCTCAAATTATTGCATCAAAAAAAAAATGAGATAAGAATGATGGGATAGAGGGAGTATATCAGTTAGTCCATTTTCTTTTCGGGACGAAGATTAAAAAAGTTGCTACTTATGTGTAAAGCTCTTCGTTTTATAGTTCTTATCTCACTTTCCTTTTTTAGTTGTCCAATAATTTTGTCTCATTTTCTAAAATAATAAATTTTTACCCACACTGTATTAGTGGGTCATACAACTTTACGCACAACTAACAATTCTACTAAAATACTGTGTCAAAAAGAAATGAGACGAATTATGGGACGAATGGAATATAAAAAAGTTGGTCCACTAAAATATATTCCCTCATTTCCGCTATTATTGTCCTACTTTCCTAATTAAGTTGTCCCCCGCTAGGGGCAAAAGATCATCTGCCCCATTTGCGGTGGACCACTCAGTGGCCCACCAATCACGCGTTGCCACGTGTGCATTGGTGGGCCATGTTACCAGTAAATAAATAATATTTTACTGGTAACATGGCCCACCAATGCACGCGTGGCAGCGCGTGATTGGTGGGCCACTGAGTGGTCCACCGTAAATGGGCCAGAAGATCCGGATTGCCCGCTAGGGGTGTCGATCGGTACGGGATCGGGATTCCCGATACCGAAGTTCGGGATCCCGATCCCGAAAATAGCAAAATTGCATATCAATACCGATCCCGATTCGGGATTCGGTATTCGGGACAGTATTTTCGGTATTGGGATTCGGGATTACCGAAAATCCCGTAATTAAAAAAAATCGAAAATTAAATTACTTCTACATGATTTCGAATTTCGATCAAACACGAGCGGCGAGCCACAAAGTACAAACAATTTCGTATTTGCAAGATATTAAACATTATTATGGTACATTAAATTCTTGTTAATTATCTTTGAATTTTTAATACAAAACATATTTTACTAGTCTTAGAGTCTTACAAGTAGCATAATCAACAAAGATATTAGAATAGGATTTCGCAGCAATTACTTGATTGTTTCTCAAAGTAGCATAACAGGATTAACAGATTACAAATAAGTTTTTTCTTGCCTTTATGAACTTCTTTACATGGGTAGATGTTAATGAATTTCAAGATGTTAGTTCAAATGCTAAATGTCCATAGCAAGTACCAAAATGTCATTAAGGGCAACTACGAGACTCAATCTCCGTTGTAGAAATTAACAAGTCGGTAATGGAAAATGAAGGTTTCGAAAAACCAACACCAAACCCTAAATGCTAAAATCAAACATTTGGGGAGAAAATAAATTCCAAAGTTGGAACTTGGAATACAAGAAAATTAGGAATTGGGCAAGCTATTATTACGTACCTAATGCGCTGGCGGGATGCAGGGGAGGAGGCGACGGCCGACGAAGAAGAGGCGAGACGGCGGTCGGCGACCATGCTGAGACGGAAACGGGAAATCGTTGCTGGTTGCGGCCGTGCTGAATCCTAATCGTTGCTGCCTTGCTGGTCTCAGACTTCAGTTCAGAGTTCAGACCCTTCAAGAGTGAAGAGACGAGCGATAGTGCGATTACGATACATTGATAAAGATTAAAGATAAAGGAAATTAATTGTTTTATAATTCGGTATTTCGGTATATACCGATTCGGTATCGGTATATACCAAATCCCGATTCACTCGCTAAGGCAATACCGGCACCGATACCAAATATCGATAAACGGTATTTCGGGATCCCAATCCCGTTTTTTTCGGGACGGCCCGTTTAGACACCCCTATCTCCCGCTATTACTGTTCTCTTTCCTAAAATAGCAAAGACTTCTTTTAAACAAAAAATGAAGTGGCACCCTGCTACTTAATACTTATCTTCACATTATCATACTCTCTCTCCAAAAATCTATCTCTCACACGATTTTCGTTCCACACCGTACTCGAAAATTTATGATTTTTAACTTTTTGGAAACTTAAGATTATTTCTTAAAATACAATATGAAAAAAAAAAACAGAAAAAAATCGATTGACTCAACTATACCCTGCAAAAATTTGGATAAATTCCTATTTTTTTCCACCAACCGCTCCTCGAAAATTGTGCTTGTTTGTTAGTATAATTACAACTCATTAAATACACACTTAAACAAAGTTTTTTAATCTCTGTATCAAAATCAAAGGAGATAGTAGTAGCGAGATGGAGGGAGTATATAATATTATTTTAAGTTAAAAAAAATGGAACAATTTAAAAGAGAAAACTAGATTAATGGAGTGTGATGCATGAGTATTACTCTAAATAGACCAAATATGACAATTAAAGGCGAAATGAAAAAAATTATAAAATACAGAGAAAAATTAAAAGGGCGCACAAAGACGCCCAATATGACGAATTTGTGTGGTCATAAAAAAATAATAGTACATAAACAAGGCTCTAATATAATATATTGCATTGAGGCATAGTATTTGAAAAAGTCTTATTCAACTTGTGCCGCACATACACTGATCAAGGTAAAGTCCATTTTCAATTTTCAGATACCCACCGCCGCATCGCCGAGTGACAGTTCTTCTTCTCTATTCACTCTTACAAATCCTTACTTCTAAAGTATACGTTTTGAATGATTGAAATAGGTGATTGATTTTTTCGGTGTTTACACGAATAAAGTGCCCTAGTTATCCTATTGTTGCCGATTCTCATCATACTCTGGTAAATGGCTGCTTCGAATTCTTCTAAACTGTTCCGCGTTCTTCTGATTCACATCGTTCTGTGTTTCGCATTTCCTTGAAAGATCCAATTACATTAATATGCAAAACAACAATGGGCGGATTCGAGATTTTTTCTAGATTTTACATATGCTGAGTTTTAGGTCGTTTATTGGCGAAAAGTTGTTGAATGATCTGTGTTCTAACTGTTAATGTGATGTTATTTGTGTTTTGATTATCGGTTAGTGTTGTCCATTTGGTCATATTGCATTAATTTCGTTTCTTGAAAGATATACTATGTGCTAACTCTTATTCAGGTCTTGTCTTCTCTGGATCTCATTCATACTTTCAGCTCTCAATATTCAATTCGGTTAGTGTTGTATAGGTTTATAAGGTTCAACGTGTTGCCTAACTATTATTAAGGCATCCCGCATCCCTTTTACATATTTTGACAATATATGTTGCTTATCTTAACACGAATAGATTTTGCAACCAGCCCGGTCCCTCACGAGCTGAGGAAGAAGAAGCATCTCAAGATTCTCAGTCTTGCTGAGCAAGTCGCTTAAGTGGAAGGCTGCTTTTTTGCCCTAATACTTCTATCATATTATAGATACAAAATCAAGTTTTTAATTAAATTATGTCCACATAATTTATGACTTTTATGGAATGAAGACGTACCAACCAAAAAAAACCAGTCATATATAATATTAGTATTGAAGACATTTGGACAGGCCTTGCCCCTAATTTTCTCTCTTTCTATTGGGCCCAAAATCAATAGTGGGATCCAATTCTGCCTCGACCAAAAATGGGAGGAGAGAGAAAAGATCAGATAGTAACAGGGGAAAAGCAGATATCGTCAGACGGCGTTGGTGTCAGCCATGTCGTCGTGGTGCATTAAAAACCATCAAACGACGGCGTTGCTTGTCGGCTTGTCGGGGCTTTACTACTCAGTCGCGGATTCCTTTTATGCTAGGGGTGGGAGCACAGCATCTCCCACCCCGGATTTTGACAAGTGTAAATTCATCTCCCAACTCAACTTTCTCATACCATAGATAAATTTCACACTTACACTTGTCAAAATCTGGGGGTGGAAGGTGCTGTGCTTCCACCCCTAGCATAAAACAAATCTCAGTCGTGGCCGTAACCACCTCCTTGTCTCTCTCTCTCCGACACTTATCAATTAATGCCATTAATCTCGTATCACGCATCCTGTAAAAGCTTCTTCTTTTCTCTCTCTCTCTCTTCTCGTCCTTGAGTCTCACGTAATTCCGGTAACTGAAAATGCGATTTCTTTCTGTTATGATATTGGTAGTACACCTTGGACTGGTGGTCCCGTATTTGTGGGACGACAAATGGATGGCTCTCATTGGCTGGGGTTAACGCTAGGAGAATAGGATAAAGAATGCCGAAAGCATGAGAAATCAAGGCCGACTTACAGTTTTTGCTTCCTACCGTACACCTCGCCTCCCTCTCTCTCTCTCTCTCTCTCTCTCTCTCTCTCTCTCTCTCTCTCTCTCTCAATTTTGCTTATATATGCAAATGCAGTCATTTCATTCTCATCATCTCCTAATTCTTCCTACCAAAGTAAGAAAAAAGTAATTACGATGGAGGTGGCGAACGGCGTACCAACCGCGGTGAGAATCGACGGCGGAGGCGGAGAGAAGCCGGCGGCAGACTTCGAAGCAGTGTGCGAGAAGGTGAGCGCCTTGGTCTCCGGCAATGCGGCGGTGGTGTTCAGCGTCAGCGGCTGCTGCATGTGCCACGTGGTTAAGCAGCTGCTCTTCGGTCTCGGCGTCGGCCCTACTATCGTGGAGCTCGACCGCGACGCCACCGGCGGCGCCGTCCTCGCGCTTCTACACCGGCTCTCAGGCGGAAGCGGAGGCACGATGCAAGCCGCAGTGCCGGCGGTTTTTATCGGCGGGAAGTTTTTGGGCGGGATGGAGAGTGTGTTGGCATTTCACATCAACGGCAAGCTTGTCCCTCTCCTCAAAGACGCCGGAGCTCTCTGGCTCTGAATTCTCATCTCTCTCTCTTCACTCTCTAACTCAATCAATTTAGGGTTAACATATTTCTTGTACAGATAACACTAAGACTTTGCTAATATTATCAAACCAGGCTAACAACTTAACATATATGATCAAATTGCTAATAATTATCACTACAAATTTAAATCACTTTAAAGTAATAATATTTTAGACCTAGAGAAAACATTCGTATAACGAAGTTATTATTTTATCGAACAATATTTTAGTTTATTAACCTCAAATTGGGACCGAAAAAAAAATTATTATCTAAGCGAGTTTATTACTCTAACGAATATTACTTTATCAAGGTTTAACTGTAATCCTACATGTTGGGAAATAATGTAAGTTTTGAATGATCTCAAACCCCTATTTAATTGATGAATCTGATGTAACTTGTAGGTTTGTTTCAGCCATCGTCTGTATTGTCAAGCTGAATGTTTTGAATGATTTGTTATCAGTTTAGGTTGCTCAGGTTCTGTGTGTTCAGATAGCATACAGATTGAAATCAGATGTGTCAAGCTGATAACTTCAGACTAAACTCAAGTTCAAGATCCTCATCAGACCATCCTCAAATACGTTCAAATATGAAGATTGTACAAGGTACAAGGTGCGATATTCAAAGAAGATAGTCAGCGGAGCATAATGTATCAATATCGACCAATCTCAGGCTGCCATGTCAGCCCTAGTCAAAGGGAGACATCACAGTGCATCGTATAGATCTGTAGAGCCAAGCGGAGCGCGACAAGTATCTATGCATTTAATGCATAAGACCGTTGTCTACACGGAGCCTACAGGAGATCGATCTTGTTCAACGAATCTTTCCCAAAGCTTGGCTATAAATAGTAGATGACCTCTCTCAAAGAGGTCACGAAATTTCTCAACACTCAAGCATACTCAAGCAAAAGAACAAGTTCTTGCTCTGCTCCTGCTCTGCTCCTATACAAGTTCTATAGCTTAGAAATTCCATCTACCGTTCATACTCCAAGAAACTTAGCTTGAGTATCACAAGCTTGGAGTAGAGAGTGTTTCATACTCTCATTGTTGAACACAACCAAGCTTACTTATCTCCCGTTAGATAGAAGTTGATTGTTAGTTTGTTTGATAGATTGTTAGTCTATTAGATTGATTGATTGTATTGATTTGTACTCGTCAGTTTACGAGTATCCTTGGTAGATTCCTGTTGAGAAAGCAGAAGAGTGGACGTAGGATCTTCTGAATCCGAACTACTATAAAATCTGTGTCTATAATTGTCTCATTGCATCAGCTTTACTGTTCATCCACTGCTCTTTAGATTAACAGTTGCATTTAGAAAAGCATATTACTTAAGGGCCTAATCATTTTTCCACATAGCTTGTTGGGTATCGACTCTGTCTTCAACGTGTCTTAGACTTGGCTCAGGTTTCCTGAGCAGACACTTATCCACACCACTTAAGGCTCACAAGGACGAAGGCCACACCGAGTCTAGTAACACCAGCTGATCACTCTCACACTCAGGTCTCACTTCTCACAGAGAGAATAAGGAAGACAAAAGAAGAGAGTAACCCTAGCTGCACACACACTCTTTTTTTTTTCACCAATACACGTAGTATACATATTTATATATAGGTCAAAGTGAGTTAATGGGTTGGGCTGCCAAAGGCTCATGGGCCAAACTCCTTGTGGACTTGGGCCTATAAGAATTAACAATCTCCACCTTAGGCCCAAATGTGGTGTGTCCTCTCTAAAAGATTAAGAGGAGAGGATGTCTACTAGAATTGCAACATCATTGCCAATTAAACAATCTTGCGAGACTGGCTAGACTCCATTGAGTAGCGCACCTACACACATGAAACACAATGAGAACAAACCCCAAGCACAAATTAGTACAACACATGCACTAAAATGCATCACATAAAGAACATGCACAAAGATGCTCCACCTCAAACTGAAACACATTCAGAAACACAAAGCATGCACAAAGTAATAATAAGGACATCAAACATATTGATATTACTAACCTTATTAACAACTTAAGCATAAGAACACACAATTTCTAAGCATAAGATCTACAAACTCAAACTTCACAAAGAAGTAACAAGACACTAAGCCTATAAGCAAGAACACACAACATGCTTAAGCTCACAAAGAACTAAAAACACTAAGATAAAGACGCATAGCCACAAGAGGTACATAAAAGATCGCATAAAAAAAAATCACTAAGATAAAGACACATAGCCACAAGAGGTACACAAAGACCGCATAACCAACACATGATAAGAACACAAAGTTCATAAACTCAGAAAGATAATAAAGAAAAGCAGACAAAAGCACAAGATCACACAGATCAAACACGATTCAACACTTCCTCAAGAAGATAGACTTAACCATGACTAGCATCATCACTAGATTGGAACAATACCAAGGGTAAAAGTCATCTTCACAAAGCACAAAGCACGCAATATAACAAATATAGAGCAGCAGCAGCGGAAATAATTAACCACAAAGGTAACATGTGAGATCACAAAGATCATGCAATCACGAAGATATGAATAAATCACACAAAGCAATTAATCCTAAAAATTCTAGCAGCACAAAAATTCACAAGCCTAGACTGCACCAATTGACAATTTTCTAAGAATTGAAGTGCGGCGAGGTTTAGCCAATTGACCAGAGCGGGATTCGGAGGTTTGAATCCCATTTTACCCCTGGAACTAGAACGGACATATTTGATTGCACATAGCAACTGGACTCTACCCCTCGAATCTGAACTCGCTCTGAGAACTGAAATAAAAACCAACCAACGACACAAGCCGGGTTTTTCACGGAGTAGGCAAACGGCAGACGTAACCGGATTCGCAGAGGGCGGCGTCTCGACGGGCTCCGCCGGAGACAAGCAGCAGCGGCGGCTTCACGGAGACAAGCGGTGGCAATGGCTTCACGAAGACGAGTGCTGAAGGCGATCATCGGCGACACACACCGGATTTTACTGGACAAGGGGGCGGCAGCAAGGCAAGAAGACGAGTGCTGAAGGCGATCATCGGCGACACACACCGGATTTTACTGGACAAGGGGGCGGCACCAAGGCAAGAAGGGCGGCGCGGCTTCACGATACCCCCCCCTTTTCTTTTTCTTTTTCGGCGCGGCGCGACATAAAATACATTACCCTGATGATGGATCTGCAAATCTGGATGGTGACGGAGCCACAACCTTAGCTCTGGTACCACTGTTGGGTATCTACTCCGACTTTAACGTGTCTTAGACTTGGCTCAGGTTTCCCGAGCAAGCACTTATCCACACCAATTAAGGCTCACGGGGACGAAGGCCACACCGAGTCTAGTAACACCAGCTGATCACTCTTACACTCAAGTCTCACTTCTCACAGAGAGAATAAGGAAGACAGAAAAAGAGAGTATTTATACATAGGTCAAAGTGAGTTAGTGGATATAAGAATTAACACTTCTCTTACTGACTCAATGTGAGTCAGGCTCTGAAGTTTTAATCAGGTGTACTCCCATCTTAAACCCTTCTTCTCTCTCCTCTCTTCCGGTTTTCTGCAAAGATGAGTTTGGTAGCTGGGTCGTATGAGCGTTTCATTTGGGGCTACAAATTAAGATCAGGAAGAGAAACTCATTCTTTGCTCCACTCTTCTCCTTCCCCTCCCTCCTCTCCACCATCAAAATTACTGCATCAAAATCTATGACCTCTCGACCTCTTCCGAGATAGGATCCTTTCACTACTCTGCCTCGATTACTTCCCTTTCCTTCTACTCTTCTCCCTCTCTCTCCTCCTTCCCTCGCAACCTCCTCGCTGCCGACGATGATGGTTCGGTCTCCATCTACGACGTCGATCCGTTCGTCCTCCTCAAAACTATTAAAATCTACAAAAAATCTATCAATTCGCTCTCGGTGCATCCGTCAGGGAAGCTAGCGTTAACCGTCAGCCATGACGATTGCTTGGCGGTGGACAATTTGGTGAGAGGAAGGCGAAGCTTCTTCTGCAAGCTGAGCAAAGAAGCGTCGGATGTCCGATTCGATGAGAGCGGCGACAAATTCTTCATGGTAATCGATGACAATATCAGCTTTCATGAATCCGAAGATGCGAAATTGATACTCGAGCTTGATAGTAAGAAGAAAGTTCTCTGTTCTGCCTCAGTAAGCCCTCTCTCTCTTAAAAACACATACACTACTTCTTCTTCTCCATTGGAGATTGAGTATGGAAAACCCAAGATTCTAACCATTTCTCACTAAAACATGAAATTCCGTTTCTGCAATTGATATGTGAAGATCTTGAATTGACCTCCCTAACAATTGAGGACGGTCCACTACAAATATTGCATTCCCTAAAATAATAAATATTGTATTGATCGAGCATAACTACACCAAAAAAGTCAAATAAGTATAATGTATGATTATTTATTGGGAGAGTTTCATAAATAGCCAATACAATAATCATTATTGTAAAAAAAAAGACATTCTTATTACACCCGATAGGCAAATGGACGATTAAGTCCTTTATCATTACTGTTTATGCTTTTGAAAAATTTGATAAATACTCACATTTAAAAAGATTATGATTAATGAAGTGAATGGTTGGAGATAAATTAGAAAAATAATATTAACAACAGTAAATAATGACAAAAACATGAATTTTAAGGGTAACATAGTCTATTTTTAAAAGTGTACGTTTTATTGGATGAATAAATTTGGGCGGTGGAGAAGATAGGAAGATTAGAGTGTTGAAGATGTTGGGTGATGCAGGTGGTGGTGTGTTATCCCAGAGTCATAGTGATGGATGATTGTTGGCATGACGCAAGAGCACTCCTCGAGCAATGTTTGCCTTTGGGTCTGCTCAGTTTAACATCACTAAATTCTTGCTCCTCACTTGTAATCTTGCTTTAACTCAATTTGATGGATGACTGAATTTAAAGAATAATTCAATCTCATGGGGATACTCCCTCCGTTCTATTAGTAACGTCTTGTTTTTGTGGAAACCAATAGTAAGAAAAATAATTTTTTTGTGATATATTGTTTGACTTTTGTGTAATTAATTTATGTCCATTTATTTTTTTATCATCTTTAGAGACATGAACATTTCTAATTGGAAATTTCAATTACAAATATAAGACATTACTAATATGAGTGAGGGAGTATTTGTTTAACCATAATGTCTACCAATAGTAAAACTTGAAAAAGTTACCATAAATATTTCCTTACTTACAATATGGAAGGAAATACATTTGAAAAAAAAAGAAAAAAAGAATTGAAACATATAACTCATCGAGTTAATTGTCCAAAACGCCCTCGTAAACTCATCGAGAGGATGGTGAAATGAGGGCCCTCTTAGACTAAGAATATCGGGAGGGGTGGGTTTTGCAGCAAAAAAAAAAAAAAAAAAGGTGAGGGAGGAGAGAGAAAGAGTGATCCCGTGGGTTTTCTTGATCAATGCCACCAGGTGGTTGGAAATGTATTGGCCAATCGGATGTTGCCACTGGACATCATTTCATTGTCTCTTAATATTATAATTTTTTAAATAGAAAAATAATTATTTTTTAATAATATATATTATAAAATAAATAAAATTTATACTAAAATTCATAATTTTTCATTCTCTATAAATAGAGTTCAATATTGCTATACTTATTCACATTTTAAAAAACCTTCATTTTCTCTCATTTCATTATTTACTACAAATGTTAATCTCTCTTTTAATTATCATGGATCCATATAATAACAACTTTTCCAATTTTCCAAATTTAAATAATTATTATTAATATATAATAATATTAATGTTAAATAATTAGAATATATAAAACATATAATTGGTGGGGCATGGTTGGATGGTTAGGGATAAATGATAAAAAGTAGAGATGATTGGGTTGAAAATAAAATAAAGTATAAAGATGATAGAGAAATTAATTAAATATTAATCCTCTGTCCCAAATATATATGTCTACTTTTCTTTTTCGTCTGTTCTAAATCTATATACCTATTAACAATTTTTTTGTATCTAACTAAATCTTTCACTAACTTTAATAGATCTAATTACTATGATAATATATAAAAAGACTATTTTATCCAATTTTTATAATAGCAAACACAATTATGACATTAATTTTTTAGTAATTTACTTTAATTTACTCAAATTTTAATACCAACATTTATCTAACTTTCATATCATTAAATTTTTTCTTAATCTATGTGAAAAAGCAAAAGGGTATATAAAATAGGGACGGAGGGAGTAGAATGATTGGGTTGGTTGGGTATTTAGGTGGTCAGAGATATTCCTAGTCTTAGATCACCCTCTCGAACAGCATCAACCATATCAAAAAATCCACTTGTCAGCATTTGACTTCACCTGCATTTTGCAAAGAGATTTAATTTAAGACCATTATATGTACAACCAAATATTTATTCTTTCGTACCATTAGGATGACATAACGATTAAGATAACTTGTCTATAGCATGCAAGTTATGGATTCAAAATCCATCAAAACCGTCATATCACCTATGATTAGTCTAGGCTAATCATCCGACCTTAATTTTTTAATAGAAAAAAGCCCGTATACTATATTGTACGCCGAATGGATAAAATAAGACATTGTAAAATTTTGGATACAAAACAAACACTTTGATTGTAAAATGAATCCAATTTTGGTTTTGCTTTGCAGTCATATCTATTTTTAAATCTAGCAACTTTTAAAAGTGTTCCTTTTTTTTGTCATTAAACATTACAAAATGTCTTATTTTTGGGACCAAAATCAAACATGGCCAAATTAAAGGACCAAAATGAAATCTTCAATTTCTTTAAGTAATGAACCAACAAATACAAACAATATCCGTCTAACCATCCTAGATAGAGCACAACTTAACAAAAACTTCATAAATTTACTACTATTTAAACATATAATGGTGAGATTGCCCAAAATATGATTACTATGACAAACACACACACAATAACCTGTTGGATGCAAGACCATACAATTCCACTATGTTCTTTGCCTCCTTCAAGCAGATTTCATGCTTTTTTGCTTGATGTTAAACTTGGCTTTCCTCTTGTGATTTTCAGATTCGACGCTCTCTTTCAGTTTTCCCAATGCTAAAAACAGTAAAACACAATGAGACTGTGTAAGAGAACGAAGATATGAACGTGTAATAGATGTGTCGATGCTACTGATTTATGTTAGGCATGAGAGTTCCTCCGAAAAGGACAGATCAGGCTTGCACGATAGATACATAGTTGAAGATTCAGTACCTGTAGTATACATGGAACGGTATGACTCTACTGATTCGGATGACACAGGATATACTGGACAAGAATCGTTATCAGCTTTCTGTAACAGTCTCGTAAATCGCTTCACCTGAAACCAAAGCATATAGAACTCAAAATGCTGTGGATAATGAGTTTTCATGCATGCACTAAGTTATACCCAACTTAAATATCTGTTCTTTCTGTGTACAAGAATTGGAGAAGAAAATAGTTTTAAGAAATACAGGAGCAAAACAAAACAAATAAAGGAAAGGAAGAACTAGAGTATCTGTGTCTGAGAAGGGTGAAGGCAAAAAAGAGCAGAACAATGGTGATAATAATTGCTTACAACGAAGCTAGACATTAAGGTCTCTTCAAGTGACAAAAAGTTTTCCCATTTCAAATAATCTTCGATCACGCAGAAAGAAAAAAGGCATTTATTCAGAAAAATGGTATGTGTTGACAAATAATGAAAAGTACCTCATTCGTGCGTAGAAGTGTAAAGCAGCTCCCACTCTGCCCAGCCCTTGCAGTTCTACCAGCACGGTGTATATAGGTCTTGATGAATCCAGGCATATCATAATTGATTACATTTTTTACCCCTTCTACATCCATTCCGCGAGTCATCGCATCAGAGGATATAAGAACTTGTATTTCTCCTGCTCTGAATGCCCTTAAAGTCTTGCTGAGGACAGATAGCATCAGGGAAGCTAAATTAGCAATATAAATTGAACTACTATTTAACGAGTTCATGCTGAAAAGGTACTTGGTAGTTGGTAGACTAATAGTTGTATAAATCATAAGATTCAAATATGCCTGGATCACCTTCTTATGGACTGACGTTGAAGACGAGAGTACTCTTTAATCTTTATTTTAAGGTCACTAAAGAAATTCAACAAAGTGCAGAGACGATGAGTGGACTCTACCGATGAAGTGAAAACAATGCATTTCTCTCCTTGCAAAGTTTCCAAAAGTGCAAGCAGATAAAGTGGTTTAAGCTTTGATTGACACACCTGCGTGAGTATTAATGAGATTTATGAGCAAAAACTTATGAGAAGGACATAGGAATTACTGAGTAACCACTCAATAGTTATATAGCTGATTCAAGGTTAATATAGTACGTATACATCCCACTAAATGGCATATAGAAAAGATTTCCAAAACATTTTCATAATCCAAGCTCTTATAGTGACAAAAAAAAAATCATCATTGGCAATGCAGAAGCGGAGCACAAAATGCATGTTGAACATATCCTAAGATGAGAGATGTAAGTGATGTGGTACTCAGCAGTCATATAATACAATTGCAATTTCAAGAAAATGGGGTACATATGAGAAAGATCAGATGATTATACCAATTTAAAAGATTTCAAATTCTCAGGGAACTGGTACCGGCTGCTTCCTGTCGTCAAGAACAATGGATGGTGAAGATCGAGTTGAGCAAGCTTACTCGGGTCCTGAGTTAATGTGGCTGATAGAACCATCTTCACAAGCCTCGGAAACGGCTTATCCTTAAACCCTCTCTCAACACCACTGATATTCCCAATGAAGTTAGTTTTAGTTTGAAAACTATATATTTTTTGAATCCACATCACAATCAAACAACTTAAACAGCATGAAGGCATAAAGGCCGGAGGATTGCTGGAAACAGTTTTGGATAAAACATAATAAGGAAGATCAGAAAACCAGCCAAACTTAATCTCACCCGCTTGTTAATTACAACATATTTATTAATGTCTACTATAATAGGATCACCCAGATTGCTTTACTCTCTATCCCACCCCCCAAAAAAGAAAAATAAATAAATAAAATTGAAAGGATCATGTGAACATCATGTACAATATAAATATGGTATACAATGCAAAGCATCAGGGTTAAACAGAAGGATTAAAAAATAAGGGAAATAAAGCAATACTTACAAACTCCTAATGGTCTTTAGTGAGCCAAATGCAGGAGGATTAATGACATCACCGAAGGGCGATCTATTATAACTTGGAGAGCATGCCAACTGAAGGACAGTAGGCAGCCAGGATTGATAGGCTTCCCTAAGTAACCGGTCTGTTTCATCAACCACCTGAGATAGTAAACCCTCTTTCAGCTTTACAGATAATCGAACATCAACTGATTTGAGTAACAGTTCATACATTCAACAAAATTAGAAGCTAACTAAGCAAGCCTGACAAGCATCAAAGTCAGAAAAAACATTAGGTTAAAAAAAACTTGATGAATTAAGGCTTATTTATAAGGTCGTACATGGCCTAAGATCACACTTGAAAAGGCAAAGCTGATCATAAACTTGAAAGGATAAAAGAAGGAAGAAGCACATTTCAAGACATTCATGGAATGAAGAAATCGTTATGAAGAGCTTTGACAGCTGGAAGATTGAACGTATGTGAACAGAGTAAATTGTCCTTACAAGATAACAAAGATGCTCGACTGTGAAGCCCTTGGTGTTGTTAATATGATCCATCAACCTTCCGGGTGTGGCTACAAGTATATCTACTGAACTTCTTATCTCCCGACAGAAATCTTCAGAGCTGTAGCTAGCACCAATACCAAGAGTAGGTTTGTTAATCAGTTCTGATATCTCATCAGCAATCGAAGATTGACCAACTGCTAGACCCACGGACAAGCCCACTGCAGGGGCTAGAGTCGCAAATACTTCCTTGACCTGAAAAGAACGCATAAGCTAAGGACTTCAAACACTTGAATTGCTCAACATTAACTGAAACTGAAAGCTTAAGAACAATACACTAAACCATTATAATGCTTTCCCTATTATCAGCACGGCAGCAAAGCATTCATACTTCAGAATTAACATGTGCTTACATATTTCAATTACGCCACGAATTAAAAATCGAAACAACCTCAAGAACTACTCTGTGCAAATAGTGAAAAATACGGAAAATATTTCAATTTGATAAAACCATTTGGCAAAGAGTTAAGACACACGTTACAAGACTATCAAGATAAATTCATCCGAAGCCTTAAAAAATCTCGAATGAAAAGCAATATAACACACAGCAACCTGCACAGCCAAGTCGCGAGTGGGCAACACCACCAAAGCTCGAAGGCATTTAATCGTACGGGTCGACAGCATCTGCACGATCGGTAGAGCATAGGCAAGAGTCTTCCCGCTCCCCGTCGGCGAATTTATGCAGAGATCACGCTCAAACGAGCCGGGGCCAATCGTTTCGTGCCAAACTGCTGCTTGCACCGGAAACAGCGAATCAATGCCCATATTACGCAGCGCCGCCTCTAACCTATCAATACAACATTTCTCAGATATTCCAAACACTCGTTTGATTCCAATTGTTCTATCTAGAGAGAGAATATGGAAAATATGGAAAACCTGGGGTCGAGAAAGGGGGTGGAACTGAGTGGGCATGAATCAGATAGACTGACATCGACGGGGTCTCGCATCCATGGTATCACCGGCAAACTCTTCTTTTTCTTCTTCTTCGTTTCCTCAGCCGCCATCTGCGCCATACTCCGCCGTAATTTTCCTTCTCTCTTTTTTCCGGCTAGGGGTTTATGGCGGAAAATTTTAGTGGAGATTTTATTTTAATCCAGTTGGGCTTCGTAGTTTAAAAGAGACATGCGGATATGGGCTTCGTGTGTTAGGTTTAAATTTGACGGCCCAATCTAGGCCCAATTAAATTACTGTAATTAACGGCCCAATCTAGGTCCAACTTTGTGTGAGAGAAAAAAAGAAATTAAGCCTCATATCAAAAAATATCAAACGTACAACGGTAGAAAGACCCAAAAGTGACACTTCATCAAAAGTACAACCAAACCCAAATGAAATCAAAAAAATGTCTAAAAAGATTGCCAACAAAATAACAAACTAAGCATCTTAAAATCATAATAAAATCAAAAGTTGTTGAATGAAGAGTGCGTCCCAAGCTGAACGAAGACGATATCTGAATAGTCAAGATGATGCATCCTAACCAAAAATTGAATAAATCTCGGTGCTATAAAAGAATTAAATAATGCAGTTCTACCGTCTGATGCCCCTGACGAGCCAGATAATATGCCGTCTTGTTCACTCTTTATGAATATGAGAGAAATGAACCCAACATCCATAAAGAAGAAGCCGAATCCTCCCCCAAAGTGTGTCTCATGGTCGCGGGACCATGACGCCCTAAAGATAACAAAATGATAACCCCCGTTGTATTCATCTTAATCCAAATATCAGAAGAAAATTAAACTACTAGCAAGACCTCTTAATAAAGAGCTAAAAAATCATTCTCAAAAGTCAAAATTAGAAGAAGAAAGAGAGAGATCATTCATTTATTTGCTAATTATAAATTCAGAAAACAGAAACCTAGGATTAATATTTTTATATCTAGCTTTGTTGGAGTTACACGCTAATGCCATTAACTGGACATATTTAAATAAATATGTTAAAAGAGTTTTCGGTTCATAATCGTGTATTAGTTTATTTGTCTCAATCAAAAATGTTTGAGCAATTAAGGCGCCAAATGTCAATAGTTTATTTATCTCAATAATGTCCGAGCAATTAAGGTGTCAAATGTCAATAGTTCAATTTATTTAATTCACGTGGACTATAGAAAATGACAATAATGTATAAGTAATCACAGCAAAATTGACCCTTAACAAATTGACTTTTAAGTATTTTGGTGCAAATTAGAATTATGAATTCAATACTTATCTTATTACAACTAAGTTTTAATGTTTGTTACTATAATTAATCGACATTTTTTGAAACTTTGTCAAACTATTCAACATTAATAGATCCAGAACACACGACCACGATTAAGGCCTCGTTTGAAAAAATAACATGATTAAAGACTTATAACAAAAAATTAATTCTATAAAAACTTATGTTAGAAAAACTTAAATTTAATAAGTTAAATTTTGTTTGAATGCATGCTTAATAATAACTTGTTGGGTGATGATTCTATCCTCAGCGGTATTAGATATAGTGGGAAATGACTCAGTCTTCTGTGTTGACATTTACTCAGCAGCCTTGTGCTCTGAAATAGTTTGAAGATTTGAAGATCCCAAAACCCTATATTGATTGGTGAACCTTTAAGTTGTAATCTGTTTTTTGTCTCTGAGGTTTCAGACTCAGCAGACCCTCTGCTCTGGCTCAGGCATTCAGTAGCTTATCCGCCTCAGCACCAAAAGTAGAAGACTCAGATATCTTTGGACTCGGCGGAGCAAGATATGCGAAAGTCAGTTGAACTGAACTCAGCAGGAGTAGTTCACTGCACTCAGAGTTGTCTTCAGTAGAGCCGACTCAGAAGGAGTTCACTACTGAATCAGAGATTAGACTCAGCAACGGACAGACAGTCTTCTGAACTGTCAGATCTTTGAAAGACAATCAGCATAGTCAAGTACGAGGAAAAGAGAAGTCAGCTTCAAATCTCCTTGAAGTCTGTTCTGTCTCAACCACCTTCTGAACCTCGGCCAATGACAAGCAGCCACATGTCCTACACCTACTAAAGCTGCAAGTCAACAACTTTCCAGAAATGGAGAGAAAGGACACTGCCACCATGCTACAAAAGAGCCGTTAGCTACCCAAAAGACAGAGACAAAGGATCGTCGTCTCCAACGGATCTATCCTAATCTCTTCTCTATAAATAGAGGGATTAATCAAATTTGAAGCTCACGGGAAGAACACGAGAGAACATACAGAGCATTCAAACGAGCTAATTCAAAAAGCCTAAGTCTTCCGCAAGAAGTTTGAAGAATCCATCTCCAGCGAAAGACTACATTCCAGCTCTTAGGGAACCAAGCTTAACTGTTTCATACAGCCTCTAGTATCCAAACGACGATACACGAACCCATAGCTATACTCAGTTGTTCGTCATTCTAGAAGCCACCTTCTTGTTCCCTATCCCTCTAACCTAAGCTCAATAGCATATATCCATAGCTTAGATGAAGGAGTTCATCTTTGAACTAATCATTATTGTAAAGGACTCCTTCACGTTTGGAGAGTTTTTCAAACGCTTTAGTTTGATAACCTTGTAAACTGAGACTTGCTCAGTATAAATCTCAAGACCAGTGTTTGTCCAGCGTACAAACCAACTGAGACTACCTCAGTATAATAAATAGCTTCTTGATCTTTCGGGACAGTGGACGTAGGATTTTTGTGTCCGAACCACTTTAAAAATCTCTGTGTCTTGTGTTCTGTTCTTAACTGTTGCATTGATTTACTGTTCATACTGAAAAACCTTCTTCAAATCATTCAACTGAGTTTCAAGCAAAACTTAACATCGCACTAATCTACTGAAACTGTTTTGATAAAAATGTTTTTCTCACTCAACTGAATTTGGGCCTACACTATTCCGCACCACTGAACTCTATCTGCAAGATACTGAATTCTGACTCTCAGTCAGCTAGCATATCTCAGTAGAGTCAGTCACTCTGCCAACACGATTCAGGACAGCTTATCTGGTCTGCTGAATTTGTTCAATACGACATCATCCTGAAAAGGACTGTTCGTGTTTAAGTTGAGAAATAGAATTTCAGGTGTATTCACCCCCCCCCTCTACACCTGAACGTGCTCTCGGGACCAACATAACTTATATAAGAAAAACAAATAAAAAAGTTTAATTTTCGGTATTTGATATGAGAAACACATTAAAAGTTCATTAGAAGTTGTCACAAGTTAATAATTTTAATGAAAATAATTAATTTTTTAGAATGAGTTATTTCAATAAGTTAATAAGTTAAATTTTGTTTGAATGCATGCTATAATAATAACTTATATAAGAGAGAAAAAGTGTAATTTTCGGTATTTTATATGGGATACTCGTTAAAAGTTCATTATAAATTGTCACAAGTTAATAGTTTTAACTTATTAAAATAAGGTAAAAATAACTTTTTTTTAGAATGAGTTATTTTGATAAGTTATTCCAACTGCGTGTAAAATAATTTATTATTTAGAATAAGTTATAATAAGTTGGTATAATTTTTTTCATGCACAGTAACCAACAACTCTGCTGCAACAATTCGAACTTATGGTTGTTTTCCTTGGACGCTTGTGACACGTGGCATCGTCCTCTCCAACGGACATATGCCTGGGTCACAACTATAAATAGAGAAGCACTTCCGAGCTCCACGCACGGGATATCAAAGGAACAATACGCTCAAGCTTTCGAAACACTCTAGCGCATTCAAAGAAGATTCAGCGAAGAACTTGCCTAGCAGAATATCTCTTAGTTCTTCTCTCTAGAGTTTCTTTCTTTAGACCCCTCTTCTCTATCTAAGCTCAATCGTTTATATCTATAGCTTAGAATCTCCAAGGAGTTCACATTTAGTGACTGTTCTTATTGTAAGAACTCCTTCATAGTTGGAGAAAATCCCCTCCCCTTCAAACTTAGGTTTGATTTGTAAAGTCGCTAAGGACTATAACTTAGAAAGGTATGTCCAGTGCACAGATACCTTGCTGAGGCTTGCTCAGATAAATCAACAAGACATCCTGTTCAGCAGGACCGTGGACGTATGATCTTGCGTATCCGAACCACGTTAAAAATTGCTTGTGTCATTTACTGTTTTATTGCATTGCATACAAATATCTTACAAACTCATATCTTGCATAAAACGTATTCGAAAAGTGCACTAGCCAAAATTATTTTACTTGCGATAATCACGTTTTCAACTGAGACGAAATCTCCGGGCCCTACACACTTATCCGCACTACGTCTTCGACTGAGAATCAAGTACTGACAAAAGTCAGTAGGAGAGACTCAGTAGTTGGCACACTCTGACCCGCAATCAGAAGGTTACTATTTAGCACTGTTCATTAGTAGCAACCTACAGCTCGGCTGTCCTTCGTGTTTGAGAAAAAGAAACAGTACTTAGGTGTATTCACCCCCCCTCTACACCGACTCTTGTCTCCGGACCAACAATTGGTATCAGAGCGACGGTGTTCTTCTGATCATCGGTTCTGAAACTACTGGTCTTCTCGAATAGATCCTGAAAACGTTTTTCACTGCACAAGTATCTCTTCATACATCCTTATACTCTCACTCATAATGTCTGACATGTCAAGTATTCGGATGGTGCCGATGTTCTCTGTAGAGAACTATACGGTATGGCGCGTGAGAATGGAGGCGCACCTTACATCGCTGCATGACAGCATGACTGACGTCCTTGAAACAGGACCCATTATTCCCATGATCGACAGTGTACAGTTTGCCGCTGTGGGAGGTGTAGGAGCACAGACTGGTGCTAAAGTTGCAAAAGACAAATCAGCCTTCATGCCAGAAGAGAAAAAGCTGCACAACCTCGACCGAGTTGCGCGGAATGCAATCCTGACTACGCTCAGTGATTCACACCTCGGGAGGGTGCAAGACTGTAAGACGACAAAAGAACTTTGGGATGCCCTGGCCGTACTGAGCCAAGGAACCCCACAGATCAAAGAAAATAAGCTCGAGCTAGAGCTACAAAAGTTCGATACATTTACCATGGAGCCCAACGAGACCATTGACGAGCTAAGCGTCAAATTTACCAACTAGATCAATGTGATCAACGGGCTGGGGAGGACGTTCACCAACAAAGAGATGAACACGAAGATCTTGAGAGCGTTGCCTCGACTGAAGTGGCTTCCTTTTGCTACTTATTTACGTCGCTCAGATCTTAATGCTCTAACTCCTGATGTTATATTTTCAGAATTAAAGACGGAGGAATTTGAGCACAGTCTACCCCAACGATGTTCCAGCGCTCTAGCTGACACACAGATAGATCATGCTTTCAAAGCAACAATCAGCAAAACTGGAGCCAACCCTATTTCTTCTAGCAAAGCAGTAGCCACGACAGATGCTAAGTCCTCTGAGACATTTGCTACTGACCAGCTTGCACTCATGGCTCTCAAATATCAAAGAGAAAAAGAAAGAGTCAGGAAGCTGAAGAAATATCACAGAGATTCTCCCTCAGGTGAAAAGGATTATCGAAAAAGGGAAGAATCGAAATCATCTACTGATTGCAGGAACGCATAACCTGCTGCTAGTCCATCCAACGACTCAGCTGGAAAAGGCGGCAGAACCTTTATGTGCTACAACTGTAAGAAGGAGGGACATTATCAGTACGATTGTCCCGAACTCTCAGCTGCTCAACAAGCAGAACGGCAGGCCAGACGCGAAAAATTTGCCCGAAGAAGGCAGGCCTACATCGCCGGAGAGATATCCGATGACTCAATCGAGGAAGATACATTCATGTATTCTTCTGAAGACGAAGCTGCATTTGTCGCCGTTGAGGACGGAGAGTCAGATCCTGAATCAATAGCTGAATATTGTCTGATGGCCGGAGAAGAGGTTGAGGTAAACTCGAAACTTAATATAACCTCTTCTTCACACAGCACACATGACACGTGCTCGGTCACAGATGAACCTCTAGACGTGGTACAAGCATACGATGATCTACTAGAGGAGCAGATTCAGCTGAGCAGAGAGTTCAGCAAAACTATTCAGGAACTGGAATAGGTAAAGGCTGCAAATCAGAGACTTTCTTCTGATTGTCAGGTCTCTACTAATTCGGAGAATCTAGTTGTGAGACTCAAGGAAGAGATAAAATCTCTTATGACTAAGTCTCAACTTCAAGAAACTCAACTATCAGTTCTGACCAAAGACAATTCTGAGAAAGATACTGAAATAGCCCGACTAAATCAGAAGCTCGCAGAAGTCGAAAAGGATTATAAATCACTTCGGAGAAGTGACGAGGTCTGGCGAGGACTGATGACTGAACAATACCTAGGAGCTAAGGAGAAGTTGGAAAGTATGCTCAGAGCTCAAAGGCCAACGGTCATGAAAGAAGGACTTGGCTACACTCATGAAGCTTCCACTTCAATATCGAAAAGCTCATAAATGCTGGCTGATAGGTTCGTCAGAGGAAAAATTCAGGTCACTGAATCAAAACCTCAGGCAAAGAACAAACAGAAGATGATTGCACCTCAGCCGAGCAACAAGAAGCAAATGACCAAAGGTTCTAGCCCCAGGACACCACGATCGAATTCAGGGGGAACCAAAAAGGTCAGATGGACAGAGCAGTACAGTGAACCACTATATGAGCATCCAGCACAGTATGGTTCGTACTACTATGAGCCCAGGGTCAGGAGGAGCACAAAGCCTCAGAAGAAGAAAGCTCCTGAACCCAAAACTGCCAGAAAATCAGTATCTCCAAGTCCTGTGGAGAAGAAGGCTGACAAGGTTCAGAAGAAGAAGTCTTAGACTTCTAAGGTCCCGAGACAGATCTGGGTTCCGAAATCACCCACTAACACTTAAGGACCCAACCTGAACCAAAGGGTACCTAAAACTGTTTCTGTTTTGCAGGTGCATAAGGACCCTTGGATTGTGGATAGCGGCTGCTCGAGACACATGACATACCAAAAGAGCCTGCTGACCAACTATGTACAAGAAGATGGTCCCATAATGGAGTTTGGTGACAACTCTAAAGGCCATACAAGGGGATACGGAACACTGAACATTGGGATTGCTTTAGTTCCAAGAGTAACATATGTTGAAGGACTTCAACATAATCTCCTTTCTGTCAGTCAATTCTGTGATAATCTAAATAGAGTTATCTTTGACGCTGGTTTCTGTGATATTGTTGACAAATCTACAGGGAAAACAGTGGTATCATGTTCACGGAGGAAGAATATCTACGTTGCAAATTGGAAAACCGCAGAACCTAAGGTTTGCTTACTTGCTCAGACAAAATCTAGTGATAAGACAGGATGGTTGTGGCACATGAGACTCAGTCACCTGAATTTCAAGACTATGAACAAGCTAGCCAAGAACTCTAAAGTCAGAGGACTGCCCAATGAAGCGTTTGTCAAAGATAGAAACTGTGAAGCATGCTTGAAGAGAAAGCAGACAAAGAATAGCAATCCACCAATTCCGTCTCCTTCCACTGATGGAATCCTTCAATTGCTACACATGGACTTATTCGGGCCAGTTTCTCCAGTGACTATAAGAGGCAAGAAGTATGCCCTCGTCGTTATTGATGACTACTCTAGATATACGTGGGTCATCTTCATAACCAACAAATCTGATGTCATGACTGAGTTACCAAAGCTGCTGAAGAAACTCAGTGTGGAAAAGGACATCAAGATATAGAGAATTCGCTCAGACAGAGGAACAGAATTTCTCAACTCAGTAGTAAAAGAGTACTGCGAAAAAGAGGGAATCAAGCACGAGACATCAGCAACTCGCACCCCTCAGCAGAACGGACTTGCTGAACGTAAGAACAGAACACTCAAAGAAGCAGCAAGAACGCTCCTAGCAGACTCTGGACTACCCTCAAAGTTCTGGGCTGATGCTACTGACACCGCCTGCTACACTCAGAATTGCTCACTGCTTACACAGCAACACATGAAGACACCTTACGAACTATAGAAAGGTAGAATTCCTTCTATTTCTCATTTTCATAATTTTTGGTTGTCCTTGCTTTATTCACAATAATGGGAAAGATCAGTTGAAGGTTTTTGATAGCAAATCTGATCAAGGAGTATTCTTAGGATACTCTCGAGTTAGTAAAGCTTTCAGAGTCTTTAACTATCGGACTCTTTGCGTGGAGGAAAGCCCTCATGTTGTCTTTGATGAGTTTGTTACTGAGGACAGGAAATCTAAAAAGACAAATACTGAAGATGTCAGCAGCAAGCTATAGGATCTAGCACTAAACGACAAAGCAGAAAAGATCCAGCATTGTTGGGATGATGAGTCAGACGATGAAGAAATTCAGACCCATCCCACATGCACTGTAGCTGACCTGGTTGATTCTACTGAACAGAATCAACATCAGGTAACAACGGTCGATGAGGAAGCCCCAGTGGTAACTCAGACCTCTACTGAGAATAGAAACTCAAGGGGAACGTCAAATGTTCCTGAGCTAAATGCCCCTGAACCTGGAAACTCAGTAGATCCTAACCTTCTTACTGAATTGCTTCAGTCACAGAACAACACTACTGAAATGCCTAACACTCCTGTTGACTGTGCAGAAGTAATCTCAGAAGAAGAAGCCAAACTCAAACGTTCATGTCTTGATGCTCATTCTTCTGATCTTATCATAGGAGATCCATTAGCAACAATAAGGACGAGATCCAGATTAAGTCAAGGAGAAAGCTCACTCTACTCTTGTTTCTTATCCACAGAAGAACCTCAAACGATAGAGGATGCTCTTAACGATGCTGAATGGATCATTGCCATGCAAGAAGAGCTGAACCAGTTCGTTCGAAACGAAGTTTGGGAGCTTGTTGACAGACCTAGACATCAGCACGTGATCGGCACTAAGTGGGTCTTCAAGAACAAGCGGATGAAAACAACGTCATTGTCAGAAACAAAGCCCGACTTGTTGCCAAGGGATACTGTCAAGCAGAAGGAATAGACTTTGATGAAACTTTCGCTCCAGTCGCCAGATTGGAAGCTATTCGTTTGTTCCTAGCCTATGCAACGCATCAAAGATTTAAAGTATATCAAATGGATGTAAAGTCAGCGTTTCTGAACGGCGTACTGAAGGAAGAAGTCTATGTGGAACAATCGCCCGGCTTTCAGCAGGGACATCAGGTGTACAGACTTCAGAAAACTCTGTATGGGTTAAAACAAGCACCTAGGGCTTGGTACGATACCCTATCAGACTTTCTGCTTCAGAAAGGTTTTCAGAAGGGGACAGTAGATCGCACCCTGTTCAACATAAAGTCAGGAGATGACATCCTACTGGTACAAATCTACGTGGACGACATCATTTTCGGTTGCAGGAACGTGACTATATATCAACAATTCGAGAAAATGATGAAGGAGAAGTTCGAGATGTCCATGATGGGAGATATGAACTACTTCCTTGGATTTCAAGTAAAACAATCACCTGAAGGAATATTCATCAATCAAGCAAAATACACTCGAGACCTCCTGAAAAGATTCGGCTGCGACTCAAGCAAGCCAGTCAAGATCCCCATGAATATAAATTTCAAAATCGATCTAGATAAAGAGGGAGCTTCTGTTAACTCTACTGATTATAGAGCTATTATTGGTTCTTTATTATATCTAACAATAAGCAGACCTGATATAACTTATGCTGTAGGTGTATGTGCAAGATTTCAGGCGAATCCCAAGCGAAGTCATTTGGACTCAGCAAAGAAGATTCTGCGATATCTGAAGGGAACACCTGATGCAGGGTTATGGTATCCTGCTGATGATAATCTTATACTAACAGGTTATTGATAGATCGAAAATCAACTTCTGGAACATGTCAGTTCCTAGGCAGCAAGCTGATATCATGGTTTTCAAAGAAACAAGATTCAGTGGCAACGTCCACTACTTAAGCTGAGTATATGGTAGCTGGAAGTTGATGTGCCCAGATCCTTTGGCTTCGACAACAATTGCGAGATTACGGTATTTCTCAGGATGAAGTGCCCATCTACTGCGACTCCACCAGTGCGATTGCTATAACTCAGAACTCAGTTCTTCATACGAGATGCAAACACGTGGATATCCGACACCACTTCATCAGAGACCATGTCGAGAAAAAGGATATCAGAATGGAGAAGATCCATACTGACAAACAAAGGGCAGACATACTGACCAAACCACTAGCTGAGAACTGATTCAGAGAACTATCAGTTGAGCTAGGTCTACTGGATCCTACTGAGTCGAGTCAGTAGAAGGAAACAAGATCGACAGGTCGAAGACTCGATACTTTGATTTAGTCGGGTGAATCGACGATACATACGCAAGGGGGGAACGTGGTCATCAGCACATCAAATGTCCTCCTGAGTCTTAACGGTAATCAGTTGATCGTAAAAATTCAGCTGAAGAAGTTTGCGTAGTTTTAAATACTTATAATTCTCATAAGCATTCTCACATTTATTATATCAGTCGTTTGCACTCAGTAGATTAATGAGCATTTATTTCCCACCATTAAGTTTTTAAGGTTTAAGTCAGTAGAAATCGTTTTCATTTAAAAAAGCTTAGACTTTAATGCTGCCTGCAACGCATTTAATACATGTCTTCTCACCTTACTTTAACTGCGCATATCTTACATGGGTCTAGGTTAGAGGCGGCTTTAGTAATCATTCCGTTTATAACATCAGATCACAACCGTCATTAAAAAGCGAGTTTTCATGCCAACCGTCCGATTAAAACCGGTTGATCTTCATTTCTTATAAAATCACTCGTCTTGTCCTCTAATCTATCTTTTCGCCATTTTAACATTTAGAGCTTCTCTGCATTCAATTTTTATCTCCTACAAACTGTTTCTGTTTTTCACTTAAGCTCTTCATTTACGGTAATTTCTTCATTCTCTGCTTAAAACTCAAACTAACTTACTCTATTTTCAAGTGCTAACGAGCTTTTTGCAGATATTCATGGCGATTGTTATGACCCCACCCAACGTCGAGGAGATCATCAAATCGAAGGTTCAGTTCGACCCGACGATGGTCCTTCACCAGGCAGACCTTCCGTATCTAGAGCCCATATTTTCGGCTCTGGAAGCATCTGGCCTTGAGCTTCTGGTAACGAAGCATCCAAAGTCGTATCTCCCCCGCCAAGTGGCCGAAGTCTATTACAACTGGCGTACGGTGGAAGGTATAGACGGAGAGGTATCCTAGTTCGCTTACATGAGGGAAGTGGCCCCTCAGAAGTGGGAATCCGGCCACTCCGACATCAACATCCGGGCAGCGTTGAAGGCTTCGTTCGACCTTCCTGCCTATGGGATATCTCCAGCCGAATATAAGGAGAAGGAGCTCAACTCCTACGTTCATCATTTCTGCGGGAGAGACGATATCTCCTTCAAATCCGCTCTACTGAAGAACCAACTGTTGCTAGAGTACCGCGGGCTCGCTTACGTCGTCACTCACATCCTGACGAGCGCCGCCGGCTCTTTCGATCAGCTGTCTAGGCCGAGACTTCAGCTGATGATGGCAATCGTTGATGGAGTCCAGGTTAACTGGATGGAGTTCTACGTGACTAAGCTGAAGGCTTAGGCACAGAAGTTTGTCGTCGCACAGTCTGGAGAGAGAAGACTAATTAGTGTGGGCAAACTCTTGTATGGGACGAAGATGTCCATACTCATAGAGGACTCATAATCGAATCATGCATCATTTGCTAATTCAAGATACTTCGACAGCAAGCTCATCAAGTTTAAAACCAGAGCCGCTGCTAAGAAGCCGGTCGGCCGTGGACCAGCTGCACTGAAGAGGTCTACTACTGATTTACCTCCACGTGCCGACCCGCCAAAGAAAAGGAGGCTTGCAAAGGCTGGAACGTCTGAGGTTCCAGCAAAGCCTGCTTCTCCTCCACCACCTCAGGAGGAAAGCATACTGGACGCTGATACCGGAATAGAGGGTGCAACCCTCAAGGACAAGGTACAACGTATCAGTTCAGATGAGACTCAGCCGGAGGAAGTTGATGAACCGGTTGAGGAAATCTCTCCTGAATGGACGACATTGCAGTCGACTCGTCTCCGAGCCACAAGAGAAGTCACTGCACAGATCCCCAAGATATCTGAACATAAGGATCTGGTCGACATAGCGATCAGGGCAAGGACGCAAATGCTGCTGAGGTTCATAAGTTGGGACATCCTCGAAGATCTGATTATGCAGCAGACAGCACTGTCCTTACTGGCGGAAGAGCAGAGCCTACAGTCAGCAATTGAGTTTGGGGAACCCGCTGACTTAGCTTCGTTCGAGGACCTGAGATCAACAATGCTTTATCTCCTCAGCCTGAGATCCTCCGAACAGAATGCCAGCAGCCCATCGCAGCCATCCCATCTTGACGACAACGATAATAATGATGATGAGGATGAGGCACCACCCAAGGAAGCAGACCAGGGAGGATCTGCTGAGGGTAAAACTCCCAACGAGAAGGGCAAATCACCACCTCCACCGTCTACATCAGGTGATGCCCCGGTTTCCTCGAAGCCCAGCCGAGAGCAACAACTCGCAGCATTTGAGCAGAGGCTCGGAACCAGTTCTTATCAGATAAAGCCTATCGGTTCCGTGTCCTCCAAGTCTGTCAACAGAGCCATCAAGAAGCAGGGAGACAAAAATCTTCTCCTCGCTAAGGATGTCCACCTGAAGTGGGCACAATATACTAAGTCTCAGACCGAGACGGTTGACAGACTGGCCAGCGAAGTGAAGAAGGTCTCGGAAGCTCCTACTCTATCTCTTAACATTCAGGAGATAATCGAAACCGCGCTCACCGCTCAGAAGGCGGACCTGGCTACTCAGAGTCAGCAGCTCCTTCAAGCTCAGCAGAAAATGTTTTATGAGCAGCTGACTCAGAGCCTTGCCACCATCCAGAAAGCTATGGATGATCGCAACAAGATGGCCACCTCCAGCGTTCAGAAAGCCATTGAAATTCAGGCGGCGGCCCTCAAGCTCATCCAAGCAGAAATGACTGCTTCTCTTGACGCATCACTCCTAAAGCAAAGACACGAGACAGGAGCCCAGAGTCAGCAAATTCGCGCTGATCAAGAAACTGACTGGGAGCATTATTACTGTGATGCAGTCAGAGATTTCGACACCACTACCACTTCCATCAAGACCATCCTTTTCAATCTAGAAAAGGAAGTGGTTGCCATCCGCACTCGTCTGTCCCTGGCTAATGATGCCAAAAAGGGGGAAGATAGGGTAGAGGCGGAAACGGCTCAGGTGGGAGAAGAAGCAGAGGCAAGGGAAATTGCTAAGGGGGAAGGTTCAGCTGCACAAGCTGGAACCAGCTCAGTAACCCCTGCCGAAGTCCAAATCCCTACTGTCCAAAGCACTCAGGTGCATGAGCCGGCCGGGGATCAGGTGAAGAATCCTCGGCTCAGTAGCACATTGAGGAGGTCGCACAGTATGTGGACCAAGAAGATGAACCACTGCCACCGCAAAGGCTGGGGAAGGAAAAGGCAACTGAATCAACTCCTCCGCCTTCCCCGACGCCCAAATTCAAAACAAAAGCGGAGCAGGAGGAATATAACAAGCAAGTCGCTCAGAAGCTCCAGGACGAGCTCAACTATGAGCGACAGCTTGAAGAAGAGGCTCAGAAGGTCAAAAAGAAGAAACAACCTAGTGTCAGAGCGTCCAAGAGCCAAGCTAAAAAGCTCCTGGAAGAGCAGAAAAAGAAGAAGGCTCAGGATGAGCAGGATGCTTCTAATACTGACCTTCAGTCCTGTTGGATATGAGTCAGTAGATTGATACTCAGCTGTTCTAGGGTTAAAGGAAATTGGGGGAAATCATAGTAGTACTATGGAATTGAAGATTCCAAAACCGAGCTGATATCAGTAGATTAGTGTGTCGATAGGATTAGCTGATGTATAGGTTAGACTTGATGTTTTGTTTATTGTTTTTGTCTAAGTCCTGTACGGGGTAATTGTTGGACTGATCTTGTGCTGAAGATACTTTTCAGAACCCCATGTCATCAGTGTAATCGCTTGCGTTCTTCGTCAGAAGCTGAATGCTAAACTTCAGCGGAGACAGCGCATCGGCCTTACCCGATCTCGGTAGAAGACATTATCAGCGATGGTCATCAGCGGAAGAACCTATGCAAGCACAATACCTTCGCAGCCGACCAACTAACTATCGAAGCTCACTTCATCGGTCGACGACTCGGCCGAAGAAGACAGAGACGTATTCGATCCCATTGTACCCGACGAAAAGCGACCCCGCACCTTGAAGTCTTTTCGAATAGTTCGGCGAGAAGACATACGAGGTTGTTTGAACGGTCAACTCGACACTCTCACCAACTACAAACCTCGACCAATGAGAAGCCGACAACGCTTACCTACTCTACAAGAAAGTCGCTCTCATGAACAGGTGCATTAACCGCCCCTGCCGCAACTAGCTCGAATTTATGGTTGTTTTCTTTGGAGGCTTGTGACACGTGGCATCGTCGTCTCCAACGGACATATGCCACAACTCACGGCTATAAATAGAGAAGGATTTGAAGATTTCGAAACACGGAGGAATATACGCGAAATCAAGGGAAAGCATTCAAGCTCACAACGCTCTAGAACCTTCAAGCTTATCTAGAGACGAACTAGTTTTCATAGAACACTTCTTGTAGTTCATCTCTCTAGAGCTCTTTGATCCCTTTCTTCTCTAAACTAAGCTCATTGCCAGATTCATAGCTTAGATTCGAAGGAGTTCACATTTAGTGAATCGTTCTTGTTGTAAGAACTCCTTCTCGGTTGGAGAATATTCCCTCCCTTCTAAACTTAGGTTTGGATTGTAAAAGTCGCTAAGGACTATAACTTAGAAGGATCCGTCCCCGCGTACGGTTTCCTTCTTTGAGACTTGCTCGATTAATCAACAAGTTTCTCCCCGCTGAGTTCGGGACCGTGGACGTAGGATCCGTTATCCGAACCACGTTAAAAATCGCTTGTGTTATTTACTTGTTTTATCGCATTGCATTTAACCCTGTTTTAAATCATCAGCTTGCATAAAACGCATCTTAAAAAGCGCACAGCCAAAAGACTTTACATTGCGAAAACACGTTTTCAAAAGAGACGACTCCGGGCCTAACACTTATCCGCACTACGGTCTCCGACCGGAGTTTCGTAATACCGACATCGGTCGGTAGAAGAGCTCGAAGCCGACTCACTTTGACCCCAGTGATCGAAGGCTTACTTGGCACTGTTCATCAGTTGCAAACATCAGCTTCAGCTGACCTTCACTGAGAAAAAAAAGAAACAGAGCTCAGGTGTATTCACCCCCATTCTACACCTGACTTTTCGTCTCCGGACCAACAATTGGTATCAGAGCGCACGGTGTTCAACTGATCGCCGGTTCTGTAATACTGGTCCTCTCGAACTGATCCCGAAAACGTTTTCTCTGCACAAGCATCTCTTCATCTCATCCCTATACTCGTTGCAACATGTCTGATATGTCAGGTATTCGGATGGTGCCGATGTTCTCAGTTGAAAATTATACGGTTTGGCGCGTGCGTATGGAGGCACATCTTACGTCACTCCACGACAGCATGGCGGATGTTCTTGAAACAGGACCCATAATCCCCATGATCGACAAGCATCGTATTTGCTGCTTGGAGAAGGCGTAGGAGCACGAGACAGTGCAAAGATTCCCAAAGACAAATCTGCCTTCACACTCGAAGAGAAAAAGCCGCACAATCTAGACCGAGTGGCACGAAACGCTATACCGACTACGCTCGGTGACTCACACCTCGGCAGAGTGCAAGATTGTAAAACAAAGAAAAGAGCTATGGGATGCTCGGGCTGTACCGAGCCGTGGAACCCCTCGGATTAAGGAGAACAAGCTCGAACTAGAGCTTCGAGAAGTTCGACGCCCTTACTATGGAGCCAAATGAGACGATTGACGAGCTCGGTGTTAGATTCACAAACCAAGTCAACGTCATCAATGGGTCGGGGAGGATGTTCACCAATAAAGAGATGAACACCAAGATCTTAAGAGCGTTACCTCGACGAAGTGGCTTCCATTTGCTACTTATCTAAGACGTTCGATCTAAATTCTCTAACTCCCGATGTTATCTTTTCGTAACTAAAAACGGAGGAATTTGAGCATAGCCTACCCCGAGAGATGCTCCAGGTGCTCCAGTGACACCCACATTGATCATGCCTTCAAGGCAACCGTCAAAAAAACCGGAAACAAAAATACTTCATCGAGCAAGGCGTGCGGGAAATAAACAAAGTCATCTAAAATATCTACTGCTGATCAGCTCGCGCTGATGACTCTCAAATATCAAAGAAAAAAAGAGAGAGTCAGGAAGCTAAAGAAGTATCACAGAGATTCACCCTCAGGTAAGAAAGATTATCAAAAAAGGGAAGAATCTAATTCTACACCTGAATGCAGGAAAACAGAGCATAAAGCTGCTAGTCCTTCAAAGGACTCGGTCGGAAAAAGCGACGAGCAAAGAAAGTCTCTACATGCTATAACTGCAAAAAGGAGGGACATTATCAGTACGACTGTCCCGAACTCTCAGCTGCTCAAAGAGCAGAACGGCAGGCCAGAAGAGAAAAATTCGCCAAACGAAGGCAGGCCTACATAGCCGGAGAGATATCCGACAACTCAATTGAAGAGGATACTTTCATGTATTCCTCTGAAGACGAAGCCGCATTCGTCGCAGTTGAGGAAACAAATACAAGTCCTGAAGAGTCAGCCGAATACTGCTTGATGGCGGGAAAAGAGACTGAGGTAAACTCTAAACCTAAAACAACCTCTTCTTCACATAGCACACACGACACATGTTCTGTCACAGATGATCCTCTAGACGTTGTGCAAGCGTATGATGAACTACTAGAGGAGCAGATTCAGCTGAGCAGAGAGTTCAGCAGAACGATTCAGGAACTTGAATAGGTAAAGGCTGAAAATCAGAGACTTTCTTCTGATTGTCAGGTCTCTACTGAGTCAGTGGATCTAGTGGCGAGACTCAAGGAAGAGATTAAATCTCTTATGACTAAGTCTCAGCTTCAAGAGACTCAGATCTCAGTTCTGACCAAGGACAATTCTGAGAAAGAGACTGAAATAGCTCAACTCAGTCAGAAGTTCTCAGACGTACAGAAGGATTATGATTCACTCAGAAGAAGTGACGAAGTCTGGAGAGGACCGATGACCGAACAAGTACCTTGGAGCTAAGGAGAAGTTGGAAAATATGCTCGAGCACAACGGCCAACGCTGCGTGAAGGAAGGCCTTGGCTACAAACATGAAGCTTCCACTTCCAAGAGCTCGGACTTGCCGACCGATAGGTTCGTCAGAGGGAAAGTACAAACTGCTGTCACTCCACCTCAGGCGAAGAACAAACAGAAAATTATTGCACCTCAGTCGAGTAACCAGAAGGAGCAGCTGACAAATGGTTCCAGCCCCAGGACATCACAATCAAACTCAGGGGGGAACCAAGAAGGTCGGATGGGCGTAACGATGTATAGAGAACCACCGTATGAGCATCCGGCTCAGTATGGTTCATATTACTATGAGCCCAGGGTCAGGAGAAGCGCTAAGACTCGAAGAAGAAAGCTCCTGAACCCAAAGTCAACAAGAAGTCAGTATCTCCAAGTCCTAAAGAGAGAGAAGCTGACAAGGTTCAGAAGAAGAAGTCTCAGACTTCTAAGGTTCCTAAGCAGATCTGGGTTCCGAAATCACCCACTAACCTGTAAGGACCCAACTGAACCAAAGGGTACCTAAAAATGTTTCTGTTTTGCAGGTGCATAAGGACCCTTGGATAGTGGACAGCGGCTGCTCGAGACACATGACACATCAGAAGAGCTTGCTGACCAACTACGTACAAGAAGATGGTCCCAGAATTGAGTTTGGTGACAACTCCAAAGGCTACACAAGGGGATATGGAACACTGAACATTGGGACTGCCTCAGTTCCAAGAGTAACATATGTTGAAGGACTTCAACATAATCTCCTTTCTGTCAGTCAATTCTGTGATAATCATAACAGAGTTATCTTTGACGCTGGTTTCTGTGATGTTGTTGACAAATCTACAGGGAAAACAGTGTTGTCAGGCTCGCGGAAGAAGAACATCTATGTTGCAAACTGGAAAACCGCAGAACCTGAGGCTTGCTTGCTTGCACAGACTAAATCAAGTGACAAGTCGGGGCTAGTGGCACAAGAGACTCAGCCACCTTGAACTTCAAGACTATGAACAAGCTCGCGAAGAACTCTAAAGTCAGAGGACTCCCAAGGAATCTTTTATCAAAGATAGAAATTGTGAAGCATGCCTGAAGGGAAAGCAGACAAAGAAGAGCAATCCACCTATTCCTTCACCTTCCACTGATGGAATCCTTCAGCTGCTCCACATGGATCTATTCGGGCCAGTCTCTCCAGTGACTATAAGAGGCAAGAAGTATACCCTAGTCGTCATAGACGACTACTCGAGATATACTTGGGTCATCTTCATCGCTTATAAGTCTGATGTTCAGACTGAGCTGCCTAATCTACCGAAAAAGCTCGGTGTGGAAAAGGACATCAAGATACGAGGATACGCTCGGACGAGAGGAACGAGTTTCTAAACTCAGTAGTTAAAAAGTACTGCGATAAAGAGGGAATTCAGCACGAGACATCAGCTGCACACACCCCTCAGCAGAACGGACTTGCTGAACGAAAGAACAGAACACTCAAAGAAGCAAAGCAAGAACGCTCCTAGCGTACTGGACTACCCTCAAAGTTTTGGGCGGATGCTACGACACACCGCTACACTCGTAAGCGCTCACTGCTTACAATGCAACACATGAAGACGCCTTACGAACTGTGGAAAGGGAGAATTCCTTCTATTTCTCATTTCCATATTTTTGGCTGTCCTTGCTTTATCCACAATAATGGGAAAGATCAGTTGAAAGTCTTTGACAACAAATCTGATCAAGGAGTATTCTTAGGATACTCTCGGGTCAGCAAAGCATTCAGAGTCTTTAACTATCGGACTCTTTGCGTGGAGGAAAGCCCTCATGTTGTTTTTGATGAGTTTGTTACTGAGGACAGGAAAGATACTGAGCCAAACACTGAAGATGTCAGTAGCAAGCTACAAGATCTCGGACTAATTAATAAAGCTGAGAAGATCCAGCATTGTTGGGATGATGAGTCAGACGATGATGAAATTCAGACTCAGTCAACAAGCAATGTAGCCGACCTAGTTGATTCTCCGACAACGTAATCAACAACAGTAACAACGGTCGATGAGGAAGCCCCCGTGGTAACTGAGACCTCTACTGAGAATATAAACTCAGGGGGAACGTTAAATGTTCCTGAGCTAAATGCCCCTGAACCTGGAAACTCAGTAGATCCTAACTTCTTACTTGAATTGCTTGATCGGCCACGTAACGATACTGCGAAATGCCTAATACTCCTACCGACCGTGCGTAAGTAGTATCGAAGAAGAAGCCCGACTCGACGCTCGTGGCTCGATGCTCATTCTTCGATCTAATCATTGGAGATCCGTCGGCTACTATAAGGACAAGATCAAGATTAAGTCAAGGCGAAAGCTCACTTTACTCTTGTTTTCTCGTCTACGAGATGAACCTCAATCGATAGAGGATGCACTTAAAGATGCTTGACCGGGTCATAGCCATGCAAGAAGAGTCGAACCAATTCGTGCGAAATGAAGTATGGGAGCTTGTTGACGGACACTAGACATCAGGCACGTGATCGGAACAAAGTGGGTCTTCAAGAACAAGCGAGATGAAAACAACGTCATTGTCGAAATAAAGCTCGACTAGTTGCAAAAGGTTACGGATCAAGTCGAAGGAATTGACTTTGATGAAACATTCGCTCCGGTCGCCGGATTGGAAGCCATTCATCTTTTCCTAGCATATGCAACACATCAAGGTTTTAAAGTATATCGATGGATGTGAAGTCGGCTTTTCGAACGGCGTGCGAAGGAAGAAGTCTACGTTGAACAACCACCGGCTTTCGACAGGGACATCGGTGTACGAGACTTAGGAAAGCTCAGTATGGGTTAAAACAAGCACCCGTGGCTTGGTATGATACCCTATCGAGACTTTCTACTTGAAAAGGTTTTCGAAGGGGACAAGTAGATCGCACTCTATTCAAGCATAAAGTCGAAGATGACATTCTACCGGTGCAAATCTACGTGGACGACATCATTTTCGGCTACGCGAAACGAAGTCATATGTCGGCGGTTTGAGAAAATGATGAAGGAGAAATTCGAGATGTCTATGATGGGAGAGATGAATTATTTCCTTGGATTTCAAGTAAAGCAATCACCGAAGGAATTTTCATCAATCGGGCCAAATACACTCGAGATCTTCTCAAAAGATTCGGCCGTGATTCCAAGCAAGCCGGTCCAAGATCCCCATGAACACAAACTTTAAAATCGATCTAGACAATGAGGGAGCTTCGTTAACTCTACCGATTATAGAGCTATTATTGGTTCTTTACTTTATTTAACAGCTAGCCGACTCGACATAACTTATGCTTGTAGGTGTATGCGCAAGATTTCAGGCGAATCCCAAGCGAAGTCATCTAGACTCGGCGAAGAAGATTCTCGCGATATCTAAGAGGAACACCCGATCTTTGGGTTATGGTATCCCGCGATGATAATCTAACACTAACGAAGTTATTCCGATGCCGATTATGCAGGATGCGGGATAGATCAAAAATCAACTTCCGGAACATGTCGGTTCCTAGGCGGCAAGGCGATATCGTGGTTTTCAAAGAAACAACACTCGGTAGCGACGTCCACTACCGAAGCCGAGTACATGGCTGCAGGGAAGTTGTTTGTGCCCCGATCCTTTGGCTTCGACAACAATTGAGAGATTATGGTATAACTCGGGATGAAGTGCCCATATACCGTGACTCCACCAAGGTCAATAGCTATAACTCGAACCCGGTCTCGCATACGGGATGCAAGCACGTGGATATTCGACATCACTTCATCAGAGACCATGTCGAGAGGAAGGACATCAGAATGGAGAAAATCCATACTGATAAGCAAAGGGCAGACATACTGACCAAGCCACTAGCTGAGAACAGGTTCAGAGAACTATCAGTTGAGCTAGGTCTACTAGATCCCACTGAGACAAGTCAGTAGAAGCCAACTACTGATAATGATATACTTACCAACAATTAGTATCAGTATGGAATCAGCACGACAGGTCAGAAAACTTAGTACAGTGACTCAGTTGGGAGATGCACACTGCATACGGCAAGAGGGGGAACATGGTCATCAGCACAACCATCCTCCCGATAAATGATGGTAACCAATGATAAGTTCAATGAAGAGGTTTGCGTAGTATCGTTACTTAAATTGTTCAGAAGCATGCCACATTTAATGCATCAGTCGCTTACATTCAGTTGTTAAGGAGCATTTATTTCTTACCATTTATTATGTTTAAGGTTTAAGGGAAGGTCAGTAGGACCCTTCGCCTGTGTAATTAATGCTCTCTGTCGTGCATTTAATGCATGTCTTCTCACTTTCCTTTATTACGTATATCTATGGTATTGGCGGCTAAGTAATCATACCCTCTATATCATTCAATCTTAGACGTCCATCGATTTTGAAAGATTAAATTTGAACCATAGGATTCAAACTGAAGATCAAATCAAGTAATACAAAATCTTTTCAACTTCGATTACTCCTCACTTTTCGCCATTCTCATATCTTAGAGCTTTTTCTTAGCGATTCAGTTATCTTCCTTACATCCACATTCAAACTGCATTGCTATATCTCCTTTCAAGCTCTATTTCACGGTAATGTATTACTATCCGCTGATAGTTACTAACTTACTCTATTTTCAAGTGCTAACAATTTGTTTTGCAGATTTCGATGGCGGTAATATAGACACCCGAGAATTTGGTTGAGATCATGACCGTTCGGACTCAATTTGAGCCGACGATAGCCTTCCGGCAGGTGGACCTTTCATATTTGGAGCCGGTGTTTGATGCCCTTGAGAAGTCAGGGCTGGCTACGCTTGTAACGAAGCACCCCCGTGCTCATCTGCCGAGATAAGTTGTGGAGGCTTATTTCAATTGGAAATCATTAGCCTCAGGAGGAGAAGAGGCATCCTTTGGATACAGTCGGGAAGTGGCCCCGAACAAGTGGAGGGAGACTACGCATTCTTTTAATATATCAGAAGCTTTGGTCCTCGCCTTCAACCTCCCTTCAGCTGGTATTTCTCCCATTGGTTATAAGGAGAGGGAGATAAATAACTACGTGAAGAAATTACGTGGACGCAGCCGACCTTGTATTCAAGATCGCGCCGCCAAGGAATCTGTTGCTACCTCGATGACGAGGTTTAGCGTATGTGGTATCCCACATCCTGGACGAGCTCAGTGGATCGTACGATCAGCTTTCTAAGCCGAGGATACAACTCATGATGGCTATCGATGATGGGGTACAAGTGAACTGGGCAGATTATTATACTACTCAGCTGAAAGCCCAGTCACAGAAGTTCACAACTTTGCCTACTGGTGAGAGGCGGATGGCCAGTACAGGCAAGCTTCTATTCGGTACGAAGATGTCGGTGCTGATAGAAAGCGTGGTTCAAAGGAACTTAGCATTTGAGGACTCCAAGTTGTTCGACACCAAGCTGATAAAATTCCAAAGTAAAGCAGCAACGGAGAAGTCAATTGGCAAAGGGCCGCCGGAGCCGAAGAGAGCAGCTCCTGCCTTGCCCGCTCACGTTGAAATTCCCAAGAGGAGGAGGCTAAATAAGCCACGACTCGCCGAGGTCACCGTGGCTCGGCCCACCGACGCTTGTAGAGCCAACTCCTCCTCCACCTCATGAAGAGCCACCCTTGGACTCCGATCTTGGGAATAGAAGGAGCTACGATCAAGGACAATGTCCAAGTGATCAGGCTCGAAGAGACCGAGTCGGAAGATAGGGAACCGATCATGCGGAGACGCTGCGAGTGGACAACAAGCGATACCACTCGATTGCGTGCTGCAACCGAGATTCAGCGAGAGATACCGTAAATAGCCGAGCATGCGAGATCTCGTTGAAATTGCAGTAAGGACAAGAGCACGATGCTCTTAAGATTTCCGAACCGGGACATACCGATCGATTTTGCCAAATCCCAGCGGTCACCGGATGAGCTGCGACGGAGGAGCAAGAGCTCCAAGCCAAGATTGGATTCGGAGAGCCGGCGATGTGGCATCCTTCGAAGATTTGAGAGCCGCAATGCTCTATTTACCGAGCTTGAAAGCTCCGATCGAAACAGCCTCCGCCCCCATCTCCACCTTCCGATAAAGGTGATAATGATGATCAAGATGAGGAGATGGATGGCAAACCCAAGGAAGCGGACCAGGGGAGAATCTGCGGAGGGACAAACTCCCCAAGAGAAGAGCCCAACACCACCCATAGTCACATCCGGTGAGGCTACAACCGCTCCGAAGTACGGTAGGGAGCGATTGATCTCGTTCTACGAGCAGAGGCTCGGAACCAGCTCTTATCGATACAACCCATCGGTTCCGTGTCCTCACGTTCTGTCAACAGGGCTATCAAACGCCAAGGTGAGAAAAATCGACTCCTAGCAAAAGATGTTCATTTCAAATGGGAGAAGTACACCAAGGCTCAGAACGAAGCTCTAAGTAAGTTGGCCGCCGACATCTCAATTCCTAAAGAGGCTTCTCGGCCGGATTTCAAGGAGATAGTTGAGCGAGGCCCTAAGTGCTCAAAAGGCCGATTTAACAAAGACAGTCGGCGGTCTTGCTTGCCGCCAAGATAAAACTTTCTCGGAGCGGTGACTCGAGCCATGAAAAGCTTCAAGGCCGCATAGATGAGAGAAACAAGATAGCAACCGGTTCTCTTCAAACAGCCATCAAGCAACAGGCTGAGGCCTTAAAAACCATTCAGAACGAAATAACATAATCAAATGATCAAGCTCTACTGAAACTCCGTCAGGAGTTAGCCGCTCAGTTGAAGAAATCTAGAGCTGATCAGGAGAAAGACTCGGGAAAACTACGCAACCTCGGTCGGTGATTTTGATAACACAGTTACCAAGATCAAAGATTCTGTGCACAATCTGGAGCAGGACGTAAAAGCTATCCGCACCTCCCTGGCAAATATTGCTGATGCCAAAAAGGGGGAAGATATTGTGAAAGATGAACCTGATACGGATACAGCTGACGTCCAGATCCTTGAGGGACAGCTCGGGAGGCGGACCCTCCTCGCCAGCCAGAGCCCTCACCGCAGAGATTCAGGGGGAACAGGCTCCGGAGGCAGGACCATCTACTCAGAAAGGTACATCTACTGAGGTCCTTCTCCTTGATTTCCCACTACAAGCCACCCCCATCTCATCTTCAGTTGCACACATAGACGAAATCGCTTAATTCCTTGAAGAGCCAACCGAAGAAGAAGAGTCTCAAACCGCCGCGGGGGCCGGGGAAGGAAATCGCTACTCGAATCCACTACTCCTTCCTCCCCGGTCAAGAAGTTTAAATCAAACGCGGAGCAAGAGGCATTCGACCTCGGAATAGCCCAAGAGCCGCAAGACAAGCCGGACCAGGGAGCGTCGGCTAGAGGAGGCAAACGAAGGCAAAAAAAGCCTAAGGGCAAAGCCGCGTCGGGGGGCAAAGGAAAGAGAAAGGTCATTAATACAGTCGAAGAGCAAAAGAAGAAAGCCCAAGAAGATTTTGCTAAGGCTCTTCCGACTGAAATCAAAGCTACTGCTCAGAGTATTCCCATATCTACTCTTACACCTGAGCAGATAGCAGAAGATCAAGCGACCTGGGAAGCGACGCTGCAAGGACTTAGTCTCAGACGAGGAGACACTAGAGCAGCCGCTCTCCGTGAGAAGAAAAGGATGGCTGACCTGGCAAGAATGAAAAGCCTATCTGATAAGCCAGCGGCCGATCCGAGAAAACAGATACCCAAAGGATCGAGGAACAGGAGGACTACTATCAGAACTCCTCGTATGAAGCTGATTCCTGCACCTCATGTGGACAAATGGGTACCTGCTGATCTGAATGATCAATGAGAGACTCTCAAAGAAATGTTTGTTAAAAATCTGTATGTATGGGGCTTCTATCCGAAAGATATTCCGGCTGATCAACTGTTCGAAGAGTGTTTTAATGAAGTCTTTCCAGAACTCGGAGAACGGTTCTTTGCCTTTCATGAAAGAAGCCGAACATTCTCGTGAAAGCACCCGCATTCGAAGATATCCTCCTCCCATGACTGCTAGAGGCATTATCATCACAAAATCTATCGAAGAAGAAATCGAATCTGCAGCCTATCAGCATGAGTTACATCCGCATAGACCAGAAGATCAAGAGGAAATCCAGGTTTTGCGCAAAAGGATTTATAAATTTTATCTTGCTGGACCCTCCAGTTGATCGCTCGGTGGATTTCAAGAAGAAGACTCGAGCTTCGGCAGGACGACGGTGATTTCTCCTCTTTATTTTTGATAATTCTTTGTAATAGCATAGGAACCTGTACTTTGACGATCTATATTTAAAAGTTCCTATCGCTTGCTAGACAATCGCTCATTGTCTTTAAGCTTTTTAGTGTCATGTTTTCACGACTGATCACCCAGTGATCTGACACACACTCACATCAGTTTCTCTGATCTTGCTTTACTCTCACCTGCTGAAGATCATTTACTATTATCAGTTTTTCCTCAGATGCTTTAAGGGGGAAATTGTTGTCAGTAGGACAGCATCTTTAATAGATGTTAGAGTATAGAGGTTTTGGCATCATCAATTAGGGGGAAATTGTTGGATATGAGTCAGTAGATTGATACTCAGCTGTTCTAGGGTTAAAGGAAATTGGGGGAAATCATAGTAGTACTATGGAATTGAAGATTCCAAAACCGAGCTGATATCAGTAGATTAGTGTGTCGATAGGATTAGCTGATGTATATGTTAGACTTGATGTTTTGTTTATTGTTTTTGTCTAAGTCCTGTACGGGGTAATTGTTGGACTGATCTTCTGCTGAAGATACTTTTCAGAACCCCATGTCATCAGTGTAATCGCTTGCGTTCTTCGTCAGAAGCTGAATGCTAAACTCAGCTGGAGACAGCGCATCAGCTTACCCGATCTCAGTAGAAGACATTATCAGCTGATGGTCATCAGCAAGCACAATACCTTCGCAGTCGACCAACTGACTATCAGAAGCTCACTTCATCAGTCAGACGACTCAGCCGAAGAAGACAAAGACGTATTCAGTCTACTGTACCCGACAGAAAGCGACCCTACACCTGAAGTCTTTTCGAATAGTTCAGTAGAAGACATACGAGGTTGTTTGAACGGTCAACTCTGACAGTCTCACCAACTACAAACCTCGACCAATGAGAAGCCGACAACGCTTACCTACTCTACGAAAAAAGTCTGCTCTCATGAACAGTCGCATTAACCGCCCCCGCCGCAACTAGCTCGAATTTATGGCCGTTTTCTTTGGAGGCTTGTGACACGTGGCATCGTCGTCTCCAACGGACATATGCCACAACTCACAGCTATAAATAGAGAAGGATTTGAAGATTTCGAAACACAGAGGAATATACGCGAAATCAAGGGAAAGCATTCAAGCTCACAACGCTCTAGAACCTTCAAGCTTATCTAGAGACGAACTAGTTTTCATAGAACACTTCTTGTAGTTCATCTCTCTAGAGCTCTTTGATCCCTTTCTTCTCTAAACTAAGCTCATTGCCAGATTCATAGCTTAGATTCGAAGGAGTTCACATTTAGTGAATCGTTCTTGTTGTAAGAACTCCTTCTCAGTTGGAGAATATTCCCTCCCTTCTAAACTTAGGTTTGGATTGTAAAAGTCGCTAAGGACTATAACTTAGAAGGATCCGTCCTGCGTACGGTTTCCTTCTTTGAGACTTGCTCGATTAATCAACAAGTTTCTCTCGCTGAGTTCGGGACCGTGGACGTAGGATCTGTTATCCGAACCACGTTAAAAATCGCTTGTGTTATTTACTGTTTTATCGCATTGCATTTAACCCTGTTTTAAATCATCAGTTTGTATAAAACGCATCTTAAAAAGCGCACAGCCAAAAGACTTTACATTGTGAAAACACGTTTTCAAAAGAGACGACTCCGGGCCTAACACTTATCCGCACTACAGTCTCCGACTGAGTTTCGTAATACTGACATCAGTCAGTAGAAGAGCTCAGAAGCTGACTCACTTTGACCCCAATGATCGAAGGCTTACTTGGCACTGTTCATCAGTTGCAAACATCTGCTTCAGCTGACCTTCACTGAGAAAAAAAAAAAAAAACAGAGCTCGGGTGTATTCACCCCCCCTCTACACCTGACTTTTCGTCTCCGGACCAACAAGTCCCTTGCTCAGAGACTGAAAAATCTCCCTACACTTACTCCTGAGAAGGAGGCAGAGGACAGAGCAACCTGGGAGGCGACGCAGCAGGGACTGAATCTCCGGAGAGGAGACACTAGAGCTACGGCCCTTAGAGAGAAAAAGAGACTGGAAGATTTGGCCAAAATCGTAGAGCTGACTGACAAAATGGCCAAGGAACCAGTTCTCGATTGGAGGAAACAGGTGCCCAGGTCTTCCAAGTACTACAGGCGAGGCGCACCAAGAGCTACTTATCAGAAGAAGACTCCTCACCGCCATGCAGACAAATCGATACCTTGGAACCTGAACGAGGAATGGGAGGAAATGAAGATAGAGTTCATTAAGGGATACTACGTCTGGTAATGCTATTCGACTGAGGTTCCGGCTGATCAACTCTTTGATGAGTTCCTTCATCAATCCAACGCCAACCTCAGAGCCCAAGTTCAACTGATCCTAGCAAAGGAGAAGCTGCCTCTCGTTGCTCCTGCCTACAGGAAACTGTCTCCTCCCATGACCTCTCTTGGTGTACTCTGCACCAAGGAGATTGAAGATGAGGTCGACGCAGCTGCAAGACATAATGATCTTGATCCTCAGCAGCCCGGTGATCTTGAGGAAATCCAAACACTCCGTGCCTGAATCTACAAATCCTACGGCTTGGATCCTCCTGCTGCCAAGTCTGCTGATTTCAAAAGCAAGACCAAGAAGTTCAGGCGATAGCAGTAGTTCTTTATCTCTTGTATAGAAGATAAGACTATGTAATCCATTCTCATATATATCAGTTCTTTCTTCTAGCCAGACAATCACTCATTGTCTTACGACTTTGTTTGTTTTATCTTTATCACGACTGATCACTGAAGTGATCTGACATACACTCACATAACCGTTTCTCTGATGTGCATATCTTTCAGCTGCTGACTACCTTGAGTTATTTGCTCAGTTCTTACTGAAGTCTTTATTATGTCAGTAGTTTGGGACTTAATATTCTTAGAATTTATAGAGGTTTTGGCATCATCAATTAGGGGGAAATTGTTGGGTTATGAGTCAGTAGAGGATACTTAGTAATATTTTTGGGAAAACAGTATTGGGGGAAATCATAGTGTTTCATGATATGGAATTGAAGATCCCAAAACCCAGCTTGTATCCGTAGTGTAGTATTGATAGGACTAGATGATGTAATAGGCTAGATAGATTTTATTTCTCATTATTGTTTGTGTCTAAGTCCTGTACGGGGTAAATGTTGGATTGATCTTCAGTAGGAAGCTTACTTTCCAGAACCCACGTCATTAATGTAAGAGCTTGTGTTCTCTAGTCATCAGCTGACCATCACTCAGTAGAAGACATCTCATCAGCTGACCGACATCAGTAGAAGAACTCATTATACAAAGCTCAGTATCTTCAGAGTCATCAGCTGACTACACTCAGTAGAATATTCATTATCAGCTGACTCAGACGAAGAAGACAGAGACCGTATCAGGTCTACTGTATCCGACAGGAAACGACCCAGCTTTTAACATCATTCGAAAGTCAGCAGAAGATCATACGAGGATGAGTGAGAGTCAACTCCAATGAAGACCGATGTCTGACAGATCTCACCTACCACAAACCTCGACCAATGAGAAGCCGTCTAAGCTCTATCTGCTCTGACATACAAAAGCTGCTCTCATGCACAGTAACCAACAACTCTGCTGCAATAATTCGAACTTATGGCCGTTTTTCTTGGACGCTTGTGACACGTGGCATTGTCCTCTCCAACGGACATATGCCTGGGTCACAACTATAAATAGAGAAGCACTTCCGAGCTCCACGCACGGGATATCAAATGGACAATACGCTCAAGCTTTCGAAACACTCTAGCGCATTCAAAGAAGATCCAACGAAGAACTTGCCTAGCAGAATATCTATTAGTTTTTCTCTCTAGAGTTTCTTTCTTTAGATCCCTCTTCTCTATCTAAGCTCAATCGTTTATATCTATAGCTTAGAATCTCGAAGGAGTTCACATTTAGTGACTGTTCTTATTGTAAGAACTCTTTCATAGTTGGAGAAAATCCCCTCCCCTTCAAACTTAGGTTTGATTTGTAAAGTCGCTAAGGACTATAACTTAGAAGGGTCTGTCCAGTGCACAGATACCTTGCTGAGGCTTGCTCAGATAAATCAACAAGACCTCCTGTTCAGCAGGACCGTGGACGTAGGATTTTGCGTATCCGAACCACGTTAAAAATTGCTTGTGTCGTTTACTATTTTATTGCATTGCATACAAATATCTTACAAACTCATATCTTGCATAAAACGTATTCGAAAAGTGCACTAGCCAAAATTATTTAACTTGCGAAAATCACGTTTTCAATTGAGACGAAATCTCCGGGCCCTACACACTTATTCGCACTACGTCTTCGACTGAGAATCAAATACTGACAAAAGTCAGTAGGAGAGACTCAGTAGTTGGCACACTCTGACCCGCGATCAGAAGGTTACTATTTGGCATTGTTCATCAGTAGCAACCTACAGCTCAGCTGTCCTTCGCGTTTGAGAAAAAGAAACAATACTCAGGTGTATTCCCCCCCCTCTACACCTGACTTTCATCTCCGAACCAACAATCGTGTTAACTTAAATTATTATGTAAATTGTATCTATATTACTCTTTGTCCGAAATAGGTATCCACACAACTAGTGGTGTATCATCAAGCATAATTAAATTGTGCTCCATTTTTATTTGATTGCACAAAATTGAATAGTGTAATCTTACGAATTTGAACAAAGTTATGGTCAGCATTTAGGAATAAAGTAAAAAAAAAATATTTAAATTGTCTCTTACAAACAAAAACTTGACACGTATATAATACTACGGATCAAGAAAGTTGACCACAGTGGATGGCCAGCAAATGAGATTTTGATTAAAATAAATTTTAATAACTTCATACGGAATCTACCAAATGTCACATGGTATCTAGGGGTATTTACAATTTTAATATTGATACATAAAGTCTTTTCGTATACTTTTGTTTAAAATGTTAAAAATTGATTTTAAGCAACTTTTTGTATCAATATTAAAAAAACAAGTTTTTTTAATAAGTCTAAAATTGTCATTCCTTTAAGTATGAAACATGTCAATTGGTTTTAGCTTTAAGTACTTTATCTATTTAATTTAAGAAATATATCATAAAAAATAGAATTTGCAAACACCAAAAAAATGAAAAGGTAGATAAACACCTAAAAAATACTAAATTATGTTTGCAATAGCTTATTAAGCACTTACATGTTTTTTGACCCACATAAATAGATACTTTTATAAAGCCTGCTTTATGCATTATTTTTTCTACAATTAACCAACTAAACTTTTTAATTAAGCAATTTATTTTAGGGTTATTCTCCTCTAAATACATCAATTTTTTTAAAATTTCCTTTTTGCACATGAATTTTCAATTTAGCTCATAAATACACAAACTCTTGATTTGTTTCAAATTGCACATCGATAAAAAATTCAGCGAAATCAAAGCTGACGTGACATTTTCCGGCGTGACGTGACTGCAGAGATGTTGGCTGAGTCATAATCAATCTTATTTGATTTTTCAGTAAATACACAAACTTTTCACAGTTTCCCTTTTTGTACATGAACTTTAAATTTAATTTGTTTTTGCACACAATCGAAATTTAGAATTTTTTTAATTGTTATTTATTTCTAATTAGATTTTAATAATAAATGACTGAATTAAGTTTGAACAAACCGAATAAAATAAGTTTTTAATGATGATTAAGAGATCATGACAAGGGGAAAATGAGAAGATCATTGAATCTAATGTGTCGATTCGGTGAAATCAAATGGAAGAAATTGAGAAATTACAGTGATTCAATCGAATCAGTCTTTATTTTCTAATTTGTTTGGCTTCGAATCATGAGGGAATAGAATTTCTCTTATTCTTTTTGTGACTATTTGGTCAAAAATGAGGTTTACAAAAAAAAAAAAAAAAAATGAGAATTGAATTCAAATCCATGTGGTGATTGAACAATGAAAATGAGAGAATCAAATACAAGGAAAGAAATTCACTACAAAAATTCAAATGAACACTCAAAAAAAGAATTAGGGTTAAGTTAGGCTTGGTTAATAGCATATTTAATATATAAAAAAATATTTTAATCGATTTGTTCAACTTAATTCGATAATTCATTATAAAAATCTTATTAAAAATAGATAAATAATTTTTAAAAAAATCTAAATTTCGATTGTGTGTAAAAATAAATTAAATTTAAAGTTTATGTGCAAAAAAGAAAAATTGTGAAGAGTTTGTGTGTTTATTGGAAAAGCAAATAAGATCGATTATGACTCACCCGACATATCAGCAGTCACGTCGCGCCGAAAAATGCCACGCCGGCTTTGATTTTACCGGATTTTTGATTGGTGTGCAATTTGAAACAAATCAAGAATTGATGTATTTATAACCTAAATTAAAAGTTCACGTGCAAAAAGAAATTTGAAAAAAGTTGGTGTATTCATAGGAGAATAATCCTTTATTTTAAACATCAATTAAGATATTTTTTTGTGCTTAAAAACACTATAATTTCCTCAATTATAAAAACATATATTCTTTATATTAATCCCGAAAATCTTATATTTTAATTTAAAAATAATTATTTTTAACTTTAAAAAAAATAAATAAAAAATATTATAACAAGCATTTATATAGATATGACAGTTTTTCTACTTTTTATTTTATTTTACTTATTCATAAATCTTATTTATTGACTTGGTAACAGAAAACCAATTATATGCACTGTATAATAATAATAAATTATTATTATTTTTAGCCTATGACTGCACGACACTATTGACATGTCAGTATGTCACACATTGCAAAAAAAATTTAAAATTTGTCACGTCACAATATATATTTTTATTATAAAATTATACATAATTTATTTATTGGAGGGACCCACCACGGCAAGAAGGGAGTAATTCCTAATAAAAAAAAATCGTAGAAAATTAAAAATCGAATATCCATATCTTGACGGAGGGGTGAGGGCTCACCGTACTGTCCATGCACCCACCCGCACCTCGTAACTACCATCTTGACATCACCGCCCCCAGTTTGTCCACTCCCAGTTTCAATATAATACGCACTAATCCCAGGTTATTGAAACACGCAAATCAATCAATCAATCAATCAATCGTGTAGTCGATGCTTAATCTTTCTCGCTCCGACACCTCCCACGCCTCCGTGATTTAGCATGTGAAGAAGATCATAAATGTCCGAATAATTTACGAATCTTCTTTTCTTTTCTTTTTTTTCCAAATCTGGGTCGAAATTCTTCCCCCCCTTTGCGATTCAACGATCATTAGTGGCGTTTGCCTTATTCGCTTCCGTTTGGGGAGGATGTTAAAGTGAAATTCTCGATCCGATTCCGTCAATTTTTCTTATAAAAATTAGGGTTTTTTTTTTCTTTGTGGGGCGAAGGAGAAAGATGAGTGTGTCGAAGTCTCAGGTGTGGCAGCCTTGCAAGAAGAAGCGGCTCTAGGGGTTGAGAATTGAGATTCAAGAAAATCCGACAAAAGGGAACTTTCTGTGTTTAGAGAGGGAACGAGAAAGAGGGAAGATGGATGGGATTTGCATAAATCTGAATTAGGTAGGTGAAAGATAAGGCGGAGATTTATCCAAAAGGGGGATTTTTTTTTGGATTGATTCATTACCATATAGATATAGATACAGGATAAGGGCTGTGGAGATGGTGATGTCATCGAAATCAAGCGCTGGCGGCGGAATTAGCGGCGGCAGCGGCGGGAGGACGAGAGTTGGGAGGTACGAATTGGGGAGGACTTTGGGAGAAGGGACTTTTGCAAAAGTGAAGTTTGCGAGGAACATGGAGACAAGTGAGAATGTGGCAATCAAGATTCTTGATAAAGAGAAGGTTCTCAAACACAAGATGATTGGTCAGGTAATGATCTTGATTGGATTAGACTGTTGTTATTTTCTTCTTTAGAATCTTCTCTTTTTCTTGCCCTTGTTAGCTTTAATCTTATTTTTATGGTTTCTTGATTTTATGAACTGGGATTTGTGATGCTTTTGGTGTTGTATTTTGGTTTTCTTTGATTAGACAAGTTAGTTTTGCATTAGATTATGGGTTGACTTCTCAATTTAATGGAGTTTATGATCTAATGTTAAAAAGAGTTGGAAACCTATGGTAGAATCTGCTTGTTTTGAAGTCGATCCGGCTTGTTATTAACAAGAATATGCTTGTTATACTTGCTTGTGAATGGTATTTTGACAAAATCTTGTTCATACTTTAGTTCCAACTTAACTCTTCTGCACTTTGTCTTTGCATTAGTATCATTCTGACACGTTCGTGTTTCGTGCAGATTAAACGCGAAATTTCAACCATGAAATTGATTAGGCATCCTAATGTCATTCGAATGTATGAGGTTAGTGTGCAAATCTTTTAACAATGTTTAAAGTGCATTAAATGGAAAATTTGATTATCTGATTCTTATTGAGGGGCTCCTCGTGTAGGTTATGGCCAGCAAGACGAAGATATACATTGTCATGGAATTCGTCACTGGTGGCGAACTCTTCGACAAAATTGTACATTTTCAGACTTTCAGTAAATTTGTGTATGATGTGAAAATCAGAGTGTTATTCATTGTTGATTTGTTGTGGCCAGGCTAGTAAAGGGAGGCTGAAGGAAGACGAAGCAAGGAAATATTTTCAGCAGCTAATCAATGCAGTTGATTATTGTCACAGCAGGGGTGTTTACCATAGGGACCTTAAGGTGAGTTGATTTCGTTGATCGGACATATTGAAGACAAAAAGCTAGCCATTAATTGTATTTCTCCCTTGATTTATAGCCGGAGAATTTGTTGCTTGATGCCAATGGATTTCTCAAAGTCTCCGACTTTGGGTTGAGCGCGTTACCCCAGCAAGTTCGGGTACTACAATTTTCTCAATCCAAATTATTATTCTTATTCTCCGTTCGTTGAACTTTGCATAATAGTGTATTGATAAGGTGATATAATTGATTTTCTCAATCATGTTATTAGGAAGATGGACTGCTTCACACAACATGTGGGACGCCAAATTACGTTGCTCCGGAGGTATAGAGCAAGATTTTACCTTGTTTCTTGAATGGTTGCCTTCTTAACGAATTTTGTTGTCTCTCCCGGTTCTTAGGTGATCAGCAATAAGGGGTATGATGGAGCCAAGGCGGACCTTTGGTCTTGCGGTGTTATCCTTTTCGTTCTCATGGCCGGTTATCTTCCCTTCGAAGAATCAAATCTTGTGGCCTTATACAAAAAGGTTTTTCGCCTATTCCATGAATATTCACTTTCGAATTCGCCATCTTCTGTACATGCAATTTGATTTAAACTTCATTGCAGATATTCAAGGCGGACTTCACGTGCCCTTCGTGGTTTTCCTCCAGCACGAAGAAACTAATCAAACGAATTCTCGACCCCAACCCATCCACGGTACATGACTCTCCTCGTAAACTGCAGTTTATGTTCATTCAAAGAAATCGGGTTTTTAGTATATTATTCAGTTATAAATCCATATGCTTCGCCATATTATGCAGCGCATCAAAATTAATGAAGTCCTCACGAATGAGTGGTTCAAGAAAGGTTTCAAGCCACCAGTTTTCGAACAAGAGGAAGTTACACTTGATGATGTCAATTCAATCTTCAACGAATCCGCCGTACGAATTTTTTTTTGGATGCCGTTTTCTTTCTTGGAAGTGATTATGATATTCTACCCCTCACAGTAAATTTAAACTCACATTCAGGACTCTCCGAACCTCGTTGTTGAAAGGCGGGACGAAAGGCCCCCAGCCGCGCCATTGACTATGAACGCCTTCGAGCTAATCTCCACCTCACAGGGTCTCAATCTCAGTTCCCTCTTTGAAAAGCAAATGGTATGCTAATCAAGAATTTGTAAAAAAATGATAAAGATTCAATTTTTAAAAATTTAAATAACATGGGTTTTCTCCGACTCTAGGGTCTCGTGAAACGAGAAACACGATTTACATCTAAATCCTCTGCAAGTGAGATTATATCGAAGATTGAGCAAGCTGCCACTCCTATGGGGTTTGATGTCAAGAAGAACAACTTCAAGGTGATATTACTTGCCTCCCTATTTAATCGCCGTGCTATATTATTACTGCATCGTTTTAAAAATTGATGAATACCCACTTCAATTGAGGCTAGGGAGAAACGTTTTACTTCCCAAGTTCCTTTTTTTTTAATAAAATTCAATCATAACCCCTCTTTGGCTGTCATTTTGCATAGATGAAACTTTACGGGGAGAAATCTGGACGGAAGGGTCATCTATCCATCGCGACAGAGGTATTATACATTCCCTAAAGATCGATATAAATCCTATAAAGCCCGTTTGTACATAGTGATCGATCCAAAACATGCATATCGGTTATTATCTTGCTAGGGAAAGAGCGAATATATGTGTGTATGATCGTATTTGTGTGTGAATTGATCTTCTTGTAAATGGCTCTTGCAGATTTTTGAAGTTGCTCCTTCTCTTCACATGGTTGAGCTTCGCAAGGCCGGAGGAGATACATTAGAATTTCACAAGGTATATATTTTTCATTAAACTTTGCAAACTTTTAGGACAAAGATTGCCTCATAGTTATTACCATCACATTCTTGAAACAGAGATAGAAATTATAGTCAAAGTTCAAAAAAACGTAAATGGGTTCCGAGGCGTTTTCCTTACGCTTCACGAGGCGTAAGCCTCGAGGCGGACCGAGGCGTAAAATTGAGGCGTAAATTCGATTTTTGCCCTAATAAACATATTATACCACACAAACACATAAACACATAAAATCAAATTTCTTCCAACTTCAAACCAACAAAAGAAACCAATTCAAACCAACAAAAAGAGTTATAAGGTCTTAAACATCAACATCACAAATTAAACATCATCAATCTTTCAAATATTTTCTGCACCAGTTCGTCGAGGCGTGCCTCGACGAACATCTTCACACAGAAATTACATTTCAAATACTTGTATCCTTTCTTCCATTGTTCCTCCGATAAAATGATTTAAGTAGCATATTTCCAAGCCGGATCGTTTATACTCATTTTACTTAGCTGTAAAACAAAAAAGAAAACCAAGAGTGTCAAATATAGTTTAGTAATTAGCAGCATAAATAGCCAATGCCCCCCTCCCCCCCCCTAAAAAAAAACGTAAGTGTCAGTACATAGAAATAGAACTTAGAAATTATGAAATCAATACTCACTCTTAGTGATGAAGTCGCGGTGGTTTACAGGCGGCAGCAGCGGTTCAGGGCGGCGGCGACGGCAGCGATTTCAGGGCGGCGACAGCCGTGGTTTCCAGGGTGGCAGCAACATCGGTTTCCAGGCGGACGTCGGAGCGCGTAAATTGATTCAATTTCAGTTTCAATTAGGTTAGTCAATTAGAGTTGAGTCAATTTTGACAAATTTAAGTTAGGGTTATATTCAATTTGGACCAATTTGGAATGGGTCATCTTCAATTTGGAATGGGTCACCTTCAATTTGAGCCAATTTGGAATGGGTCAACTTAATTTAAAAAAAAAAAAAAAGGAGCCCAATTTCGCAACGCCTCAGACGTCCGACTCGAGGCGTACGCCTCGAGGCGCGCCTCGACGGACTGAGGCGTCCCGGCGACGCGGAATCATCAAGGCGTACGCCTCGGTGCTTTTTTCTGGCGCCTCGCTCCGAGGCGCGCCTCGAGGCGTACGCCTCACACGCTTTTTAATTCACAGTTAAACCTCTTTAAAGTAATGAACATTGGGACCGTAGAAAAATATTCGTTTAATGAGGTTATTATTTTATCGAGTATATTTTAGTCTATTAACCCAAGTCGGGACCAGAACAAATTATTATCCAAGCGAGGTTATTACTCTATAGAATATTACTTTATCGGGATTTAAGTGTAACTCTTTTACTTTGTCTGGTTTGCAGTTTTACAACAATCTTTCAGCTGGGTTGAAAGATATTGTGTGGAGAACTGGCGATGAAGTGAATAATGGTGAGTATATTAAGACGATCTTTGTTGTAGATTAGCACCCGAGGTTTTTCATGAACATCGTTTTCGTTCTTTCTGCAGGTGCAGACATCTCGGCGACTTGATCAATGGGGACGGTAATATGTAATGAAATTTTTATGTAGTAGAATCGTGTGGTCTTGGAAACGCCTTTTGTGTACATGATTTCTCTTATCTCGTGGAAATGTGATTTTGGATATTGTGATCTTTTGAAACTATCACCAAGGTAATTATAATTACCTTTCTCCTATTTTCTTTTGAAAAGATCCAAAATAGTCACTTTTATGATATCATTCACTATAACGTTACGGATTTAAAATATTAAACTCCCTTAGATTTTTAATTTTTGCATTTTGAATTATGAAAATGTGTAATTTACAATTTAGGTTATTGGATTTATTTACTTTGTCTCCTCGATTATGAAAATATGCAATTTACTTCTTATATTATTTAATTTGTTTCAAAAGGTAAAATTTGGTATAAAAAAAATTCTGCTACACATGTACTAAGTAGGGTTAAGATGTGGGTATATCATCTTAGATTATCACAAAATAAATAGTTTGATTCTCACAAAAATATTAGTTGATGAATAAATCATAATTCTCGCAAGTGTACGAATTGGTATAATATCTAATTTAGCAATCCCGATGTCGATCTCACAAGAACTCAATTGAGTTCTAATTGTCTTAATTATTTAACTATCTACTTAGTCCTAAACTAGGTTTGATTTACTTAAAACTACGGAATTTAAAAGAGTAAGAAACTAAAAACAAGTAAAAGCAAACCAAGGTGGATTAACGGGTGTAGTTTCAAGTTTGATGAAGAGTGCGGAAGTTTAACAATCACTATGTATAAGATGATTAATCCGCTCTCAACAATTATCTAAGATAATGACCAATCAACATAAAGAATCATAGAAAAAATAAAAGCAAGCTTAACAATTAAAAAACACAATAATTCATTAATAAAAAAACTAGGGTTCGAATCAATTCATAAAAAAAATATAATTCATGCTAAACCCCCACACAAGGGGATTTATCTACTCATATCCGTACGAAAATAGTCACAAAAGATGCAAAAAGTATCTATGCTAAACTTTAATCTTCGTCTTGAGTCTTCAACGGAGGGATGCCTTGGGTGTTTCTCTACTTTGGAGGGTGAAAAATCTCGAAAATATGGTATGTCGTTCGTAAGAATGAAGTCTGGAGGGTTTATATTCCTTTCTGAACCAAAAAATCGCGACATGGACCTCTACAGACATGGACCGCGGTCCAGTGCAAAATGCGGACCGCAGTCCGAGGTGCTCGGCCTTGGCACTCCGCAACTCAATTTTCTACACTAACCAGTCCTGCGAAAATCGTCATAACTCCTTCGATAACCTTTGGATTGTCAAGAAACTTAGCCACAATGTTCCTAACACATAGAAGTACAATATGGACGATGGAGATCGGATTCTAAGATCGTTATACCCGTCTACTACACGAATTCCCAACTACCCTGTTCCAAGACCTCCGAAATTTCGTTTCTTCAACATCCGACTTCAAATCTTCTTCATTCTTCATCCAAACGACTCCATTTTTGCCCACAATGCATCAATGGTCATGTTTCCCTTCCTTTAGGTGCCAATCACCTCCAAATATGGTCAAAATGTCCAAGTAACCTACAAAACCAAATACCATCGAAAGTATATAATTCCAAGCAAAACAAAAGATAAAAATGGATAGAAAATGACATAAATAATCTGAAAAAGAACACGATGAGATGGTAGAAAAACCATTCATCAAATACTCCCAAACCTAAGCTTTTGCTTGTCCTCAAGCAAATAAATAAGATAAAATAAAGACTATGACCAAATATCAGAAAGTTGAGCGTAACAATTCAAGCTTATTTCAACTTTTAGAAGAACATATCATTAGCACGTGAAAATCATTCAAACTTAATGTCACTTTCAAAACAAAATAGAATATAGAAGTAGAGTTGTCCCTCTCCAGAAATCTGTATCACTCAAACACTCAAGTGTATAAGGGTGAAATGATCACTCAAACTCAACCTTAGGAGGTGTCTTCATAAGCTTGAAAATTGTCTAATTCTACTTATACTGAACACAATTCATGGTAAAGATCACAAATGTCTTTCTTTGGTTGTAATGAGGCTATGACATGTAATAAAAAGAATAGAGAATATATAGAAAAAATGACTCATAATGTACGAACAATCAAGGGATCTATTAGAGCAATCCAAAATAAATCTATAAAACCAACCACCATTGAATTACCCATAATTAAACAAATCAATTCACCTTAAATTTTCACTTCTTTGAAAATAAACTCCATTTGCCAGAGATACTGAAGCTGAGGAAGATCCCTTAAAGGATGTATGGACTGCCACTTCCTGAATCTAAATCAAAGGACTTCAAAGACAGGATTCAATAGTTCAGATGATAGATAGCTTATGTATTTCTCTTATGTTTTTTTTAGAATAGCAGTTGATGTATCTGTACTCGACCATTCATTATATATAAAACATCATTGTTGTTCGGCCCTGACAATTCCTTATTGTCTAGATGGCCTTGTTTGTCTTTATGCTTAACACACAGAATCACTCAAGTGATTACTGACTCACACACTCACTGAATATATATATATATATATATATATATTTATTCTGTCAGTTTTTACCTTGTTAGATTATGATTTGTTAGGTTGCATTGATGGGGGAAAATGTTGTTAGACAGGGAGAAATTGCTGATTAGTTTTCTGTATAAGTTCTGATATTTCTTCCCTGATTCCCTCAGTAGTCTAGGACTTGAAGAACAACTCCACTGATTCTACTTGTAATACTTGTAAGGAGCTCTGTTTATGATTGTCATGGTGTTAGGTTTTGGCATCATCAAATAGGGGGAAAATGTTGGGAGATGATTCAGTCTTCTCATAATCTGTTGAGAAATGACTCAGTAGCCTAGTGCTCTGAATATTTGCTGAAGATTTGAAGATCCCAAAACCCTGCTTTGTCTGATGAACCATTCAGTTGTAATGTGTTGTTCTGTCTCTAAGGTTTCAGACTCAGCAGACACTCTTCATTTGGTTCAGGCGCTCAGTAAATTACCAGCCTTAGTACCAGAAGAAGAAGACTCAGTGATCTTGGACTCGCGGAGAGCAAGATATGCGAAAGGAGTCAGTGGAATTGAATTCAGCAGGAGTAGTTCACTGAACTCAGAGTTGATCTTCAGTAGAGCCGACTCAGCAGGAGCAAGCTACTGAATTTAGATCAGACTCAGCAACGGCTAGACAGTCCTCCAAACTGTCATGATTTACTAAGTCTAAATCAACAGAGTCATACGAGGAAGAGAGAAGTCAGCTTCAGATCTACCTTGAAGTCTGTTCTGTCTCACCTACTTTCCTTAACCTCGACCAATGGCGAGCGGCCAGCTGTCATATTCTGATTAAAGCTGCAAGTCAACAACTTTCCAGAAATGGAGGGAAAGGACACTGCAACCATACTTTGAAAGAGCCGTTAGCTACCCAAAAGAGAGAGACACAAGGATCGCCGTCTCCAACGGATCTATCCTTGTCTCTGCTCTATAAATAGAGGGATACAATTCAAATTGAAGCTCACCTACGACACAAAAAAGAACACACGAGCATTCACGAGCAACTCGAAATGACCTAAGTCTTCCACAAGAAGTTCAAAGAGTAATCTTCAGTGAAAGACGACATACTTGCTCATAGGGAACCAAGCTGAACCAGAGTTATAAAGCCTATGGTATCCAAGCGACTGAACACGAACCTAAGTCTTTTACTTAACCGTTCGTCGCTCTAGAAGCCACCTTCTTGTTCCCTATCCCTCTAACCTAAGCTCAGCAGATCATATCCATAGCTTAGACGAAGGAGTTCATATCTGAACTGATCCTTATTGTAAATGACTCCTTCATAGTTGGAGAGTTTGTCAAACGCTCTCGTTTGATACTTTGTAAACTGAGACCTGCTTAGTATAAATCTCAAGACCAGTGTTTGTCCAGGGTACAAACCAGCTTGAGACTATCTCAGTATAATACATAGCCTCCTGATCTTTCGGGACAGTGGACGTAGGATTGTTGGATCGGAACCACTTTAAATACTGCCTGTGTTCTATGTTCGTTTTTCTGTTTTAACTGTTGCATTGATTATTGTTCATACTGAAAGTATTTTCCAAAATCATTTAACTAAGTTTCAGCAAAGCTTAATCAATCACACTATCTACTGAAACTATTTTATTAAAAACGTTTTCTAAACTCAACTGAATTTAGGCCTACACATTTCCGCACCATACTGAACTTTAGATGAACGGTACTGAATTCTGACTCAAGTCAGCTAGCAGGCCTCAGTAAAGTCAGTCACTCTGCCACACGATCTAGAACAGCTTATTTGGTCTACTGAACTCGTTCAGAACGACGCTTTCCTGAAAAAGACTGTTCGTGTTTAAAGTTGAGAAATTGTTTTCAAGTGTATTCACCCCCCCCCCCTCTACACCTGAACGTTTTATCTCGGGAACAACAATTGGTATCAGAGCAGGAGTTCTCTAAGACTCTTGTTATTCTGAAACTGGTCTACTTGAACAGATCCAGAAAACATTTTCACTGCATATCATTCTTCATTCATATCATTATCTATTATGTCTGATATGTCAGGAATCAGAATGGTACCCATGTTCTCAGTAGAGAACTATAGAGTATGGCGGGTCAGAATGGAGGCACATCTGACCTCCCTCCACGACAGCATGACAGAGGTACTGGAGGACGGACCTATCGTTCCTGTGGTTGATAGTGTCATAACCCAGGACCCATCACAAGGAGGAGGAATGGTGACCGGGAAGAAGATCCCTAAAGACAGAACTCTCTTCACCCCTGAGGAGAAGAAGCTTCACAACTTAGACCGGGTCGCCAGAAACGCCATACTGACCACTCTGAGTGATTCTTATCTCGGGAGAGTTCAGGACTGCAAGTCCGCCAAGGAACTCTAGGATGCTCTAGCACTACTGAGTCGGGGGACTCAGATGATCAAATCAAACAAGCTGGCACTGGAACTTCAGAAGCTAGAGAGACTGTCTCTCATGCCTGGTGACTCCATTGAAGATCTCAACGTCAGATTCCCGGATCTGATGAACTCTATCAACGGGCTAGGAAAGACATTCTCCAACCGAGAGATGAATCTCAAGATTTTGAGGGCACTGCCAGACGGTCATTGGACTCCCTTTGCTACCTTACTGAGATATTCTGATTTAGATATTATTACTCCTGACCATATCTTTTCAGAACTTAAAGTTGAGGAGTTCGAGTTTGGTCTACCTCAAAGGAAGCAGAGAGCTGAAGCTGACACCCAAATCGACCATGCCTTCAAAGCATCAGTCAACACAGCAACTCCAACCTCTAGCAAGGCTGAACCTTCACTCAGTGACTTACAAGAAGGAAACCTGGCTAAGAAGTACGCGATGCTTGTCGTGAAGTATCAAAAGGAGAAGGAGAGGCGCAGGAAGCTCTCAAGAGTCGTCAGAGACTCCAAGGGTAAGACTGAATACACACCTAAGCGCACTCCTGACTCACATACTTCTGAATGCAGGAAACAGGAGGACTCAGCTCAGTCGAAAGACAGCGAAAGCAAAGAAGAGAGAGTCACTACCTGCTACAACTGCAAGAAGCCAGGACACTATCAATATGACTGTCCTGAGCTCAGTACTGCTGAGAGAGCAGCACGCAAAGCTCGAAGGGAGAAGTTCATCAAGAAGCGACAAGCATATATTGCCCGTGAACTCTCAGACGACTCAGATGAAGTCGACTCCTTCATGGATTCATCCGATGATGAAGCGGCATTCATGGCCGTAAAGCTTGAAGAAGACGCTGAAAAGTATCTCATGACAGGAGAAGAGGATGAGGTAAACTCTCACGCTCCATTTAACTCCTCTTCACGCTGCACACACGACACTATTTCAGGTGCAGATGAGAATTTGGACGTCGCAATCGCATATGAAGAACTACTCGACGAGCAGATTCAGATGAGTCTGCAGCTCAGTAAGACTCTTCAGGAATTGGATACCTTGAAAGTGGAGAATCAGAGACTTTCTGAGGAGAGTCAGGCTGCTATTGAGTCAGACGGACTTGTGTTGAGACTCAGGGAGGAGATAAAATCTCTGATGATCAAGTCTCAGCATCAAGAAAATCATATCTCAGTACTGACCAATGACTTAACTCAGAAAGATACTGAACTGAGTCTACTGAAGCAAAAGTTGTCAGGACTTCAGACCGAGCATGAACTGCTGAAGAAAAGTGATGATGTCTGGAGAAACCTGATGACAGAGCGGTACATGGGCGCTGAAAAGAAGCTTGAGGCGATGCTAGCAAGCAAAAATCCTAAGCACTGCAAGGAGGGACTTGGATTCAGCCATGGAGCCTCCTCATCTGCCCCCGTACGCTCAGAAAATCGGCTAGCTGATAGATTTGTTCAAGGGGAGACCATCAACGCAGAAATTCTGAACCCCCTAGCCAAGAACAAACAAAAGATAAAGGCACCTCATCCCAGCTATCAACATTCTGACAAGAAGATCAGTACCAAATCACCCTAGTTTAGTCAAGGGGGAACTATCAAAGGAAAGTGGGCTGATCAGTATGGACCTCCGCAGCTGACACATCCAGCTCAGTATGGGTCATATTGTTATGATCCTATAGTCAGAAGAGGACTTAAGAGTCAGAAGAAGAAAAAGAAAGCCGCTCAGAAGGCAAAGGTCAACAGTCCACCCACTCAGAAGACCAGGACTCCTGAACCTGTAAAGCCTCAGAAGTCAGCATCGACCAATCCAGTGGTCAAGTATGTTGATCAAAGTGGGAAGAAACTATCTGAGACCACCAGGGTCATAAGACAGATCTGGGTTTCCAAAACTAACATCTAAGGACCCAAAATCAAAAATAAAGAGTACCTAAATATAATTCTGTTTTGCAGGTGCACAAGGACCCTTGGTATGTGGACAGCGGATGCTCAAGACATCAAGACATATGACATACCAAAAGGACCTACTGAAGAATTATACTACTGAAGAAGGACCCCGAATCGAGTTTGGAGACAACGCAAAAGGCTATACCAGAGGCTATGGAACACTCAGCATTGGAACCGCAACAGTTCCAACAGTTCCAAGGACTTCAGCATAATCTTCTCTCTGTTAGTCAATTTTGTGATAACTCGAATAGAGTAATTTTTTATGCTGGTTTCTGTGATGTTATTGATAAATCTACAGGGAAAACAGTGTTGTCAGGTTCGCGCAAAAATAATATCTACGTAGCTGACTGGAACTCAGCTGAACCTTAAGCTTGTTTGTTGGCGAAGAACGACAACAGAACGGGGTGGCTCTGGCACAGAAGACTCAGTCATCTCAACTTCAAGACACTCAACAAGCAAGAGGACTGCCGAATGAAGTTTTCAACAAAGACACTCAGTGTGAAGCATGCCTGAAGGGAAAGCAAACAAGGAATCAAAATCCTCCTGTTCCATCTCTTCCACTGATGGAATCCTTCAGCTGCTACATATGGATTTATTTGGTCCAGTCTCTCCGGTGACGATCAGAGGCAAAAAGTATGCTTTAGTGGTCATTGATGACTACTTGCGCTACACATGGGTCATATTTATTGCTAACAAGTCTGACGTCAAAACAGAGTTACCAACGCTTCTGAAAAGGCTCAGTGTCAAGAAGAACACCAAGATCATCAAGATACGTTCAAACAGAGGAACTGAGTTCCTGAATTTTATGGTGGAAGAGTTCTGCAAAGCTGAAGGCATAGAGCATGAGACATCTGCCGCCCGCACGCCTCAACGAAATGGGATTGCTGAAAGGAAGAATAGAACACTCAAAGAAGCAACAAGAACCCTGCTCGCAGACTCAGGACTCCCAACCAAATTCTGGGCAGAAGCTACTGACACTGCATGTTATACTCAGAATAGATCCCTACTGACAAAGCAGCATAAGAAGACACCATATGAATTATGGAACAGCAGGAAGCCTTCTTTATCTTATTTCCATATTTTTGGGTGTTCGTGCTTTATCCACAATAATGGGAAGGATCAGTTGAAGACCTTTGATAGCAAGTCAGACCAAGGAGTCTTCTTGGGATACTCCCGGGTCAGCAAAGCCTTCAGAGTCTTTAACTATCGGACCCTTTGCGTGGAGGAAAGCCCTCATGTTGTTTTTAATGAGTTTGCTCCTGAAGACAGGAGCAGGAACTCTAAACCAGAATCTGAGGACATCAGTAAGCAGTTACAGGATCTGAGCTTGAAAGATAAAGTTGAAAAGATCCAGCTGTCTTGGGATGATGATTCAGATGAAGAAACTGAAGATAAGTCTACTGAATCTCATCCAGTAGCAGAAGTAGCTGAACAGATTGACTCTATTGAACAGAGTCAATCCCAAGTAACTCAGGTCTATGAAGAAACCCAAGTGGTAACTGAGACCTCTACTGAGGATAATAATTCAGGGGGAACAAATGAAGTTCCTGAGCTAAATGCCCTGAACCTGGTGACTCAGTAGACCCAACTCTAGTAACTGAATTGCTTCAATCTCAGAATAGTACAACTGAAATGCCTAACTCACCTACTATCTATGGTGAACAAATCCCAGATGAAGAGTTGAAACATCGTAGATCGTGGTTGGACGCTCACACTTCTGATTTAATTATTTGGAGATCCTTCAGCAAGCGTAAAGACAAGATCCAGATTCTGTCAGGGAGAAAGCGCATTATATTCCTGCTTCTTGTCTACTGAAGAACCTCAGTTAGTTGAGGATGCACTTAAGGACGCTGATTGGATCATAGCCATGCAGGAGGAGCTGAACCAGTTCACAAGAAACGAAGTATGGGAGCTTGTTGACAGACCCCGACATCAACATGTGATTGGAACTAAATGGGTCTTCAAGAACAAGCGAGATGAAAAAAACATTGTAGTAAGGAACAAAGCAAGACTCGTGACAAAAGGCTACTATCAAGCTGAAGGAATAGATTTCGATGAAACTTTCGCTCCAGTTGCAAGATTAGAGGCAATCAGACTATTCCTAGCCTATGCAACACATCAGCGATTCAGAGTTTATCAAATGGATGTGAAGTCTGCATTCCTGAACGGCGTGCTGAAAGAAGAAGTCTATGTAGAACAGTCTCTCGGCTTTCAGCAGGGACATCAGGTCTACAGACTCAGAAAGGCTCTGTACGGTTAAAACAAGCACCCAGGGCTTGGTACGATACCCTGTCTGAGTTTCTTCTTCAGAAAGGTTTTCAGAAAGGCACAGTAGACCGCACGCTATTTAGCATTCGACTGGAAGACGATATCATACTTGTGCAAATCTACGTAGATGACATAATCTTCGGATCAAAGAACGTCATCATGTGTCAGCAGTTTGAGAAAATGATGAAGGATAAATTTGAGATGTCAATGATGGGAGAGATGAATTATTTCCTCAGTTTTCAAGTCAAACAATCTGAGAAGGGAACTTTCATCAATCAAGGCAAATACAGTCGAGAACTCATCAAGAAGTTCGGTTGCACATCCGGCAAACCAATCAAGATCCCGATGAACACGAATATGAAAATCGATCTTGATAAAGAGGGAGTATCAGTAGACCATACTGAATTTCGTGCTATTATTGGTTCATTATTATATCTAACAGCTACTCGACCTGACATAACTTATGTTGTAGGTGTCTGCGCTCGTTTTCAGGCGAATCCTAAGCAGAGTCACATGGACTCAGCAAAGAAGATTCTCCGCTATCTCAGAGGAACACTTGACATGGATTTATGGTATCCAACTGATGATAATATTGAACTAACTGGTTATTCTGATGCTGACTATGCAGGATGTAGAATTGACCGAAAGTCAACTTCTGGAACGTGTCAGTTCCTTAGCAGTAAGCTAATTTCGTGGTTTTCAAAGAAACAACATCCAGTAGCGACGTAAACTACTGAAGCTGAATATATGGCTGCCGGAAGTTGCTGCGCCCAAATCCTTTGGCTAAGACAGCAGCTACGCGACTATGATGTTATTCAGAATGAAGTGCCGATCTTTTGCGACAGTACCAATGCAATTGCAATCACTCAGAACCCAGTACTTCATACGAGATGCAAGCCCGTGGACATTAGACACCACTTCATTCATGATCATGTCAAAAAGAAGGATATCAGGATGGAGAAGATCCATACTGACCACCAAAGGGCAGATATTATGACCAAGCCTCTAGCTGAAGCCAGATTCAGAGAACTTTCAGTAGAGCTAGGTCTGCTGGACCCTACTGACTCCAGTCAGTAAGTGGATTCAGGAGAGGAGCATTCAACAAGGGGGAATGTTCACTATAAGTATTGAGTAAAATTCAGTACGTGGAGACTCAGCAACCATCTACACGAGATATCAGCTGACTACGATGTTCAGCTGTCAGGTTTGCGTATCTCTACTCAGTAGCCAATAAAATATTCTGTGCATTTATGACTCAGATTCAGCTTCGTATTCAATGCCTTATGAAATGTCATTTAATATAACGGTCTACATTAAATATACGACATTCTATGTAAAGTATGCTGAACTCTGCGGTGCATTTAATGCATGTCGTATCAAGTTACTTCTTTGGCTATTTACAACTGTATTTTGACTTAGGTGGCTAAATTGATCATTGCCTATTTTATAACATTAAATTCTAGCCGTCCATCTCTAAAGCTATTTCAAATTGAATCGTGGATTTATTAACTATTCATCTTCTTTAACAAATATAATCACGTTCAAAGTTAGAAACGACCATTTTTACTCTGCACATTTTCGAACCCTAGTATTTTGAGAAAAAGCCTTGCCTCCTTGCAAACCCATTTTTAAAACTCTCAAAAACTCTTTGGTAAACTTTTCATGATCATTCAATATCGTATATGATAATTTTAATATTTTTCGTTCAATACTGATTTCTTGTCCTTTTAGATTACTAAATATAGCAAGAAGAGATGTAATGGTTCCGGAGAATATGAAAGAGATCCTCGAGAAGGATCGTGTCTGGTTCGAGCCGATGATGGAGTTTGACTCTTGCGATCTAGATTTCATGGAGGAAATCTTTGATTCGCTGAGGGCGACTAGTCTGGAGAAGTTCCTGTCTAGGAAGCCATCATACTTCCTCCCTCGCCAGATAGCTGAACTATATCTGAACTCCGAGTCAGTCGAAGGGGACATCCGATGCAGATGTATCACCCATATTCTTGGAGACCCCGCTCGCGTCGTTTCTGAGATCAAGCATATATCTATCAAGGAAGCACTTCAGCGAAGCTTCCAACTTCCAAGAGAAGGTTTTACCACAGTAGGCTATAAGGATGACCTTATGGATGAGTATCTGGAAGTATTCTGCGGGAAGCCCACAACATTCCGAGCTGCCTTCCCAAAGAACGCAATGCTTCCGTAGTATCGAGCTCTTGCCTACATAGTGACTCAGATTCTGACGAGTCAGGCTGGCTCGTTCGACCAAGTATCGAGACCAAAGATTCAGCTCATGATGGCCATTCACGATCATGCAAAAATCAACTGGGCTGAATTCTTTCTGAAGGAGTTTATGACTCAGGCTTCCAAGTTCGATCGCTCAGACGACTGCCTGTCAGTCAAGGGAAAGCTATTATACGGCACAAAACTATCTGTCATGATAGAAGACCTCTGTGGAGCTGATAATGTGGTGTATACTGACAAATTATATTTCAATCCAAAGAAAGTCAGATTCCAGAGCAGGGCAGCGGCCCTTCAGCAGATTGGGACAGGGCCTGCTGATCCCAAGTCAGGAACTCAGAAGACCTCCACTCCTACGAAGAAGAGGTCCCCTCCCAAGTGTACTCCGAAGACGCCGACCAAGAGACTGAAGAAAGTCAGTGAGGTCGTACCAGAGGTAGTTTTTGAACTACCTCTGCAGCTGAGGGACGAGTCTGAGTCCTCAGAAAAGACTCCGTTAGTGGAGAAGGTCGTCTCTACTAAAAGAGGCGAGACAGTGGACCAAGGGGTCGAAGCTAAACAGATCCCTGCGACTGAGAGCCCCTTGGATGTCCCTCCACTAAGCAGCATTCCGTCTGCTGAGAAGCAACAGTCTCCCATTGAAGTTGAAGATTTTGAGACTGCTTTAGAGTCAGAATCGATCGGGATGGAGGCATCAGCTCTGCAATCAAGAGCCTCCCGAGAGATTGCTGAACACATACCGCAGATAGCCAGTCACAATGATCTAGTCACTCTGGCAAGGCAGGCTAGACTCCATATGCTGATCCGGTTCCAGGAGTGGTCTACTCTGAACAGACTAATCCAACATCAATCCTGCGAACAACTCCACGAAGAGGAGTTAATCATAAAGGGACAAGATAGGCTACTCCGAGCCATCAGATATTTGTTCCCTGGATGACTTGAGGGTTGCCATGCTAGCCTTGCTGAATGATCGCCAACCAATTTCAGCAACGGCACCCTCAGATGGGTCTGACCCCGATGGTCAGGACCCACCCCGTGATTCAGGACCTGAGAAGCCTGATGAGGGTACTCAACTGGACAAGGATGCTCCAACCTCTACTGCTGAACCACATCTCAGCATCCTTGGACCAGGTCAGTCGGAGGCTGGTACCTCAAAATCTGCAGAACCAGCTCAGCTCTTACTTGAGTCTGCGTTCGAGGTAGCGCCCAACCCTAAAAGCCGACGATCGAAGTTAGTGGCCAGGGCCCTGAGGAGTCAAGGGACTCAAAACCGACTCCTTGCCCCTGCCGTCCACAAGACGTGGAGGCAGACCACTCAGGCTCAGAGTGCAGAGATCAAGGGGCTTAGAACGATAATTCAGAATACGCCTGCCCCCGACTTCTCAACGATCCTAACTGACGCACTCACCACTCAACGAGCCAACTTCGAAGAGCAGCTGAAGTTGATGGAGGCTGGCCAAGCAAAACTTCTAGAAGATTACAAGGCCGCCCAGTTAGCTCACACTGCATCCATCTCTTCCATCTCCCAGGCCTCCGAGCTCAGAATCCAATCTATTCAGAAGGCTATGGAAGAGAGAGTGGATCAGAAGTTGCAGGATATCCAGACAGTAGCCGACGCCTCTCACAAGAAGTACATCGACCAACTTACTGAGGAGAGAAACGAGCTGCATGAGAGACTCACAAAGCTGCAGTATGCATTAGATGATCTGTCAGCAGCCTACAAAAGTCTAGATAAGAAGGTGCAGATTCCCACCCCTGGCTTATTTGTTGATGCCAAAAAGGGGGAAGGAAAACTGAAGACATCTGGAGAGGAAGGAAAGGTACTGAGAGTACCTAGAGGAGTAAGGACAGTGACTGGAGCCACTCAAAGTCAGCAATCTGCTCCCACTGGTCCCTCCACTCAGTCTACACAAGGCGGGGCCCAGGGTGTCTGAGCAGCAGGAGATTTAGTGCCTGCTGAGACCGGCCCAAGCGGCTCAGGACCCAAGGACTCTGCTACTCAAGCAACCCAAACTCCAAGTGATATAATCAAGGAGATTGCTGAGTACGAAGAAGAGGAGTCAGAAGAGGAAGAGGTTCCTCTGCCTCCTCCAGTGTCAGGAAAAGGTAAGAAGATACTGAAGCTTCCAACTCCTCCCTCAAAGAAAACAAGAAGATACATCACTCCTGAGGAGGAAGCTCAGATAGCTGCTGACGAAAAGCTTGCCAAAGAAATTGCTGAGGCTGCTAACAAGCCAAAGAAAAAGCCAGCCAAAGACAAGACTAAGGCCCCAGCAGGAGGTAAGAAGCCTGGGACAAGGCTGCCTCCTAGGAAATTAAAACTGAGCGATGAAGCTGACAAAGAGAAGGAGAAAGAGCAGCAGCAGTAGACAATTGGTCAGCAGGGTACTTCAAAAGAGAAATCATCTACTCGTGTAGATTCAGAAGAAGAAGAACATGTACCCTCCTATGGCCCCTCGAAGAGACAAGAGCTTGAAATGCAAGAAATTTGAGATCAGATGGAGAGGTATCTATACAGAGGAGCAGAAGCAAGGCAAATTGAAGCAGCAAGAGAAAGACTCAGATTGGCAGACTTAGAAGCTCTGATGCTGAAGGCTGAGAAGGAAGCTAGCCAAAGGATTCCTTAGAAGACATATATTCCATATAAGTACAAAAGACTCAGGAAGCCTACTGATCTTAAAATTCACAGATGGCCCAGAGTGGATGAATGGATGCCATGGGAAAGAACTCAAAGGTGGGAGTCACTGAAGGCAGACTACTTCAAGAGATACTATTTCGGGAGATACTGGCCTGAGATGCACAAGTCTATTGCATTTGCTGAATGGCTTCTGAAGACCGACCCAGAGATATTTGCTAGAGTTCAGAAGGCCATAGCAGATAAAAATGATGTCAGAGTTCCAGCTCCAAGGATCATGCCTCCCCCACTGAAACTAGATGGCTCTGTTCATTATGGAGTAATTGAGAAGGAGATTAAAGATGTTGCCCAAGAAAGACACTTGGATGAAGATGAGCCTGCTGATTTGCCAGAGATACTGAAGTTGAGGAAGATCCCTTACTGGATGTATGGACTGCCACTTCCTGAATCAAAATAAAAGGACTTCAAAGACAGGATTCATCAGTTCAGATGATAGATAGCTTCTGTATTTCTCTTATGTTCTATTTTTTTTTAGAATAGCAGTCGATGTATCTATACTGACCATTCATTATATATAAAACATCACTGTTGTTCGGCCCTGACAATTCCTTATTGTCTATATGGCCTTGTTTGTCTTTATGCTTAACACACAGAATCACTCAAGTGATTACTGACTCACACACTCACTGAATATACATATTTATTTATTTTGTCTGTTTTTACCTTGTTAGATTCTGATCTGTTAGATTGTATTGATGGGGGAAAATGTTGTTAGACAGGGAGAAATTGCTGATTAGTTTTCTGTATAAGTTCTGATATTTCTTCCCTGATTCCCTCAGTAGTCTAGGACTTGAAGAACAACTCCACTGATTCTACTTGTAATACTTGTAAGGAGCTATGTTTCTGATTGTCATAGTGTTAGGTTTTGGCATCATCAAATAGGGGGAAAATGTTGGGAGATGATTCAGTCTTCTCACAATCTGTTGAAAAATGACTCAGTAGCCTAGTGCTCTGAATGTTTGCTGAAGATTTGAAGATCCCAAAACCCTGCTTTGACTGATGAACTATTCAGTTGTAATGTGTTGTTCTGTCTCTGAGGTTTCAGACTCAGCAGACACTCTTCATTTGGTTCAGGCGCTCAGTAAATTACCAGCCTTAGTACCAGAAGAAGAAGACTCAGTGATACTGGACTCGGCAGGAGCCGTATACTGAAAGGAATCAGTGGAACTGAACTCAGCAGGAGTAGTTCACTGAACTCAGAGTTGATCTTCAGTAGAGCCGACTCAGCAGGAGCAAGCTACTGAATTTAGATCAGACTCAGCAACGGCTAGACAGTCCTCCAAACTGTCATGATTTACTAAGTTTAAATTAATAGAGTCATACGAGGAAGAGAGAAGTCAGCTTCAGATCTACCTTGAAGTCTGTTCTGTCTCACCTACTTTTCTTAACCTCGACCAATGACGAGCGGCCAGCTGTCATATTCTGATTAAAGCTGCAAGTCAACAACTTTCCAGAAATGGAGGGAAAGGACACTGCAACCATACTTTGAAAGAGCCGTTAGCTACCCAAAAGAGAGAGACACAAGGATCGCCGTCTCCAACGGATCTATCTTTGTGTCTGCTCTATAAATAGAGGGATACAATTCAAATTGAAGCTCACCAACGACACAGAAAAGAACACACGAGCATTCACGAGCAACTCGAAACGACCTAAGTCTTCCGCAAGAAGTTCAAAGAGTAATCTCCAGCGAAAGACGACATACTTGCTCATAGGGAACCAAGCTGAACCAGAGTTATCAAGCCTCTAGTATGCAAGCGACTGAACACGAACCTAAGTCTTTTACTTAACCGTTCGTCGCTCTAGAAGCCACCTTCTTGTTCCCTATCCCTCTAACCTAAGCTCAGCAGATCATATCCATAGCTTAGACGAAGGAGTTCATATCTGAACTGATCCTTATTATAAAGGACTCCTTCATAGTTGGAGAGTTTGTCAAACGCTCTCGTTTGATACTTTGTAAACTGAGACCTGCTCAGTATAAATCTCAAGACCAGTGTTTGTCCAGGGTACAAACCAACTGAGACTATCTCAGTATAATACATAGCCTCCTGATCTTTCGGGACAGTGGACGTAGGATTGTTGGATCGGAACCACTTTAAATACTGCATGTGTTCTGTGTTTGTTTTTCTATTTTAACTGTTGCATTGATTATTGTTCATACTGAAAGTATTTTCCAAAATCATTCAACTAAGTTTCAGCAAAGCTTAATCAATCACACTATCTACTGAAACTGTTTTATTAAAAATGTTTTCTAAACTCAACTGAATTTGGGCCTACACATTTCCGCACCATACTGAACTTTAGCTGAACGGTACTGAATTCTGACTCAAGTCAGCTAGCAGGCCTCAGTAAAGTCAGTCACTCTGCCACACGATCTAGAACAACTTATTTGGTCTGCCGAACTCGTTCAGTACGACACTTTCCTGAAAAGGACTGTTCGTGTTTAAAGTTGAGAAAAATTGTTTTCATGTGTATTCACCCCCCCTACACCTGAATGTTTTATCTCGGGACCAACAGTAGTTCAGATATCTAATACATGGAGAATCATCATGATCATAATTATACAGACCAAATCAGCAGGGTTCAAAATTCTGCATACCCCCCAAACCTATCTACGAGCTAATCCGTAGCAATAAAATAGAGTGAAACAATGAAAATGGTGTAAATGAATCTTCCCTGAGAACAAAATAAAATTTGGGTCTGTGTAGCTACCCATCTCAGAACGGACCGAATTCCAGGCTGACCCCACATAATCTTCCAATGTTTGTCCTCATTGAGTAGGTTGTGGCACTATAGGAACCCGATAGAAACCTGAAAGACCAATTATAAAACAATAATGTTCACGCCTGGTTAGCCTTCCTAACATTTTATCAACAAAAGATAGAGGAAATGAATCATGTTTAATCGAAAACTTCAGCTCTCGGTAGTGTGTGCATATCCTCCATCTGGTGGTCAACCAAGTATCTACTAACATCTGTTCGCTATTTCTCACTGCATCCTGCATCTCGGGGTTGAGTCTCCTTTCGGGCTTCTTAACAGATTTGATATCATCTTCCAAAATCCTTATCGAATAGATCTTCCATCTTATCTCCTCCTCCTCACATACATCCTCTTTAGTGTCTTTTGTTAATGCTGTTTTTGTTTTATCCTCCATGAATCCCTACAAATGAAATTCCTGCTCTAAAGTGTGAGTGCAATCAATATCATTAAATTCATCATAAGAATAAACAAATAGAACAAGCGAAGAAAAATGGTTATCTTGTTTAACGTCCTTAAGACAACTCAAGAATTGAACAGGAGGTGTATATGAATTGATTATTTCAAGCCCTTTTCATTCCCCCTTTCAACTTTCTCCATAGGTACCAAATTTTCTTCCTCTTTCTTGGGATTGCCGTCCACCTCGTCTTCAGACTTTTCCTTATCCTTTCTTGCACTAAGTGGAAAATCATCAAAGATATAATATACATTTTCAATCACATTAACACTGGTCAAGGATGTGATGACTTTTGCGTGTTCTATATGAACAGGAAGCTCCCCTTGGTTCTTGACCTCGTGAATCCTTATGGATCTGCCTAAGTAGAGTCTCAATGTTCTACTCCTGCAAAGTTTTCTCAAGACTTGTTTTCCTTGGTTGATCAACCACTTCACTCATCATATAAGTACCCTCAAAAGCTCCTCCATGTGTCCATTATACAAAGAATAAGGGCATGACTCAGTCTGATTCACATAGCTTCCACAAGCTATGCATGCATCTTCCCTTGTCTTGCAGTTATTAGCAGTTCAAAACATATTGATATACCATTAAGATGCAATATACAGTAAAAGTCAGGTATGTAGTATTTTACGATATATCAAAGATCGGTATATACTGACTAAACAATATATAATACGATATGATCAATTTTTATACCAAATATACAGTATACCATACAATAATATTTAGTATACGGTGTGAGTAAGTTCGATATATCGCCCTGACTCACCTTTATATGGGATGGAATGAGTAGATATAAAGATTAAATTAAATTTAAATTGTCCTTTTTCCTACCCTACAAAAGTGGAGAATCTGCTGAAATCCATTTCCAGCCAATAAACACAATCCCACTCACCACGTGTCAGCCAGATGAAAACCGAATCTAGTTACGACAGTTATCAACGAGCAACACCAGAAAATCGACTCCATTTCCACCTCCACCTCCATCTCCACTCATCCGTGGCGGAACCACGATGCTACCAGCGGCGACGTCATGCCGGACCTCCATGTGCATCTCCGCCCCCAAACCATCACCAATCTCCGACCAGCAAAACATCGTTCTAACAACAAGACCCAAAACCCTCCTCCACAAACACCCCCTCTACCAGACCACCCACACCAACATCTCCTTCCAATTCAAGGAGAAAATCCTCTGGCTCGAGATCATGGGCGTCGACTCCGGCCGCACACTCGTCGTGAACCTCGCCCTCCTCAAGGCGTTGCTCCACACCATCCACGGCATCGTCACGTTCCTCCAATCGAAAGGCATTCATCTCAAGGATTTGGGGAGAATCTTCGGAATGTACCCTAAAATCCTCACCGCCGACATAAGATCCGATCTAATTCCAGTCTTCAATTTCCTCTCGCGCGATCTCAGAGTTCCCGATCACAACTTCCGACGGGTGATCAACAAGTACCCTAGGCTACTGACGTCGAGCGTGAGGGATCAATTGAAGTCGGCTCTGCTCTATCTGCAGTGGCTAGGGTGTCAAGATCTGCACGCGCTGGCTTATCAGGATCCGATTTTGTTGGTCTCGAGCGTGGAGAAGACGCTGATTCCAAAATTAGGTTACTTCGTGAGCTTGGGATTCTCCAAGAGCGATGCGGTGGGGATGTTTCTGAGATGTCCGGCGCTGTTTACCTTCAGTATTGAGAACAATTTCAAGCCAAAATTCGAGTATTTTAGCGGGGAGATGGAGGGGAAATTGGAGGAGGTGAAGGAATTTCCACAATATTTTGCGTTTAGTTTGGAGAATCGGGTTAAGCCACGGCATATGGAGCTTGTGAGGAGTGGAGTGAAGGTTCCTCTGCCATTTAATGAAATATTTAAACTCCATGCATGTGCATGGCACATGTGCTCAGTTAGGTTGTTAGTCAGTTAAGAAGTCAGTTAAGAAGTAGTTAGAATCAGTTAGAGTGGACGGTTATTTCCTTGCATTCCTCGTGTATATAAGTGAGAAGATGATCAATACAAAACACACTTTTCGTTTCTATCATTTCTATACAATTACTCAATATGGAATCAGAGCATTGGTTTCTCGAAAGATCCAGTTAATCTCTCCTCTCCGATCATCTTCTCCGATCGTCTTCTCCGATCATCCTTCCTACTCTGTTTTCTTTTTCCTTCAAAATTCTCCATGGCTACCGATCCAAATACCATTGTACTCCCAAACATCCATCCTCTCTCCATCAAACTAGATAAATCCAACTATATCTTCTGGAAAACACAAGTCCTAGCGACTATGCGTGCCTATTGTTTTGATGATCTGCTGACTGCCACGCCTCCACCGATGAACATCACGGATGAGTCCACCTCTACTCCAAATTCGGCGCATCTAACATGATTGCGCCGTGACCAATTCCTTTTCAGCTGGCTACTGTCCTCTATTTCCCTGCCGATGCTTGGATACATCGGCCGATGCACCACCGCTGCACAATTGTGGCAAGCATTTGAGGCTCTGTTTCACTCTCACTCTCAAGCAAAAGCAATGACACTCCGCTACAAATTACAAACGTTGAAAAAAGGAGATCGACCGATCGATGAGTATATCATGTGTTTTCGCTCTATTGCTGATGAATTATTCAATATAAATCAAATAATTCCAGAGTCTGAATTGGTTCTATTTGTTCTCAGAGGTCTTGGTCCAGAATATGAATCTATGTGTGTTCATCTAACTGCTCAATCGAGCACTCTTACTCTTAACCAGGTGCAAAATCAACTACAAACTCATGAGGTGCGCCTTCAAAATCAGTTTGCTAATCATCCAACTCCTACCTTCCAAGCACATGCTGCTTATACACCTACTGAAACTTCTAGAGGAGGAACCTACCAACACCGTGGCCGTTCCTCTGGCTATAGAGGACAACATTCCCACCAAGGAGGCCGAAACAATTTGGCTCCTATAATCAAGGCAATCGACCACTCTGTCAACTATGTGGAAAGTCTGGTCATGTAGCCTTCAAATGCTTCAAGAGGTTTGATATAAGCTATGCTGGACCAGAATCTACCACCATGCCAACACCACAAGCTCACTCAGCCACTATGCAGTCTGCTGGACAACAATCTCCTACTCCCTACTCTACTACCTTGTTTCCTACTCCTCACCCTAATCCTTTCTCATCTCCTTAAGTGAATTTTTCAGCCACCAGCTCTCAGTGTTGTCCTTTTGAATGGTTTCTGAACAGTGGAGCGAGCACTCATGTTACTGCTAATGCAAGTGCTTTGCAGAATTCAAATTCTTATACTGGAGGTTCTTCTGGTGGCCTCACCATTGGAAATGGTAATTCTATCCCTATTAAAAGTATTGGTTCATCTGTTGTTTTTGATAAGAATCAATATCAGTCTTTCCTTCTAAACAATCTATTGTATGTACCTCAAATTACAATGAGCTTACTCAGCATATCTCAGTTTGTCAAGGATAATCCAGTTTACTTTGAGTTTCACAATAGTTATTGTCTTGTTAAGGACAACAATACCAAGGAAATTTTGTTGGAGGGGCCTCTTGAGGATGGATTATATCGCCTAGATCTAATGCAGAATAAAGGCAATGGTTCTCAGGCAGTCTGCTTCCTGTCACAGCAAGCGGCTGACTTAGTGGTATGGCATCAAAGGTTAGGTCATCCTAACAATAGTGTACTCAAAACTGTACTACAACATTTACATCTATCTCCTTCACATGTTAAGGATAAAACCTTTTGTGATGCCTGTATCTTGGGAAAAGTACATCAGTTTAATTTTCCATCTGTGGAAGTTAAAACTACTCAAGCATTTCAACTGATACATAGTGATGTCTGGGGGCCGAGCCCTGTACCTTCTATTGATGGCTATCGTTATTACCTACTATTTGTTGATGATTTCACACGGTTTTCATGGATATATCCTCTTACTCTGAAATCTGAAGTCAGTCATGCTGTTAAAAAGTTCTTAACCTTTGTAGAAAGACAGTTCAAGTCCCCAGTTCAAGCTTTTCAGAGTGATTAGGGTGGGGAATATCGATCCCTCCAAACTTTCTTTGCTCAGTTAGGGGTTCAATTTAGACATCCCTGTCCCTATACTCATCCTCAAAATGGAGACCAAAGAGAAAACACAGACACATAGTTGAACTTGGCCTCACCTTACTAGCAAATGCTTCCCTCCCCTACAAGTTTTGGTGGGATTCCTTCACTACTGCTACCTTCCTTATAAACAGACTGCCCTCACAAATCCTACACAACCAATCCCCTATCAAAATCTATTTCACACTCTTCCAGACTATAACTTCCTGAAAACCTTTGGCTGCAGTTGTTTTCCATACCTCAGGCCTTACAACTCCCACAAACTTCAGTTCAGATCCTCCAAGTGTGTGTTTCTAGGATACAACCCCTCACACAAAGGTTATAGGTGTCTGCATCCCTTTGGGAAAATTTATATAGCTAGAACAGTTCACTTCAATGAAGCTGAATTTCCCTATACTTCCTTATTTCAGAACCTAACCATCCCTACCAGTACCTCAGTTCAGTTTCTTCCTAGCTCATCCTCCATCACTGTTCCATTGACCTCTACTGTTCCATTGAACTCTACACAACCTGCTCCTAGTCCTAGCCCTTCTCTCCAGTTACCTTCCTCTCCTACACAAAACTCACCATCTTCTATTTCTGCCTCCAGCACCTCTTCAGAGTCTAACTCCTCTCCCTCTCCTCCAAATCATCCTTCAACCACCAGTACACATCCCATGAGTACTCGTTCAAAACATGGGATTTTCAAACCCAAAGCCTACTCCTCTATCCTCACTTATGTCCCATCCGAACCTCTCTCTGATAAAGAGGCTCTTGCTGATCCTCTCTGGAAACAAGCCATTCAAGAATAATTTGATGCCTTGCACAGAAACCAGACTTGGGATCTTGTACCCAAGACAGATAATATGAATCTTATCAGTTGTAAATGGATCTATAAGGTGAAAACATTAGCTGATGGCTCGGTTGATAGATTCAAAGCCAGGTTGGTGGCTAAGGGCTTCCAACAACGCGCTGGTATTGACTTTCATGAGACTTTTAGTCCTGTAATCAAGCCAGTCACGGTCAGGCTCATGTTTTCCTTGGCTAGTACTTATGGTTGGTCTGTACAACACATAGATATTAACAATGCTTTCCTAAGTGGCCTTCTGGATCAGCCAGTTTACATGCACCAACCAGCTGGCTTCCTTGATGCCACATATCCTCATCATGTTTGCAGACTTCATAAGTCCTTATATGGTCTTAAGCAGGCTCCAAGAGCATGGTATGAACGGTTAAAGGGATATCTCATTACTAGTGGCTTCAAGTTCTCTACTTCAGATCACTCTTTGTTTTTTGCTAGAATCAAGAGAAAACTTCTACAACTTCTAATCTATGTGGATGACATTCTTGTCACTGGGGAAGATCCACAGCTGATTCACTCCTTCATAAATTCTCTATCCAAAGAGTTTGCTTTAAAACCTCTGGGCAATGTTAACTATTTTCTAGGCATTCAAGTGGTCCAGTGGTCAGAATCCTTCATTCTGCATCAAGCTAAATATGTTAGGGAGCTGTTGAGCAAAGCCAATCTTCTGAACTGTCAGCCCCTTCCAACACCTTTTGACTCTGGCCAAAAACTCTCCAAAGATGACAGTCCCCTTTTTCCTAACCCCACGCTATATAGGAGCCTTGTGGGAGGTCTTCAGTATCTCACCTTGACATGGCCAGACATTAGCTTCATAGTTAATAAGCTAAGTCAGTTTCTTCATCAGCCTACTACCCTTCATTGGAAGGTCTGCAAGCGCCTACTTCGTTATCTCAAAGGCAACACTCACCTAGGCCTTGTTTTTAAACCAGCCACTTGCCTTTCTCTCTATGGATTCTCGGATGCAGACTGGCTAGCTGCGTTGTAACACCCCAAAATTTTATCTAAAAAAAATATATAAATAAATAATTAATATAAAATTTGCATTTTCACCGCATGCATGATATCATTTGGTAAGTCCTATAAGTCGTGCCTTAGATATTAATTAAACGAAAAAAAAACATTATCATAACATTTCTCATATTAGCTTACTGTGTTCGTTTTAACTATGCTAGATTGTTTAATTATAATTTTTTAAACTTAAATGGATTATTTTTAGTCTAAATTATGTGGAACTTCGTGTCTATTTTTCTGTTAAAAACTAAAACATAAGATTTTCTCAAATAATTGGATGTAATTGGATAGTGATACGGTAAGTCAAACCTTATTAACTTTTCCTAAAAGACTTATGACTATCCTAGTGCAATATTTGTTTTACCAAAAAAAAACAATTATATTTAAATACTTTAATTATGATTATAGGTGCACGTTTTTTTTCCTTATCTAGAATATTAAGTCCTTCTGTTATTATTTTTAAACAAAGCAGGTCTACTTTTCTGTAGACTTGTTTCATGTTATGCAGGAAATTGACCATCATCACTGCCACAACATCGTGCCGGTGAGGTAAGAAAGATTTTCTAAGTTAATTTTGAAGCATAATATTGAAAACATGTTTTTCTAGCATGACATGAGCATGATTATTATATGAGTAAATTATGTAAAATATTTAAAGTCCTCGAAGATGTTGCCTTAAGAATGAGAACTTAGATGCCCTACATAGTTGAATTTTATATGAACAATAGGAAGATGCCTCCGAGAAGAAACCCTATTAAGTAGTGGAGGGACAGGAGATAACCCTCCAGAGAGCCTTAGCAATTTACAGTTGCTGGAAGCTATGAGAGAGATGTTCCCGCAACGTCAAGGAGGAGATCCAATTATAGTTAGTAAACTTGACTACCTCAGGAAACATTTTAGTACTAAATCAATTAGCAGTAGTTCTTTTTGATTCCGGAGCGTCGGATTCTTTCATATCGAAAAGATTTTACGACAAAGTAGCCGAGAAATGCGAAGAGGAGAGTGCAGCATGCAAGTTCGGGTTTCCTATTGGCAAGGCAAAGGAAACAAATCGTCGAGTAAAAGGAGCAACATTGAAGATCGATGGCGTGATCTTGAAAGCAGATTTGTACATCCTGGAGATGAAGGGCTTCGACGTCATATTGGGATTGGATTGGCTCAGTAAGCACGATGCGGTTATCAGATGCAAGGATCGTAAAGTCGTTTTCCCAACACCAGACGGAAATCAATTCTCTTTTTAGGGAAGTAAAAGAAAGAGAGGACCACATATCATAACTGCTATGAAGGCCACCAAGATGATGAGGAAGAAGGATTGTCAAGCCTACTTGGTGAATATTACAAGCACAAAGACGGAGGAACTAACCATGAATGATTTACCGGTGGTAGGGGAATTTCCTGATGTGTTCCCAAATGAACTAAGTGGTCTTCCCCCAGATAGGCAAGTGGAATTCAACATTGATATAATTCCTGGAGCAGCTCCTGTCTCAAGAGCACCATACAGAATGGCACCAATGGAGTTACAAGAACTCAAGATACAACTACAAGAGTTGTTAGACAAGGGACATATTCGTCCAAGTGTATCACCGTGGGGAGCGCCTGTGCTTTTCATTATGAAGAAAGATGGAACTATGCGTATGTGCATAGATTACCGTGAGCTCAACAAGTTGACAATCAAGAACAAATATCCGTTGCCAAGAATTGAAGACCTCTTTGATCAACTAAAAGGCGTGGGGATCTTCTCAAAGATAGCAAGGCCACTCACTCAACTAACCAGAAAAGGGATCAAGTTTGAGTGGAATGAAGAGTGTGAGAGATGTTTCCAAGAACTTAAAGGGAAGTTAACCACGGCACCGGTACTCGCTATTCCTGACGGAACTGAAGGGTATGTAATCTATTGCGATGCCTCAAAACAAGGACTTGGATGTGTTTTGATGCAACATGGGAAAGTCATAGCTTATGCTTCAAGACAACTGAAGACTCATGAACTGAATTACCCTACACATGATCTGGAATTGGCAGCTGTAGTCCATGCCTTGAAGATTTGGAGACATTACCTATATGGAGGCAAGTGCGAGATATATTCTTATCACAAGAGTCTCAAGTATCTGTTCACACAAATAAAATTGAACATGAGACAAAGAAGGTGGCTCGAACTAGTGAAAGATTACGACTGCACAATTCATTACCATCCAGGAAAAACAAACGTCGTAGCTGATGCTTTGAGCAGGAAAGGGAGTCTGACCGCCCTATATACTTCCCGAATGATTGAAGAGTTTGCAAAAATGGAAATTGAAGTTGTACCCTCGATAAAGGACACTACTACTAAGTTAGAAGCTATGAAGATCCAACCTTTGCTAAGGGACCAAATTCGGGAAACACAAAAGAGAGATAGGTTTTTATGCAAGATAAGAGATCAAGTTCTGGAAGGGCAGAATAAGGGGTTTTAGATTGCAGCAGACGGGACGCTGATGTTCGAGAGAAGGATCTGTGTACCAAAAGGAAGTGAAATGATGAGGGAGATTTTAGAGAAGGCACACAACACGCCATACACTGTCCATACTCGAGGAACAAAGATGTATCACGATTTAAAGAGACACTTTTGGTGGAGGAATATGAAGAGGACTATTGCAGAATTCATACAAAGTTGTATGACTTGCCAACAAGTGAAGGATGAACACCAACGGCCATCCGGCTTATTAAAGCCACTTGATATACCTCAATGGAAGTGGGAGGAGATATCCATGGACTTCGTGGTAGCATTACCAAAAACCCGAAAGGGAAATCACTCAATTTGGGTAATCGTGGATAGACTCACGAAATCGGCTCATTTTCTTCCTATGAAGATGACTGACAATATGGATCGGCTAACACAAATCTATATAGACGAGATAGTAAGATTACATGGAGTGCCTACCGGTATTGTATGTGATCGCGATCCGAGGCTCACATCAAAGTTTTGGAGTAGTTTACAAGCTGCTATGGGTACTAAGTTGAAGTTTAGTACCGCTTACCATCCACAAACTGATGGACAGTCTGAGAGAACTATTCAGACTTTGGAAGATATGTTGTGAGCATGTGTCATGGATTTTGGAACTAATTGGGAGAAACATTTACCTTTAGTGGAGTTTGCGTATAATAACAGCTATCAAACAAGCATAGGGATGGCACCTTTTGAAGCATTGTATGGAAGGAAGTGTAGATCGCCACTCCATTGGGATGAGGTTGGTGAGAAAAGAATATTGGGACCCGAGATCGTAGAAAGAACCGTGGGAGTCATTGCAAAGATTCGAGAGAGAATCAAGATTGCTCAAGATAGATAGAAGTCCTACGCTGATTTGAAGAGGAAGGATATACAATTCGAGAAGGGTGACAAAGTGTTTCTCAAGTTGTCACCAATGAAAGGTGTAGTGAGGATTGGAAAGAGAGGAAAGCTTAGGCCTCGATACATTGGACCGTTTGAGATACTCAAAAGCATTTGAGAAGTGTCATACGAGTTGGCACTATCGCCAAGTTTGACATCCATTTATAATGTTTTTCATGTGGCGAATTTGAGGAAGTATGTCCATGACCCAAGCAACATAGTCAATTATGAAGGACTGGAGTTGAACGACGATCTATCCTATGAAGAGACGCCGAATGCCATCTTAGACCGAAAGGTTATCCAACTTAGGAACAAGGAAGTGCCATTAATAAAAGTTTATTGGAGTAGACATGATGCGAGTGAGGCGACTTGGGAAGTAGAGAAGGACATGGAGCTAAGATATCCGAACTTCATAGACAAAGGTAATTAATTTTCGAGGACGAAAATTTTATAAGTAGGAGAGATTGTAACACCCCAAAATTTTATTTAAAAAAAATATATAAATAAATAATTAATATAAAATTTGCATTTTCACCGCATGCATGATATCATTTGGTAAGTCATATAAGTCGCGCCTTAGATATTAATTAAACGAAAAAAAAAACATTATCATAACATTTCTCATATTAGCTTACTGTGTTCGTTTTAACTATGCTAGATTGTTTAATTATAATTTTTTTAACTTAAATGGATTATTTTTAGTCTAAATTATGTGGAACTTCGTGTCTATTTTTCTGTTAAAAACTAAAACATAAGATTTTCTCAAATAATTGGATGTAATTGGATAGTGATACGGTAAGTCAAACCTTATTAACTTTTCCTAAAAGACTTATGACTATCCTAGTGCAATATTTGTTTTACAAAAAAAAAACAATTATATTTAAATACTTTAATTATGATTATAGGTGCACGTTTTTTTTCCTTATCTAGAATATTAAGTCCTGTTATTATTTTTAAACAACGGCAAAATCTTATTGATTTGTTAGAGATAATCTCGTATTTAATATTTATCATTATCTTAAACCTATTTGAGTTAGAGATTTTTTTTATATACTTTAATCACGAAGCACACTACCTCTCACAAAATTCATTCTCTTTCCCTAAATCGTTCCAAAAGAATTTATCTACCTAGCCTGCGTCAACGTTTTGGATTTCAGTTGGTAATTCTTTTCGTTTTCTTTCAAGGTACGAAATTGTTAAATCTCGTTAAATGCTTTTTGTGTTTTTGAATTAAAATAGTTCTTAATTACATAGATTATAGTTTATAGCCTTTCATAGGATTACAGGATTTTTTTTTTCCAACGCCCAATTCATGGATTTCCTAACAGAGTTGATATTAAGTGAATAAGTATGATTAATTTTGTTCTTAACTGTAAGTAGTTTATTTATTAGTGGTGTTAAGAATCAAGTACAGTAATGACGATGCCTTGTATTTGTTTTGGGAATAAGTGGAATTGAATTATTTTGTTTTCTCCATGAATAGTTCATGGATGGATTTTTCGTGACTGACTCGAATAAAATAATTGCGATTAAGTCATGGTCAAGGTAGGTTAAATATATTCATTAGAACTTAAACAAATTATTTAGTGCAGAACATATGAGGAAATAACATGTTTAGCCGTAAAGCTTGAATTAATAGTTAAGTAAAATACTAGATTTGTTCTAATTCGTAAGTAATCAGTAATAATAGAAAAATGATATTTTAGTGATGTATTTCTATTGATTTTTTTTTCTCTGCATTACCGTAAGCTAGGGAGTTGTTTATTTTTTTATGGTATAACTATTTTTCTTAAAATGATTAAGTCACGTAGGACTACGTTTAATGTTATTATGTGCACTTACGAATATATGTCAAATGCATACATGACATTAAGAGAGTAAATTCTTCATGTTTAGGACAAGCGCGCGGGACTTAACCACTTGAAATTTCTTCATTTTTTTCCGTGCAAGTCAAGGTTAAGGTGGGGTTTTTTTCTTTATCCTTATTATACACTATATAGTTTTTCTCATGCGTTATTCAGTACAGGCAGGGCCTTCAGGCAATTCACAGCAGTAAAACCTTCGGGTTAGCCTTCGGGCAATTCATAGCAGAAATGCATTCGGGTTAGCCTTCGGGCAATTCACAGCAGTAAAACCTTCGGGTTAGCCTTCGGGCAATTCACATCAGTAAAACCTTCGGGTTAAGCCTCCGGGTTTGCATGTTTAATTTCTCATGTTAAATCCTTTATAGTTTATAGTTTGGATAATGTTTGACCCCACTGAGTAGTCGTACTCACCCCTATATATATTTTCACATTTTCAGATCATGGTCCGGCAGGTGCTTGAAGTGGCGGATGGTGATGGTCACACATGAAAGAATCTAAATCACTTTTTACCGCATTATTTTAGTTTTTCTCATGAACTATGCATTTATTACTGTTTAATTTCGTAAACTAGATGACGCACATGTTTTTGATTTAAGACTTCCGCTTTTATGAAATGCATTAAAACCTTATTATTTTTATAAATCTATTATTTTTTTGACTTACAATTTATTTGAATTGTATCTGAACCGAGAAAATTAAATGTTATGCACAAGGTGACGTCCCCTTAAAAGTTATGAAAATTGGGGCGTTACATGCGTGGATGACCGGCGTTCTACCGGAGGATATTGCATTTATCTTGGTCCAAGCCTTCTCTCCACGAGCTCCAAAAAGCAGAAGGTTGTATCTCGCAGTAGCTCTGAGTTAGAGTACAGAGCTCTTGCCGATGCCTCCGTAGAAATCTTCTGGATACAATCTCTCTTCACTGAACTTGGCATCTCTACCTTTCCTAAACCAGTTCTATGGTGTGACAATCAGAGTGCAGCAGCTATTGCCTCTAATCCCGTTCAACATGCTAGAACAAAATATATTGAAATTGACACTCACTATGTTCGAGACAAAGTCCTCCAACAACAGCTTGATGTTCGCTATGTTTCTTCTGCTGATCAACTCGCGGACATCCTTACAAAACCTCAGTCCATCTCTCGTTTTACTACTTTAGCACATAAGCTTCCTTTGGTAGATTTAGAAAGAACACCTTAGTTGAGGGAATATTGAAATATTTAAACTCCATGCATGTGCATGGCACGTGTGATCAGTTAGGCTATTAGTTAGTTAAGAAGTCAGTTAAGAAGTAGTAAGAATCAGTTAGAGTGGACGGCTTTTTTCCTTGCATTCTTCGTGTATATAAGTGAGAAGATGATCAATACAAAACACACTTTTCATTTCTATCATTTCTATACAATTACTCAATACCATTGATGCTCAAGACTAGGGATGAAGAGTTCAAGGAATTTTTAGAGAAAACAGAGGTGATGATGGTGATGGTGATGAAGTCCTTCAATTTTATGTAACTAATAATATATGTTGTTGCATTTTAACACAATGTAAAGGTTGGGATTTTGTATACTGGAAGCACTTTTATGCTTGTATACAATGTGTTTTTGTCCTTACCACTGTTTTATTCTCCTATCTGATAAATATGTATATTTGCACATGTTATCCTTTATCTTGTATAAAAGTTAGATTTGTGTGGTGTGTCGGGTATCACAGAAGACAACACAAATTGGTTGAACTGACAAGATATAAACAAGCAACACAAATTGAGACAACTTAAGGATGAAGTTGTCGGTTTAAGCTGCAATTTAGATAAGAAGTGGCTTGTCTTAGCTGCTTGTCTTTATTGGTACACTTAAGGTGGTGTATTGAAGGATCACAGTGAGATGTGTTCTCCTAACTGACCTTAGTGGAGAACCAAGATCTCGGTGACTTAGCTGATCTTAAGCTTGGTAAGACTTCAGCTGAGTGCATTTGGCTATCTATCACTTTGACCTACTATGGTGAACGTCAAATGAGCGGCAGGATCTACGTATCTTGGGTGTTAGTAGTTATTTGTGGCTCAGGCTGGTTGTCTGTATCTTGCATCCGTATCCTAGTAAAATGGGTTGATAATATCCCCTGAGAAACTCGAAAGGATTAGCACACTAAACCCGGTCGGTTGATTAAGTTCAGGTGTGTTAATAAGGTCGAGTGGTACTACTCAGGAATATAAGATGTTAATTAATTTAAGCAGTCAGTGAGCTTAATTAATTAACGGATATTTCTATCTTAAATACGGAGATCGATTAAGTCTAAAATACAAGCCCTTGCTCAAATTGGGATAAAGGGGTAAGTCAGCACGGATTCTCTAGTGGAATGAATCTGTGTTAATTAATTAATTTTGCTCTGGGCTGAGCATGGATAATTAATTAATTGGAGGCCCAGCTTTATTTCTTGTATTGGATCCCTAATCTGGCCCAATTAGTTGCCTAGTAATTTATTATCTCTCAGAATTCATTATTAATGGATTAATGTATTTTTACATTATTTAATAATGTTATTTATCTGGAATTAATTGGCTGGGCCAATTAATTGATAAATATTAGTAGCCCAATAAATTAATTAATTATATTATGGGCTGATTTTATAGAAGCCCATTGGAATATAATTAAATTAATGGGCTATAAATATATTAATAATATATAGGTTTTTGAAGCCTATATATATTAGTATTCTGTTCAGAAACTCACACAATTTCATTCTTAATTTTCGAGATTAACGTGAGTGACAGAGAGAGTTATAAATTTATTTTCTTCAGATCTCTGACCACCCAGAGGAAGAAAAAGGCCGGGATACAGATCAGAAGATCTGACACAGGAGCAACAATCGGAGCCGCGACAACACACCAGGAGGAAGGTAGCCTTACTATACAATCTTATTCCTTCAATTGGTATCAGAGCCTGGTTTAGGCTCTGATTGTTATTTAATTAGTTTTTTATTTCGTCGTTATCGGGCTTATTTCGTGTTTGGGGCGGCCTGCGAGCCATTGTTTTGACCCCGTTGTAACGTTTTTCTCGTGAGAAAATCCACGAGTAGTTGATAGGATCAATATGCTATGTGATTGTATTTTAATTGTACTGTAATTGGTCCGGGTGGCACGAAAAACGAGACGACGAAAATCAGTTTTTCGCAGCAAAAAACCCTAGTTTATCTAGGTTTCCGCCGCATCTTGCGGCGGAGATTCCCGGCGCGTCCGACGTCGGTTCGACAATCGGCTTGAACCGATGGAATCCTCGTCTTACGAGCTTCACGTCTATAGGTTGCAAGGGATCATCCAATCCCGGATGCGATCGTAATCGACGTCTGAAGTTCGCTGCTCACCATGAATTCGTTCCGGCGAATCGTTTGTAATTCGGGAAATTGAGGAACTAATCTCGGCCGAAATCCGTTACCCGGTGGTCGTGAGTGTTCCAACATCATTTCCCCTCTTTCAATTGATCGAATCGCGGCTCGGAAAGGTCGAATTTGGGCGGCGAACGCGCGGCGGCGGAGGCGCGATTTATCGCGCTGCACGCGATGCGGCGGCGGCTCCAGGCGTCCGTTCTTCACAGATCCGACATCCTGGGGACGTCGGGCGGGGCTGGAGACGGTGCAGGAGGGCCGGAGACGCTCGGGAAAGGCGCGGCGGCGCGCGCTGCGGCAGCGCGCGCCGCGCAGGCAGCGCCGATTCGCACCGCTTCCGGCGGCGTCTCGGCGTGGGGAGGCCGGTTCCAACATCTCCATGGTGCGGCGACCCTCCCGGTGTAGGCGGCCGGCCGGGAACCGGCCGGGATGAAGACGGCGGCGGCGGCAGTTTGTGTGAGGAAGAAACTGACGTGGCGCGGCCGACGTGGCGAGCCACGTCGCTCCTAGCCGAGTCAAGGCATCCACGTGTGCGCCACGGGGCCCCGTCGACCCCGATGACATGGCAATGGCGGTTTTTTGAGCGGTTTTAAATCGCAGTTTCCGATTCAAAGATTTTTGAAGATTTCGAAGATCTGTATCATGATCGGGAAATGTAATAGTTAGGGATTACGTGTTTTTAAGCCCGATAACGATTTTAAATTTCCTATTTGCGTATTATTTTTACTTATGCTTTAGCATGCGATTATGTGATTAATTGCGCTTAGAAAAGCATGTAAATAGGATTTATATTGTTTATTAAAGCATGTTTTATTTTTCGCGAGCACGTTTTATTATGTGCTTTTAGAAATTGCATGCTTTAGGAATTATGTGGGATTGCATGATTCGTTACAAACCTTTTGAACAAAAAGACTAAGCAATTTAAAAATTAAATGTTCAATTAGATTCCATTAATTTGTATATTAAACAGTTAATCGGACCTCCATTAATTGGATTCTACACGAAAGTAGTAAGATCATGTAAGTAAACGTCCACCTGCGTGGCTTGCTTGCATTTTTGAGCTACCAATTTTGTGAGATGAGTTTTCCAAAACGATATTTGATTATTATTGAGTAGTGGGAGCGAAGCCGTAAACGTCCACCTGCGTGGCTTGCGTGCCTAGTAAACACGAGTACTCTAGAAGATAATAATTAAATAGGATGGCTAATTAGATCAAATTGAATGCGGCATGGTTCGAGTAAGTATGTCAATTTCGAGAATTTGATTCTATTTGGTCAAATTAATTGTCAATGCTTAGATGTCACCGCAGGTACAATTCACTTTCCTCGAAGTCCCTTCCCGCGTTTTAATAGTGACATGGTCCAGATTATCGAACTATTAATTTCATTCGTCTCAAGAACCTAGACGTGGATTGAAATTAAAGAGCTAGGTAAATAGCTTGGTTTAGGGTTACGCTAGTTAAACGTCCACCTGCGTGGCTTGCTAGTGGAATTCTTAGAGCTGTTCGAGGTTTTTAACATCATTGTTTTTCAAAAGGTTACAATGATAGTTAATTACGAATTATGTGCAAATATTAATTCATACATGTTTTAAAATTATATTTTTTCGTATATGTCTCGTTCGAAATTTTTCAAGTTCCTAAACAAGCTCACCAATCAAACCCTAATGGGTTTAACAATTTTTTTAAAATAATTTTACAAAGTGGAAGAGATATCTTACCGCTCCCAATAAAAGCTCTGCAAAGGTCCTATAAGAACTTCGTTTAAGGACCGCTATGTCTAAGAACGAGTTTACTATGAGTATGTCACTCAAATCTTTGGTAGCGGTCAAAGAAGTTATAGGAAAGGGCAAGAGTGCTCAAGTCTTGAATATCCCTAGTAGTTCAAGGAATCCTCCGAAAGGCGGAAACCGAAAAGAGCGTAAAGGGTGGACAATTCAAGAAGAGCGGTGGGAGTAAGAAGACGGTCCTTATCGGCGGCATGCGAATGCCAAAGAAGAAAGGAAGGTTCTTCAATTATGGTAAGAAAGGACACTGGAAGAGTTATTATCCGGATGTCAAGGCAAAAACGAAAAGAGACGCGAGTCGCTCTTGTAATCGAAACTGCTACGGTTTCCTCTTCTACCCACGAACGGGTAGTGGATTCGGGCAACCGGTCATGTTTGTTACACCTTGCAAGGTTTCTTGCGAAAAGGCAATTGAGCAATGGCGAGGTGGTAGTCTCAATGGGCAATGGATCGAAAGTTCCTGTAATTGTCATTGGAGATTTACATCTATCTTTTGATAGTTCTGTTTTAGTACTTAAAGATGTTTAATATGTGCCTGAGTTTAGGTGAAACATTATTTATGCTTCAAAACTCTGCACCATGGATGGTCATAAATCAAGTTTTGATAGTGAAGTTTCTATCATGAAAGACGATGATTTTATCTGTGGTGGACCATTAAACGGATCTTTATATACTATTACTTGTAAACCGCGTAATTCTGTTAATATTGCTTCCTCATCATCAAATCCTAAGAAGAGGAAAGAGTCTTCTAAGGTAAACCAAACTTATTTGTGGCACTTAATACTAGGTCACATCAATCTTAACAGGACTCAGAGGTTGGTGGAATATGGATCAGTGGAGTCTCTCCAAGATTGAACCATTTCCAACTTGCGAAACCTGTTTGGAAGGAAAGATGATGACTATGCCTTTCAAGGCAAAGGGTTATAGAGCCACATAAGTATTAAGTTTGATACATTCTGACTTGTGTGGGTCTATGTCTACACAAGCTCGTGGAGGGTATGAGTACTTCGTCACATTTACTGACGATTACTCGAGGTATGGATATGTTTACCTTCTTCACCACAAGTCGGATTGCTTTGAAACCTTTAAGGAATTCAAGGCAGAAGTGGAGAGGAAGTTAGGTAAAGAAATCAAAACACTGCGATCTAATCGTGGTGGGAAATACCTATCCAACGAGTTCAAGGACTACTTGACAGAATGTGGGATTACATCCCACCGACAAAGACGGCACGCCTCGCGAGAATGGTGTGTTAGAGAGAAGGAACCGAAGTCTCTTAGAGATGGTTCGGTCGATGATGAGTTATGCAACTTTGCTAGTTTTCTTTTGGGGATATGCCCTAGAGACTACAACATACTTGTTGAATCGTGTGTCTTCCAAGTCGGTAAAAAAGATCCCTTTTGAGTTGTGGAGCGGGCACAAACCCAGTATGCACCACTTAAGGATTTGGGGTTATCCTGCTTATGTGCTGAATAGGCAGGCCGCAAATTGGAATCACGTTCAGAAGTGATGTTGTTCATAGGGCATCCGAAGAAAACGAAGAGTGGATACTTTTATGATCCTAAAGAACAGAAGATCGTTGTTAGCCCTAACGCTCGGTTCTTAGAAGAGGATTACACTAGTAACCATAAATCTCGAGTCGACATCATCCTTGAAGAATTACAAGGTGGTCGAGTTCCACTTGAACAGCCCGGTAGTGCAAGATAGTACTCCACGAGTAATCGCACAATCTGTTAACACAGCTCCTAACACCGTTCGACGTAGTGGGAGGGTGATATTTACACCTGATCGGTATGTTCACCGGGGAGACGTTTGATTATCTCCTCGGCGGATGAACAAGATACCGTGGATCCCTCGGACTTACAACGAAGCGAATGGGAGATGTAGATGCACCATAGACTCGAAATTTGAGTCCATAACTGATATGGATGTATACGAGATCACTGAACTACCTGAGGGCTGCAATGCTATTGGTAGTAAGTGAGTATACAAGAGAAAGAGAGAGCACCGAATGAAGAGATCATGGCGTTTAAGGCCAGGCTAGTGGCGAAGGGTTTTACCCAGAAAGAAGGTATCGATTATGAAGACACCTTCTCGCCCGTAGCAATGATCAAGTCCATTCTGATTCTCCTTGCCATATCAGCTCACATGAACCTAGATATCTGGCAAATGTATGTCAAAACCGCATTCCTAAACGATCACCTTGAAAAAGGTAGGGACATCTACATGAAACAGCCAGATGGTTATGTGAAGGAGGGCGAAGAGCATCTAATTTGGAAGCTTAAGAAGTCTATTCATGGACTTAAGCAAGATTTCCGGTTATGGCACCAGCGTTTTCGACGTAGTAGTCAAATCCTATGGATTTGTATCCTGTCCTAACGAGGTGTGTGTAACGTATTTGTGTTAACGGATCAGTGGTGTTTCTTGCATTTTACGTAGATGACATCCTTCGCATTAGCAATAATGTTGAAGTGTTATCAGACGTAAAGACGTGGTTATCCGAGCAGTTTCAAATGAAGGACTTAGGTGAAGCTGCTTACATCCTTGGGATCAAGGATGTTAAGCTTGTCACAAGTGTCCTACATTGACACTGTTATTGCTCGTAGCATGTAAAAGCCAAGAGAGGTTTAGTACCTTTCAGACATGGCATTTTTCTATCCAAGAATCAGTGCCCTGAAAACGCCTGAAGAGATAGAAAATATGAGGCAAGTACCATATGCTTCCTCTGCCGGTAGCCTTATGTATGCGATGCTTTGTACAAGAGCAGATATCTCATATGCCGTAGGCATGGTCTCAAGATATCAGTCTAACCCTGGAAAGGAATACTGGACTGCGGTCAAGTATATTCTCAAGTACCTTAAACGGACTAGAGATTATAGGCTTGTTTACCATTCAGACAGTCTAGTGTCTTTGGGTTATACGGGAATCGGATTTCCTAGTCGACCGGTCGACGAGAAGAAGTCTACCTCGGGTTATGTGTTTACCTTGGGAGGTGGAGCCGTTTCATGGAGGAGTGCAAAGCAGAAATGTATTGCGGACTCAACCATGGAAGCAGAGTATGTGGCTGCTTCAGAAGCTTCGAAAGAGGCAGTTTGGCTCAAGAATTTCCTTCAAGATCTTTATATTGTTCAGAATTTGCCTAAGGCGATCACGATTTATTGTGATAATGCGGGTACAGTGACAAATTCTAAGGAACCTAGATCTCACAAGGCGTCTAAACACATAGACAGGAAGTACCATATTATACGAGTATTCGTAAATCGAGGTGACCTGGTGATTGACAAAATTGGAACTGAAGTCAACCTAGCTAATCCTTTCACGAAGAGCTTACCACTCCCGGCTTACGAGAAGCATGTTCGTGGCTTTGGGATGGTAGAGATTCCCCACTTAGGACTACAGAAACTTTTGTATAAGTGGGAGAAGATGTCGGGATAGATAGGATAGATAGCTAATATATAGCTGGGTACTAGTTTGTACCTAGATAGCTGAGATATAGACACATTGTATACTAAAAGTTTACTTTAGTATAAGTGGGAGAATTGTTGGGATTTTGTATACCGGGAAGCACTTTTATGCTTGTATACAATGTGTTTTTGTCCTTACCACCTGTTTTATTCTCCTATCCGATAAATATGTATATTTGCACATGTTATCCTTTATCTTGTATAAAAGTTAGATTTGTGTGGTGTGTCGAGTATCACGAAAGACAACACAAATTGGTTGAACCGACAAAATATAAACAAGCAACACGGTCGAGACAACTTAAGGATGAAGTTGTCGGTTTAAGCTGCAGATTTAGATAAGAAGTGGCTTGTCTTAGGCTTTGCTTGTCTTTACTTGGTACACTTAAGGTGGTGTATTGAAGGATCACGGTGAGATGTGTTCTCCTAACCGACCTTAGTGGAGAACCAAGATCTCGGTGACTTAGCCGATCTTAAGCTTGGTAAGACTTCATCGAGTGCATTTGGCTATCTATCACTTTGACCTACTATGGTGAACGTCAAATGAGCGGCGGGATCTACGTATCTTGGGTGTTAGTAGTTATTTGTGGCTCAGCCGGTTGTCCGTATCTTGCATCCGTATCCTAGTAAAATGGGTTGATAATATCCCCCGAGAAACTCGAAAGGATTAGCACACTAAACCCGGCCGGTTGATTAAGTTCGGGTGTGTTAATAAGGTCGAGTGGTACTACTCGAGGAATATAAGATGTTAATTAATTTAAGCAGTCAGTGAGCTTAATTAATTAACGGATATTTCTATCTTAAATACGGAGATCGATTAAGTCTAAAATACAAGCCCTTGCTCAAATTGGGATAAAGGGGTGAGTCAGCACGAATTCTCTAGTGGAATGAATCTGTGTTAATTAATTAATTTTGCTCTGGGCTGAGCATGGATAATTAATTAATTGGAGGCCCACCTTTATTTCTTGTATTGGATCCCTGATCTGGTCCAATTAGTTGCCTAGTAATTTATTATCTCTCAGAATTCATTATTAATGAATTAATGTATTTTTACATTATTTAATAATGTTATTTATCTGGAATTAATTGGCTGGGGCAATTAATTGATAAATATTAGTAGCCCAATAAATTAATTAATTATATTATGGGCTGATTTTATAGAAGCCCATTGGAATATAATTAAATTAATGGGCTATAAATATATTAATAATATATAGGTTTTTGAAGCCTATATATATTAGTATTCTGTTCAGAAACTCACACAATTTCATTCTTAATTTTCGAGATTAACGTGAGTGACAGAGAGAGTTATAAATTTATTTTCTTCAGATCTCTGACCACCCAGAGGAAGAAAAAGGCCGGATACAGATCAGAAGATCTGACACAGGAGCAACAATCGGAGCCGCGACAACACACCAGGAGGAAGGTAGCCTTACTATACAATCTTATTCCTTCAGTAAATCCATTATTTATGAAAATAAGAAAATAAAATTTGATATTAGGAAAAGGTAAATCGATTTTAGTCATGTGATTTTGTCTGCCGTATTCGTTTTTTGATCCTAACAATCGTGCATTTACGTGTCCCTTTTCTGGTTGCATTGTCTAATATATTTTCATATAAATGGCATTGTATTTAATGTATATATTTTCAACTAAGTGGCATTGTATCTAATGTTTCAAGTTACTGGTTATATAATAAATTATCGATAAATTAGGCAATGAAAAAAAAACGAATAAAAAAGACTCTTTGCTGGAAGACTAAAGTAGTGTTTGAAACAACTTAATTAAGTTGCTTTTGAGTTTTTTCACTACAGATTTTTTTTTAATGTTTTAGAATTTATGTTTCTGTTTGAGCTTAAAATAAATCGGAAAAAGCAGAAGAAGCTCACTCATAAGATGGCAAGGGTGTTTTTTTAAAAGCAGAAAAAACAAAAAACTTCTTTTTTTTTTTTTTTTAAAATATTGCAAACACTAACTTTTGCTTAAAAGAAGCTAAAAACTGCTTATAAAACAGACCTTTTCTAAAATAGATGTTTTCTAAAATTATGGAATACAAGATCAAAATTGAAATTTTTTCTACTCAGAGTATGCTCATAAGCAGGGGCATAGAAATCGATTTTTATGTGTAATTTTTAAAATTTATTTCGCATTCACAAAATTATTCACTTCACCTGACCTGTTCTCTCTAAAATTTTCAGATTTAATCTCTTAGTCCGTAATTTTGAATCCGTTTAAACAATAAATCTTAAAACTATTCACAAGTTTAAAAATCATGGGCCAGAACTCAAACTCTAGGCCCAATAAGAATATTGCATGGTCAGAATCGAAACACATGGACTGCATAGGTTTATGGGTTCGGCGGAAGTAGCCGTCGTCATTCTGCGTGATTTCTTCCCAGTTAGCTTATGATTTTTCCCCCACCGATCGTGAAAACTGCGTCAACCTATTCCGTTTCCTACTTCTCTTTGACTGCCAATTCAAGAAGAGCCGTACGACGCAATTTTAGCATACTAGCGTAGCGTCTGAGTATTGGAAGAAATGATGTCCGTACGAGGGCTCGCCCGGTTGTCGAGGTCGGGCTACGCCCGTTCACGGTGGGTCTACTCGTCGTTGGGTAGCAGCAGCAACGCGTCATTGCAGCTGGAGCATTCCACTCACTTTCGCGACCCCCTTCAATCTTCTCGAGAGGTGAATTCACTAGCTCTTATTTGATCCGAGAACAGAATATGGCGGTCTGGATTTGTTGTTTTTCTGCATCGTTTTGATTGATTGGGGGTTATTGTTTAGTGTTCTTCTTAATTAGTTGGATTCACTAGCTTTGTCTTGTTGTTTTCTCCGTTTGGAAATTTTATCCAACAGTTGGTGGGTGCTTAACGGTTTTACCAAATCTAGCTTGATAAGTGGAAATTTGATCGAACATTTGGATTTTCTTTGCTTTCTGCTCCTGTTTTCTTTTTAATTTCTCTTCGTTAAGCTGCTTTTGTAGATTTGGGGATGAAGATTTAAGAGATGTCGGAACTTCTGCCATGTGAAAAAGTATACATCATATGTTTCACTGCTAGTTGTTTCTGTTATAGCTTTGATCATCTTGACATATAAGTTGGTGGCATTGTTTTTTTTAATTAATTGACTTTTTGTTATCCTTTCCACGGTATTATATTTGTTTTGTTACTGGTTATTAGTAGGTTTTCGGTTGCAGAGTTATTTATTCTTGGGTGTCAAGTGTCGTTAGTAAGGTCGGGCAACAGGCTCAATTCCAGAACAGCTCTGCAGTTGAGGTCAGTTCAATTCCTGGTCTACTTGCTTACTTTTGGCAATCAAATTGTTTTGAATTTTTAGTTATTGCGGATAACTTGATCGAACTTCAATCCCTTTTCATATGTTTGTTTATTGTTTCCAGCTGGTCTTGATCTGCTACAGAACAAGCTCAACCTTCTTATTTGTGTGACAGGAGCAACTAGACCCATTTTCTCTTGTTGCTGATGAATTGTCTCTTCTCGCTAATCGCTTGAGGTCTATGGTAGTTGCAGAGGTACGACTTGCACATTGATTCTGTTTTCCAGCATATAGATATGAAATGAAGGCGAAGTCATAGTTATTTCATCTAATACAGGTTCCCAAGCTTGCCTCTGCCGCAGAATATTTCTTTAAATTGGGAGTTGAAGGAAAAAGATTTCGACCCACTGTAAGATTTTCATTTTTATCCAAGTTTTACTCCTCCACTTGCTGTACCACTGTTTTCCCCTTTCTTCTTATTGCAGTGGGACGTTGGGGATTTTTGTGATGAGCAAGAATGTGTACTAGAGAGAGCTATCTAGTGTTTACATTGATTTACGAGTTGTCTATGTTAAAATATACTTTTGGACTTCTGAAACAAGACCATGAATCCCTAGATAGTATTGATTCCGCTTTGTTCATCTGGTTCCAATCTTCATTTCTGAAGGCTCATCTGATCCTTGATCAACATGAGATATAACACTATTATCAAATTAAATTTGTGATGACGACAAAAAATTGTACTGTTTGAAGTCTATCATGCTGTTTTCTTTGTACAAGTAATAAAGTTCATTGAATTTCGTCGACATTAGTGGTTTCATGTCTTCTATGTTGTGAAAAAGCGATATATCTTTCCCAGTCATTATCATGTAGGCAAAAAGAAAAGGTATCCTGTACCCGTATTTGTTGTGTATACATTTTTTGTTACTAATGTCACCAAATGATCCGTTATGTTGGCAATTATTTATCTAGGTCCTTTTATTAATGGCAACGGCTTTAGATGTACCAATTCCAAGGCAATCACCTGAGGTCCCTGTCGATACCTTGTATTCGGAGCTGCGTACAAGACAGCAGTGCATTGCTGAGATTACAGAGATGATCCATGTCAGTGATCTAGCTTTATTCCTAGAAACTCATTTACTCAACTTTCCACTTCATGTCACATTCTTGGGCATTTAAATTTGAATGGTTGTGCCAAAATAGTGTGGAGGGTCATTTTGTTCGGGACCATATAGATTGTGGGTGTCTTTGTTTGGAAGTGCCGTATTTCACTTGTGAGTGATGATGATGTATTTGATTTGCATTTGCATTTGAATTTGTTGTTCTTTTAATATGATCTTACTGGGTCAGATGGTCGACTTGGACAATTGGATTCTATACAAAGTGCTACTTATGGGTTTGTCGGTCTGGGAATAATTGGATATGTATTCTTATATAGATCGCATTATTTAATCCATCTTCTTTTAAATCTTATTCTGTAATTATATTGTAACTTACCCTCTTGCAATGCTATAGTGCTTTATTACTGTTATTATTATGTACATATCAGACGGTTGTACCTTTTTTTAGTAACAATCCACATGATATAATAGGTTGCAAGCCTCCTCCACGATGATGTGTTGGATGATGCTGATACAAGGCGGGGTATTGGCTCTTTGAACTTTGTGATGGGAAATAAGGTAACGATAAGGAACTTTATTTTTAGATACAGACCATCTTCACTTACTCGGCTTTCTTGCCTTTATGTTGTTCGCATAATTCAGTGATGCTTTTGCTATTTGAGTTAGGTTATTTTTCTCATGAGCAGTATCGTACTTTTTTATATTGCAGTTAGCCGTATTGGCTGGAGATTTCTTGCTATCCAGAGCTTGTGTGGCCCTTGCTTCCTTGAAAAACACTGAGGTATGCCCCTTGTTGTCACCCATTCGGGATAATTGCAAACAGAACGACAATCATATAGATGCTCGAAAATCACACTAAGAATATCGAACTTGAATTACAGGTTGTTATACTGCTGGCTAAAGTAGTAGAACATTTAGTTACCGGTGAGACCATGCAAATGACAAGTACATCTAATCAGCGCTGCAGGTCAGCTGCTGGTTACGTTACACCGCATACACACTTTTATTATCTTTTGTTCGTTCTTGCTAAAATATCACGTGGTTGCTTTTGGCAGCATGGAATACTATATGGAAAAGACATACTACAAAACAGCCTCGTTGATTTCCAATAGTTGTAAGGCTATTGGCCTTCTTGCTGGGCAATCCGCAGAAGTTTCAACTTTGGCTTATGAGTACGGCAAGAACTTGGTTTGTATTCTTTTCTGTTGTGTCTTTCTTGCTTTAATTCTTAATGAAGTTAGGGAGTATAATGACATAATACACATATCTGAACTTCTGAAAGACATATTTTTGCATGTGTGTTTGTAGGGGTTGGCATTTCAGTTGATCGATGATGTACTCGATTTCACGGGCACTTCGGCTTCCCTCGGAAAAGGGTCCTTATCCGACATTCGCCACGTATGACTACCTCTATCTCATTTTTACTTACATTTCATCCTATGAATACAATAGCCTTACAAAAATTATCATATTCTTTAGGGAATCATCACTGCTCCTATCCTCTTCGCTATTGAGGAATTCCCAGAACTCCGATCCGTTGTCGATCGAGGCTTCGATAATCCTGCAAATGTAGACCTTGTAAGTCTTCTTTAAAACCAATCATCTCTATTCTTCATCTCTGCCCCATTAAAAGGGAAAAGAATGAATATCAACTGTCCAATTCTTGAATCTTTATCATTTATTCATTTTCATTCTCTCTCTTCTCTCTCTCCTGATTATATTACAGGCTTTAGACTACCTCTCAAAGAGCAGTGGAATACAAAGAACCAGAGAGCTAGCAGCAAAGCATGCTGGCCTTGCAGAGGCTGCAGTCGACGCCCTCCCGGAGAACGACGATGAGGTCGTGCAAAGATCGAGGCAGGCCCTTGTGGAACTAACACATATAGTCATCACCAGAACAAAGTAGAAAACAGGTATACGTTATTACAACATTGCAAGTTTGTGGGACAGATTTTTTGTCTTCCATCTTTGGTTGCCTGCGGCATTTGATTGCTATGTAATAAATGTATCTGCCAAATGAAACAAACTCTCCTGTGTAAACTTTGCAGGAGGCTAAGATTTTGTTGCAGTAGATGCTTCAAACACTTTCTGTCTGTTTGTGATGATTAAAAATTTTAAATAGGAGAATTACACTCTCTTCTCACCAATCTTGCTAATTGCCAAATTGGACATTATCTCTTTAAATATTACTCCTTCCGTTTCGCTTTACTCGTCTTGTTTTCATTTTCGAACTGTTCCACTTGGCTTGTCTTATTTCCTAAAAGGAAAAATAATTACTACACAAATATACCATCAACCACTCATCACAATTTCTATGCCGAAGAAAATTAGACAAATCAAATGGAACAAAGGGTGTACTTTTTAGCAAATACTCCAAAGTTTTGGTTATGTTTTTTGGCCTATAATTCTCTGTATTTCGGCATAATTTGAAACTTGAAAAGCTATGGTGATTTATTGTGTTATTGGTAATTTGCGAGGGTTAATTGATATTGGTTGGAAATGTGTCAACCGATGGAAAATACAGCAGGGAAATACTAAAGGATGAAAAACGGACAAGTTACAAACTTAAAAACGTAAAATCTCATAATAAATTATTAAAATCAAATTACGTCTTATTACGCGATCAAAATTGAAATTTGGTTGAGTAATTAAGTTGGATGGATATTGTTAATTATTTGCTTGGGATACAATGACATTATGTAAGTCACAGTCTAGGGTTTTGTACCCCCAAAATTAAATATATATGCAATGATATTATTAATTCCACTAAACAAGAATGTTTCAATATATGATTTACTTTCGAAAATGCAAGAAAACATTGGAATATCACGTGACCCCACACGTGCGATCGTCATTGTTGTGTCTCGGTGTACGTGATCACATGGGCTAAACTTTATATTAAATATGAAATCATAGCATAAAAAGTATAAAAGGCAGCTAATTAACACCCAAACATAAGATTAGTAATAGACCTTAACTAAACCCTAAAAACCTATCCCATAATCATAAATATTCAACCCTTTATATTTTTCTTTTGGATACGAAAATCAAGAAAATAGCGTTTTGTGGTATATATTATTTAATTTTTCATGAATTCATTTATATCTACAATTTTTGTCTTTTTAGAAAAATACTCCTGCAAACTTTACACTTAGATAAAAATGACGGGTACGATATATTGCCCTCCTTGAATATTTTTCTTAAACTACAAATCATACTTCTAATTTTCATACTTCTAATTTAGTTGCAAATTTACATTTTAATGACGAGTAAAATAGACAATGGAAGAGTTATTAAGTGATAATTGCCAATATATAAATCCGGTCAAAGATTGCCAACCTTTGCCACCAAACTTACGCACACAGTCTCTCTCTGTCTCTCTCTCTCCTCTACGATTTTGTTGTTTCTGCGTGTGTGCGAAGGAAGGGGAGAGAGAGAGAGAGAATCTTCAAAGCTCAGGTATTGCATTCCGCTCATGATTATCATGTATTTAGCTTTCATCTCAATTAATGCTTTAGGGAAATTGCTTGAATATTGGTTTAGGGAAATTAAAACGAGATTAGAGTAGGATTTAGTGAAATGGGTTAAGAGAAAATTTGGATCTTTTCCTTTTACAGTGGGGTGCGCTGAAATTTCCCGATTGAATTTCATTTATTGAAGGCAAATTGGAATGTTTATCTGTTTGGATGAATTGGTCTCTAATGTTCATTTTTTAGTTTATTAGTCCCCAAGTTTGATACTTTGAATAAATTGGTATTTCCGTTAAAATTTTCGTTAGTTGACCGTTAGTCAACGATTTTTTAAAAATAATAATAAAATAATCTGAGGGCATTATCGGAATAAAATTTAACGGGACCAATTTATCCAATATTTTGTAACTTCTTAATTTACTACCTAGGTTAAAATTACAAAAGCAAATCATTGATAAATTACTGAGTAAAATCAATGCCTCCGTCCCGCGTCCAAACCACCGCCTCCATCCACAGTCCCGCGCGCACCGCTCTCTTTCTCGCCGCAATATAATCCGAGGTTTCTTCTAGAAGATTCGGAAGCGACACCTTCCGGCAGCCGGGGACCAATCGGCTCAACACCTTAACTTTCCTCTGCAACGGCAGGAGTCTCTTCTCCAATGCCGGTTTTTTCGCCTGCGGTTTTCTGGCGGCCGGTTTAGCCGCTCTCTTGTGCTTTTTGTTGATGTGAGCGAGGCGGAGACTGAGGCGGTTGGTGAGGATGGCTCTGCTCCATTGCGTCTTACCCCAGGCGGAGACCGCCAGCACCTGGTCGGCGGCGTCGCGGACGACGCGGCTGCTGGCATCAGCGGATTCCGGGCGGCGGAGGCTGCGGAGAGCGTCGACGAGCTTTGACGAATGTATCTGTTGCTCCGCCACTGGCTCGGATCGGTGTAACAGCCTCTTATGGATGTTATGTAGACTTGAGTGATGGATAGATGCAGAGTTTTAAGAGATAAATCTTGTAATAGATAGAAGATAAAGAGAGATTCAGAGAGAAGAGTGGGAACGAAAGAGTTGAGTAAATACTTGCTTGTCACTTCATTACTCCTACGCCATACTTATAAAGTTGATACAGAAAGCGTTCTTTCTCCACAAACACGACTTAAACATAACATAAAGAAATAAATACGATTCGGACTTTACTACCCGTCCGCCGACCCGATCCGATCTTCCTGGACTTTAGCCATTAAGCGACTCCACAGTTTTAATCTCCCAATCTTCTCTTGCATCGATATACTCCACTTCATCATCTTCCTTCATCATCTTCGCAGATTCCTTGTTTCTTCCGATGCCTCGGTCAAATGGATTATGGCTAACAACAAACGCCCTTCTTCCTCGCCTTCCTCCTTAATCAATTCGTCAATTTCCTCCTCGCTGTCCCGACGCCTTAATTGGGTTGTTACAGTGCCTTCCCCTTCATTCGAGCCTTGACCCCAAGGCGGGAGTTCTGGGAACGCCTTCCGAAGGTAATTACCCTCAACCCAAGTTTCGATTTTGGCTCCGTTATTTTCCCATTCAATTAAGAAGGTGTGTATTTCCCTGCCCCTGCGATTCATATTACTCCGTCTCCCTTTTACATGTGGTTTGAGTTGTGGCTCCCCTGAAGCATCCACTGCTGGTAGGATATCGGACACCGCCTTCCCCGCTTTCACTGATCTCTTCAGCAGAGACACATGAAATTCAGGCCAGACCTTGGCCCCCGGAGGCAAACGCAACCTGTAAGTGCAATCCCCAACCTTCTTTGTGATTTCATAAGGCCCGTAGTACCTAGGAGAGAGCTTTTGGTTCTTTCACATAACCACAGTTTTTTGTCTGAATGGCTGGAGTTTAAGGTAGGCATAGTCCCCTACCTTGAATTGTCTATCGATCCTTTTCTTGTTAGCGTTCTTTTCCATCCTGTCTTGAGCAAACTTCAGATTTTCCTTGAATTTCTGTTGTAGCTCCTGTCTTTTTAGGATCATAGTCTCGCAGTCTACTGATTCTGTTACTGGGAATGGTCCCGTGAACAGAATTGGGGGCGAGTATCCATACATAGCCTCAAAAGGTGTCATTTTAAGGCTTGTATGGTAATTTGTGTTGTACCAATGCTCTGCTAACGGCAGCCATTGGAACTATTGTCTTTGATTCTGCCTCACCATGCATCTGAGGTATGTTTCTAGGCATTGGTTCAATCTTTCAGTTTGTCCATCAGCTTGGGGATGGTAGGAAGAAGTTAGGGCTAGTTTAACACCCATTAGGCTAAAGAGTTCTGTCCAGAAGGTGCTAGTAAAAATAGGATCTCTATCAGTGATGATACTGATTGGCAGCCCATGTAGTCTCACAATATGGTCCAGAAATAGCTGGGCTATTTTGACAGTAGTGTAGGGATGACTGAGGCCAATGAAATGGCCCAATTTGGTCAATCTATCTATGACAACTAAGATCACACTTCTTCCCTGCGACTTAGGCAAGCCTTCAATGAAATCCATGCTTATGTGAGTCAAAGGTTGGTCAGGAATGGGTAGGGGTTGAAGCAGCCCTGGAATACCCACTCTTTCTACCTTACACTTGCTACAGACCTCACATGCATTAACCCATTCATTTACCTCCCTCTTGAGTCCTGTCCAGTAGAAGTACCTTTTCAGCCTCTGATAAGTTCCCTCTGCCCCAGAATGGCCTCCAGTGGCAGAGTCATGCAGCTCCTTGATAATACTGCTCCTCAATTGATTCTCCCTCCCCACTACTATTCTCCCTTTATACCTCAACAGACCTGTTGGATATGAGTCAGTAGATGATACTCAGCTGTTGTTCGGTTAAAAGAAAATTGGGGGAAATCATAGTAGTACTATGGAATTGAAGATCCCAAAACCTAGCTGATATCAGTAGATTAGTGTGTCGTTAGGATTAGCTGATGTATAGGTTAGACTTGATATATTGATTATTATTTTTGTCTAAGTCCTGTACGGGGTAATTGTTGAACTGATCTTCTGTCGAAGATACTTTTCAGAACCCCACGTCATCAGTGTAATCGCTTGTGTTCTTGGTCGGGCGGCTGATCTTTCACTCGGTCGAAGACGGCGCATCAGCGACAAATCATCGGAGAAGACTACTCCCAGCGATAGTCATCGGCGTAAGAACGAAAACAAGCACGCACCTTCGCAGCCGCTAGCCGACCTACTCGGTAGATGCCTCGTCGGCCGACTCAGCGAAGAAGACAGAGACTTTTCGATCCTACCGTATCCTACGGAAAGCGACCCACTATTCAAGTCTTTTCGAAAAGTTCGGCGAGAAGACATACGAGGTTGTTGAACGGTCAACTCTGACATTCTCACCAACTACAAACCTCGACCAATGAGAAGCCGACAACGCTTACCTACTCTACACAGTAAAGCTGCTCTCATGAACAGTGCATTAACTGCCCTGCTGCAACAAGTTCGAATTAATGGCCGTTTTCCTTGGAAGCTTGTGACACGTGGCATCGTCGTCTCCAACGGACATATGCCATAACTCACAGCTATAAATAGAGAAGTTTTTGAAGCTCCAAAATGAAGAGAGACGGAATTTCAAAAGGGACAAACTCAAGTTCATAAACGCTCTAGAGCGCTAAAAGATCATCCAGAGGAAAACTTGCATACTTAGAAGATTTCTTAGTTTTTCTCTCTAGAGTTCTTACATCCCTTTCTTCTCTAGACTAAGGTCATTGTCATATTTATAGCTTAGATTCGAAGGAGTTCACATTTAGTGAATTGTTCTTATTGTAAGAACTCCTTCTCAGTTGGAGAAAATTCCCTTCCCTTTCAGACTTAGGTTTGGATTGTAAAGTCGCTAAGGACTATAACTTAGAGGGAACTGTCCAAAGGTCACAGTATCCCCGCCGAGGCTTGCTCAGAATAATCAACAAGTTCTCCTGCCTTGTTCAGGACCGTGGACGTAGGATCTTGGGTATCCGAACAACGTTAAATCGCTTGTGTTCTTTTACTGTTTTATTGCATAGCATTAAACTGACTTAAAAATCATAAGCTTGCATAAAACGTATTTTATAAAGCGCACAGCCAAAAGATTTAATTTGCTAAAACGTGTTTTCAAAAGAGACGAATTCCGGGCCCCACACTTTCCGCACAACAGCCTCCGATCGATTCTCAAAGTACCGACAACGATCGGTAGGGAGAGCGTTCGAGGGCCGACTCACTCTGTCCCGCGATCGAAGGCTTATTTGGCACTGTTCATCAGTTGCAATCATCAGCTCAGCTGACCTTCATTGAGAAAAAGAAACTGAGCTCAGGTGTATTCACCCCCCCTCTACACCTGACTTATCGTCTCTGGACCAACAATTGGTATCAGAGCACACGGTGTTCAACTAATCGCCGGTTCTGAAATACTGGTCCTCTCGAACTGATCCTGAAAACCGTTTTCACTGCATAAGCATCTTTTCAGCATCCTTATACTCTTGCTCTTACAATGTCTGATATGTCAGGTATTAGGATGGTACCAATGTTCTCAATAAAGAACTACACGGTATGGCGCGTACGTATGGAGGCACATCTAACATCACTCCACGACAGCATGTCAGATGTCCTAGAGTCAGGACCGATCATTCCCATGATCGACAGCGTAGTATTTGCTGCTGGAGGAGGCGTGGGAGCACAAACTGGTGCTAAGGTTCCCAAAGACAAATCTGCCTTCACGCCTGAAGAAAAAAAGTTGCACAACCTTGACCGAGTTGCACGTAATGCCATACTGACTACGCTCAGTGACTCACACCTCGGAAGGGTACAGGATTGCAAAACGGCGAAAGAGCTATGGGACGCCTTGGGCATGCCGAGCCATGGAACCCCTCGGATCAAAGAAAACAAGCTCGAGCTAGAGCTTCGAGAAGTTCGACGCCTTTGCAATGGAGCTCTCCGAAACCATTGACGAGCCGAGTGTCGATTCACCAATCAAGTCAATGTCATCAATGGGCTGGGGAGGTCGTTCACCAACAAGGAGATGAACACCAAGATCTTGAGAGCGTTGCCCCGACAGAAGTGGCTTCCATTTGCTACTTATTTACGTCGCTCTGATCTAAATGCTCTAACTCCTGATGTTATATTTTCAGAATTAAAATCAGAGGAATTCGAGCATAGCCTACCCCAAAAGTGCTTAAGCGCTCCAGCTGACACACAGTTCGACCACGCCTTCAAGGCAACAGTCAGCAATACCGGAGCCAAGCCTATTTCCTCAAGCAAAGATGTGGCCACATCAGTAGCAAAGTCTTCTGAGACTTCAGGCCCTGCCTAGCTAGCACTGATGGCTCTCAAATATCAGAGGGAAAAGGAGAAAGCTAGGAAGCTGAGGAAATACAACCGAGATTCTTCTTCAGGTAAGAAAGACTATCATAAGAAAGAAGAATCTAATCCTTCTACTAAATGCAGGAAATCGGAGTCTGCTGCCAGTCCGTCTAAGGACTCAGCTGGTAAGAGCAGCAGAACATCCACCTGCTACAACTGCAAGAAGGAGGGACACTATCGCACGACCGTCCCCGAACTCTCACCGCTCAAAGAGCGAACGGCGAGCCAGGAGAAAGAAATTCGCCGAGAGACGGCAGGCCTATATAGCCGGAGAGATATCCGACAACTCAATTGAGGAGGATACATTCATGTATTCTTCTGAAGACGAAGCCGCATTCGTCGCAGTTGAGGTCGCAGAGACAGTTCCTGATGAGTCAGCCGAATACTGTCTGATGGCCGGAGAAGAGGCTGAGGTAAATTCTAAATGCATTATTACCTCTTCTTCACACGGCACACCAGACACGTGCTCGGTCACAGATGATCCTCTAGATGTGGTACAAGCCTACAACGATCTACTAGAGGAACAGATTCAGCTGAGCAGAGAGTTCAGCAGAACCATCCAGGAACTTGAACAGGTAAAGGCTGAGAATCCGAGACTTTCTTCTAATTTTCAGGTCTCTACTGAGTCAGTGGATCTAGTTGCGAGACTCAAGGAAGAGATTGAATCTCTTATGACTAAGTCTCAGCTTCAAGAGACTCAGATCTCAGTTCTGACCAAGGACAATTCTGAGAAAGAGATTGAAATAGCCAAGCTCAGTCAGAAGCTCACAGACGTGCAGAATGACTATGACTCACTCAGAAGGAGTGACGAGGTCTGGAGAGGTTTAATGACTGAACAATACCTGGGAGCGAAGGAGAAGCTTGAAAGCATGCTTAGAGCACAACGGCCAACTGCTGTGAAAGAAGGCCTTGGCTATACCCACGAAGCTTCCACCTCCAAAAGCTCAAGCAACTCGATCGATAGGTTCGTCGAGGAAAGGTGCAAGCTGCGACACCACACCTCGGGCGAAGAACAAACAGAAAATGATTGCACCTCGGCAGAGTAGCAACAAGCGGTGACCAAAGGTTCCAGCCTCGGGATACCGCGATCAAATTCGGGGGGGAACCAAGAAGGTCGGATGGGCGTAACGCACAAGGAGCCATCAGTATGAGCACCCGGCTCGGTGCGGCTCGTACTACTATGAGCCCGGGGTCGGGAGAAGCGCTAAGACTCGAAGAAGAAAGTGCCTCGAACCCAAAATCATCGCCAGAAAGTCGGTATCTCCAAGTCCTGTGGAGAAGAAAGCCGATAAGATTCGAAGAAGAAGTCTAGGACTTCTAAGGTCCCGAGACAAACTCGGGTTCCGAAATCACCCACTAACCAGTAAGGACCCAACTGAACCAAAGGGTACCTAAAAAATGCCTCTGTTTTGCAGGTGCATAAGGACCCATGGATAGTGGACAGCGGCTGCTCGAGACACATGACTTACCAGAAGAGCCTGCTGACCAACTACGTACAAGAAGATGGTCCCAGAATTGAATTCGGTGACAACTCCAAAGGTTACACAAGGGGATACGGAACGCCGAACATTGGGACTCGCCACGGCTCAGGAGTAACATATGTTGAAGGACTTCAACATAATCTCCTTTCGGCGATCCAATTCGTGATAATCTTAACGAGTAATCTTTGACGCTGGTTTCTGTGATATTATTGACAAATCTACAAGGAAAACAGTGTTATCAGGTTCGCGGAGGAAGAACATCTATGTTGCAAACTGGAATACCGCAGAACCTGAGGCTTGCTTGCTCGCACAGACTAAACCTGGTGACAAGTCGGGTGCTATGGCACAAGAGACTCGGCCACCCTGAACTTCAAGACCATGAACAAGCTAGTCAAGAACTCTAAAGTCAGAGGACTGCCCAACGAATCGTTTATCAAAGACAGAAATTGTGAAGTGTGCCTGAAGGGAAAGCAAACAAAGAAAAGCAATCCACCTATTCCGTCACCTTCCACTGATGGAATCCTTCAGCTGCTTCACATGGACTTATTCGGGCCAGTCTCTCCAGTGACTATAAGAGGCAAGAAGTATGCCCTCGTCGTCATAGACGACTACTCAAGATATACTTGGGTCATCTTCATCGCCAACAAATCTGATGTTCAGAGTGAGTTACCTAATCTACTGAAGAAACTCAGTGTGGAAAAGAACATCAAGATTAAGAAGATACGCTCAGACAGAGGAACAGAGTTTCTAAACTCAGTAGTTAAGACATACTGCGGTAAAGAGGGAATTCAGGACGAGACATCAGCTGCACGCACCCCTCAGCAAAACGGACTTGCTGAATGTAAGAACAGAACACTCAAAGAAGCAGCAAGAATGCTCCTCGCAGATTCTGGACTACCCTCAAAGTTTTGGGCTGATGCTACTGACACCGCCTGTTACACTCAGAATCGATCACTACTGACACAGCAACACATGAAGACGCCTTACGAACTGTGGAAAGGGAGAATTCCTTCTATTTCTCATTTTCATGTTTTCGACTGTCCTTGCTTTATCCACAATAATGGGAAAGATCAGTTGAAGGTCTTTGATAGCAAATCTGATCAAGGAGTATTCTTAGGATACTCTCGAGTCAGCAAAGCATTCAGAGTCTTTAACTATCGGACTCTTTGCGTGGAGGAAAGCCCTCATGTTGTTTTTGATGAATTTGTTACTGAGAACAGGAAAGATACAAAGTCAAATATCGAAGATGTCGGCAGAAGAGCTACGGGATCTCTGGATCGAATGATAAAGCCGAAAAGATCCGCAAAGATTGTTGGGATGATGAGTCGGACGATGAACAAACTCGGACTCGGCCAACAAGCAATGTAGCCGACCTAGTTGATTCTATCGAACAAAATCAACAACAGGTAACATCGGTCGATGAGGAAGCCCCGAAGTGGTAACCGAGACCTCTACCGAGAATATAAACTCGGGGGGAACGATTAATGTTCCCGAGCTAAATGCCCCCGAACACGGAAACTCGGTAGATCCTAACCTTCTTACTTGAATTGCTACGATCGCGAACGATACTACTCGAAATGCCTAATACACCTACCGACCGTGCGTAAGTAGTATCGAAGAAGAAGCCCGACTCAGGCGTTCGTGGCTCGATGCTCATTCTTCGACCTTATCATTGGAGATCCATCAAGCAACTATAAGGACGAGATCAAGATTAAGTCAAGGAGAAAGCTCACTCTACTCTTGTTTTCTCGTCTACGTAAGAACCTCGGTCGATAGAGGACGCACTTAAAGATGCTTGACCGGGTCATTGCTATGCAAGAAGAGCCGAACCGGTTCGTCGAAATGAAGTTTGGGAGCTTGTCGACGGACCTAGACATCGGCACGTGATTGGAACTAAGTGGGTCTTCAAGAACAAGCGAGATGAAAACAACGTCATTGTCGAAATAAAGCTCGACTAGTTGCTAAAGGATACAATCGGGCGAGAGGGAATTGACTTTGATGAAACATTTCCGGTCGCCGGATTGGAAGCCATTCATCTTTTCCTAGCTTATGCAACACATCGTGGATTTAAGGTATATCGAGATGGATGTGAAGTCGGCTTTTCGAACGGCGTGCGAAGGAAGAAGTCTACGTGGAACAACCGCCCGGCTTTCGGCGGGGACATCAGTGTGTAGAGACTTAGGAAAGCTCAGTATGGGTTAAAACAAGCACCCGTGGCTTGGTATGATACCCTATCGGACTTTCTACTTCGAAAGGTTTTCGAAGGGGACGATAGATCGCACCCTATTCAACATAAAGTCGGGAGATGACATCCTACCGGTGCGGATCTACGTGGACGACATCATTTTCGGTACCGTAGAAACGAAGTCATATGTCGCCAGCTTCGAGAAGATGATGAAGGAGAAATTCGAGATGTCCATGATGGGAGAGATGAATTATTTCCTTGGATTTCAAGTAAAGCAATCACCTGAAGGAATTTTCATCAATCAAGCCAAATACACTCGAGATCTTCTCAAGAGATTCGGCTGCGACTCCAGCAAGCCAGTCAGAATCCCCATGAACACGAACTTTAAAATCGATCTAGACAAAGAGGGAGCTTCTGTTAACTCTACTGACTATAGAGCTATTATAGGCTCTTTAGTTTATTTAACAGCTAGCCGTCCTGACATAACTTATGTTGTAGGTGTATGCGTAAGATTCCAAGCGGATCCCAAGCGAAGTCATTTAGACTCAGCGAAGAAGATTCTGCGCTATTTAAGAGGAACACCCGATCTTTGGGTTATGGTATCCTGCCGATGATAACTTAATACTAACAAGGTTATTCCGATGCCGATTATGCAGGATGCAGGATAGATCGAAAGTCAACTTCCGGAACTTGTCAGTTCCTAGGCAGCAAGCTGATTTCTTGGTTTTCAAAGAAGCAGCATTCAGTAGCAACGTCCACTACTGAAGCTGAGTACATGGTTGCAGGAAGTTGTTGTGCCCAGATCCTTTGGCTTCGACAACAACTTAGAGATTCTGGAATAACTCAGGATGAAGTGCCCATCTACTGCGACTCCACAAGTGCAATTGCCATAACTCAGAACCCAGTTCTACATACCAGATGCAAGCACGTGGATATTCGACACCACTTCATCAGAGACCATGTCGAGAAGAAGGATATCGGGATGGAGAAGATCCATACCGACAAGCAAAGGGCGCGATATACCGACCAAACCACTAGCCGAGAACAGAGTTCGGAGAACTATCGGTTGAGCTAGGTCTCTCGGATCCCTACCGAGATGCGTCGGTAGATGCCGACTACCGAGAACATCATTGTCAAACAATTGGTAACAATTGGGATCAGGCATAAGGAATCGATACGACGGGTCGATAACTAAGTACAATGACTCGGTTGGGAAAGTCACATCAGATACACGGCAAGGGGGGGAACATAGTCATCGGCATGACAACCATTCCCCTAATACGAGACAAGAACCAGCGATAAGTTCAAATGAAAAGGTTCGAGAACCAGCGATAAGTTCAGTCGAAGAAGATCGGTAACCAGTGATAAGTTCGGTGAAGAGGTTTGCGTAATTCTGTGTACTTAAATTCTTTTGAAGCATGCTCGCTTTTATTGCATCAGTCGCTCACACTCAGTAGTTAATGTGCATTCATTTCCTGCCATTAATAGTTTTAAGGAAAGGTCAGTAGGAAACCTTTTCATTTACATAAACTGACTAATTAATGCTGTCTGTCGCGCATTTAATGCATGTCTTCTCACTTACCTTTATTACGTCGATCTATGATTTAGGCGGCTTTTGTAATCATTCCTTTTATAACATTAAATCTTAGCCGTTCATAGTTTTTGGAAGATTAAAACTCAGTCGTTGGATTGAAACTTGCAATCAAGCCAATATATACAAAATCTTTCAACTTCTATCTTTTTCCTCACTTTTCGCCATTATCAAACCTAAGAGCTTTTATCGCAAATCAGTTTCCATCTCAAACCTCTTATAACTGCTTTGCCTGTGCATCTCTCAAGCTCTCATACTCGGTAATGTATTCAAATCTGCTGACAACTACTGACTTACTCTATTTTCAAGTGCTAACATGTGTTTTGCAGATTTCTATGGCGATCGTACAGACTCCTGAACCAATAGTGGAGATCATGGCCATCTGAATCCAGTTCGAACCAACAATGGCTTTCCACCAGGTGGACATTTCATATCTGGAGCCTTTGTTCGATGCTCTGGAGAGGTCTGGGTTGGAGACTCTCGTGTCCAAGCATCCGTGTGCCCATCTGCCAAGGCAAGTGGCAGAAGCGTATTTTAACTGGAACTCAGTAGCTGCCGGAGGAGAAGAAGCTTCTTTCTCATACATGAGAGAAACAACTCCGAACAAGTGGAAGCAGACTCAGCACACCTTCAACATCCACGAGGCTCTAGTCCACGCGTTTCAGCTTCCTAATTCTGGTATCCCACCTATCGGATATAAGGAGAGGGAGATCAATGCCTATGTACAGAAGTTCTGTGGACGCAGTGATCTGACGTTCAAGACAGCTCTCCCGAGGAATCTTTTGCTACCTCGAGATACGAGGTTTAGCGTATGTGGTCTCGCACATACCGACAAGCTCACTGGATCGTATGATCAACTCCGTCCAAGCCAAGGATTCAGTGATGATGGCTATTGATGACGGAGTAGAAGTGAATTGGGCGTACTATTACACGACTCGATGAAAGCCCGGGCCCAGAAATTCACTACTCTACCCTCTGGCGAGAGGAGGTTGGCCAGTACGGGTAAGCTTCTATTCGGGACTAAGATGTCTGTCCTAATAGAGAGTGTTGTACAGTGGAACTCAGCTTTCGAAGACTCAAAGCTGTACAACACTAAGCTGATGAAGTTTAAGACTAAAGAAGCGACGGAGAAGTCAATTGGCAAAGGGCCACCTGAGCAGAAGAGAGCTGCTACTGCCCTGCCATCTCCCGCTGATGTGCCCAAGAGGCGGAGGCTTACAAAGCCACGACCAGCTGAGGTCACTGTGGCTCAGCCGATAACTGTCATAGAACAAGCTCCTCCTCCACCTCAAGATGAGCAAACCTTAGACTCCGACACAGGGATGGAAGGAGCCACCCTCAAGGATAAAGCTCAAGTCATCAGCTCCGATGACACTCAGTCGGACATTAGAGAGCCAAATGAAGAGACTGAATGGACAACAACTCATACCACTCGTCTGCGTGCTACGTGCCGAGATTCACGATCGATTCCGAGAGATAGGCGAGCATGAAGACTTGGTTGACATTGCCATCGTGGCAAGAGTTCGAGTCTTGCCGAGGTTTTTAAACCGGGATATTCTCGATAGACTTTGCAAAAACTCGATCGGCCATCGATCTACCGACGAGGAGCAAGACTTACAGGCAGAGATCGGTTTCGGGGAGCCAGCTGATTTGGCGTCCTTCGAGGATCTTCGAGCTGCTATGCTCTATCTTCTTAGCCTGCGTACCACAGCTCCTGCTGATAATGCTTCGCCTCCATCTCCTCCGGCTGATGAGGATGATGACCAAGAACAAGATCAGGAGATGGAAGGCAACCCAAAGGATGCAGAGTTGGGAGGCTCTGCTGAGGGACCAACTCCTCATGAGAAGAGCCAATCACCACCCCCTGGTACATCAGGTGAGGCTCAGGGCGCTCCGAAGTACAGTCGGGAGCAGCTCCTCATGTTTTCTGATCAAAGGCTCGGAACAAGCTCTTACCAGATTCAACCCATTGGTTCCGTGTCCTCCAAATCAGTGAATAAGGCAATCAGACGCCAAGGTGCTAAAAACAGACTTCTCGCCAAAGACGTCCATATCAAATGGGAGAAGTATACGAAGGCGTAGACTGAAAGCCTGGATAAGCTAGCCGCTGGCATCTCCACTCCTCAAGAGGCTCCTTCGCAGCCTGATTTTAAGGAGATGATCGAGCAGGCTTTGATAGCTCGTAGCGCGATCTATCCGTACGGAGTCGATTCTTTGCTCCAAGCTCAGCACAAAACATTTACTGAGCAGCTAACTCATGCTCTCACAACAGTCCAAGCTCAAATGGAAGAGCGAAACAAGTTGGCTACAAGCAGCCTCCAGACTGCTATTAAGCAACAGGCTGTGGCCTTGAACGAGATTCAGAAAGAGATGAAGGAATCTAATGATCTAGCCCTGCTGAAACTCCGTCAGGAGTCAGCTGCTCATCTCAATCGATCTAGGGCAGATCAAGAGAAGGACTGGGAGAAATACTGTGACTTGGTCAAGGACTTCGACTCTACAGTTACTCAGATCAAGGACTCAGTATACAAGCTTGAGAAAGAAGTCACAGCTATCCGTACCAACCTCGACAAGGCTGCTGATGCCAAAAAGGGGGAAGGTATAATAAAAAATGAACCTGAAACGGATACAGCTGATGTACATATTATCAGGGAAAGGGTTCGGGAGGAGAGACTCTCCACGGTCGAAGAACCCGCACGGACTCGGGGGGAAAGGGCTCAGGAGGAAGGACCCTCTACTACTCAGGATAAGAACTCTTCTGAGGTCCTTCTCCTAGAATTCCCACTTCAGCCAACCCCCATCTCCTCTTCTGCTGCTCACATTGAAGAAGTAGCAAATTTTATTGAGCAGGAGACAGAAGAAGAAGAGCCTGAGCCTGAACAATTGCCACCGCAGAGGCCGGGGAAGGAGATTGCAACTGAATCTACTCCTCCTTCCTCCCCGGTCCATAAGTTCAAATCTAAAGCGGAGCAAGAGGCTTATGACCTCAAAATTGCCCAACAATGCAGGGATGAGCTCGACCATGAGCGTCGGCTTGAAGAGGCAACGAAGCGAGCAAAGAAGCCTAAGGGCAAAGCTGTTAAGGGCAAAGGCAAGAAAAAGGTCGGGTCGATCGAAGAGCAGAAGAAGAAAGCCCAAGAAGATTTTGCTAAGGCTCTTCCGACTGAGATCCAAGCTACTGCTCAGAGTATTCCCACTTCTACTCTAACACCTGAGCAGGCGACGCTGCAAGGTCTGAGTCTCAGGCGAGGAGACAGTAGAGCAGCCGCACTCCGAGAAAAGAAAAGGATAGCTGACTTGGCGAAAATGCGTAGCTTATCTCTCAAGCTAGCAGCTGATCCGAAGAGGCAGATCCCAAGAAAATCCAAGTTCATCAGGGGCCCATATGTTAAGAATATTCCTATCCCGCATGTGGATAAATGGGTGCCGGCTGATATGAACGTCCATTGGGAAAGGCTGAAAGAGGATTTTATTAAAGGCTATTTTGTACGACGCATTTATCCTCTCGACTGTCCAGCTGATCAGTTATTCGACGAACTTATCTCGAGATTTGATATCTCATTCAGAGATCGGTTGAGACAGATTATGGAAGAACAGAATATTCCCTTCCGTGCCCCAGCTTTCCGACGTATTCCACCACCAAGAAGCGCTAGTGGATCGTGCACGACGAAGGATATTGAGAGAGAGATAGAGGAAGCCGCTTTCCATCCGGGTTTCTTTGCGCCCGACAATCCTCTTGACAACGAAGAAATCCGGGAGATCGGGATCGAGTTTACAAGTATTATTATCCGGATCCTCCTGCCGAGAAGTCTCGCGATTTCAAGAAAAGGACTCAACGCTTCAAGCGTCGGCGATGATTTCTCTTCTTTTTTATTTCTGTTGTAATAGTTGTAGGAGCTTGTACTTCATTGATTATATATATATCAGTTCCTATTGCTTGTCAGACAATTACTCATTGTCTTTCAGCTCTTTGCATCGTGTTTTTTCACGACTGATCACTAAGTGATCTGACAAACACTCACAGACAGTTTCTCTGATTTTGCCTTTCTCCCACCTACTGAAGTATTGAAATTACTTTATCTTTATTTTTCCTCAGAATGTTGTAAGGGGGAAATTGTTGTCAGTAGGATAGCATCTTTTATAGACTTAAGAAGTTTAAGAGGTAGAGGTAGAGGTTTTGGCATCATCAATTAGGGGGAAATTGTTGGATATGAGTCAGTAGATGATACTCAGTTGTTGTTCGGTTAAAAGAAAATTGGGGGAAATCATAGTAGTACTATGGAATTGAAGATCCCAAAACCTAGCTGATATCAGTAGATTAGAGTGTCGTTAGGATTAGCTGATGTATAGGTTAGACTTGATATATTGATTATTATTTTTGTCTAAGTCCCATGCGGGGTAATTGTTGAACTGATCTTCTGTCGAAGATACTTTTCAGAACCCCACGTCATCAGTGTAATCGTTTGTGTTCTTCAGTCGGCAGCTGATCTTTCACTCAGTCGAAGACAGCGCATCAGCTGACAAATCATCAGTACCCCACGTCATCAGTGTAATCGCTTGTTCTTCAGTCGGCAGCTGATCTTTCACTCAGTCGAAGACAGCGCATCAGCTGAGAAGACTACTCCCAGCTGATAGTCATCAGCAGAAGAACAGAAACAAGCACAGTACCTTCACAGTCGCCAGCTGACCTACTCAGTAGATGCCTGTCAGCCGACTCAGCTGAAGAAGACAGAGACTTTTCAGTCTACTGTATCCTACGGAAAGCTACCCAGCTATTCAAGTCTTTTCGAAAAGTTCAGCAGAAGACATACGAGGTTGTTGAACGGTCAACTCTGACATTCTCACCAACTACAAACCTCGACCAATGAGAAGCCGACAACGCTTACCTACTCTACACAGTAAAGCTGCTCTCATGAACAGTGCATTAACTGCCCTGCTGCAACAAGTTCGAATTAATGGCCGTTTTCCTTGGAAGCTTGTGACACGTGGCATCGTCGTCTCCAACGGACATATGCCATAACTCACAACTATAAATAGAGAAGTTTTTGAAGCTCCAAAATGAAGAGAGACGGAATTTCAAAAGGGACAAACTCAAGTTCATAAACGCTCTAGAACGCTAAAAGATCATCCAGAGGAAAACTTGCATACTTAGAAGATTTCTTTGTTTTTCTCTCTAGAGTTCTTACATCCCTTTCTTCTCTAGACTAAGGTCATTGTCATATTTATAGCTTAGATTCGAAGGAGTTCACATTTAGTGAATTGTTCTTATTGTAAGAACTCCTTCTCAGTTGGAGAAAATTCCCTTCCCTTTCAGACTTAGGTTTGGATTGTAAAGTCGCTAAGGACTATAACTTAGAGGGAACTGTCCAGTGCACAGTATCCCTGCTGAGGCTTGCTCAGAATAATCAAAAAGTTCTCCTGCCTTGTTCAGGACCGTGGACGTAGGATCTTGGGTATCCGAACCACGTTAAATCGCTTGTGTTCTTTTACTGTTTTATTGCATAGCATTAAACTGACTTAAAAATCATAAGCTTGCATAAAACGTATTTTATAAAGCGCACAGCCAAAAGATTTAATTTGCTAAAACGTGTTTTCAAAAGAGACGAATTTCGGGCCCCACACTTTCCGCACAACAGTCTCCGACTGATTCTCAAAGTACTGACAACAGTCAGTAGGAGAGAGTTCAGTAGCTGACTCACTCTGTCCCGCGATCGAAGGCTTATTTGGCACTGTTCATCAGTTGCAATCATCAGCTCAGCTGACCTTCATTGAGAAAAAGAAACTGAGCTCAGGTGTATTCACCCCCCCTCTACACCTGACTTATCGTCTCCGGACCAACAAGACCCTTTTCCAACTTATATTCAGGGTAGGCTGCACTGTTCAGGACCTTTGCTTCTATAATTTTGGTAATATCTTTGTCCTTTTTATAGCTGTCTGTTACTCTCTCCATCTAAGAAGGTATGACAGTAGAAACAGCCATACATTCTGTTTCAGCATTATCCCTTCTTGATAAAGCATCTGTAGCTTTGTTTTCTCTCCCTTTCCTGTGACATATTGAGTAGTCATATCCCAACAATTTGGAATCCATCTTTGTTGTAGTGGGGTAGTGATTTTCTGGTCCATCAAGTGTTTGAGAGCTTGTTGGTCTGTCTTGATGATGAAGTGTTTTCCTTGTAAATAACCCCTCCACTTCCTTACAGCCATTAACACAACAAGGAACTCCTTCTCATAAGTTGACAAACCCATGTGTTTTACTCCTAGGGCCTTACTGAGATAGCAAATAGGTCTCCCTCCTTGAGTTAGGACAGCTCCAATTCCTGTACCCGAGGCATCTGTCTCTACTGTAAATTCCTCCTCAAAGTTGGGCAAAGCTAAGACAGGGGCTGAAATCATCAATTGTTTGAGTTTTGTGAAAGACTCTTCTGCTGTCATATTCCATAGGAATTCCCCCTTCCTCAACAGGTCAGTTAGGGGCTTGCTAATAACCCCATAGTGTCTAATGAATTTCATGTAATACCCTGTCAGGCCAAGAAAACCTCTCAATTTTTTAATAGATGTAGGAGCAGGCCAATCTGTCATACTCTGCACTTTTTCTGGATCAGTGGCCACCCCTTTCTAAGATATGATGTGTCCTAAATAGGCTACTGATTCCTCCCCAAAACAGCATTTGCTGAGTTTAGCAAACAATTTGTTTTCCTTCAATATTTCAAGAACCTCCTTCACTTCTTTATTGTGCAACTCCCAAGTAGGACTGTAAATTAGGATATCATCAAAGAATACAAGCACATACCTCCTTAATTTGTCCTTAAAGACTTGGTTCATTAGAGATTGGAATGTTGCTGGCGCATTGCAGAGCCTAAAAGGCATAACTAGGTATTCAAAGTGACCATGATGAGTGCTAAAGGCTGTTAGGTGTTTGGATTCAGGGGACATCAATATCTGGTGATATCCTGACCTCAAATCTATCTTAGAGAAATATTTTGCCCCATATAACTCATCTAATAGTTCATCAATTAGGGGTATGGGGTAATCATGCTTAATTGTCAAATTGTTTAGGTACCTGTAGTCCACACACATTCTCCACGTACCTTCCTTTTTCTTCACTAGCAACACAGGAGAAGAGAAGGGACTCTTGATGTGTTGTATCTCCCCATTTTTCATCAACTCTGCTACTGTTCTCTCTATCTCATTCTTCTGGTGATGAGATACTCTGTAAGGGGGTTGTTGTCTAGGTACACTCCCCTGTTTTAGAAGAATCTGGTGCTCTACTCCTCTGTGGGGTGGTAATCCTTTAGGCACATCAAATACCCCCTGAAACTCTTCCAGCAATAGGGTTAGTTCCCTCTCACTCTTAGACTCTTCCTTCCTTAATTGCCACAGTATGGTATCTTCATGATTTGAAGATGTCTTCTGAAGGTATTGGTATAGATCCATGGAGGTGAACTGGTTACAACAATGTTTCCCTTTTGCTACATATAAGGTAATTCTTTTTTCCAGATGTGTGAGGGAAAGAGACATTTCTTCATAGTTTAGTAGGATAGGAGAACCTATCATTAACCAATCACTCCCTAAAATCATATCATACCCCTTTGTTGCTAGGATCCTAATATCAAATGTAAATTCATGACCCTGCATGAGCCATTTGAATCCCATCACTCTCTCCTGGCTGATAATTTTATTGCCATTAGCTACCATCACCTTTACCTGTTTAGCCTTTTCTACCTTGCATTCTACCTCACTTGTAAGATCTGAACTCAGAAAACTCAGAGTGCTTCCAGTGTCTATTAATATCCTCAACTTTTTCTGTTTGATTGTACCCAGCAACCTCATAATATTACCTCCTGATTCCTCAACTAGAGAACCCAGACAGATGATGGCCATGCCCAATTCTTCTCTAGCATCTCCAAATTCTTCTTCTTCCTGTACTGCTTCCAAATTGTGCAAGAATTCAGTTTGTTTCTCATTGGTCATTATCATGAAATTGACTTTTTTGTTGCATTTATGGCTTGGGACAAACTTCTCATCACAGTTGTAACATAGTCCCCTCTCTCTTCTTTTGTCCATTTCAGCAGGTGTTAGTAATTTAAAATCAGGTCTCTTGGTTGGAAAGGTAGCTTTCTGTGGTGATGATTTTACAAACCCAGGGTTGTCTACCTTCCTAGTGTAACTTCTAGTTGTCTCCTTTACCTTTCTTGTCAGAGCCTCATTGTTGAAACATTGTTCCCTAGATAAATGGATGGCAGTTTCTAGGTTTGGGATGGGAAACATTTTCACAGCAGCCCTAGTATCTTTATCCAACCCACTGAGAAAACTTGCAGTCCAGTATCCTTCTCCAAACTGTCCACATTGTGAGTGGATCATAAAGGACTTGAGCTGTTCAAATTTCTCCACATAATCTTCAAAATCCCCTTCATTAACTAGCTTATTAAACTCCCCTATGATTACAGTCTCTTGCAAATCTCCAAATTTGGCAGTGACCATCTCCATAAATTGATCCCAACTAATTTGTTCTCCTTTTAGAAGCAAGTTATCATACCATTCTGCAGCTTTCCCATCTAAATGAAGGGAAGCATATGAAACCATCTGCTCTTCCGGGATGCTAGTGATCATTCCCGATAAGGTTCTACATCTCTATAGCCACCCTCTGGGATTTTTTCCATCAAACCTAGGAAAATCCACTTTAGCCCTTGAAGCCATCATTCCATAGTTTCCTCCTCCTCTATTATCTGTCCAATTTTCCCTAAACTCCCTTTCATTTTGATTGTCCCTTGTTATGCGGTTGTGATGCCTTCCCCCTCCCCTATGTAACCCTGATGCTCCTCTACCCCCAAATCCATATCCAAAGCTGGGAGGCATTCCCCACTGTTGGCTACCTGATCCCAGTATGGATCTCTCTCTGTCATCCCTTCCTTGTTGCCCCATGTTTCCTCCACTCCCTTCCAGAATTCCTCCCTCTTCTCTCACCCTTCCCCCTGAAGTTTCCCCATGGAAAGTGGCTGATGGTGATAAGGTGGGCTGTCTCGGTTGTGTAGTGGGGGTATAGTTGGTTTCTGGTAGTGGAGTAAGGTTGCTTTGGTTGTGGTTTGGTGTCTAGGAATTGGGATAGATGTGCCGTGGTTGTTTTGGGGTTTGGAGATAATTGTTTCCTTGTAATAAAGTTGGGTTAGGGTTTGGAAAGGTTAATGTAGGGTTTATAAAATTTGGGTTTGGAAAGTTAGGGTTTGGCAGGTTAGGTGGGAAGTTAGGCGTTTGGAAACTAGGGTTTTGAAAGTTTATTGAAGGTGGAGTGTATGGTGAGTATGGGTAATTTGGGTATGCCATATTTGAAGCCATTGTGTTCAAGGCATTAACCAGCGTGTGGTATTGAATATTCATGTTGTTGAAGCCTTGTTGAATCCAGTCTTGTGGTGTGTGTGTTGTTGATTCGCAGGTTGGCGGTTCCTGGATCTGTGGTGGTGTTGTCTTTGGGTGTTCGCCATCCTCCGATGGGCATGGATCGATTTCTCCATCCTTTGGTGTTGGATTCGCCGATACTGAGCTCATGATACCAGTGTAACAACCTCTTATGGATGTTATGTAGACTTGAGTGATGGATAGATGCAGAGTTTTAAGAGATAAATCTTGTAATAGATAGAAGAGAAAGAGAGATTCAGAGAGAAGAGTAGGAACGAAAGAGTTGAATAAATACTTGCTTGTCACTTCATTACTCCTACGCCATACTTATAAAGTTGATACAGAAAGCGTTCTTTCTCCACAAACACGACTTAAACATAACATAAAGAAATAAATACGATTCGGACTTTACTACCCGTCCGCCGACCCGATCCAATCTTCCTGGACTTTAGCCACTAAGCGACTCCACAGTTTTAATCTCCCAATCTTCTCTTGCATCGATATACTCCACTTCATCATCTTCCTTCATCATCTTCGCAGATTCCTTCCTTGTTTCTTCCGATGCCTCGGTCAAATGGATTATGGCTAACAACAAACGCCCTTCTTCCTCGCCTTCCTCCTTAATCAATTCGTCATTTTCCTCCTCGCTGTCCCGACGCCTTGATTGGGTTGTTACAATCGGTCTCGGCGGCGATTGGAGCGCCGAAATCTGAATCAATTTTCCGACGCTTCCGCAATAGGTTCGGATTTGCTAGGAGAGACGATTCCGCCATTAGAGAAATTCAACTGCAGATTTAAGGAACAAATAACTGATTATCAAATAAAATCTGGACAACTTCAAAATCAAATCATCTTACACAATCGAAACATAAACACAGACGATGAATAAATTCGCGCAAAATGAGAAATACGTTACCTGGTGATGAGAGAGAGAGGGGAGGTTAATTAGGGAGAGAAGTGGAGAAGAATTTGAAATGGAGAAAAAGGAGTCGTGGAGCACTACTTGAGAGAGAGAGAGGAGAGAAAGAGGGAGAGGAGGAAGTAAATTAAGAAGTTACAAAATATTTGATAAATTGGTCCCGTTAAATTTTATTCCGATAATACCCTCAGATTATTTTATTATTATTTTTTAAAAATCGTTGACTAACGGTCAACTAACGAAAATTTTAACGGAAGGACCAATTTATCCAAAGTATCAAACATTGGGGACTAATAAACTAAAAAATAAACATTAGGGACCAATTCATCCAAACAGGCAAACATTGTGGACCATTTACGCCAATTTGTCTTTTATTGAATTTGTTTATTCATTATTTATTGCAGACTGGTATCATATCTCCGATTAAGCTGAGGATGAAGCTTATGGGAGCAAACCATTAAAACAAAAAGGAGCAATTCCTCAACATCTCTTTCTAGGCACCCTTTTTTGGAGAGGAAGATTAATTGATTTTTACCCCTTTTACTGTGTTGCCTTTAATTTACTCTATTTGTTCTACGTTGCATTTATTTAGTCATTTAGATATTATAGAACTGAGAAAATATCGATATTGGTCCCTTAATGTGACTTATGTCCGATTTCAATCCTCTAATGTGTCAGTGTCCGATTATGATCCTCTAATATAATAGTGATCGATTTTGGTTTTATGACTTTACAAAGTATTTGATTTTGGTCATCCCATAGAAATTATCGAATATAAAAAGGCGCGCGAATTTCACAATTCGTCGAATGACTCAATTAAGCTATTTTGTAAAGTTTCATGATAAGAAAATGAACATTTCATTATAAAAATGAGTTCAATTTTGATTCTACAATATATATTCTAATTGTTTTTAGGTCCTGTAATTTTTTTAAATTTTTTTTGTCCCGAGAGTTTATCCAATGTCTTATTTTAGTCATGCGGTGAAGAGTGTAGTTCACATATCTTTTTCTATTCAACAATTTCTGTCAAAGGAATGAAATCGTACACTTTATAGAGTTATATGACCAAAATTGAACACGTTATAAAGTTATCGGATCAAAATCAAATATTGCTACATTAGAGGACTAAAATTAGAAACTGTCATATTAAAAGACCAAAATCGAAAGAAGCTCTCTTATAGAACTAGATAGTGGGCCTTGCAGCTTTAACTTTCTTTGATTTTTTATTTCTATTGGCCTTATCATATGTAGGGACAATAGTTTCTGAAATTATTGCCAACATAGTTGAAGTTTTTCAATGGGGACATCAATTTTGCTCCCAAGAATGAGTGACTTTCTCTTTCTTTTATTCTTTTTTGTTGAAGCATGAATGAATTGGTTTTAGTGTTGGTGTTGTCTAAATCGTAGCTGATTTTAGGCCGACATTATGTTTTCCTTTTGGCAGTGCCAGTGGGTGTTACATCAAATGCTAGCGATGGATCGAAGGTTAATGGAGACGACAGTCATTTGAGAATGCAGCTTGTTTCCAAGGGCGATAGCAGTAGTTCCAGTTCCGTTCACCCGGTTCGGACGTATGAGGATGAGAATCTTGATTACGATAGCACTTCAAGCTTTGAGTTCCATAAAGGGGAGAGGCCGCTGCACCACCAATCTGTGGCAAGGTCGTTGTCCAGACCATTGTCGTCGAAATGGAACGATGTGGAGGTGGAGAAGTCAAAATCAGGTGAACAGACAAGCAGCTATGGATATGGTCGAGTCTACGAGTTCTGAAAATAAGCCATCGGTGAAAAGGGTCGATTTTTGTCAAGTCGACGGAGCAAATGCACAAATAGATAGTAGTAACAGAAGAAACAGCAGGTGATTTCTGGTGATATCTTGCATGTGTTTTGTAGTTGCTTATAAATTAATGCATTAAACCCCCACACTATTAGCTTTTTACACTTTGCCTCGGACCTATTAAATTTGTACATTTTGTCCCCTAGTCTATACAAAAGTGCAATTTACCCCATAAACTATCTACTTAGTTGCACAAATTTCGGCAAAAATTCCCGGCTATACGTGCAAATTTAGGTGTAATGTCACCCCTGTGTTATTAGTTATGTACGGTTTTACCCCATGAACTATTAGTTTTGTGAGAACCCAAGATGATACTACCCCTAACTTTTGCACGTGCATTACGAAGTTTATCCTTCCATAACAAATTAGATAGTTAAGGGGTAAACTGCACATTTTCGTTGTTAAGAGGGCAAAGCGTGAATATGTAATAGTGCAGGGGGTATAATGCATTTCGGCAAAAATTTCCGACTATACGTGCAAATTTAGGGGTAATGTCACCCTGAGTTATTAGTTTTGTACGGTTTACCCCAATGAACTATTAATTTTGTGAGAACCCAAGATGATACTACCCCTAACTTTGCACGTGCATTACGAAATTTTATCTTTCTGCAACAAATTAGATAGTTCAGGGGTTAAAAATCTAATAGTGTAAGGGGTTTAACCGGTCTTTGTAAGAGAACCATTGAACCTAAGAAAGAAAAGACTAGTTGTTTAATTGGCTTGTTTTTGGTAATCATGCTGCAGTTCCTGCCATAAGATCAGTTTCAATGAGAGACATGGGAACAGACATGACTCCGATTCCGAGCCAAGAGCCGTTGAGAAGCGCCACGCCCGTTACTGCAACGACCCCTCTTTGCAGCCCGACTGCATCTATACCTTCCACTTCTCGACCCACCCCACCTGCACACACCGTCACCCATTCTACCCACGTCTTGGCTAAAAGTGCGAAAAGGGAGTTGTCCGAGCAAGAACAGAAGCTCAAAACGAGGCGGGAGATTGAAGCACTCGGTGTTCACCTTGGAAAGATGAATATTGCTGCTTGGGCAAGCAAAGATGAGAAAGAGAAAAGTGATTCTGGTAAGGATGCAGTACGAGCGGATGCATGGGAAGAAGCTGAGAAATCTAAACATGCTGCAAGGTTCATTCTTGAAGCTGATTCTTCTACTTAGTTCTAGGGTGATTTAATTGCACATTTTGAATTAATCTAATCTATTTTTCAGATTTAAAAGGGAAGAGATAAAGATTCAAGCATGGGAGAGTCAGCCGAAAGCAAGGCTTGAAGCTGAAATGAGGAAAATCGAGGTAAAACATCTACCTACAGTTAAACATCGATAAGTAATGTTTGATAGAACAATAATTTCGCTTAGACAATAATTTCTTCTGGTTCCAACTTGGGTTAATAGAATAAAATAATGTTCGATAAAGTAATAACCTCGTTAAACGAACATCGAAAGGATCTCGGAGACCCACCAAAGTACGAAAGGCAGGATCTTTAAGAGGTTTTCAATTCCTATTCAAAGAGTGCATAACTGCATGGATAAGCTTACATTAAGCCGTCTATTTGGGATCCAATTCTATATTTTATTTTCCTTGGGAGGTATCGGGAAGGAATTGAAATGGAATAAGATCGATTCATACAGAAAAGAGGTTGTCTCTTGATTGTGTATAGGTCCTAATATTATTACTTTAAAAATGTTTTAATTGAAAATTCACTTTTGCAGGCCCAGATTGAGCAGATGAAAGCACAGGCTCAAGCAAAGATGGTGAAGAAGGTAGCAATGGCAAGGCAGAAATCGGAGGAGAAATGCGCAGCTAGTAAGAATCGACAGGCTGAAAAGACTGCAGCGCAGGCAGACTACATTCGCCAAACTGGCCGAGTCCCCTCTTCCCTCTTCGTCTGCTGTGGCTGGTCGTAATTGAGCCGCGATATCTGCTCTTGATTTGGAGTGCAAGCTTAGCTACTCAATCACACGCTGTATAGTTTGGTGGAATGTCTGCCAGTTTTGTTGTATAACTGGTGCTTATTGAACTCTAGTTTGAATGAAGAGGTAATAATCTCTTCTTTGGTTATCAAGTTTGTTGGCTTATCTATTTGAAAATCAGTTGCAACAACTCCATACACTATATATTCGCGGGACACGCGATACGAAATACAGATACGGAAAACGGTATTTTTGAAAATCTTAGGAGACGACATGTTGACTATAGTATAAAATAATGTAATTTTGTATTTTCATTAGAATTAGGTGCAACGTACACTAAATATATGAGACACGACAATTGGAGCGTTATGTCTTATCAAAGTGTCTCACACGTATCGACACGATACGCTGAAGTTTTATAAAGTGTATGTGTAGCAGAGCTAGCTATTAATGTGATGCAATTAAACAAAGGAGTGAATACTTAAAACTCTCTAGACTATAGTACTCCCTCGGTCTCATTTGAAGCGACGCGTTTTTCTTTTCGGGATGTCCCATTTAAATCAACGCGTTTCCTAAAAATAAAATAATTTTCCAAAAAAAATACACATTATCTTCTAATTCATCATTTATCTCTTATACTTTATCATTTATTTCTCCTACTTTATCATTTACTCACATAATCCCACTTATTTTTTCTCTCTTACTTTATCATTTACTCATCTCTCATACTTTATCATCCACTTTCTTAATTCCCGCGCTAAAAAGAAATGCTTCGCTTTAAACGGGACGAAGGAAGTAGCTTCTACGTTCTACCTCCAAACTATGAAAATATACACTTTACCCCCTAAACTATTGATTTTTTGTGATTTGTTCCTTTTAACTATGAAAATGTGTAATTTGTAGAGTAAAAGTTTTGTAAAAAAAATCCCAATACACAGTGCAAAATTAATAGTAAGACTATCTTGAATTAGCAAAAAACTAATATCCCATCGGATAAATTGCACAAAAATAATAATTCAGTGTGGCGTTATACCTAAATTTGCAAGTATGAAAAAATATCTTTGTCAAGATTTTATTATTCTGTAACAAATTAAATAATTTGTGGAACGCTTTTTACATTTTCGTAAGTTATGAGACACAAATCTAACAATTCAGAAGATAAATTGTAGTATATTTTTTGAGTTTAGGGATAAAACAGAAAAAACTAATATCCAAGGGAGTTTAATACATTTAACCCTAAAGCAAAATACATCCCAATCACGTGAAGATAACAAGATATGAGCATTAGCAATTCCTAGGTTGTCCAAATATCATCAACATCAACATCAAATTTCAAGTAATAAACCCATAATAAAAACAAGAGTATTTTCATTAGAAAACTATCATAATTACAGCAGTATAGCGACTATATAAAAAGCTTGAAGTTAGAAACAGAATTTTCTTGCCTAGCAGACGAAGATGCTAATATTACAACAAACAGAGATACAACAGCTTAGAAATCAAGACTCCCAACAGACGGTATACCGGCGGTCATGTTCCTCGCCTCCTGCCGGCTGTTATAACCATCACAGCTGCCGTTTTGAACCGGCAACCTCTGAAGAGGGACCGAGTTGAGAAGCTCGAGCCCTCGTTTGCCCATCTCCTGAACCTCGTGAGGCGATAGGATCTTGATACACCACACGCTGTTCACGAACTCCCTAAAAGGTTACAAGAATAAGGCCACTCAAAACAGAGCATTTTTACGTAGTAGTACTTCCAAGATAGAACAGAGTGAAGGCAAAATGGAAGACTTACTGCCAAGGGTCGTCGCCAAGGAGAAGTACGTCGTTCTCACGGTCCACAAACACAAGCTGCCAGCCTGATCTCAAGGGGTCTTCCAATTCGCCTTCAAGGCCAAACATCTGAGCGAGCGAGCTCCGTAGCTCGGGGTAGCTGCTAAATTTGGTGATATCGAGCGACCTTCCGAACGAACCCGACTTATGAACCTACATAACACCGATAAACAAACAGAGTAAACATAATGTCGTGCGTTATTACACATGAACAAGAATGAGATCATTTACCTTAACAAAGGTTCTAATGGGTGCATTTTCATTCCCTCCGTTATCAGAGGACATGGGAAAACCCGACTCATCGATGCAACTGCTCGAAGCCACGGTAGGGTTGAGCGAGTAATCGGCACCGGAGCTACTCATGTAGCTTGGCGAGGCGAAGGCCATGGTCGGATTATCACCGCCGCTCTTCAGGTTCGACATGCCATTAGGCATAAGGAGGGAGGAGGAATCGATGTTGACTCCAAAGAGGAAGTGGTTTTGCGGATCGTTATTTGCTTCCTGCTCTATCAAACACTCTCGACCCGGAAATGGAGGCAAGGAAATAGGACTAGTAGTAGCTGCATTTGTGTTGGATAATCCTAACTGATCGACACAGGGCGAAATATTCTGTGACACACCATTCGAAAGAGGATCGAGAGCGATCCGTTTAGTTGGCCAGCCGGTTGAAGATAGCAAGTTGCTGGATCTAGGCATGTTGAGGAGGTTGGAGGATTCATCGTGTGTGGCCGAACTCAATAGGCTGTGTAGAGGGGAGCTAATATTTCCGACGGATTTCACGTTTGACTCCGAGAAGTTCTGATGAGACATCGAGTGGATCATTTGAGTCTGTGTTTGAGAGTTCGAAGACAAAACCTGCTGAGGATCAATCACATGCTGCCGTTGTTGGTGTTGCTGCTGATGGGTTTGTGCGTTGTTGAACGTGTTTTGTTGGAGAAGTTGCTGCTGAAGGAGGTTAGCTTGAGATTGACACGGGCTTTGAATGAACGGAGCCGAACTCTGTATAAAATCTTGAGGCCTGGTGGTGACAGCTTGGGGTTGCTGGAATTGCATGATTGATGAAAGCATTTGTTTGGACGGGTCCATAAACCGCATGTCTTGAACAGCAGCAGCCGCCATTGCTTGATAGATGTCGTTTTGCATGCCAAGAACGGATGGACCGAACCTCGGTTGCATCCATGGTGTGACTCCCATTCCTTGGTTAAGATCTTGCATTCCTCCGTCTCCACGGACCCACATGAGGGACGGGTTCAATCCCATCTCATCGGTCTTCATCCCTAGATATAATACATAATATTGACAAGACTAATTCGGAGAATATATAGTTAAACCTCTCGAAAGTTTATCGAACATTATTTAGTCGGTTAACCCAAGTCGGGACCGGAAGAAATTATTACTCTATCAAACATTACTTTATCGAGGTTTAACTGTATGTGGTCTTATGCTAAATGTATAGTTTGGTAAAGAAGAAAAATTGATGAGTACCGGGGAAGGAGGGGAGACCGGATGGCCATGGTCGTTTTAATCGTAGAGGAAATGGCGATGGATACATGGGGAATGTCGTTAAAGGTTCTATTTCCCAGAGTGAAACTCTCGGCTGCCTCTCACCGGCGGTTGATTCGTCCCAGCCTACCTGCATCAGTGAGAGATATTTGATTCTAATGACATAATAGAAACAAGACATCCTGAATAAAACCGATACATAACAATAGGGACGAAAGCACCACGCATGGATAAAACTCCGTATACCACAAGTAGCTACTCCCTTCGTCCCACTAAAAGTGGCCACTTTCCGATAATTACCATTATCTCTTCTACTTTTATCTTCTTCTCTCTCCTACTTTATCATTTACTTTCATTATCTCGCTCATCTATCTCCTACTTTATCATATTCTTTCTCATCATCTCACTCATCTTCTCTCTCATACTTTATCATATATTCTCTTAATTCCCGTGCTGAAAAGAATGTGGCCACAAATAATGAAACGGAAGGAGTATTAAATATAACTTGACTCTGCTCTAAATCGTCTACATAAGCAGTCTCATTAGTGTCGTTCCGTAGAAGTGGGACCGGATAATATCAAGTTAACCTAGCCATATGCTAATAGAATGGGCAGGATTGAGGATGTGTGGCATACCTTAACTGAACGCCAATGCGAATTCGGCCACCGAACACTATCCAAGTCACAAATCCCAGTTATTGTGCCCATGTAGCTGAAAGTGAAACCAATAAACAAAAATCATCACTAAACATGAAAAAATAATAGAGAAAATCAAGAGAGAAAGCATACCGACGGACACTAGACTCCTCCGTCTCAAACAACATCCGGAAGCGCATACCAACAGACACTCGCGTGTGATACACTGCTTTTACGTATTTCGCCAGAGGTATGACAAATTCAGAGGGACTGGCCCTGATTTTTTAGAACTGATGTCAGCGGAATGTTAATGCAATCGACATTCATTGAATCACTCGAGTATTGTCGAAGAAGCATACCTCGGATTATAGAATATTGTGAAACGGCTATTCGTTGCAGCTGCATGAGCAGCAGCAGCAAGGAGGCCTAGATGCATGCTGTCACTAGATAAAACCGACGAAGGCATGATGGTTTGTGGCCGGTTGGCACGTCGTATTCCCAGAAACAACTGATTCTTCTCGTTCCTAATGCATGTCAAACGAACAAGGTCAGTGTGTTCTCCACTCTTTTAACTTTTACAGTTCACATTTGATGTTGATTTCGGAATGAAATTGCGTACCATATGAAAAGAACTGAATCACCAGCAACAAGTCTTTTCGCACTCACGAAAACACTCCAACCAGTTGTGAGCAGATGCCTCTTTGGCTGACCTGAGATTAGGTACAAAATAAGATTTTTAATCATACTGCACCATTAATCGAGATCCCAATCATAAAAGTCTTCTAAGTGTGATCAATGCCAAAGCAAGCAGCTTCAAATGTTGATTCTCAAAAACTACCACAATAGAAGTATCTTAACGTACGGAAACGTCGAAGCTGAACTATTAACAAGCACCCACCTCGAAATATATGTCTGAATTTCCACTCATTGTTATGAAGATCCCTAGCAATCAATTCTTGAGCTGGAGGTTGCTGGGAGAAGTCCTGAATACGTCATAACCTTAAAAACGCCACAAAACAAGAAGATAAAACTGAATTGCTTCAAATTTGAACATCCCTAAATATTTACCAAGGGTGGAAACACTTTCTCAGCTGCACGACGCGGAACTGAAAACCCCCCATGTGTACTTGTGTCACTAGCTGTCAAAGTTTTGCAGAAGTAATTCCTAGGTTGTCTGCTGGCGCCACCCAAGTCGGCTGGAAGGAATGAGACTTCCATCTGCTCTTGCTGCAAGAGAACAAATTTGCATTAATCGAATTTTCGTGATTTCTTGTTGTTCCAACTTCTAATACATGAATCTTATCAAAGAAAGGAATACTCAAATATGATATAAGAGACGTACTGCGGTTAACGGTTGCAAAGTCATTTGAGCATAAACCTCATCCGTCTCTATATCGGCCTATAACAAAGTTTAATCTTTAACAACAAGATCAAGTAAGTAACATAGATGTAATTAAACTTTCAAATGTTAGACTATTTACATGCATGGTGATATTAGGAAGCTGGCAAATGAGTTGCGCAGGTAATCTATGGTAATTCGGCATCTGAGCATCGACTTCCTTGTTCGTCGATACAGCAACCTGTGCAGCACAAATTGAGTAACTACAGTATTAGCTTCAACATAATATACTAGTCCCTCCATCCCAATAACACCGTCTTGTTTTTTTTTTCGCCACGGCAATTAAAAAGCTCGACTTTTGCGTGTGAAATGATGTTGGCCCACTTGAGGGATTTTAAGTGTTTATCTTATTTCCTTTTCGGGAAATAAGACAGTATTATTGGGACGGCTCAATCGGGAATACAAGAGGATAATATTGGGACGGATGGAGTATCATTGTATGTTTTGGATAGAGAAGTAGACAAACACATATGGGAAATCAAGATATTCAACCTGCTCACTATGGCCTTGAGGAAAATACACCACATGACTTCCAAGGGATGGTAGAGAGACAAGAGGACCAGCACAAGCATGCCAAAGTTCAGAATTTAAGCAGTTCTTCTCTCCTGATCAAATTCAAGAAAAGTATCAGATTAAAATTAAAAAGGAAATCATGATCAATTGCAAAGCAGAAAGAAAAAAAAAAGAGAAATTTAAAGTAGGGCCAAGAATTATATTAATATTAAGGATAATGGTTAACCGATTCATTAAACCAAAAAGAGAAATTCAAGAGAGAGAAGAGGGGGGTGGGGGGGTCTTTTGCAGAAATGGCAGCCTTGAATTATTCTTTCAACCAAAAAAAATTGAAAAAAGGATAAAACAAATGAAGATTCAACATCAACTTTTTCTTGAAGTACAAACAAAAAAAAGGAAGAAAGAAAGAAAGTGAGTTTACCTTCAGGAGAGTGGTGATTAGAGTCAGGGGAAAGCTCCATCATGCAGACTCAAAACAATAAAAACAACAATAACTGCAAAATACATCCAAATAAATTGTATAAATTCCCCCACAAATTATATATTTTACCAAGAATTAAAACTGTAATTCCACCTTCATTTGCCTCCTTTTCACCCCAAAATAGCATAACATTAACACCTCCAATTTCCCCTCCAAAATTTCAATGCCTAAACTTTACCCACAATTCCTCCACCAGCTGAGCCTTCCTCCCAAAAACTTCACCCACAGATTTTCTCTAACATAAGCAAGAAATGCAAATCAAGAAACTATCTTTAGCTCCTCAAACAAAATCTAGTTCAAGAATTTCCCAATTCAAAAACAATAAATTTCAAAAAGGTAAGACTTTCCAACTCCCTTTTCAGATCTCACTAAATCATGCGAAGAAAAAGCAGCAATCCAAACCTCCCACACCCAAAAACCCCAACTTCTCTCAGCAAGATTCAACCTTTTTGGCTCAAAATGAAGCCCATTATTGCCTCCTCTTCCAAGCGCGGATTTCCACAAATCAACTCCACCACTGCATGCGCGTGCGCCTACCACTCAACGTGGGTGTACACGTATAGACACACTCTCCCTTCTCACTTCTTAGCTCTCTCTCTCTCTCTCTAAATATACACTGACTAGGAGTGAGATACAGTTGTAAGTAGTAGTATTATGACGAGGTTATTTTATATACTCCCTCTGTCCCGCTATTTGTGACTCACTTTCTCGAAATGGATGTCCCGTTATTTGTTGCCACTTTCATAATTTGCTAAAAAAATATTATCATATTTTTTACTCTATCATCTTCTTTCTCCTACTTTATTACATTATCTCTCCTACTTTATTATCATTTCTCTCATACTCTCTTATTATTTTACTCATCTTCTCTCTTATAATTTATCATATATTATCTCTCATACTTTATTATCTACTCTCTTAATTTCCGTATCGAAATCAATTAAGCCACAAATAACGGGACGGAGGGAGTATTCGGTTTCTTCTCTCCCTCTCCACTGCTCTTAATCAGTCAATATTCATTATCACCTTTTCCCATTCCCTCAGATGTCATTTTTTTTATCTAGGCGAGCCGATGCCGGTAGGGTAGAGAGGGAAAGTGTGTCAGAAGTATTTTTAATTCTCGCTCTTTCAGAGAGAATGTGGTGGGAAGCGGTGGACCGTGCAATAATTTGACCTTTAGATGAGGTGAATTACTTTTTTAAGTTCATCTCCAACCGAATACTCTATTTTTAACACCATTTTTCAGTTTCTGTCACATCAAACAGTAATCTCACTACAACCCACAACCTCAAATTCATCCTCAAAAAGAATATTCCCCATATATTCCATTTCATACTACTTTTTCTATTTTTACAACAATACCTTTATATTTCTCAATATTATACATTAGACCCACAACAATTTCAAAAAACAATTATACATGAAATATTTTTTATTATGTAACTGAAAAATAAATAAATAAATAAAAATAAATTACTTGTGCATTAAATAATATAAAATTACATAACATGATAAAATAAAATTACAATAAAAAAGATAAATCCGTGCAAAAGAAATTACTATAAGTACTAAATAGATAAATTAAAAATAAATTTCTATAACAAGAAATTAATGTATACAATCATAAAATTAAAAGTTAATTTTATACAATCATAAAACTAAAATAATAATAATTATTATATAATACTAGTAATTAATAAATGGCCCATTCATTAATAATTAATAGAGGCCCATTAATAAATAACTATAGATGGCTCAATATTCATGAATAATTTAAATAGGACTTGACAACTCCATCATCGTCTTCCTCATTCTCCATTTTTTTTCTCAATCTTCCATTAATATTATATATTAGTTTTTATTTTATCAACAACAAAAATAGAGGGGCTTGAGAGCAATTTTTAGAAGTTAAAAAGTGAAATGGTGCCATGAACAGTAGCACACCATTTTTGCAGTTCAAGGAGAGAGAAAAACTGCATAACACCATTTTGGTGTTGAGAATCCAGTTCGGTTGGTGATTCTTTTCCTACTGCAAACACCATTTTAACACCGGTTGGAGATGCTCTAACCTTTTACCCCTTATTTATAATTAAAATAAATCATTTATTAATTTCAAGTGGGCCTAGTATAATTGGGTCTGAGATCTTCTGAAATTGCTGTCAGTAATGGGCCATTGCCAGCCCAACTGTGAATTTATATATTCAGATTAGATATATTTATTTAATAAGAAAAATATTTTACAGAAGTTTAAAGTGAATTTACGTTGTAAAGAGTTACGTCTTCACACATGATTAGTTTAATATATATTTATATTATTTATAGTTTGCAGATTATTGTGGGTGGCTCATCACACATGATTAATTTAATGTATATTTATATTATTTGTAGTTTGCGAATTATTATACGATAGTAGGGATTTAATAATCTGCTCCTTGAAAGTGTTTGTTGGTTTTCAATAATATTAATAATAATAACAATAATTTACTACTAGTTTGTAATTCATATAATCAAATACTAATTGATTGTTACTGCTAGGCGTGTTACATATATATTAGTGGAAATATACACTGTTGGCCAAACTTGAAAAAAAAAATTCAAGTTTGGCCAACCTGTTAAAAAAAACACAATTCTAGCCATTTTGTCTTCTTGTGGGCGCAGGCCAAGTGAGGGCCGATGGGGGGCCGATGGACATTTCTGAGGGCCGATGGTGGCCAACTTGAATTCTACTGAGGGCCGATTGCGATCGGCCATCTTTCGGCCGACCTATCGGCCCCCATTCGGCCCTCGCCGAGAAAACATAAATAATTGAAGGGCCGATGCTGATCGGCCCCCCTTCAGCCGAGACATCGGCCCTCGAAAAATAATAGACGTAAAATAATTAACAATTTTTTTTTAATAATTATTAAAAAAAAATTTGTAAAAAGCTTAAAAAAAATGAGAGCCGATGGACATCGGCACCTATTCGGCCGAGCCATCGGCCCTGATTATTTAGAAGCCGTTACTTGTAACGGCCGAAATTTACCCAAGGGCCGAAAAAAATTAAACCATTTATTAAACGAGGGCCGATAACCATCGCCCACACCATCGGCCCTACCATCGGCCCTGAGTCGCAATAATGGGGGGTCGATTGAAAGTAACCGTTGGCCGAAAACAAGTCTGATTTTACGATTCTTACTGCGAAAATTAACCCATTTTCTCCAACCCGATCGCCGGCCACCGGAAGCCGTCGGTTATCGCCGCCGCTCGCCACCCGTTTAGTCGCCGAAAACCGCCGCCAAATCCGCCGCTGAACACAGCAGCCGCCGATCCCCTTTCAAAGCCATGTCTTCCGGCGAAATTGAGGTTCGTAATTTCGATTCCTTAGCCCTTCCATGTTATCAATTATGCAAATTCATGTTAGAAACCACGTTGGTTGAATTAAATTGTCGATCTATTCGAATTCATGTTAAACTGTAGAAGTGTCTTTTTTGAATAGTCGATTTATGGCATGAATTGTGATTGAATTTCATTGATAGAGGTAATTTATGTTGAAATTGGGTTGGGTTCACATTGAAATGTCCAATTTAGATTGAAATTGTCGAGAATTTGGAGATGATTCACGTGTTTATTTTCTGGAAATTTATGAAACTGGGGCCGATGGTAGGGTCGATGGAAGGGCCGATGGAGATACACTCCATCGGCCCTTCTTCGGCCGAACTCTGTTGAATAGGCCATCGGCCCCGGCTGGCCGAGACACATTGGGCCCCGGCCGAGACGCATTCGGCCCCGGCCGAGATGCATTCGGCCGAGACGCATTCGGCCCCTACATCGGCCCTATTTCGGCCCTTCCATCGGCCCTCTTTCGGCCCTTCCGTAGGCCCTATTTCGGCCCTTCCATAGGCCCTCGTTTAGCTTATTTATTCGGTTAAGATAATTCATTAGTTTTTTTGTAAATCTTGCAGCCCACTTATATCCGACTACCGGTTAGACAAAAGACCACAAAAATCATGACATATTGGAGAGATGGTCTACCCGAACTAATTAAAAGCACTCTTGCTAGACGGGGGGTAGTGACTTAGTCCGTCGCTTTAGAGACGGACAGTTCGGACATTTGTTGAGTTGGAGGAAGGGCAAGAGTTCGATCATAGCTTTGCATCACCTCATGTGCTATGAGGTTGAGGCACCGCCCGGGGAGGCCCGTTTTCACATATCCGGACGGGAGATTAGATTTTCGCAGTACGAGTATGCACTCGTAACTGGCTTATTTTTCGGCGCTTCTAGTTTCGATACGACGGCAGCTCATGCCCCTGTAGAGTCTGGAGTATACATGAGACTCACAAACGGAAATCCAGTAACAGGAGGCGAGCTGCTAAATTTATGGAAAAATGACAAGCTCGGCGCCCTCTCAGAAGACGATTATTTGAAGGTGGCCAATGTGTTGGCTCTGATGTGTTTTTTCTTCCCACCTGCCGACACAAAGAAGGTCGAGACATGGATGTGGGTTCTTGCTGATAATCTAGACGCGTGGAACGATTTTCCATGGGGATCATACACGTACAACGCCCTCCTGCACTACATGAGCTTTGTACCGAAGCAAGTCGAAGCAGTAAAATCGAAGTATAATATTTATGGGCTAGTTTGGGCTCTTCAGGTACAATTTTTTGATTTTAAAATGAATTTTTTTTAATTTATATTTTATAGTACTAATCTTTAATCGTATTGTAGATCTGGGCATATGAGGCGATACCAGATTTGGCCGGTCTGTGTGTACGCCTTATCAATGACGGTGGTATGCCCCGATGTGTCAAATGGGTATTTGTCACGCCACCAGATACAGAATGGATTACTTTCTTTGCCTTGCCAGTAAGTAGCATTTTAAATATTTATGAACAGATACGGAGCATATTATAACCTATTTTTTAAACTTTTCAAACAGATGGAGACACTGCCCCATCAGACTCTTACGCCCAATCCCGAGGAGCAGCTATCAGAATACTGGAGACGGGTGATTGGAGAGAATCCGATCGGTGTATCTTTTCCTAGACCGACCCCCGTACAGCCGAGACGAGTTGATGAGGAGGGCAGTGTACGGGATCCTCCGCCGGCAGCACAGAAGAAAAAATCGAAGAAGAAACGTGCATCGGTGGAGGGTCAATCATCTGGGCCTCGGAGGGATGAAGATTGGACTTTGCCCACTTATGACGGAATGATCCGGTCCATAGATGAACGGTTCCAGCAGCGCGAGACTGAGTTATTAGAAAAAGTTGACAAGCGTTGGAAGGAGAACGAGGATCGGTTCTTCAAAAAGGTGGGGAAGTTATTAAAAAATGTGTTCAGAGGCGGTAAGGGCAAGGGCAAGGGTAAAGGGATAGGATCCAGTTCAAAGTGGGACGTGGAGCAAATCCTGAATGACTCGTCCGATGAGTCATCTACACCATGTGAGCCAGCACGGGGGAGGTTTGTCACTGTACATGAGTGGCCCAGTTGGAATGAAGTTGCCGAACAGCCACAGGCAGATGTAGAAGACACCACATCTGTCGATGCAGATCCCTGGGAAGTGGCTGCTAGAAGGGCTACTCGGGGCTATGATCAGGGGCGACATAGCATGTACGAGGAAAGAGATGTTTGGGTCCCGAAACGGTGGGAGCCACTCCCTTATACGGCTCCACGGTCCCCACCACCTGTACAGGTACCATCACTAATCAAAAAAAAAATTGCTTTTCTTCATTTTACCATGAGTTTTTGTCCAAAATGCAGCAACATGAGTCGGTGGTCATGGACTTATTTGATACGCAATATGTACAACGGCTGTATGATAGCCAACCGCCGGAGCAGCAAATTGTACAAAGCACTGAGGTACAAACATGATTTAAATGTATATATTTAATTATATTATTTAAATAAAAATGTTATTTGCAGCCCATAGTGTCCCGATGACCCAATCCTACTGAAGCTCCACACATGTTTGATCCCGCGGATGCATTCCGAAGAAATTTTGAGAATTTCATGAAAATGGAAATTTCTGCCAATGTGACGGTTTCACAGCATAAGCTCTCTCACGGATTTTTCAAGAACCTTTTGGATACAAAGTTCGACATGGGCCACACAATGATTGATTTGTACTTATGCTACCTCCGGCAGAGGCTTCAAGCGCCTGACCGTGACGTGTTGTCTACACCCGATGCACGTTATACCGTCATAGCGGCTTCGTCAGTGTTCGTAAGTATATATTTTTATTTTTTTAAGATATAATGTGTTTGTTTTTACTAATTCTCCTGCTAATGTGTATATATTATGACAGACGGCTTTATCCGGAGCTTGGACTTCGAAAATTTTTGAACCCGATAACGAGTTCCATGAACGGTACGAGTTGAACTATACTGAATGGATCCCTATAAAGGGTTTAATGGATGTCGTTTTTGGAGACGATACGGGAATTGGTGTCGCGAAGATTCCGTGGTTCGATGCCAAATTCGTAAGTTATAGTAATTTGCTAATTATTATTTTTTACTAATTTGCATTATTAATATTATCTTCTTCTGCACAAATATTCCAAACGGGAAGCACTGGAACGTTGCACTCTGAAATCCGCACCGTTTTTCAAATGGAATAGAGCCACAGCAGCATAAAGTTCGTCTTTCGAGCTAAACATCAATCCCGCTTGCAGACTTTCGTCTACAACCGTAATCAGGTTCTGCGACGCTACTGAATCTGATACATCAAGGGGAACAACAGGAAGTAGCCAGTTGCTTGCTGCTTCTGTGTTGTCGTATACAGTTTCGTCATTTGTTCGAGAACAATTGACTGGAACTAGCAAAGACATAAGTTGACTTACGCCACCCTCCCTCCGAATCCATGCAGCAAAATCTTGTAACGAACAATTAATCAAGGCAGAAGGAATATCTTCATCCTCATCATCATCAGATGATGAGTCCAAGTCCGCCTCACCATCTGAATCCGTCTCCACACGAACATTCCTTTGGGGACCTTGTCCGCCATCATTACTTCTACTTCCTTGCCCCGTAAACCAATTAGGACCCCCGAAATTAGAATTATCTTCGGGAAATTTTTTCGGATTCAGAACACTGAATTGAGGATTTTGCACTTCAGGATACACAACAAACACAACCGGCTCTACGTCGATAGAGCACAGTCGCATAAGATCAGTATCATGGCCCATAATGGCCTTCATCATCCGGCCGGTTCGTCAGGAAGCAGCAGTATAATAAATAAAGTAGTTGAAAGGAAGGGAATAAGCAGCGAGTCACCGATCAATGTTTTGTCGAAGATATTCGAGAGAAATATTGTTTGAAGGAATGTAAACAATGAACTCATGCCCACCGACATAATTCGACTCTGCATCGAATTGGCCGTTCAATTTCACAATAATTGATCGAAAATCGGTCATTTTTGTCAAATTAAATTTGAAGAATTGAGAAGATTGGAAGTGGAATGACAAAAATTTTCTGTGAATCAAGCAAATCGGCCATCCTACGTCTTATAAGGAATTTTTCTGAAAAATTTCACGTGAAATATCCAAGTCTACTACGCATTTCAACATAGGCCCCGATCGGCCCCCATCGGCCACCCCATCAGCCCTGGGTTTCGTGCATGTGCAAGTCATATCCGACTAGTCATTTCAACAGATAAAGCTGATTTGAAACTGCACCTCCCACAGGCCTTGGATCGGCCCGCCATCGGCCCTACTGCACATTTGCAGGAAAAGTCTTGCAGTGTCTTGTCCAATCCTGTCTCGAAGGAGGGCCTTAGGGCCGATGGAGGGCCGATGGATACCCACCTTCGGCCCTCCTTCGGCCCTTCTTCGGCCGATTGGTTGTTCGGTCGTCGGCCTTTTTTCTATCGGCCGATGGCGGGTAGGGCCGATGGACACCACCAATTCGGCCACCCATCGGCCCTTCGACCCTATAATTTCAACAAATAAGGTTAAGTGGCTCGGCCGATGGGGAGAATTCGGATGTTTTCATCAGGGCCGATGGAGGGCCCATCGACCCCCCCCATCGACCCCCCCCATCGGCCCAGCGCCGTATAAGGACAAAATGACTATATTTGTATTTTGTTTTAGACGATGGCTATAATTGTTTTTGGATTGATACTGTTCGGCTACTCATGCAAAAGCCTCTATATATTATTCTAATACTATTTATTTTTGAGTAAATTGTTATATTAGTCACCCACTTTAACATTCACATTGATTTATCATCTTTCAATTGAATAAGATAGGTTTAAATATTATAATTTTATCAGTCATATTAATTTTTCCCTTTGCCTCACCTTCTTTTTCTACTCATGGTTGCATCGTAGCATTAATTTTGATACAATAACGACATATATATGTTTATTTGATTAATTTTCTCCTTTAATTAAAAAATTGAGGCTCATTAAGCTCTCAGGAAAAGTGACAAAGTCTTGAGAGTTTTGATGATAGAACAAAACCACAAGTTTCAAAATTGAGGGAAAGTGGCACACAAGAGAATGAATATGTCGGACAAAATTAAAATGTTTATGTTTATGTGAATCAAATAAAAGATGGGGGATCAATTTGAATGTTATGAGAAATGTGGAAGGACGAATGTGGCGACTGAATTAAGATATTTAGGTTTATATGATTCTATTAAAAAGTGAAAGACCAGTGTTAACGTTACGGATAGAATGAATAACCATTTAACTATTTACTCTTCATTTTTTTATATCATTTATTAATTACATAAGAATGAAATTTACGCTATAGCTCAAGATTTTCATCATTAGGAAATATTAATAATTGAAATTTCACTGAAAAATCCGACCATCGTATAATTAAATTCACCGACATAATTCCCCACTGTGATAAATGTTTAGAAATGAAAAAAGAAATATTATCATAACTAATAACAATATCTTGTGTGAGACACTGAGACCAATAAAACTAACCGTCTGAGTAACGTGCAATACTTGTGGAACTATATAATATCTTAATTAATGAAGAGTTGAAATAGAGTCCAAAATGTAATGTGAATGTGGAATGTGTTTGATTTTCTTGATAATTAATTAGTATATATTGATGTGTGTATAATACAGCTGGATTTGTCACATCATAAATTGAATGATTCTTGTAACTAAATTCAGGGTTATAGCGTTGGAAAGGGAAAGTCATATCACCATAAATGTACAATACACATGCACTGTTTAATTGAGAAAAAATTTGAGGATTAAACTCAATACGATAGAACTACCCTATAGCAATGAACGTAGCTAGGTCCATCAACTACCTAACGACCAATAATGTCAATTAACTACAATTTCTCTTATTATTACATGTACCATATATATGGGGTCGGGAAATTTGAAGTTAGAGCATCGAGTAATTGATAACCGCTCCTTAACGCAACGTGTAAAAACGAATAGGCAATTGAAATTCCATTAATTCAGTTAAATATTGATCCTTAACATAGCGTGTAAAAACGAACAGGCAATCGAAATTTCGTTAATTCACTTAAGCATAGAGAATGATTTTCGATAACCAAGAAGCGCAAATATTTCAAAAATTGGACGTAATCTTTTGGCAAAACCTAATAGTCTCCAAACCCTAAATCATATATTTATAATGCATCAACTTCTGCTTGGGTGGTAGATCTGGTGTTGAATCACTATTAGAGTCGATCTAAAAATAATATAGTTCTTTTAAATTAAAAAAAACCTAATGGGATAAGAATTTGGATTTGTTGGGTGATGATTCTATCCTCAGCACTGTTTCACTCAGTGGGAAATGATTCTATCTTCTATACTGAACCAAGCTCAGTAGCCTATGTACTCTGAACTGTTGAGAAGATTTGAAGATCCCAAAACCCTATCTGATTGGTGAACAATTCCGTTGTATATGTTGTTTGTCTCTGAGGTTTCAGACTCAGTAGACACTCTGCTCTGGTCAAAGCGCTCAGTAGCTTATTTGCCTCAAAGACCAATGTAGAAGACTCGGTGATCTTTGGACTCGCAGAGCAAGATATCGAGAGAGTCGATCGAACCGAACTCGGCAGGAGTAGTTCATCGGACTCGTAGCCGATCTTCGATAGACTTATCTCATTGCCTATCTACCGAATACAAGGTCGACTCAAGATCGGCAGATAGTCTTCGGGGATCGCCGAATCTTTTGAAAGACAATCAGCATTATCATATACGAGGATGAGAGAAGTCAGCTTCAGCTTGTCTCGAAGTCTGTGCTGTCTCAACCGCTCTATCCGCCTCGACAAATGACAAACATACACGTGTCATCCTACCTACTAAAGCTGCAAGTCAACACTTTCCGAGAAAGGAGGAAAAGGCACTGTTACCTAAGCCAAAAGAGTCGTTTGCTACCAAAAAGAGAGAGAGAGAAGAAGATCGTCTCCAACGGATCTTTCTCAATCTCTTCTCTATAAATAGAGGGATCATTCAAGATTTGAAGTGAGAGAGTTCACGAGCTAAAAAAAGAAACGAACACACACACGAACATTCAAACGAGCAAATTCCAAAAGCCTAAGTCTTCCGCAAGAATCGAAAGAGTTATCTCCGGCGAAAGACTACCTCTAAGCTCATAAGGGAACCAAGCTGAACCGACAATAAAGCATCTAGTATCCAAGCGACGTGACACGAACTTATAGCTAAACCTCAGTTGTTCGTCGCTCTAGAAGCTACATTCTTGTTCTCATCCCTCTAACCCTAAGCTCAACCGATATATCCATAGCTTAGACGAAGGAGTTCACTTTTGAACCCAATCCTTATTGTATAAGGACTCCTTCACTGTTGGAGAAGTTTGTCAAACACTTTAAGTTTGATAGAAGTGTAACCGGGACTTGCTCGCATAATCCCCAAGCCACGGCTTTGTCCCGTGCACAAGCCGACCGAGACTAACTCGCATAATAAATAGCCTCCCGATCTATCGGGACAGTGGACGTAGGATTGTTGATATCCGAACCACTTTAAAAATCTCTGTGTCGTTTACTTACTGTTACATAGATTTTACTGTGCATACTGAACATCTTATTTAAAATCAATTAACTATCTCAGTATACTGAACTTCTTATCTACTGAACTGAGACTTAAAACGTTTTCTCATAAAAACTGATTTGGGCCTACACTATTCCGCGCACTGAACTCTTGCTGATCGATACTGAATTCTGACCTAGTCAGTTAGCAAATCTCAGTCGAGTCAGCCTTTTAGCCTTTAACTCGATTCGGAACGGTTGTGCAGTCCGGTTCGAATCATTTCAAGACGGCATCTTCCCCGAATAGGACTGTTCGTGTTCGAAGTTGAGAAATTTGGATTCAGGTGTATTCACCCCCCCCCCCTCTACACCTGAACTCACTCTCGGGACCAACAATTGGTATCAGAGCAGGAGTTCCTTAAGACTCTTGTCACTTTGAGACTGGTCTATTCAAACGGATCCGGAGGAAAACGTTTTTCACTGCATATCACTCTACATTCATATCATTATTCTTCATGGCTGATATGTCGGTATAAGAATGGTACCCATGTTCTCGGTGGAGAATTATGGAGTGTGGCGAGTCGAATAGAAGCACATCTCGACATCCCTCCATGACGATGTAATCGAAGTGCTTGAAGATGGACCTATCGTTCCCATGATCGATAGTGTTGTAACTCAAACCGAAGGAGGAGGAATGGTGACTGGGAAGAAGATCCCTAAAGACAGAAGTCTCTTCACTCCTGAAGAGAAGAAGCTTCACAATCTAGACCGAGTCGCCAGGAATGCCATACTAACCACTCTTAGCGATTCTTATCTTGGCAGGGTTCAGGAATGCAAAACCGCTAAAGAACTCTGGGATGCTCTAGCGCTACTGAGTCGAGGGACTCAGAAGATTAAAGCGAATAAACTAGCGCTAGAACTCCAAAAGCTGGAAAGCTTGTCTCTCATGCCTGGTGACAAAATCGAAGATCTGAACGTCAGATTTACCAATCTGATGAACTCAATCAATGGGCTGGGAAAGACATTCAGCAACCGAGAAATGAATCTAAAGATACTGAGGGCACTGCCGGACGGACACTGGACACCTTTTGCCACTCTATTGCGACATTCTGATTTAGATGTTGTCTCTCCTGACCATATCTTTTCAGAATTACAGGCAGAGGAGTTTGAGTTCGACAGACCTCAAAGAAAGCTGAGAGCTGAAGCTGACACAAAGATCGACCATGCTTTCAAAGCAACAACAAGACAAAGATCTCCCGTGACGAGCAAGACGTCGAGTAAGACCGAGCCTTCACTCAATGATCTACAAGAAGGAAGTCTCGCTCAGAAGTATGCGTTGCTCGCTGTAAAGTATCAGAAGGAGAAAGAGAGGCGTAGAAGGCTGACTAAAGCGTACCGAGACACAAAAGGTAAGTCGAATATACACCAAAACGCTCTCCCGACTCACAATCTTCCGAATGCGTAAAGAAAGATGACTCAAAGACCCTCAAGGGCTAGTGCAACCAAAGAAGAAAAAGTCATCACTTGCTACAACCGCAAAAAGCCGGGACATTATCAATATGATTGTCCCGAGCTCGTAGTGCCGAACGCGCAAAGACGTAAGGCAAGGAGAGAGAAATTCGCCCGTAAAAGATAATCCTACATAGTCCGGCGAAATCTCGGACGACTCGAAGAGGTCGACTCCTTTATGGATTCATCTCGACGATGAAGCGACCTTCATGGCCTTAGAGCATGAAGCGTATGAATCGACCGAAATGTTCATGATGGCAAGGCGAAGAGGATGAGGTAAATTCTCATGAATCGGTCAACTCCTCTTCACACTACACACACGACATCAAGCTTTCAGTGCGGATGGGAATTTGGACATCACAACCGCATATGAAGATCTCGCTAGATGAACAAATTCAAATGAGTCTCGCAGCTCAAAGAAGACTCTTCGGGAGTTGGATACCCCGAAAGTGGAGAATCGGGAGACTTTCTCGGGAGAGTCGGGTTGCTACCGAGGCCGAAGGACTTGTGTTGAGACTCGGGGAGGATATAAACTCTCCGATGGCCAAGTCTCAAAGATCAAGAAGATCGGATTTCAGTTTTGACCAATGACTTGACTCAGAAAGATACTGAACTGAGTCTGCTGAAGCAAAAACTGTCAGGACTTCAGACCGAACATGATGCACTAAAGAAAAGTGATGATGTCTGGAGGAACCTGATGACTGAGAGGTACATGGGCGCTGAAAAGAAATTGGAGGCTATGCTAGCAAGCAACAAGCCAAAGCACTGCAAGGAAGGACTTGGATTCAGCCAGGGAGCTTCCTCGTCTGCCCCAGTACACTCAGAAGGACGGCTTGCTGATAGGTTTGTTCGAGGAAAGACCATCAATGCTGATATACTGAACCCCCTCGCAAAGAACAAACAAAAGATGAAAGCACCTCATCCTACTCAAGAAAGATTCCGACAACAAGATCAAAGCCAAAGTACCCCGGGTCCATCAAGGGGGGAACCAAAGAAATCAAAATTGGCCGATCAAGATGGACCTCCAAAACCGACACATCCAGATCGCATGGATCATATTATTATGAACCTATAGTCGAAGAGGATCCAAAAGTCGGGAAAGGAAACAGAAAGCCGCACGTAAGGCAAAGGTCGGCGATCCACGACTCGAGAAGATTAGGACTCCCCGAACCTCGAAGCCTCGAAGTCACCCGTGACCACCCAAAGGGTCGATATGTTGACTCTAGTGGAAAGAAGATGTCCGAAACCACCGGGGTTGTTAGACAGATTTGGGTTATTAAAACTAACACCTAAGGACCCAAAAACAAAAATAAAGGGTACCCGAATATAGTTCTCGTTTTGCAGGTGCGCGAGAGACCCATGGTATGTGGACGGCGGATGCTCAAGACATATGACATACCAAAGGAGTCTCATCAAGAATTATATCACCGAAGAAGGACCCATAATTGAGTTCGGAGACAATGCAAAAGGCTATACTAGAGGATATGGAACACTCAAGCATTGAACCGCCAAAGTTCCAAGAGTATCATATGTTGAAGGACTTCAAAGCATAACCTTCTCTCTCGTTAGTCAATTTTGTGATAACTCAAATAGAGTGGTATTTGACGCCGGTTTCGTGATGTTATTGATAAATCTACACGGAAAACAAGTGTTATCGTGTTCGCGCAGAAAGAACATATATGTTGCCGATCGGAACTCAACGGAACCTCGAAGCTTGTCTCGCTGGCAAAGAATGATAATCGAACGGGGTGGCTATGGCATAGAAGACTCAGCCATCTCAACTTCAAGACGCTCAACAAACTAGCAAGAGACACTCTAGCAAGGGACCGCCGAATGAAATATTTCAAGAAAGACACTCAATGAGAAGCATGTCCGAAGGGAAAGCAAACAAAGAATCAAAATCCAACAGCTTCCATCTCCTTCCACCGATGGAATCCTTCAACGCTACATATGGATTTGTTCGGTCCGGGTCTCCCAGTGACGATCGGAGGCGGGAAATATGCATTAGTGGTCATAGATGACTACTCGCGCTACACATGGGTCATATTCATTGCCAACAAGTCCGACGTCAAAACAGAGTTACCAACGCTTCGAAAAGGCTCGGTGTCGAGAAGAACACCAAGATCGAAAAAATACGTTCGGACGCAGGAACCGAGTTCCTTAATTCCATGGTAGAAGAGTTCTCGCGAAGCGTAAGGAATAGAGCATGAGACATCATTGCCCGCACACCTCAAGAAAATGGAGTTGTTGAACGAAAGAACGTAACTCTCAAAGAAGCAACTAGAACTCTACTCGCAGATTCGGGACTCCCATCCAAATTCACGGGCGTATAACGGATACTGCGTGTTACACTCGGAATAGATCTCTACCGACAAAGCAAAGATAAGAGGACACCATATGAACTATGGAACGGCAGGAAGCCTTCTCTATCTTATTTCCATATCTTTGGTTGTTCATGCTTTATCCACAATAATGGGAAAGATCAGCGAAGACTTTTGATAGCAAGTCGATCGTGGAGTATTCTTAGGATACTCTCGGGTCAAGAAAGCTTTCGTAGTATTCAACTATCGGACTCTTTGCGTGGAGGAAAGCCCTCATGTTGTTTTTAACGAGTTTGCTATCGAAGACAGGAGCAATAACTCAAATTCTCGAATCCGAGGACATCGGTAGACAGCCTACAGGATCTAAGCTTAAAGGACAAACCCGAAAAGATCCAGGCTATGTTGGGATGATGATTCGGACGAAGAAACCGAAGACAAATCTATCGAATCTCAACCAGCAGAGCAAGTAGGCGAGCATATTGATTCTCCCGAACGTAATCAATCCCGTGTAACTCGGGTCGATGAAGAAACCCAAGAGGTAATCGAGACCACTACCGAGAATAACAATTCGGGGGAACATCTAGTAATGTTCCCGAGCCGAATGCCCCCGAACCTCGGTGACTCAGTAGACCATACTCTTATCACCGAAATTCTTCAATCTCGTAATAGTACAACCGAAATGCCTAACTCACCTACTATCTCGTGTTGAACAAATTTCGATGAAGAGCTGAAACTTCGTAGATCGTGGCTCGATGCTCACACCGCCGATCTAATAATTGGAGATCCCTCGCCTAATGTCAAGACAAGATCCGGATTCTCGTCAAGGAGAAAGCGCATTATTTTCCTACTTCTTGTCTATCGAAGAGCCTCGGACCATTGAGGATGCATTAAAGGATGCCGACCGGATCATAGCTATGCGCAGAGGAGCCGAATCGGTTACGAGAAACGAAGTGTGGGAGCTTGTAGACGAGACCCCAACATCAACATGTCATTGGAACCAAATGGGTCTTCAAAAACAAGCGAGATGAAAACAACGTTATAGTAAGGAACAAAGCAAGTGCTCGTGGCTAAAGGCTACTGTCAAGTCGAAGGAATAGATTTCGATGAAACCTTCGCTCCAGCTTGCAAGATTGGAGGCAATTAGACTATTCCTAGCCTACGCAACACATCAAAGATTCGGAGTTTATCAAATGGATGTGAAGTCTCGCGTTCTCGAATGGCGTGCTGAAAGAAGAAGTCTATGTGGAACAACCGCCCGGCTTTCAGCAGGGACATCAAGTATATAGACTCAGAAAGGCTCTGTATGGGTTAAAACAAGCACCCAGGGCTTGGTACGATACCCTGTCTGAGTTTCTTCTTCAGAAAGGTTTTCAAAAAGGCACAGTAGACCGCACTCTATTCAGCATTCGACTGGAAGAAGACTTATTACTTGTGCAGATCTACGTGGATGACATCATATTCGGATCAAAGAATGTCATCATGTGTCAACAATTTGAAAAGATGATGAAGGATAAGTTCGAGATGTCAATGATGGGAGAAATGAACTACTTCCTTGGTTTTCAAGTCAAGCAATCTGAAAAGGGAACGTTCATCAACCAAGGCAAATACACTCGAGACCTCATCAAAAGATTCGGCTGCACATCCGGCAAATCTATCAAGATCCCGATGAATACGAATATGAAGATAGATCTTGATAAAGAGGGAGTATCAGTAGACCAAACCGAATATCGTGCTATAATTGGTTCTTTATTATATTTAACGGCCTACACGTCCTGACATAACTTATGCTGTAGGTGTCTGTGCTCGATTTCAGGCGAATCCCAAGCAGAGCCATATGGACTCAGCAAAGAAGATTCTTTCTATCTCCGAGGAACACCTGACATGGGTTTATGGTATCCAGCTGATGATAATATTGAACTAACTGGCTATTCTGATGCTGACTATGCAGGATGTAGAATTGACCGAAAATCAACTTCGGGAACATGTCGGTTCCTTGGCGGCAAAGCCGATCTCATGGTTTTCAAAGAAACAAGCACTCGCAGCTACGTCGACTACCGAAGCCGAATACATGGCTGCCGGAAGTTGTTGCGCCCAAATCCTTTGGCTGAGACAACAACTGAGAGACTATAACGTCATTCGTAATGAAGTGCCGATCTTCTCGCGATAGTACCGGTGCCATTGCAATCACTCGTAATCCCGTACTACACACGAGATGCAAGCACGTGGACATCGACATCACTTCATTCATGACCATGTCGAAAAGAAGGATATCGGGATGGAAAAGATCCATACCGACAAGCAACGGGCCGACATACTGACCAAACCTCTAGCCGAATCCGATTCGGGAGAACTTTCGTAGAGCTAGGTTCTGTTGGACCCTACCGACCCCGTCGGTAAGAAGGTTCCATGAGAGGACCATTTCGGTAAGGAGGGGGAATGTTCACTCTCGCATCGAATGTATTCAGTACGTAGAGTTCAGAAACCATCTACACGAGGTATCAGCTGACTACTATGTTCAGCTGACAGGTTTGCGTATCTCTACTCAGTAGTAATTTATATAACAGTATCTTGCATTTATGGCAAAGATTCAGCATGATATTAATATCTCTTGGTTTGTCTTTATTATTAACGAATATCATTTAATGCACGACATTCCATACATAAGCTTGCTGAACTCTGCGCGCATTTAATGCATGTCTTTTCACAGTTACTACTTAGGCTATTTTACAACTGGCTTTGACTTAGGCGGCATATGCGATCATTACCTATAATATATCTTCTAATCTTGACCGTATCTATAAAGCAGTTTAAACTCAACCTTTGATCAAATAACTGTTCATCTTCCCGTTTGATATATATATTTGATCATATCTTCTCAAACCGCCATTAGCATACTTCAAATCTTTCAAGTCCGAAAAATCCGAGATTTGCAAAAGCAATCCTTACTTACAACTTCATCTTCATATCTTATCTCGATTTTATTGGTATGCTTATTAGAACTGCATTGTATTCTCTCGTTTCTTCGTATCAATATATATAAACTGTTGTATCTAAAACTGATACTAATAAGATTCTTATGTAACAGGTACTATGGCGAACATAACTGTCGATGCCCCTCATAACATGGAGGACATTCTTGCAAAAGGCCGTATCTGGTGCGAACCAGTCATGGAATTCGATGCGTGCGACCTAGACTACATGGATGAGATCTTCGCATCTCTAAGGGAGTCCGGTGCCGGAGAAGTTTCTTTCGAGGAAGCCAACGTTCTTCCTTCCTCGACAGGTGGCTGAGATGTACCTCAACTCAGACTCCATCTCTGGAGACATCATTGGGAGGTTCAGAACTTACTCCATCAACAATGCTTCCCTACTGCTGAAACGTATATCTATCAAGGAAGCACTGAAGAACAGCTTTGACTTGCCATCTGAAGGAATCAACACCGTAGGCTACAATGACGACTCGGTAGACGAGTACCTATCCATATTCTCGCGGAAAGCCAACAACCTTCGTAGCCTTTTCCCAAGAACGCCATGCTACCACAATACAGAGCCTTGGCTTACATTGTCACTCAGCTGCTGACAAGCCAAGTTGGCTCATTCGATCGGGTCTCCCGACCTAAGATCCAATTAATGATGGCGATATACGATGGCGCTAAGATCAACTCGGACGGATTTCTTCATCCGAGAATTCATGATCCAAGCGGCCAAGTTTGACAAGTCAACATGCATCCCGAGCGCGAAGGGGAAATTACCAGTATGGGCCGAAGCTCTCAGTAATGATTGAAGACCACTGTGGTTCAGATCAAGTCACCTTTGATGAGAAAGAGTACTTCAATGTGAAAAAGGTGCGCTTCCATAACAAGTCCGTCGCCCTTCGGCAGATAGGGTCAGTCCCCAAGCTCAACGGACTAAGCCTCGCAGAGCCGCACCTTCAAAGAAGAGAACACCTCCAAGAAAAATATCTAAGGCACTGGCTAAGAAACCGAAGAAAGCCATCCCAGACGTGCCTGCTGAATCCGAGGTATCTCCCCGAAACTCTTGCTTTGAACGGGCTACTCAAGAACCTATTCAGCCTTTGCGGCTAATAGATGAGCCAGAGTCTTCTGAGAAGACTCAATCAGCGGAGAAGGGAGTCTCCACTGAAGAACCAATAGAGATGGAACAAGGGGAGGCTACTGAAGCTCACAGTGAAGAAATTCAACGCCTAGACAGCCCCCTCACAGCTTCCTCCACTCGGCGATATGCCACCCGCCGAACATCGGACTTCTCCAATCGACTTGGAATCTGAGACGGCGTCTGAAGAAGAAACAATCAGGATGGAAGCGTCAGTGATTCTATCCAGAGCATCCCGAGAAATTCTTCAACTGATTCCGGAGCTTGCTGACTACTCCGATCTGATGCTTATTGCCAAATCAGCAAGACTCCACATGTTGCTACGACATCAGGAGTGGCCTCGTCTACAACGCCTAGTTCTCCACTTTTCCTGTCAGCAGCTTCATGAAGAAGAACTGAGATTGAGGGAACAAATAGGCTATTCAGAGCTTGAAGACCTCAGCTCAATGGAAAATTTGAGGGTTGCAATGCTGGCAATGGTACATGATCGACAACTTGCCTCAGGCCCAGCACCCTCAGATGGGTCAGACCATGACGACCCACCCAGTGATTCGAGCCCCCGGAAAGCCTCGATGAGGGAAATCCCAGGACAAGGATAAACATATTGAAGAAGCTCGGCGTCCGCTCGGTATCCTTGGACTGCCGAAGTCGACGGGCCGGTACCTCGGCATCCACGAGCCCGCTCGGCTCTTGTTGGAGTCCGCATTCGAGGTAGCGCCCGGCCCGCATCGTCGACGTTCCAAGTATGTGGCGAGGGCTATTAAAAGCCAAGGCACTCGTAACCGTGCCCTCGCCAAGGCGAGCCCACAACGTGTGGAAGAAGACTGCCGAAGAGCTTCAGGGCCGAAATCCTCTATGTCCCAATCAGCCCGCCCCGATGTCTCTCGCCATTGTCACTCAAGCACCGGCTCAGAGCCAGACGAAATTTGATGATCAGCTCGGGATCTTCCAGGAAGGACAAGCTAAGCTTCTTGCGAGTTCAAGGCATCTTTGTCTACTCATTCCGAGTCCTTCGTCGAACAAGCCCAGAGCCACAAAAATCAAACTTGAAAACATTCAGTTGATCGTGGAAGATAAGATCTACCGAAAGGCCGAAAGAGTTCAAGGAAGCGGCCGACCTCTCACACCAGGTAGCATAAGGTAGATCTTGCAACCGAGAGGAACGAGCCGCATGCGGCTCGACTAAGATCAATGATCGTCTTGATGATCTGTCAACCTCTTACAAAAAGTCCGGAAAGGTCGGTACTCATCCCAACCCCGGCCGCAATTGATGATGCCAAAAAGGGGGAAGGAAAAGAGAAGGAAAGAAAAAAGGAGAGTACCGGAAAGAAGAGTACCGAGAAGCCGACCCCCACCAAAACCGAAAAATCTAAGGGTACAAAGAACTCGGAAGAAGACTCGATCGAAATGGGTGAGGCCCGGGGTGTCCCAGTGCGAGCACACCCGAGACCGGCCCCAGTGGCTCGGGAACCCAAGCTGCTCATGCGACTCGACTCCCACCGATATCATTAAGGAAGTCGCAGAGTATGCCGAGGAGGCTGGCGAAGATTCGGATGAAGAGGAAACACCTCTCCCTCCACCTGTTCGTGGGCAAAGGCAAAAAGATACTGAAACTCCCGACCCCTCCAAAGCAAAGAAAACGAAACGATACATCTCAGTGAAGAGGAGGCTCGGATTGCCACCGATGAAAAGTCGGCAAGGGAGATTGGCCGAGGCGTAAGCCGCAAACAAGCCTAAGTCTAAGCCTCTGTGAAAAGAAAATCTAAAGCTCCAAGCGAGAGGAGGAAGAAAGCCTCGCCGTGCTACCTCCAAGGAAGCTCGGGATCGAAGACGATGATGACAGGGGAAAAGGAGAAGGAGCGAGAGCGGCGAGAGACGAGAAGCGTGGTACATCGAAAGAAAAATCAAGTACCCCCGCCGACTCGAAGATGCCTCCCGAAACCTAAAGAGCTAGATGATGAGACGAAGCCATATTCGCCCGGATGGACAGTACTTATATAGAGGCGAAGAGGCGAGACAGATCGAGGCTACGAGAAATAGAATCCACTTAGCCGATCCGGGAAGCTCTAAGGAAGCGTGCTCGAGGAAGAAGCCAGGCACGTGAACTCCTGCTAAAGCTGACATTCCCTATCATTACAGGAAGTTCAGAAAGAAGACCACTGATCTGAAATCTCACAGATGGCCGAGAACAGACGAGTGGATGCCGGCTTAATTCACTCAGAGATGGGAAAATTCGAAGATTGAGTTCATCAAACGCTATTATTTCCGGAGATTCGGCCGAACAAGTCTAGAGAGTGAAGCTTATGCTTGAATGGATGATGCTTACTTGAAGCGGATCTCTACATCCACTTGTATAATGCCATTTCGTAAGGGAAAGAGATTCGATTCCCGGACCCGTAATCATTCCACCTCCAAGAAGAATGGATGACTCAATTCATGTTGCGACTATTGAAGCTGAAGTGAAGGACGCTGCTGATCAAAGATTCTTACAAGATGATAACCCAGCTGACTTCGCGGAATACTTGAAGCTGAGAAAGACCACGCACCGAATGTATGGTGTGCCACTACCTGAGACACAATCGCAAGGATTCATGGACCGGATTCAGCAGTTTAGGCGCCCATAGTCTTAGTATTCTCTCTTCATAGTCTAGCAAGATTTGTAATGTACTAAACTGAATCACTCTTATATATACAAATCTTCTTTTGGCTCTGACTACAACTTGTTGTCTAAATAGCCGTGTTTGTCTTATGCTTTAACACTCAGAATCACTAAAGTGATTACTGACACACACTCACTTTCTTTATTACTTGTCAGTTTATTGCTTTGTTAGATTTTGCTAGTATTGCTTCTATGTAATGGGGGAAATTATTTTTGCCCTGTTTTTCGATGTCTAGAATCGATGGAACATCTCCTCCGATCTTACTTGTAAAATTGTAAGGAGATTTGTTTCTCGTCTGTTTAGTGTTAGCATAGATGATAGGTTTTGGCATCATCAAATAGGGGAAATTGTTGGGTGATGATTCTATCCTCAAGACCTTGTTTCACTCGGTGGGAAATGATTCTATCTTCTATACTTGAACCAAGCTCGTAGCTTTATGTACTCGAACTGTTGAGAAGATTTGAAGATCCCAAAACCCTATCCGATTGGTGAACCATTCCGTTGTATATGTTGTTTGTCTCCGAGGTTTCGGACTCGGTAGACACTCTGCTCCGGTCAAGGCGCTCGGAGCTTATTTGCCTCAACACCGGTGTAGAAGACTCGGTGATACTTGGACTCGGCGGGAGCAAGATATGCGAGAGAGTCGATCGGCCCGAACTCAGCAGAGTAGTTCACTGGACTCGTAGCCGATCTTCGATAGACTTATCTCAGTTGTCTATCTACCGAATACAAGGTCGGACTCAAGATCGGCGGATAGTCTTCGGGGATCGTCGAGAATCTTTTGAAAGACAATCAGCATTGTCATATACGAGGATGAGAGAAGTCAGCTTCAGCTTGTCTCGAAGTCTGTGCTGTCTCAACCGCTCTATCCGCCTCGACAAATGACAAACATACACGTGTCATCCTACCTACTAAAGCTGCAAGTCAACACTTTCCGAGAAAGGAGGAAAAGGCACTGTTACCTACGCCAAAAGAGTCGTTTGCTACCAAAAAGAGAGAGAGAGAAGAAGATCGTCTCCAACGGATCTTTCTCAATCTCTTCTCTATAAATAGAGGGATCATTCAAGATTTGAAGTGAGAGAGTTCACGAGCTAAAAAAAGAAACAAACACACACACGAACATTCAAACGAGCAAATTCCAAAAGCCTAAGTCTTCCGCAAGAATCGAAAGAGTTATCTCCGGCGAAAGACTACCTCTAAGCTCATAAGGGAACCAAGCTGAACCGACAATAAAGCATCTAGTATCCAAGCGACGTGACACGAACTTATAGCTAAACCTCAGCTGTTCATCGCTCTAGAAGCTACATTCTTGTTCCCATCCCTCTAACCCTAAGCTCAACCGATATATCCATAGCTTAGACGAAGGAGTTCACTTTTGAACCCAATCCTTATTGTATAAGGACTCCTTCACTGTTGGAGAAGTTTGTCAAACACTTTAAGTTTGATAGAAGTGTAAACTGGGACTTGCTTAGTATAATCCCCAAGCGCCACGGCTTTGTCCTGTGCACAAGCTGACTGAGACTAACTCAGTATAATAAATAGCCTCCTGATCTATCGGGACAGTGGACGTAGGATTGTTGATATCCGAACCACTTTAAAAATCTCTGTATCGTTTACTTACTGTTACATTGATTTTACTGTGCATACTGAACGTCTTAGTTAAAATCAATTAACTGTCTCAGTATACTGAACTTCTTATCTACTGAACTGAGACTTAAAACGTTTTCTCATAAAAACTGATTTGGGCCTACACTATTCCACGCACTGAACTCTTGCTGATCGATACTGAATTCTGACCTAGTCGGTTAGCGAGATCTCGGCCCGAGTCGGCCTTTTAGCCTTTAACTCGATTCGAAACGGTTATGCAGTCTGCTTTGAATCATTTCGATGCGGCATCTTCTCCGAATAGGACTGTTCGTGTTCGAAGTTGAGAAATTTGGATTCAGGTGTATTCACCCCCCCCCCTCTACACCTGAACTCACTCTCGGGACCAACAGGATTAAAAGGAAATAAATAATGGCAAAAAAAAATTTAAAAATATATCCAGAAAACAGTGAATTGCCATAATCGTCCATCAAATGATCTCAGATAGCGGAAAGCGTTAAATTTATTATAAATTAAATAGAACGAGAGAATAAAAGAGAGAACGGAAAATAGATGTGTATTATTATGAGGGTGGAGACCTTTATTTCTAGAGTACAAGATGAGCTTTTGGGCCAACACAAGATGGGCTAATGGTCTGCTAGGGTTTACATATGGTCAATCTATATACGGTAGATATTATTTACAACACTCCCCCTTAATTGACCATCCTTAAATAGAAATTGATGTCTCATCAAAACCTTGCCAAAAAAATCCAATTGGATAAAAACTAGTCGAAGGAAAAAGAGTACAACTGCTGCCCCTCAAAATAATCATTTAAATCCTTGAATCGGCGCATGCCGATCTTGTGTACCAACTTCTTGAGTGTTGACGTCGGTAGTACCTTCGTGAATAAGTCTGCTAGATTATCACTCGAACGTGTAATGCCCCGACCTCCACGAAGGATCACAGAGGTCGAGTCGCCACGGAAAGAATGATATAAAACATATTTTCATACCATTATTGGAGAACTGGAATATTTTTCTATTTTAAAACACATAATTTAATGCGGACCATTTGTAAAATGATTAAACTTGTATTTAAATATGTTCAGCAGGTACTTCAGTAGTTATGAGTTTCAAAACAAAACATAAACATCCATTCACGAGTCTAAAAAAAAGTACAAAACGATCATGGCAGAAACCCCCTCCTCATCTCTTTTCCGCCGCCCTTGCCGCTCAACCTGAAAACGTTTGAAAACAATTGGGGCTGAGCACTAGTTTACTCAGTGGGCAGAGCAGTTTGAAAATATTTAAAACAGTTTATTCATGCATGAGGTATGACTTGGAGGGTTTTAAAAAGGAAACTGCTCCAAGCATACAAAACATTTATTCTTATGGGTGCGCACATCTGTGTCACATTTCTTGTTACTTCTACCACTTGATTCTCATAACTTAGTCCTTGGCCCTCGAATCGGAACTCGAGGGTCCCTCATATATTGTTAGTACTTGGTACACAAAGATGATCACTCTTTGTGTTACTAACAAACACGTGTACACCATTATTAAATTAACCCTCATCTAGCATGTTAGGCCAAATGAAAGCCTTGATCGATCAATCACGCAGAAGCATTAAACAGGTAAATGCACAAAAACTTTCATGGATAAACAGATTTCATAGAGCTTACTAACTCAAAAGATAATTTTTAGAGAAATATTACCCACCTCAAAATTCACTGATTTGGTTTATGCGTATTCCTGACACCGGGGCTATAGCTCTTCCACAAAAGGTCCTACAACCATATTCTAAGTATTAACAACTTGATCTAGCAGTCAGGTTACAATTCATGATCTATATAATGAAGGAAATATTAGGTTAGAAACGATACCTTCCTTCTACGTATGTTGTCGCGGCTCTGATTGTTGCTCGTGTGTCAGATCTTCTGATCTGTGTCCCAGCCTTTTTCTTCCTCTGGGTGGTCAGAGAACTGAAGAAAATAATATTTTGTCTCTCCCATTCTCACGCCATGCGTGTATAATTTTATGAATATGTGTATTCTATTTCTGAACAGAATACTAATATATATAGGCTTCAAAAGCTAATATAATATTAATATATTTGTAGCTCATTAATTTAATTATATTTCTAATGGGCTTCCACATAATTAGCCCATAATATAATTAATTAATCCACTAGGCTACTAATATTTATCAATTAATTGGTCCAGCCAATTAATTCCAGATAAATAACATTATTAAATAATGTAAAAATACATTAATCCATTAATACATTAATAATGATTTCTGAGAGAATAAATAACTATGCAACTAATTGGGCAGATCAGGAATCTAATACAAGAAATAAAGATGGGCCTCAAATTAATTAATTATCCATGCTCAGCCAAAAGCAAAATTAATTAATAAACACAGATTCATTCCACTAGAGAATCCGTGCTGACTTACCCCTTTGTCCCAAATTGAGCAAGGGCTTGTATTTTAGACTTAATCGATCTTCGTAGTTAAGATAGAAATATCCGTTAATTAATTAAGCTCACTGACAGCTTAAATTAATTAACATCTTATATTCCTGAGTAGTACCACTTGACCTTATTAACACACCTGAACTTAATCAACCGGCCGGGTTTAGTGTGCTAATCCTTTCAAGTTCCCTAGGGATATTATCAACCCATTTTACTAGGATACGGCTGCAAGATACAGACAACCAGCCTGAGCCACAAATAACTACTAACACCCAAGATACGTAGATCCGGTCGCGATGACGTTCACCATAGTAGGTCAAAGTGATAGATAGCCAAATGCACTCAGCTGAAGTCTTACCAAGCTTAAGACCAGCTAAGTCACCGAGATCTTGGTTCTCCTCTAAGGTCAGTTAGGAGAACACATATCACTGTGATCCGTCAATACACCACCTTCAGTGTACCAGTAAAGACAAGCAGCTAAGACAAGCCACTTCTTATCTAAACTACTACTTAAACCGACAACTTATCCTGAAGTTGTCTCAGCTGTGATAACTGTTTATATCTTGTCAGTTCAACCAATTTGTGTTGTCTTCTGTGATACCCGACACACCACACAAATCTAACTTTTATACAAGATAAAGGATAACATATGCAAATTTATCTATTTATCAGATAGGAGAATAAAATAGTGGTAGGGACAAAACACATTGTATACAAGCATAAAATTTGCTTCCAGTATACAAAATCCCAACAATTCTCCCACTTATACTAAAGTAAACTTTTAGTATACAATGTGTCAGTTCTAGGTACAAACTAGTACTCAGCTATATCTCAGCTATCTAGGTACAAACTAGTACCCAGCTATATCTCAGCTATCTAGGTACAAACTAGTACTCAGCTATTTCTCAGCTATCTATCCTATCTATCACTGCATCTTCTCCCACTTATACAAAAGTTTATGTAGTCCTAAGTGGGGAGCATCTCTACCATCCCGAAGCCACGAACATGTTTCTCGTAAGCCGGGAGTGTAAGCTCTTCGTGAAAGGATTAGCTAGGTTGACTTCAATTCCAATTTTGTCAATCACCACGTCACCTTGATTTACGAATACTCGTATAATGTGGTACTTTCTGTCTATGTGTTTAGACACCTTGTGTGATCTAGGTTCCTTAGAATTTGTTACTGCACCCGCATTATCACAATAAATCGTGATCGCCTTTGGCAAATTCTGAACAATATCAAGATCCAGGAGGAAATTCTTGAGCCAAACTGCCTCTTTCGAAGCTTCTGAAGCATCCACATACTCTGCTTCCATGGTTGAGTCCGCAATGCATTTCTGCTTTGCACTCCTCCATGAAATGACTCCACCTCCCAAGGTAAACACATAACCCGAGGTAGACTTCTACTCATCTCTGTCAGCCTAGAAATCCGATTCTGTATAACCTAAAGACACTAGACTGTCTGACTGGTAAACAAGCCTATAATCTCTAGTTCGTTTAAGGTACTTGAGAATATGCTTGACCGCAGTCCGGTGTTCCTTTCTAGGGTTAGACTGATATCTTGAGACCATACCTACAACATATGAGATATCTGCTCTCGTACAAGGCATTGTATACATGAGGCTACCGACAGCGGAAGCATATGGTACTAGTCTCATACTTTCTATCTCTTCAGGCGTTTTAGGGCACTGATTCTTAGATAGAAAAATGCCATGTCTGAAAGGTACCGAACCTCTCTTGGCAGTTTGCATCCTGAAACGAGCAATAACAGTATCAATGTAGGACGCTTATGACAAGCATAATATCCTTTTCTGGCGATCTCGAATAACCTGATCCGAAGGATGTAAGCAGCTTCACCTAAGTCCTTCATTTTAAACTGCTCGGATAACCATGTCTTTACGTCTGATAACACTTCAACATTGTTGCCAATGAGAAGGATGTCATCTACGTAAAGTGCAAGAAACACCACTGTTCCATTAACACAGATGTAGTACACGCACACCTCGTTAGGACAGGATACAAAACCATAGGATTTGACTACCTCGTCGAAAACATTGGTGCCATAACCGGAAAGCTTGCTTAAGTCTATGAATAGACTTGTTAAGCTTCCAAACTAGATGCTCTTAGCCCTTCTTCACATAACCATCTGGCTGTTTCGTGTAGATGTCCCTACCTTTTTCAAGGTGACCATTTAGGAATGCGGTTTTGACATACATTTGTCAGATCTCTAGGTTCATGTGAGCTGATATGGCAAGGAGAATCCGAATGGAGTTGATCAGTGCTACATGCGAGAATGTCTCTTCGTAATCGATACCTTCTTTCTGGGTAAAACCCTTCGCCTCTAGCTTGGCCTTAAACGCCATGATCTCTCCATTCGGTGCTCTCTCTTTCTCTTGTATACCCACTTACTACTAATAGTCTTGCAGCCCTCAGGTAGTTCAGTGATCTCGTATACATCCATATCAATTATGGACTTAAATTTTGAGTCCATGACGATTCGCTAGGAATCTGCATCTACATCTCTCACTGCTTCGTTGTAAGTCCAGGGATCCACGGTATCTTGTTCATCTGTCGGGAGATGATCAAACGTCTCCCCAGTGAACATATACCGATCAGGTGTAAAAATCACCCTCCCACGACGTCGAACAGTGTCAGGCGTTGTGTTAACAGATTGTGCAGTTACTCTTAGAGTACTATCTTGCACAACTGGCTGTTCAAGTGGAACTCGACCACCTTGTAATTCCTCAAGGATGATGTCGACTCGAGATTTATGGTTACTAATGTAATCCTCTTCGAAGAATCGAGCGTTAGGACTAACAAGGATCTTCTGTTCTTTAGGATCATGAAAGTATCCCCCCTTCGTTTCCTTCGGATACCCTATGAACAACATCACTTCTGAACGTGATTCCAATTTGTCGGCCTGCCTATTTAGCACATAAGCAAGATAACCCCAAATCCTTAAGTGGTGCATACTGGGTTTGTGCCCGCTCCACAACTCGAACGGGATCTTTTGTACCGACTTGGAAGGCACACGGTTCAACAAGTATGCTGCAGTCTCTAGGGTATATCCCCAAAAGGAAACTGGCAAAGTTGCATATAACTCATCATCAACCGAACCGTCTCTAAGAGACTTCGGTTCCTTCTCTCTGACACACCATTCTGCTAAGGCGTGCCCGGTGCTATCAGCTGGTATGTAATCCCACATTCTTTCAAGTAGTCATTGAACTCGTTAGATAGGTATTCCCTACCACGATCAGATCGTAGTGTTTTGATTTCTTTACCTAGCTTCTTCTCCACTTCTGCCTTGAATTCCTTAAAGGTTTCAAAGCAATCCAACTTGTGGCGAAGAAGGTAAACATATCCATACCTCAAGTAAACGTCAGTAAAGTTGACGAAGTACTCATACGCTCCACGAGCTTGTGTAGACATAGACCCACACAAGTCAGAATGTATCAAACTTAATACTTCTGTGGCTTTATAACCCTTTGCCTTCAAAGGCCTAGTCATCATCTTTCCTTCCAAACAGGTCGCAAGTTGGAAATGGTTCAACTTGGAGAGACTCCAATGATCCATATACCACCAACCTTTGAGTCCTATTAAGATTGATGTGACATAGTTTTAAGTGCCACATATAAGTTTGGTTTACCTTAGAAGACTCTTTCCTCTTCTTAGGATTTGATGATGAGAAAGCAATATTAACAGAACTACGCGGTTTACAAGTAATAGTATATAAATATCCGTTTAACGGTCCACCACAGATAAAATCATCGTCTTTCATGATAAAAACTCAACTATCAAAACTTGATTTATTGCCATCCATGGTGCAGAGTTTTGAAACAGAAATAATGTTTCGCCTAAACTCAGGCACATATTAAACATCTTAAGTACTAAAACAGAACTATCAAAAGATAGATGTAAATCTCCAATGTCAATTGCAGGAACTTTCGATCCATTGACCATAGAGACTACCACCTCGCCATTGCTCAATTGCCTTTTCTGCAAGAAACCTTGCAAGGTGTAACAAACATGATCAGTTGCCCCCGAATCTACTACCCAATCGTGGGTAGAAGAGGAAACTAGAACAGTTTCAGTTACAAGAGCGACTCGCGTTTCTTTCTATTTTGCCTTGACATCTGGATTATAATTATTCCAGTATCCTTTCTTACCACTCTTGAAAAACCTTCCTTTCTCCTTTGACATTCGCATGTCGCCGGTAAGGACCGTCTTCTTACTCCCACTGCTCTTGTTGAAATGTCCACCCTTTCTGCTCTTTTTCTAGTTTCCGCCTTTCGGAGGATTCCTTGAACTACTAGGGATATTCAAGAATTGAGCACTCTTGCCCTTTCCTATAACCTCTTTGACCGTTATCAAAGATCATAGTAAACTCGTTCTTAGACATAGCGGTCCTAAAACAGAAGTTCTTATAGGACCTTTGCAGAGCTTTTAATGGGAGAGGTAAGATATCTCTTCCACTCTATGAAATTATTTAAAAAATTGTTAAACCCGTTAGGGCTTGGTTGGTGAGACTGTTTAGGAACTCGAAAAATTTCGAACAGACATATCTGAAAAATATAATTTAAAAAGCATGTATAAAGTTAATATTTGCACATAATTCGTAATTAACCATCATTGTAATCTTTTGTAAAAACAATGATGTTAAATACTCGAATAGCCCTAGAGATCACACTCGCAAACCACTCAGGTGGGCGTTTACTCGTGTACCCCTAGACCAAACTATATACCTAGCTCTTTAATTCCAATACACGCCTAGGTTCTTAAGACAAATGGAATTAATAATCCGATATTCTGGACCATGTCACTATTAAAACGTGGGAAGGGACTTCGAGGGAAGTGAATTTTACCTGCGGTGACATCTAGGCATTGATCATTAATTTGACCAAAATAGAATCAAATTCTCGAAATTGACATACTTACTCGAACCATGCCGCATTCAATTTGATCTAATTAGCCATCCTATTTAATTATTATCTTCTAGAGTACTCGTGTTTACTAGGCACGCAAGCCACGCATGTGGACGTTTACGGCTTTGCTCCCACTACTCAATAATAATCAAATATTGTTTTGGAAAACTCATCTCACAAAACTTATAGCTCAAAGATGCAAGCAAGCCACGTAGGTGGACGTTTACTCACATAATCTTACTACTTTTGTGTAGAGTCCAATTAATGGAGGTCCAATTAAGTGTTTAATATCCAAATTAATGGAATCTAATTAAACATTTAATTTAAAATTGCTTAGTCTTTTTATTCAAAAGGTTTGTTACGAATCATGCATATCCACATAATTCCTAAAGCATGCAATTTCTAAGCACACATAATAAAACGTGCTCGCGAAAAATAAAATGTGCTTTAATACGACGTAAATCCTATTTACATGCTTTTCTAAGCGCAATTAATCACATAATTGCATGCTAAAGCATAATAATAAATAAATGCGTAAATAGGAAATTTAAAACGTCATTATCGGGCTTAAAAAATAGATAAAAATTAAATCTATCTATTACATTGCCCGATTAAAATACAGCTCTTCGATCTTCAAAATCTTCGAACTTGAAAACTGCGTCGAAAACTGTCATCGCCACATCATCAGGGGGTCTGCCACGTGTCAGACACGTGGCAGTAAGGGCTGACGTGGCGCGCCACGTCAGCCGCCTTCTTCAACAGTAAAAACTGTCGCCGCCGCTGTAGGCCAGTTCTCTACCGGCCGCCGACGTGGTAGTGGTTGCCCGGCCATGGCGACCTAGGAATCGCCGGCCTCCTCCGCCGAAAGAGGCGCCGTTCGGCGCTAGAGACGCAGCAGCCCGCCGCGTCTGCACCTCCGCTGTGCGAGGCTCGCGCCGCCTCCCGCCACCACGTCCGGCCGTACACGACGGCATCATCCCCTCCAGATGTCTTGGGCCGTGAATAACGGCCGCTCGGAGCCGCGCGCCGCGTGCCGTCGCGAAATTACACGCCTTTGTCGCCGGCGAGTTTTACCGCGCAAATTCGCACTCTCCGAGCCGCGATTCGATCAATTGAAAGAGGGGAAACGTAATTGGAACACTTACGACCACCGTGTAACGGATTCCGGCCGAGATTAGTTCCTCAATTTCCCGAATTTCAAACGATTTGCCGGAACGAATTCATAACCAGCAGCCAACTTCAAACGTCGATTTTGGTCGCATCTGGGATCGGATGATCCCATACGACATACAATACAAAGCCTATGTGACGAGGAATCCATCGGTTCAAGCCGATCGAAAATCAGACCCCGGACCCGCCGGGAATCGCCGCCGCAAGATGCGGTGGAACCCTAGCCGAATTAGGGTTTTCTTCCAATTTGGGGCTTTTCTGGATAGCACGACCACTTCTCATTTCCGATGCTATTCCGGACAAACCAAAAATCGGAATAGGTCGTGCGACCTATCCTGAGGAAGCTAACGAAGAAATGAACAAAACTATCCGAACGGATCGGATAAATGCATTTACACGCGCCCCCACGTGCCGTCACAAGTCGGCGTTCGTGATCTGCTAGTTTCTAGGGTTTTTGTCCTTTTCCGTCCTCCCGCCTCGATTTTCGTGCCTCCCGAACCAATTACAGTACAATAACAGTACAATCACATAACATATAGGTCCTATCATCTACTTGTGGATTTTCTCACGAGAAAAACGTTACAACGGGGTCAAAACAGTGGCTCGCAGGCCGCCCCAAACACGAAAATTAACCCGATAATAAAACGTGCTCGCGAAAATTAAAACATTCTTAATAACGACATAAATCCTATTTGCATATTTTTCTAAGCGCAATTAATCACATAATCACATGTTAAAGCATAATTAAAAATAAATACGTAAATAGGAAATTTAAAGTCGTTATCGGGCTTTAAAACACGTAATCCCTAACTATTACATTGCTCGATCAAAATACAGATCTTGGAAACTTCAAAATCTTTGAATCTGGTAACTGCGTCGAAAACTGCATCGAAAACTATCATCACCACGTCGTCAGGGGTCTGCCACGTGGCAGACACGTTGGCAGACCAGTCAGCAAGGGCTGACGTGATGCGCTATGTCAGCGTCATCTTCAAGCTTCTGCCGCTGCCACTGCAGGCCGGTTCTGTGCCGGCCGCCGGCACCCAGGGACGCGCCGGACGACGGCGAACTAGGGAACCGTCGTCCACGCCCGGTGCCGCGGCGTGCGTAGCGCGCGCAGATCTGCGCGTGCGTGCGGCGCGATCGCCGCCGCAGGCGCACGCCGTCGTGCCTTCCCTGATCGTTCCCAGGCCTCCTCCACCCTCTACACACCTCCCCGACGTCGGATTTGTGCAGAATCGCTGCCTGCGGACGCCACCGCGAGAGTTCTGCGCGATGAATCGTGCCCCCGCCGCCGCCGCCTTCGCCGCCCGAATTCTCCCCTTCCGAGCCGTGATTCGATCAATTGAAAGAGGGGAAACGTAATTGGAACACTCACGACCATCGGGTAATGGATTCCGGCCGAGATTAGTTCCTCAATTTCCCGAATTTCAAACGATTCGCCGGAACAAATTCATAACGAGCAGCCAACTTCAGGCGTCAATTTCGATCGCATCCGGGATTGGATGATCCCTTACGACCTATCGACGCGAAACTCATAAGACGAGGAATCCAGAGGCTCAAGTCGATCGTCGATCGAACATCGGACGCGCCGAGAATCTCCGCCGCAAGATGCGGCAGAACCCTAGAAAACTAGGGTTTTCGCTGCGAAAATCAGATTCTTCTTCATCTCATTTTTCGTGCCTCCCGGATCAATTACAGTACAAAAATAGTACAATCACATAACAAATAGGTCCTATAATATACTCGTGGATTTTCTCACGAGAAAAACGTTACAACGGGGTCAAAATAGTGGCTCGCAGGCCGCCCAAACACAAAAATAGCCCGATAACGACGAAATAAAACCTAATCATACATCTAACAGCAACAATCAGAGCCTAAACCTGGCTCTGATACCAATTGAAGGAAATATTAGGTTAGAAAGTATACCTTCCTCCTTCGTATGTTGTCGCGGCTCTGATTGTTGCTCTTGTGTCAGATCTTCTGATCTGTGTCCCGGCTTTTTCTTACTCTGGGTGGTAAGAGAACTGAAGAAAATAATATTTTGTCTCTCCAATTCTCACGCCATGCGTGTATAATTTTATGAATGTGTGTGTTCTGTTTCTGAACAGAATACTAATATATATAGGTTTCAAAAGCCAATATAATATTAATATATTTGTAGCTCATTAATTTAATTATATTTCTAATGGGCTTCCACATAATTAGCCTATAATATAATTAATTAATCCACTGGACTACTAATATTTATCAATTAATTGGCCCAGCCAATTAATTCCAGATAAATAACATTATTAAATAATGTAAAAATACATTAATCCATTAATAATGATTTCTGAGAGACAATAAATAACTAGGCAACTAATTGGGCCAGATCAGGGATCTAATACAAGAAATAAAGTTGGGCCTCAAATTCATTAATTATCCATGCTCAGCCCAGAGCAAAATTAATTAATAAATACAGATTCATTCCACTAGAGAATCCGTGCTGACTTACCCCTTTATCCCAAATTGAGTAAGGGCTTGTATTTTAGACTTAATCGATCTCCGTATTTAAGATATAAAAATCCGTTAATTAATTAAGCTCACTGACAGCTTAAATTAATTAACATCTTATATTCCTAAGTAGTACCACTCGACCTTATTAACACACCTGAACTTAATCAACCGGCCGGGTTTAGTGTGCTAATCCTTTCAAGTTCCTCAGGGATATTATCAACCCATTTTACTAGGATACGGCTATAAGATACAGACAACTAGCCTGAGCCACAAATAACTACTAACACCCAAGATACGTAGATTCGGTCGCGATGACGTCACCATAGTAGGTCAAAGTGATAGATAGCCAAATGAACTCAGCTGAAGTCTTACCAAGCTTAAGACCAACTAAGTCACCGAGATCTTGGTTCTCCTCTAAGGTCAGTTAGGAGAATACATCTCACTGTGAACCGTCAATACACCACCTTCAGTGTACCAGTAAAGACAAGCAGCTAAGACAAGCCACTTCTTATTTAAACTGCAGCTTAGACCGACAAGTTATCCTGAAGTTGTCTCAGTTGTGATAACTGTTTATATCTTGTCAGTTCAACCAATTTGTGTTGTCTTCTGTGATACCCGACACACCACACAAATCTAACTTTTATACAAGATAAAGGATAACATGTGCAAATATATCTATTTATCTGATAGGAGAATAAAATAGTGGTAGGGAAAAAGCACATTGTATACAAGCATAAAATTTGCTTCCAGTATACAAAATCCCAACATATAACACTACCTAATAATTATTAGGTTAGAACAATGTCCTAGCTATAATCTGTTAAACTTGTGCAGAAGGCCTATTTTGCAAGAATTCCACAGACCATGGTTTCACTCCATAAATTATAACATTATATGCATATCTTCGTTAATGAGTCTAGTTTATACTGGAATTGGTTTCGTAACAAAATAATAAGTCTTCTAGGAGTTATCACCAAAATGGTACTCACTGTACTAACAGGGACAGTTTATGTCCTACTATAGTTTAGCTACGAGTTGTGGGACCAAAAGTGATCTAAAAGTTCTGAGATTCAACAAAAGCTTAGGGGACATGCATGTAAATATCATATAAAAATTTCACTCTCGATGGATAAGTGACGGCTTCAGAAAATACAGAACAGTTTCCACCAAAATCCACTCTACCGAATGCATGTCTCCGATTAACAATCGAAAGTTTATAATAAACTGCTTTTACATGCATGGTTTAAAAATACAAAATAAATATTTTAGAAATTACTACGTGTATAGAGTATTTAGGAAAAAGAATTAGGTCAATATCATTTTTGTGTAGTGAGATATAAATATTTTACTAAGCCCTAACCCGCATGCATGGTTTCTCGGCAGCATGAAATTGAAAATTTATTTAAAATATAAAAACATGTCCAAAAATTACCAAAATTTTCAGAGATATTAAAAACATCCTAAAGTTTGTCTCTATAATTGAGTAATTGGCTTAGAAACTCATGGAAGAATCGAAAACCATCAAAATGCATTCTGCCTAAAAATTCGTCCACTCTAGGAGGATTCTTAAACGAGATCTTGCTACCCTATTTGGACCTTATGATATATCTATCATGAACTTATATGTTTACACTAGGAAACACCGTGCATGTAACATGCAATGCATCACTAAGCATACTTGGGTTGTGAGGAACATAATAGAGAATTTAAACAAGGAGGATTACTTCTTATGCCAAGATTTCCACATGCATTCCCATACCCCTTCATGCATGCACGATTTGAAACAAAACTCGACACAACAAGAAGAAGATCGACATTGTCCTACCCCGAGAGCATCATGTCCGTAGAAAAAGGAAAGAAAATGGAGTATAATATAACAAGGTGCTAGAGATGCTTACTTGATGGATTACCCTAGCTACTAAGAACTAATGTTTGCTTCCCTCTCCAAAATTGATGCCACTAGCTAGAAGAGATCTTATTGTAGACTGAGTTTTGAAGTTGGTGTGGGGGATCGAAAGTTGCGGTGAGAATATAAAGGAGTGAAACTAAGGTGACCAACTCCTTTCTCCCTCATGCATGTAGGCCACGTAGGGAAAGGTGGAAGGATGAATAGTGCCCTACCATGCACTATAGTGTAGGCTTCATGATATAGATGTATAGTGTTTCTCAAGTGGGAGGCAATTTTATCCAAGATGCGAAGCATCCTCTCCACGTGGTGATTGGGGATTAAAACTATGATAATATTCCATTAATCCTAGTATAATTATGTAGCTTAGATGCTAATTAAAACATGTGGTGGACTTAATTATTCGTATAATGGTACCTATAATGTCACAAATTGGAACTATATTCTAATGGTAACATAATTTATTATATATTATTGTCTAAAAAAAATTCTCTTGGTACGAATTTATTATCGTCTTATACTAATATAGTCGAAGTCGAATAATGCGACGCGACTATCAAGGCCATACTAACTTATCATGCCACACGTACATGTACATGCATACCATTTCTACAACACGACATGATACTAGACTCGCTCTTAAGGCTTAAATATTGATCTCGGAATACGTAAAATTTACGGGTCATTACAGAACGTATCTATTGGATGTCGATATCGCCATTCTTTTGAAGTTCATGTGTGAAGAAAAACTTGGGAGAAATATGCTTTGTCCGATCGCCTTTGATGTAACCTCCCTCCAATTGCGTGATACAAGCGGCATTGTCTTCATATAACGTTGTTGGATTGTCCTTTGAAGAAGCCAATCCGCACGACTCTTGGATATGACTTGTTATATTCCGTAACCACATGCATTCTCGACTTGCTTCATGGATTGCAATTATTTCAGAATGATTTGATGATGTTGCAGTCAAGGTTTGCTTAACGGACTTCCAAGATATAGCAGTTCCTCCAGGTGTAAAAACATAGCCAGTTTGTGACTTGGTTTTATATGGACCGGATAAATAACCAGCATCTGCATACCCTACTAGAGAATAATCATAACCTTTTAAGTAATATAATTCAAGGTCAATAGTACCCTTTAGATAACGTAGAATGTGTTTAACATCATTCCCATGTCTTAAAGTGGGTGTAGAGCTATATCTTGCAAGAAGATTTACAGAAAAAGCTATATCCGGTCTTGTGCAATTAGCTAAATAAGTCAATGCTCCAATTGCACTAAGATATGGTACTTCAGGACCAAGTATCATTTCGCCATCTTCAATAGGTCGAAATTGATCTTTATGCACATCAAGTGTTCTAACGACCATTGGTGATGATAATGGATGCGCCATATAAAACCGCTTTAAGACATTTTTTGTACATGAGGATTGATGAATAAATAGTCTTTCGGGGACACGTTCAATTTGCAGACCAAGACAGAATTTTGTCTTTCCTAAATCCTTCATCTCAAATTCATTTTTCAAGTATTCAGCAGTTTTATTGAGCTCTTCAAGAGTCCCAATTAAATTCAAATCATCTACATAAACTACTATGATTACAAATCCATTGTTTGTTTTCTTAATGAAAACACAAGGGCAAACATCATCATTTTTGTACCCTTCTTTCAAGAGATGCTCGCTGAGTCTATTATACCACATACGGTCAGACTGCTTCAACTCATACAACGACTTTTGCAGTTTATTGAAAACATGTTTTTGGGTTTTGACTTATATGCTTCAGGCAATTTAAATCCTTCTGGGATTTTCATGTATATGTCACTATCTAGTGAACCATATAGATATGCAGTTACTACATCCATTAAGCGCATATCAATTCTTTCTGACACAACTAGACTCATAAAAAATCTAAATGTAATCGCGTCCATTACCGGAGAGTCTGTTTCTTTATAATCAATTCCCGGTCTTTGAGAGAAATCTTGTGCTACGAGTCTTGCTTTGTATCTCGTAATTTCATGGTTTTCATTTCTCTTTCGAACAAAGACCCATTTGTATCCTACATGGATAACATTTTCCGGAGTTTGAACTACAGGTCCAAATGTTTTCCGGCTTTCAAGGGAATGTAGTTCACCTTGTATGGCTTCTTTCCACTTTGGTCAATCATATCTAGTTTGACAGTCTTTAACAAACCGCGGTTCAGGATCCTCATTTAGAACTTAAAGAGCCATATTAAAGGCGAATTTATCGTCTACGACCATATTTTCTCTCTCTAACATCTTATTAGAAGATAAGTAATTTATTGAGATCTCATGATTTTCAGACGCTTGTGGTTCTTCAGAAACTACATTATTTTGATCAATAATTTCCGTCATTGTTTGGTTTGTATCTCGTGCCTTTCTTTTTCTAGGCACTGAATCTTTGGAACCAATTGGTCGACCACATTTTTTACGGACATTAGATTCATTTGCTACCATTGTTGTTTGTCATTTAGGGACACTAATTCTAGCAGGTGTATTGGCAGCTGGGATATGAGATAGTGTCACTTTTCTTGTATCTACGAAAGCATCAAGAATTTGATTTGTAATCTTTTGCAAATGAATTATTTTTTCAACTTCTTGTTCACATTGATTACTTCTGGAATAAAAATGTGACAAGGTTTTTTCATTCCAAGAGATTTACTTTTGCGTTTCTGGATGTAGGTTTGTTCCACCTGATGTTGGAAATGTTATTTCATCAAAATGACAATCTACAAAACGTGCAGTAAATAAATCACCCGTTAAAGGTTCAAGATATCTTATAATCGAGAGCGATTCAAATCCAACATATATCTCAAGCCTTCGTTGGGGACCCATTTTCGTACGTTGTGGAGGTGCAATTGGGACTTGGACAACACAACCAAAAATTCGTAAGTGAGAAACATCAGGTTCTCTACCAGAAATAATTTGCATTGGGGAATGTTGTTGGTTGACTATTAGCCTTATCCGAACTAATGATGCAGCATGCAATATGGCATGACCCCAAGCCGAAATTGGGATTTTGATTTCATAAGTAATGGTCTAGCAATAAATTGAAGACGTTTAATAAATGCTTCTTGCTAAATCATTTTGTGTATGGACATGAGCAACTGAATGTTCAATCTTAATCCCAAAAGCCATATAATAGCTATTAAATGCTTGAGACTGAAACTCAATAGCATTATCAAGACGAATCCCCTTGATTGGATTGTCTGGGAATTGAGCTCTCAATTTTATTATTTGAGCAAGTAGTCTAGCAAAAGCTCAATTTCTACTAGAAAGCAGACATACATGGGACCATCTAGAAGAAGCATCAATCAATACCATAAAATATCGAAATGGTCACATGGTGGATATATAGGTCCACAAATATCTCCGTGAATTCTTTCCAAGAAATATGGAGATTCTATATTGACCTTCGTGTAGGATGGTCTAATGATTAACTTGCCTTGCGCACAAGCATCACATGGACATTCATGTGTTATTAGAATCTTCTGATTCTTTATATTGTGTCCACATGAGTTTTCAACAGTGCGGCGCATCATAGTTGCTTCTGGATGTCCAAACCAATCATGCCAAAGCAAAAAGCTTTTTGAGTTATTGAACTTCGGGTTCATGACATGGTTTGTCTCAATTGCTTTTATAAATGTGTTATACATTCCGGATAGCAGTCTAGATAACTTTTCTTTGATTTGCTTCTGGTCAGATACAGAAGAATTTATGCATAGATATTCGTTATTACCTTCTGACATCGTCTCAATGTGGTAGCCATTGCAACGAATATCCTTAAAACTTAGTAAGTTTCTTCTGGACTTACTAGAGTAAAGGGCATGCTCAATTGTTAATTTAGTATCATTTGGCAGAATGACACAAGCTCTTCCGGAGCCTTCGATGTTGTTTGATGCACCATATATAGTATTAACATTATCTGCAGCTAATGTTAAATTTTGAAAATACTTTTTATCTTGGAGAATGGTGTGTGTGGTCACAGTGATTCATTTGTATTTTCTGAGACATTGTTTTCAAGAAAAATATTTCTAATCAGTAAAAAACAATCGACAATAATCTGAAGAAAAACAATAAGTTTCAAAAATAATAACAATACTAAGATAGAGTTTCGTAAGCAAATGAAATGAATTAAGTAACAAAGGTTAATGATAAAAGCTCAATATGTCAAAAGTTGCATCAATTGTCTTCTAAAACACCACCACCAATCATGCCATCAACGTTGTCGTTTGGGTCATTAAAGAAATCAGAGACATCTAAGTGAGTTGCTGGATTAGTTGAACCGTCATAGTCGAGGACATTGGTCTCCTTCTTTACTTTTCCCTTGATTGAACTCTAATACAGATCCACAAGGTGCTTTGCCACACGATAGGTACGCGACCAATGCCCATTCATGCCATATCGATTATATATTTCCTCCTTGTTGGATGAATTGTGATTTTTGAATGTCTTAGACCTTTTGTTGTTTGAGATTGCATGGTCGGGTTTACTTTGTCGACGTCCACGCCTACGAACATGACCGCGCCCACGTCCATGTTGGTTTCCACGACCATATCCATGCGTCGCATTGGCTTCAAGCAATGCAGAGGAACCGGTAGATTTTAACTCGTGGTTTTTCATGAGCAATTCATTATTTTGCTCGGCAACTAATAAACAAGATATTAGTTCGGAGTACTTTTTGAAACCACGCTCCCTATATCGTTGTTGTAGGAGCACATTAGAAGCATGAAATGTGGAGAATGTTTTCTCAAGCATCATTTTATCAGTGATTGTTTCTCCACATAGTTTCATTGTGGAGCTAATTCTGAACAATTCAGAATTATATTTACACACAGATTTGAAGTCTTGCAGTCTAAGATGCATCCAATCGTATCAAGCTTTAGGAAGGATAACAGTCCTTTGGTGATCAAACCTCTCTTTAAGGTTGTTCCACAATTCATATGGATCTTTGACGGTGAGATACTCATTTTTTAGATCACCATGAAGATGGTGACGAAGGAAAATCAGTGTCTTTGCGTGATCCTGAGGGAATGTGTTGTTTCCTTCTTTTATAGTCTCTCCTAGACCCCTTCAGATCAAATGAATCTCGGCATCAACAATCCATGACATATAATTTTTGCCGGATATGTCAAGTGCAACGAACTCAAGTTTGGTGATATTTGCCATTCGTGCAACTCTGCACAAGTAAAATAAATTTTTATTAATGTCTATAAAGACTTATGTTTTTCCTTCAGGGATAAACATATATCACTTATATCATAAAGTGTTCTACATGAGCATTAATATTCTTCAGGAATATTAATTATTTGCTACTTCGGGAGCAATAATTTAAGATTATATATCTATATGATATATATATTTATATTTATATGTATAAATATTATAATATGCAGAAATAAAATTAAAAAAAATTAAATACATAAATAATAACTCTTCAAGAGTGTGAAATATTCTTCAAGAATATTAAATTTGTGCTACTTCTGGAGCAACAATTAAATCATTTCAATGAATAAGTTTGATTTGCTATTTAAGAGCATGTGATATTAATCAGGAATATAGATTGTGCAACTTCAGGAGCAACAATTGTGATTTAACATTAAATAAATAAACGAACAAACAATCAAATAAATAAAGGCGTAGAGTAAATGCTCTTCAACAACATGTAATATTCTTCAGGAATATTGATTGTGCTACTTCTGGAGCAACAAATCAAGTTAAAAATATGTTTTGGAATCGCTCTTCCAGAGCTTATAATATTCTTCGAAATATTAATGCATTGCGCTACTTCTGGAGTGACAATATATAAGTATAATGATTTACTTGAAGGGTGTACATGACTGAAAAACAAATAATTGATTTACTCTTCCAAATCATGTACGATAATATAACTATCATTATTATACTAATTCGTATCCGGATTGATGGTTAAGAAAAATAAAGAATTGGTACAAATACTCACTGGAAACGTGCCATAGCACTAAAGGAAAACAATTACACCATTTTTTATTTTTATTTTAAATTAAAAAAAACGAGAATGTAAGAGATGGTTAAAAATTTGATTGTAGACATTTAATTAATGTGTTTACGTGTTGAAGAAACACAAATAAAAAAAATGATTGTTGAAAAAAAAATTATACCTTCCACGGCCGATGGTATGGTATTCTTTTCTTTTGGAGAACTCATTCGTGCTGATAACGTATTATAAACTAAATAGAACGAGATAATAAAAGAGATAATGGAAAATAGATGTGTATTATTATGAGAGTGAAAACCTCTATTTATAGAGTACAATATGAGTTTTTGGGCTAACATAAGATGGGCTAATGGGCTGCTAGGGTTTTCATATGGTCAATCTATATACATAAATATTATTTACAACAAAATTATCATTTTACAGAACGTGTGCGAATTTCACGGCATTCTTAATCCATGATATCCTCTCCCTTTGTGTTATTCCTCTACCTTAAAATATCTAAAGTATGATTAACTATTCGTAAGGTTTAGATCCGACTAAAAAATTATTTAAAAGCTTAAACAATTTATACATGTAGCAACATTCGAAAGATTTTACGAAGAAAAATCACTTTCATTACAGTCAGTGACGGACACAAGGTTGTGCACACCCCGAAAATTGATTTTTTTTGGTAAATTTATATAGAATTTTTTAAAAATTTAATATTTCGCTCCCCAAAACTGTATATCTACACCCTATAAATTATTGCAGCACCCCCGATTGGTAAATCTTCCATTTGATTATAGTTGAGGCTCCATTAATAGCATGGACCGGGTTTGGGCAAACATTAAAACCACAGACACAAACTAGACGTAACCAAAAAGCTATTGCTCGTAGTATAGAATCAAAAGAATCCATATTATCCCATGTGTACTGTATATGGTCCAGCAAGAGAGAGAGGGAGAGAGGCTGTCCTAATCTTTAAGAAGCTGTACAGATAGACACCCTAAAACGTCTTCGGGTGGGGAGTCTCTCTCTCTATCCCTCTCTTCTCTCTCTCTCTCTCTCAATAAAAATCGTCATGAGTTTTTTCTCGGGACAAAAATATATAACGGGATACGGAAAACTAGTACGGTTGCCGTACTTCTCGAAGTTATGTATGGACCACTCTATCCCCTGACCATTCAACGTAAAGCCGTTTTATTACATAATCTCAGATATTTATTACAATCATTGTTCAATTTTTATATTTTCATATATATATATATATATATATATATATATATATATATCCTCCGTCCCGCCCGACATGGCCTAATAGGCTTTGGGCACGATTATTAAGAAAGTGGGTAGTTGTGTGTAAAATGGTATAAAGTGGTGGGACCCATTAGAATTTATTAGAGTATTATTTTAGTTAGTGGCCAAGTCAAGTGGGACAAAGAAAAAGAGGAAAGAAGCCATGTCGGGCGGGACGGAAGGGAGTATAATATAAAATAGTCAAACACTCACGAGTAGAATTTCAATTTTAATATTACCAATGTTAAACTTAGAAATATGCAGTGAACATGTCCTCTCATAGTGAAATTTGTGTTTAATTTTTTTTTCATTTTTGATATAGCTAAATTAAAATTATTTATATAAAATATGATAATTTACAAATTATAGAAAAATAGTGTTTGGGTGTTGTAGTTGTCGGGGGTGGGTCCAAAAGAGGGATGGGCCAAAGGTCGTACGAGCACACCACGCTACCCACCCCACCACTACCTCTAGCTAGCTAGCTCCTTCGAGGCCATGAACCGAAAAGGTTTTACCTTTTGTTGTTTGTTTGTTTCAATTGATTTGCATAATAGGTATGTGTCCACTCACATCTAGTGATAATTTAGGTTGCTCATACGTCACAATTCATTTTTCAATTATTCACCATTCACATCATAATATATTATTATTAATTATACTCCCTCCGTCCCGCTAATTCTGTTCCAGTTGACTTCGGCACGGAGATTAAGAAATTTTAGTTTAGTGTGTATTTTATGAGTTTTAATTGTATAAAGAAAATGACACAGTTTTCGAGGAGTGGTTGGTGGAAAGAAATGAGAATTATCCAGATTTTTACCAGGCTAGTAAAAGGCAATCGATTTTTATTTTTTATATTTTTTTTATATTGTATTTGAAGAAATAATCTAAAGTTTTCAAAAAGATAAAAATCATAATTTTCTGAGTTCGGAGCGGAACATAATCGAGTGGAAGATAGATTTTTGAAGAGAGAGAGTATAAGAATGTGGGGGTTGAGTAGTGAGTAAGGGGGACCCACTTCATTTTATGTTTAAAAGTAATTTTTACTATTTTAGGAAAGAGGACAGTAATAGCGGGACAGTCCGATTAGACAAGTAGGACAGTAATAGCGGGACGGAGGGAGTATTAATGTAGTGTTTTCTCTTTTTTTTCGTTGACGATGAACCTGTAGCCGCTACATTTGGTGCGCACAGGGTAAACCTCGCCCCTGTGCAATAGCCTGCAAACCACACAGAAGAGTTAAATCACTCTTAATGTGACAGGGTGACAGGCTCACACATAGCGTGTCCAGTGAGAATTGAACCCATGACCTATCGGTCCCGGGCCACCCACCTTCACCGCTATGCCATCCCAAGGGGACAATGTAGTGTTTTCTCTTGCTATTTATTTATATTATTGCAAATTAATATTCCATCCGTCTCATTATTCTTTATTTTTTTTTTCAGTTCCACTATTTATGTCTATATCCAAAAAAAATATATTTTATGAACCATAATAAATCTAAACAGTATATCCCACCCTTTTATCACACTTTTCACTCATTTTCTTAAACTTCACGTCGAACACAATTAAGACAATGATTGGATTGTGGGACGGAGAAAGCATAAGATAGATAAGTATTAGTAGTATGCTTAGAGAGTAAACATGCATGCATCGTCGGCAACTTCTTTAGTACACATCATTTCGTTACTATCACCTTTGGATTTTTTTGAATTGTGACTCGATCACGGATTTACGTCCCAATAATTATATATGGTGCGATTAAAAGTGGATGCTCCTTACACATAACAAGACAATGGTGCATTTTTTTCTTACTTTTTATATTCCCTTGAAAAACTGCAAATATTTGACCACCTTTTTGTATGAAGTTTTTCTTTATTGCAATCGATGTAGTGAAATTTACGTGTGATGCTTTTTTTTTAGCAGCATTTTGAACAATAGAAATCTAGATTACTTTCCCATTTAAGACAATTTAATAGTGTATTTGTCAGTTGAAGTATACATAATCTGACAATTATTAGGTTTGGATTCCTTAAACTATAACTAATCAAAATCTTGTAGCAGCTGGTTGTCGGAAAATCAATCATTGATTCACTAATTAAGGTGTTTAAGAGTATAAGACAACAATAATATTCTAGTTAATCATTTAGAATGGGTATTAATTAGTTCGGCATTTACGTTTCCTTTCATAATTTAAATAATGATAAAATTGAGATTGAAATTATTTATCATAGAATTAAATGAGAATTTAACACAAAGCTCACATAAATTCAAGAATTCTTAAATCTATTAAGATAGTGTTTGGAACAATTTAGATACGCTACTTTAAAGCTTTTTCTGCATAAATATTTTTTTCTAATATTTATAATGTATGTTTCTACTTTTATAAAATTTATTATAAGTCAGAACAACAAAAGGTCATAAGTTGATTAGAGAGTGTCTTTTAAAAGCGAAAACCAAAAAAGAATGAAAAAACAGTTTATGAGAATGTTTGCATTATTATTTTTCTAAAATTAAACTATTTTTTAATAATATTACAAACACCAAATATTTTTACTAAGAAAAAGAATTAAGCAATTTTAAGCATATACGTAGGAGTTAAAAATTGTTTATAAAAGCTAAATATGATTCCAAATCTTAATTTGTCATATTAAATCCAAATTAGTGATAAATTTTATTTTTCTCCCTTTTTAGGTAAATGAAAATTACATGGGCATGGGAAAAGCGACGGACAGTAAGGAAAGGGACAGCTCACCTCTTAGATTCGAGGGCCCCACCAAATTTCTTCTAAATCTAGATTCTCTCGCCAAGCGGGCCCCACCTCATATGCCGCACTTTTTTACGATACCGCCCCAGCTAGGGGTAGGGGTGGGCAAACAATTCGGGTTCCCGCGTCCATACCCGTTCCGTTCGGGTATTTTCCATTCGGGTCGGAAAAAATGGGTACAGGTACCCATTATGCGGTTATCCGCAAAAAATCAAGCGGGTCGGGAATGGGAACGGGTTTTATTCTTAGATACCCGTTCCCGAACGGGTACCCATATTAATATACAATTTTTTTTTACATGAGGTCCTCTTGCATAGAGGTGGGCACGGGACGGCGCGGGTACCCGTTTGCATATTTTGTGCTAGCACTAGAGTGTGACTAAACAGTTTTCCACGGTAATTTTAATTATAAGAATCTATGGTTTCATAGTTGATAATCATATGGTCGGTTTTATAATTATAATTTATGGTGAAACACCATTGGAACATAGTTTATAAAACAGATTATCTACTCCTATAGTCCTATTTAGTGATTTAAATATATTGGTATTTTTTAATTTTAATTTATGTTTTTAAAATTTCATTTATTGGTATTTTTTAATTTTTATTTATGAATTTAAATATATTATAAATAGGTGATAATATTTGCGGGTAAGCCCGTACCCGTACCGTATCCGCGCGGGTACCCGCTCTATGCGGGAACGGGAATGGGTATTAAAATCAATTACCCGCAGGCGCGGGTATCCGCAAACGGGTACCCGCAGCGCACCCGCGTCCCGCGCCCACCCCTAGCTAGGGGTGTAAGTGATTCCGCTCTGAACCGCGAAACCGATCAAACCGAACCGAATCAAACCAAAAAATGTGGTTCGGTTCGGCTTCACGGTTTGGTTCGATTTAATTTTTTAGGAACCGTTTACATTCGGTTCGGTTCGCGGTTTCAAGAATTTTTGAACGGTTCGAACCGAACCGAACCAATATCCTATTTTTTAATTTTTTAATTTAATATCTATCTTTCTTATATGAGAATATTATTGGATTTAGATATTAGATTTAAGTTAAGATCAATTATAATATATACTTGAGTTCGGAACGAGTGACATCCTCTAAACTATTATTCTTGAATTATTTATGATTTAAAAAATAAATAAAAAAATAAAAAAGTGAACCGATGAACCGAACCGAACCAAATCATTTATAAGCGGTTCGGTTCGGATCGATCCCGATATTTAAAAACACATCGAACCGAACCAAAACCGAACCATTTCTATGTGTTTTATTCGGTTCCTAAAATACATAAAAATTGAACCGAACCGAACCGTTACACCCCTCCCTAACTGTTGCCGTCGTCAAACCTCTCTCTCTCTCTCATTTTATGTGGGCCCACAATAGTGGCAAATGATCCTCTATCCCAGTGGTCCACCAATCACGCTCTGTCACGCGTGCATTGATGGACCATCAAATTATCACCACACGACACATGTCCTCACCATATGTAGTGGTCCACCACTTGGGTAGAGGATCCTCATCCCACAATAGTGGGCTGTGGAGATAACCTACACCACGGCCCATTTTAGTGGGTTGGTCTTTGGAATGGAAGAATACCGGAATTTTTGGAATTTTTGCTTCTCGTGTCTCAACTATATTTAATTAATGAAAATAGGATGAAAAATTTAAACATTTGATTAGGCATTAATTATATTATTTCTTTTGACTTTAATGCTGTAATAATTGATCGCTGCAGACATTTACATTTTATAGTAGTATTTTTATATATCCAAAAATGTACAAGAAGGTTTCACAATAAAATGAATTTTAGGTGAATTTTCATTCGAAGTTTGGATTCGATTTTGCGGTTCATTTAAAGAATTCAGATGTTTCAAAACCCACAAATTACTCGGGTTACAGAAACTTAATTCAAATACTTTATGCTATAAAATTTTGTATTAATTCTTGATTTCGAGAACTCGCTATCTTAGAATTTGTATGATGGAGTATATTTTACTGTTATTTTAAAATAAGAAGTCTCTTATAAGAACCGCTATCTTAGAGTATGTAGCATGTCCCAACTTCAAAAAAATATCCTCTTACAAAGTCCAATAATCTTTTTGAAAATGATATAGATAACTTTTCAATCAGCAATAATTTTGAATAAAGAGAAACATATAAATGTTAATCATAAGAAAATCATAATCTATTTGAAAGCTTATAAATGTAGTTATCAAAAGGAGAATTAATGATGATTGGGAATATAATGATGGTCATTACCAAATTTTTATTTTTCATAAATTTGAGGTCTATCAAATTGTGAGGGAATTTCGTTAGCAGTTTGGAATTGGGTCCGAGTTGCCCTCTGGTACGTTAGTATGGAATTGATTGTTGGGATTATTAAATTTTAAGCTCTAATAATTAATGCAAAATCCCATCCCAATTATGAATAATATAAAATGGAAACAAGAAAACAATTCACCTTGTTGATCGTGTTTGTTGCGACAGTCATGTTCCAACATACATACCTGCAAAGTCTTAAAAAAGAAACAGTTCCATGTACGGCAATTTTGTTTAAATTATGTTGTGCTAAAACCGACCTCACTAATCATTTTTATATAATCCATCCGAGAATTAAGGAACCAAATGGTCCTCTAATCCTTTTTTTAATCTATATTAATATATTGCCTTTCTCTTTCTTTCTCTTTCCTTATCCAAGAATTAAGGGACCAAGGGTCCCATATTTTTTTATTATCTGCATGCATGCACTGATTAAATGAATAATTCATTGAAGTAGACTTAATAAATGGGAATTTATAACTCTGAATTTTCCCAATGGAATGGGACGTTAGGGTTTTGCATTGAAGAGCATAATACGTATTTACTCCATCATTCTATTTCATTAGTCCAATTTTTTTTTTATAATTTAAAATATAAATCTAATATATTCGAGTGGATTCTCCACTACTTATATTTCCTCAGTCAAATTGAAATAATTCAATTTCTTTTTGGTGCGGTTTTTAAGAAGGGTAGTTGATGTGTGTCGAGTTGTGTAAACTTGTCTCTCTCAAAAAAAATTGTTTGTAATACTTTGTCAATAAAAAAACTGGACAACTTCAATGGGACAGTCTAAAAAGGTATACTGAACTATTTCAAGATGGGAAGAGTACTACTTTACACATAATAAACTAATTTTTAATCTCCGTACCCAAAAAAATTGGATTAATGAAGTGAGAATGAGAAAGTTCCATTCTTATTAATTGAAAAGAAAGATATGCATGATAATTATTGAGTTTTGAAAATAAGAATCTGGACACATGATGGGGACCATATATTCCGAACATATATAATGTAACGCATATGGTGGGGCTTGCCATGCATCATGTCCACTTCATATAAATTTTTTGGAGTCTGCAGTTCTCTCTCTCCCCTCTCTCTCTCTCTTATTCACAAACACACATATGTATGAGTGAAATTGGCTTCACTTAAGTTAGAATTTTTAAAATCACGAATCATAAATCAACAGATTCGGATATGTAACTTCAGTTAAAATATTAAGATTATATTCTATTAAACCTTACGTGAGATTCACTTAATGGAAAATCGAAGAAAAATATGTGATAAAGAATGAATTGGGTCGGCACTTTTAGGAAATCAGATGGTGTAGAACAGAGGCAGCAGCACCGGGATAATGTATTCATGAAGGCTGGATAATACGAATTAAATGGAAGAAAAAAAGGGGCCAATTTTGGGTGTGACGGGTGTCAAGTAGCAGGAATTTAATTAATTCTCCACCGAGTGTCAATTTCGTACATTATGGTTCACATAAATAAATCCACATAAGTTTGTATTATACTCCTCAGTCTCATAATTAATTCTCATTATACTTTCCTTTTCGGACCACCACATATCTATATACATCTAACAATTTTTCTAAAATACCATGTCCAAAAGAAATGAAATAAAAATTATTGGACGGAGTAGGAGAGAATATAATTTTGTATTTCTTTCTCCCATTAGAAATTACACGTTTTTCTTATTAAAATATTCCACTACAAATGACACGTTTCAAAAAAACGGCAAAAATTCTGTAGGCAACATTTAACTATTGAAAATTCAAGCAATCTACACCACACAACACCACTTTCTTGATTCTTGCACCCAAAAGAAACGTTTTTTTGATTCATGCACCCAAAAGAAACGTTTCGTTTCTAGTGAGACGGAGAGTAAGTTTTACGAATAGTTATCTAGATATGTGTATATAAATTTTAAATGGGCCTCCTCGTATTAATTGAAATTAATGTGGCCTATTCTTGTATATGAAAAAACTCTTTCATGGGCTAACAAACATGACCGGGTCCAAATTTGAACATACAAAGCCCAGAAGGTGTGCATCAGATACATAACTTTAGGGTTGTTACGTGAACAAGAATTACTGACACTACCGATTCTGCTACTTAGGCAAAGGTTCTTGAAAATCTAGACAATTAAACACTATTGCATGTAAGAATCTATGATGAAAATAGGAAGAAAAGCAAATCCAAATACTCCCCTTTATCAGTCACATATATAGAAAGCCTCACCAGTTTAACTGGATACCAGATTTGCGCTTCTCCTTCATTGTTCCAACTGATCTCAACCACGTCGAAATCGGATTATCGTAACATATTACCTGAGCACCGAATGGAACATTTGTGCACCCAGGAGCAGCTTCACATAAACACAAGACAGAAAGCAAGCAATATTGGATTTCTACAGTTTGGCGTAATACTGAAGCCATCTAAGCCCTTCTATGTTGAAAGCTTATGACTAAAAACCTAAAGTTCTGGTCTGATCTTCCAAACTAAACAAGTATAATAAGATAGATGAGCAGTAGAGAACAATCTTAATAAAAACCAATAGGGAAGAGTTATTTTCAAGTCCGTAACTGTTTCTATTCGAGTAAATTGTTCAACCAGAACAGACCCCTGTTGTATAAGGTCAAGATGAGCAATCAATATCACAACTAGCAGAATACATATATAACACAACAAACCCAAGCATAGAATAGAATGATAGCTGCAGCAGAAAAATGAGTTGCAGGATGCCGATTTGCATCAACCATGATATGATCATATGAGAAGCAAACTGATTTTCATGAATTAAATATTGAAGGAAGCAAGTAACTTACAAGAAATGTTCGCCCACCATGCTGCAATAAAAAGAGCAGTCTTGCAGTGCTTACTGTACAATACGCAGTCTTCAACTTGCAGAGACCCATAAACGCCGAGCATGCTGAGTTGTGGAGCCAAGTATCGTTACACCTGACAAGAATGGTCTGTTATCTTTTATGTCAGGCCCACATCGGGGCTTGACCGGTTGCAGAACTGGTGTTACTACCACAAGCCATTGCAAGGAAGTTCATTCGATTCACTCACAGATGTGATTGTCTTCCTAAATAATGCTCATTTCTAAGTAACAAGAAATTGAATAAAATACGCAAGCAAAGATATGAGATAGCCGAAACTGAACCAGCATCCCTAGGAGTATACAACTTGCAACTTTTAAGGTGCAAAAGTTGGAGTTGCTATAATAGCTTAACTCAGTTAGCCGGAAGCCCCCACGGTTTTGCTACCTCTTACTTGCAAGCATCAATTGGCGATATAGTATAAAGAGTTAGTGACTACTACGGCCATGGTAAAAGTTGAAAATTAAATAAAAAAAAAGAAAATAGAGAAAAACACAAAATCAATCATATATAATCAAATAATATAAAAAAAAATTGGAGAAGTATTAATTCAATTGAAGCTCAAGGATAAATTAACAGTTTAAAAAAAAAAAAAAATAATTATTCAATTCAAAAACCAATGGTTATTAAATTAATAAAAAAAAACCCAGTAAAAAATTTTATTTTAAAAAATAAGTGTATTCTTTTCACTGGGTATAACATATAAAATAAGAAAAATGACTCAATTCAACTACCCACCAAGTCACCAAAACCGATGGAGAGAGGGGGGGGGGACGGACAAGGGGGGGGGAGAGGGGGGGGGGGGGGGGGGGGGGGAGGGGGGGGGGGAAGAGGGGGGGGGGGAGGGGGGGGGGGGGGAGGGGGGGGGGGGGGGAGAGGTGGTGAATGGTGTAAAGTTTTATAATTATAACAGTAGAGATTTTAAATTAAAAATAAAAAAAAGGAAAAGTAGAAAGTCCGGGGAAGAGATCGATGGAACGGGTACGGATCCCAACGTTCCGTGCTTCATAGTTCTGCATTATGACCATAATGCGAACAAATATGTGGACATACCATCAGGGAAGAGAGTGATCAAGCTTGCAGATTTAACATCAAAGAGATTATCAGGAGTTAATCTAGCAGAATGAGCATCAATCGTAACAAATTGGCCGTAGAACAAGTAATCATCAAGGGCTCTTAGCATTTGACACTAAAGCAAAATCTACCTAGGCAAAAAGAAACAAGCCAGTAAAGAAATCATCATGATTTTCAGGAACAAGAACTGAAAAACATAAGCAGATTCCTTCATTCACTAATAAAAACCATCAAGAAACTGCAAACAGAGTTGGAGACCAGACAAACTAAACAAAGTTTTGTATAAAATAAACCTTGTTAAGCACTAGGTCAAGCTACCAATGGTCAGTGAAGTACAGAATCATCATCTAGACATCTACTCATACCCTCAGAATCTGTAGCTTGTTGGAAAACGCAATCGCCACCCAATCAGGCTGGGAAGACGACCATTGCAGCTGCTCAATCTCCGCCCCGGCAGTATACGCTAGAATTGGGTCTAATCCGCCCTCCACAGGCTGCCCCATCGATGATAGATCCCAAATCAAAGCTTGTGAATCATCGCCAGCCGTGCAAATGTGGCAGGAACTATGCGGCGCCCACGCAATCGCATTCACACTGGCCTGATGCCGCTGCAGCTCCACCACCGGAAGCGTTGGAAAGCGAATATCCAACACCACAACCTTGCTACTATCCATTATGATCGTCGCCATGTATCTCGGATCCTGCTTATTCCACCCGAGCCGCACCAGCGGCGTATCCGGCTCCGAGCTCTCGTAGATTATGGTCGAATGCTCCTTATCCCGCAGATCGAAAACCCTAACCGAACCGTCGGCGGAAACCGAGGCGAAAACCCCAACGCCGCCCCACGCGATGTCATAGACCTCCTTATCGTGCGCGATTAGCTGCGTATCCACCACCTCCTTCTCGATATCCCAAATCGTGCACGTCGTGTCGATGCTCGAGGTCCCAATCCTCCTTGGCTCAGCTTCGTTCCAGTCAAACGAGGTCAGCGGGCCGGAGAACTCGCTGTTGCGGTTGTTGTTCAGGAGGCTCTTGAGCTCCACGCGCCGGCCGCCGTCGGAATCGGAAATCTGCCAGAGTCTGAGGAAATCGGAGGAGGATGCGAGTAAATCGGGGCGCTGGCACTCCTTATCGGGGATGAAGATGAGCTTCGTCGGCGGGTAGGGGTGGTCGAAGGATAAGGTCGGGTCAGATCGGATCTCTCCGGTGGAATCGTCGAGCTGGACGATTTCGACTCGATTGGGATACTGCTCGAGGAGGCTGGCGATGGCGAGGCGGTACTTCTTGTCCTTCCGAACGCTCCAGTTCATGGCGTAGATGTGCCATGGGGCTTCGTAGGTGTAGATCTCCGAGCGCCGCTGCTGCTCGTCCGAACCGTCCTGATTCGGGTCGCTGCTGGCGCCCATTTTCGCCGCGGCTTTGCTTTTCTCTCTCCTCACTCTCTCTGTTGATTCTAATGAAAAAAGAGAAGAAACGCCGCACGAGTAGTCGTACCCTAACGTACTACTTTTTCTATTTTTATTCCATAAAATTAAAAAAAGAAATCGGCGGTAAACAAATAATTCCTCCGTTCTATTCAATTAATCCATTATTTCTTTTTGGGCTGCTTCACTCTATTAGTACATTTTTTTTTTAATTTAAAATAACATTCTTATATATTCTATTGAACTCCACTACTTTATACTATTTTACACACAATAAACAATTTTTTTTAATTTTCGTGCCAAAAAAAAAGTGGATTAATAAAATGGAACGGAGGGAGTAGTAAAAATTTTAGACTTTGGGCTTGAAATACTATTTGGGTTTATTTATTAAAAACCACTACTATGAGATAACATCATCTTTTATACCTTGGATAACTGCTATTCGAGGTATGTTGTAGATAACGTTGTAAAATAATTGAATTGAATCAAATAGCATTCTATTCGATTTGATATTGCAATTCGAATTAATTTATGAGTATTTTCGATTGAAATATATTTATATTTGATACTGATTCAAAATTTATGAAAAAACATATTTCCTCCGTCTCATTAGTAGTGTCCCATTCCTTTTCAGCTTGGTTATTAAGAAGATGGTGTTTTGTGGTGTGTATTGTTTGACTTTTGAGTGGTTGATTTTTGTCCACATATTTCTTACCTTTTTTAGAAATGAGACACTTCTAATGTGACAACCAAAAAAGGGAAATGAGACACTACTAATGAAACGGATGGAGTACTATGTAAAATTAGTATGAAGCAATATTTAATATGTTTAACTTACATATATCTAATACTCCCTCCATCCCTATTTTATATGCATCATTTTTTTTTGTCTGCCCAAATTATATGCCTATTAGCATATTTATCTGCTTATTAAATGTTTTACACTAATTTTAATAGGTATACTTAATGTGATAGTATGGAAAAATACTATTTTATCAATTTCTAAAACAAGCATAATTATGTTACTTAATTTTTAATCATTTATCTTATTTTTCTCTAATTTTAATTTCAATATTTATCTATTACTCCCCCGTTCTATTAAAAGTGTCTCATTTCTTTTAGGTACGGGGATTAAGAAATTTTATTTAGATATACGGAGTATATTTTATGAGTTTTAATTGTATTTAAAAATTAACTTAGTTTTCAAGAAAATGATAAGTGGGAAGAAATGAGAATTCATCCAAATTTTATTAAGACATAGTTAATGCAATTGTTTATTTTTTAATTTTTTTATGTTGTAATTAAAAAAATAATCTAAAGTTTCCAAAAAGTTAAAATCATGATTTTCTGAGTTCGGAACGGAGGGGAATCATGTGAGAGGTACTTTGGAGAGATCGTTTGTATAAGAATATGGGGTGGTAGTGAGTAATGAGGGACTCACCTCATTTTTTTAATTTAGAGTTGTGATATCTCGAAATTCTCAATTTACTTAAATAAGAATAAATGAGTTAAATAAATTATTAGTGGATTCAAATCTCTATTAGTTACGCGTTTATATCCGAAAAATAATTATATTTGGACTCATTATCTTGAACCTCATATGTAGTATAAAGTATATTTCCTTCAAGATTAAGTTTTGAAGAAAACATATAATAATAAAAGTATTTACTAAAAATAGCAAATACTAGATGAGGTTGGCCGACTAAATTTTATCCTCATCCCTTAGACTCCTTTTGTGTTTATCAAGAGAATAGAGATATTGAAGGAGATAGATATTGCCACCGCCACTTCACTCTCAAATATCTCCCTCTCGGTTTCACCATCTCCACCGCCTCATTTCTTCTTTAAATTCTCTTCTCTCGTCCTTCTTTTGCATAAACTATAAGCAGTTCCAGAGAAAATACTCCTTGTTTCATCTTTTATTGCACATGCTGCAACTCATTTTCTGAAATTTGTAAGAACTAAGTTGGTGGTCAATGGTTATCATGTTCATCCCTTTGAGCTTGGTTTGTTGTCTTGTGTTGCTTTGTGGTTGAATTCTCATGGTTGTTATGTATGGAGGAGGGTCCGCCAGAGGGGAGAGGCGGAGGCGGCAGTTGGTAGCTGCCGCCATGGTTAAATCTTGTTGGTTCGTCTATGTTCGTAAGTAGAAGGGCAGCAAGTTTAAGTTCAGTTTACGAACGTCCTTGTTGATCAAAACCTATTGAAATTCATATCGTTGGAAAGCTGTCGTCTCTGGCTTTCCAACGCCATCTTTTATTCGTAATTCTGAGTTCGGACTTGAAAGTTATGGCTCCCGAAAGTTGTAGTGTTAGTAGACTATGGCTGCGGGTTTTTTTTCCCGTGAGCAGAGCAGCGACTTTGAAACCCAAGTCTGCTCGTTTCCTTTATCCAAAATCCAACATATTATATATCGTCGGAAAGCTCTTTTCGTTGTCTTTCTAACACCACCTTCGGTTTGTAAATCAGAGATCGTACCCGAAAGTTATGGGTCCTAGAAGTTGGGGTGGCGGTTGCGTTCTCTATTCTCGCTGAAACAGGGCAGCGAATTCCAGCTTGAATTCTACTCGGTTTTGTTCACCAAATCCCGGTATATAAGATACCCTTGGAAACCTCTCATCATTATCTTTCTAGAAACACCTTGGTTTGTAAAACCGAGTTCGGAGGTGAGAGATATAAGTTCTACAAGTTGTGGGTTTGTCGATGAAACTCAATTTTTCTTTGAATGTATCACCTCGATTTCGGGTCTATTCTTTTGTCCAAACCCTATCATGTTATATATCATTGGAAAGTTCTGATCGTTGTCTTTACAACGCTATCCTCGAATTTCAAACTGGAGCTCAAACCTGAAAGTTATGAGCCCTTGAAACCCTATGGCGTAATTGCACGGATAGTTTTCGATGCAAGTTCGGGTCGATATTCGAGCATCAAATCGGTGCCGGATCAATGAGTCAGTTGACAAGTGTTATAACCTAAATAGCGTATATTCCAACCATAATCTTGTTTCCATAAACCGACGGTCGGACGGGCTAGAATTAAAGTGGGAATTAGCGGTGTTAGTTTTCAAATTCAAATTAAATCATATCTTATATTAGCTTCAGTTTTGGGGTTTCAATTAAGCATAGAGTTTTCTTGTAGGCTCTATTGAAGAAGAGAAGTAGCATCCGGTTTTACAATAAATTAATATTGTTGCTGCTTCGAGGTGGGTTTTACTTTCTCAAAACTATTTTGAGTTATTAAGCTCTATGAAATGTCATGTTTATCCATGAAAATGTTTTTGTGCGTTCTACTTGTTTAATGCTCTGAATTTAATCGATCGAGATTCTCGACTGACCTAACACGCTAGTGAGAATTGTGTACACCATTGTTAGTAGTGCAATGGGTTGATCGACATTGTGTGCTAACCAGTTGGAGAGGACCTATGAGCTTCGGCTTTAAACGGTTGGGATTTCTGGGTCAAGACCCGAGATCAGATGTTTATGGGACTCACTGGGTTGTAGCTCAAAGTCCGAAAGGAAGGAGGTATAGAGTAAGAGTAACAGTAGAACGTGACAGTGCGCATACAATGAGATAAATATTGGTATGATTGGGAGTGGCTTTTGTTTCAAAACCTTCCAAGTCATACGATTTATGCATGGATAAACTATTTATAAAAATGTTTATGAATTGCTTCACCCACTGAGTACACTAGTGCTCAGCCCAAACTATTTTCAAAATGTTTTCAGGTTGGGCGGACGGTGGTGACGAGCAAAGCTGAGGCGAGGGTTTCTGATGTATATCGATATCATATATTGCTTCCGCTTAAGTTCAAATATTTTATTAAGAACTCTGATGGGTCTATCTGGTGTATTGTTTTTGGGCCCTGTGATACTTGCTTTGAAGCTTAATTGCTTAAAGACTCAATTTAAATCGAGTCTTTGAATATAAAATTCTTGAGTACTGTTATCATCTTTGTTTCCGCATGATTCATTATAGTAAGATTTGTTACACCATTTATCGGGCTTTCCGCTTGGTTTATTCCAGATAATACAAACCCTTTTCTTTCCCCCGCTTCTTTTCTCCAACCCCCAGTCGCACCCTGATGATCGTGTCTTTCTCCGAGAATCGGGGTGTGACAAGAGTTAATATTATTATTTTAGAAAATGAGAATTATATTGGGACAACCTAATCAGGAAATATGAATGCTTTTAATGGGACGGAGAGATTATTTTTTTTAATCTATGTAAAAAAACAAACGCATATATAAAAATATTAATGAAAGGAGTAATATATACCCTACAAATAAATGTCCACTTGATGGACTCCACTATTTCGACTCTCAAACATCAATATAAGCCATGGTCACTAGTTTTAATAATATAAAAATAATTATTAAATGCATATGATAATGGAAAATAATTAACAAATTCCAAAAAAATAGCACTTTCACAAATCATAGTTAATCTTCAATTACAAGGATCGAGTTTATGCACTAAAAGTGACATTTGATGCCACTATAATAATAATAGCTAAACATCACTGACCTAACTTTGACAACATTATTGAATCCAAAATATCAATCATAAGATAATTAAAAAAACAACAAATGCTTTATAATGTATCAATATCAATATTCACAAAAACTTGTGTGAATCGGATGTACCATACATTCGGCCCAATTTGAGAACCAATTTGCGGCACATTTACCCGCCTGATACGGATATCATTCTATTATTTTTTACCTTTTTATTATTTTATTATTTTTCACTTTAAAAAAAATTGACTTTTTTTTTAAATTTTTTTAATACTTTTTTGCAATTACTGTAATGATGAACATGTCATTGTTGTAAATGCAAGTGTCGTTTATTTTGTATCATTTGTTTTAAAGTAAAAGTATTTTTTTCCATTTTGAACACTTTTGACCATCACTTATGGAAATATCATTTGCTTCGAACAAAAATATCATTTGCACTCAATAAAAGTATCATGTGTAAAATATAATTTATTTTCATACAAAAGTGTCATTTGTTTTTGAAAAAAATATTATTTGTACAGTATCATTTGCTTTAAACAAAAGTGTCATTTGCGTCGAACAAAAGTGCAATTTGTATCGAAAGAGAGTGTCATTTGTAATGAATAAATGTATCAATTGCGACGAATAAACATGTGATTTATCTGAAAGTGTTAATCGTAATAAACAAAAGTATCAATTGTCTCGGAGGAGAGTGTTAATTCTCATAGAGTGTCTTTTGTAATGAATAAATGTGTCAATTGCAACGAACAAACGTGCCATTTATCTGAAAATGTCAATCGTAATAAACAAAAGTGTCAATTATCTCAAAGAAGAGTATCACATTCTCATAGAGTGTCATTTTAAATTAATAAATATGTCAATTGCAACGAACAAATGTATTATTCATCTCAGAGTGTCAATTGTTGTAAATAAAAGTGTAATTTCTTGGACACATAGATACAAAAACAGACCAATTAAGAGTAGCTACAATCTAGCTGTACGAATTTCGTTGAAAATATGTGAAAGAAACCACTTCATAGCGGACAATCACAATTCTACCAATGAATCTTGCAAACTAATAATGAATATGCTAATTCTTACACCACCATGACCACAAGCAAGATTCACTCAAATTTCAGCAACGATTTGATTCAATTGACCGAATTAACTTCAATTCTATATAAACACTCTAGGAATGTGTGTGTGGTGTGTGTGTGTGTGTGAGAGATAGAGAGAGAGACGCACCGATTTGCCAAAGCACTACCTTGGCGGCGACGTCTCGCGGTTGAATACTGGAAAAATTCGGAGAGCGGAGATGGGGAGCAGAGGCGTCAAGAACGAAGGCGGAGAGAGCTGAGGTATAGAGAGGAGGCAGAGAGAACGGAGGTATAAAGAGGAGGCGGAGAGAGCAGAGGTATAAAGAAGAGGTTGAGAGAGAGGAGGCGGCGAGGCGAGAGAGAGGTAGAAAATGAGTGAGCGGAGGCGGAGAGATGAGGGAGCGGAGAATGAGAGAGAGTAAGGTTTTAATTTTTTTTTAAATGTATGTTAGTGCTGGGAATCCACTTAGGTAAAAATGAGAAACGAATCTTGCGTGCGACTCGAATGTACTATACATCCTGAGTGTGCCTCATCAATATTTGGGGTGAGAGAAGATGTGGTTATCCTTTAATGTCAAATAAACCGTTCATCGAATATATAACTATATCTCTAAATAAATGTAGATTTATGAATATTAAATACCCTAAATCAATAAGTATAATGAACATTTAATTATCTTATCAATAAATTATTATTATTACATCCATTAAATGTTTTTATGTACATAATATGGGATGAGATCACATGTCCAATATATCCCTGTCTAATTGGTGTCTGATTTAAAACGACGTAGTTTTGTATTGAAAAACAACAAATTAAAAGGATAAGATTGAAAAAATAATTAAAGAGTGCATTTTTATAATACAAAACTACGTCGTTTTAAATCAGACACCAATTAAACAGGGATTTATTGGACAGGTGGTCTATATTACTTAAGTAGTACTAAATTTTTCTTGAGTTAAAAATAGAAAAAATATTGTATAGAAGTGTGGAATATTAGCTAATTTTGAATCATAATTTTGTATTTGTATTTTAAATAATAATTTGTGTATTAAAATTTACAATACGAAGATTTGATTATGTACAATATCATTTAAATTATATGATAAAATTTCAATTTTATACAATATTCGATGATAAATCTATAATATTCAAACTAAAAATATTTAATTTATACACCATACTCAACAAAACTTTGATTATATACAATATCATGTAAACCACATAAAAGATATATTCCATAATTTTCGACCAAGAAGATGATAAATTTCATTTGTTTTTTATTCCTCCTTTAGACTAAAGACTACAAGTCTTTAGAAGTAAAAAACAAGTTGGGGCAAATACGATATTCTCTGTTCTCAAGGAATTAATCAAATCGCTCTGATTGGCTGGGAATTAGCCAACCTATTTGAAAAAAATATTCAGATAGATTCCAGATTTCCTCTTTTTTGATTTTTTAGTGCTTTAATTTTTTTGGCGCTATGTTTTTCATCAATTTGTTAACCATTTTGGGCGCAGATTGCCCGCCACTTCTACCAATGGAGTAAAGAAGAATCATATGGTAGCAATTTTAATTTGAATATACTACTTTATTTTTGAACTGCACATAAATGAGTTAGGGTTTGTGTTTTTTTACTGCTGCAAATTGCCATAAATTCGATCTGCTGCGACTTTTTGGGAATTTGCTTCGCCGTGTCCGCTAATTCGCGCCGCTGGTACGTTTTATTTACTTTTTTTTTTTTTTTTTTTTTGAATTTAAGTTTTTAGTGCGATCGTTGGTATTCACTTTATTTAAGCTGAAAAATGATGTTAAGATCAGTGGAGTGGCGGAGAGAAAGGGTTTTGGCGAGTGCATTGGTGCGTTAGTAATTGAAATGTAGCTTATGGTTCGGCTTTAATTGATATTTTGCTAAATATTGTGCATTCTAGGGCTATGTGAAGGTGCGGACAGTATGGAAGTGTTTTGTTATTAGGTTTATGGAAGTGTTGGTTGGAGTTGCATCTGGCTTTTGATCTGGAGTTCTATCTTGTAATTTAGATTTCGATGATGAAGCGGTCGAAAAACGAGTCTCCGAGTGTAAGGAGGTTCAAATTATCTTATATTCTGTTGGTTGCAGCTGGGTTGTATTTGATCCTTATTTTCTTCAAGTTCCCTGAGTTTTTGGAGAGTACAGCTGTTTTAAATGGAGGTGATAACACTGGTGTTTTTGATGGGTTCTCACTGATTGATGAGAAGGATATGGAGATTAGCAACTCACGTGTTAGTTCAGATGGATTCCACAGAATATTACAGGATAATGAAAATCAAAATAATCCCCTGAAGCCAGAAGAAGGGATTTTACAAGGGAGTACAGATCAGCATTCAGTAACAAACCCTCCTCGGAAGCAGTATGGTCGAATAACTGCTCAGATATTGAAGAAAATGAATAGGACCAAAAACTTTTCTGTGCTGGAAAGAATGGCGGATGAGGCTTGGGCTTTAGGATTGAAGGCTTGGGAAGAGGCAAGCAAGTACGTTGACAAAGAGATTGACATGAGCACTATTCTAGAAGGGAAGCCAGAGTCATGTCCTTCTTGGGTTTCAATGGATGGAGAAGAATTGGCAAAAAGGGGTTTTATTATGTTCCTTCCGTGTGGTCTTGCTGCAGGTTCATCTATCACGGTGATTGGAACTCCACACCAGGCTCATCAGGAGTATGTACCACAGCTTGCTAAAATGAAGGTTGATGATGGATTGGTTTTAGTGTCACAGTTCATGGTTGAGCTGCAAGGATTGAAGGCAGTGCATGGGGAGGATCCACCAAAGATTTTGCATTTAAATCCTCGGTTAAGAGGTGACTGGAGTCATCAACAAGTCATTGAGCACAACACGTGTTACAGGATGCAGTGGGGAACTGCTCAGAGGTGTGATGGCTTATCGTCCAAGGCCGATGATGATATGCTGGGTAAGCTTCAGCTATTGTTCTTAATTTTCTAAATTTTCACATCCTTTTTTCGGGTGCGTATTCTAAATTTATGGAAGGATGTTTAGCTCCTAAAAGAATTATGGCTATATTTATGCGGGTTCTTCATTGTGTAGTGTTCTGGTGCTCATGTATTGATTCGGTGATATATTTTATTTCTCTTTGACTAGTTTTGTTTTCAACTTGGTTGATCTATAAAAAGTCTAGCATGTTATCTTTGCAGTTGATGGATACTTGCGGTGTGAAAGATGGATGCGTAATGATGTCATAGATACAAAAGAGTCTAAGATATTTTCATGGTTTGAGCGCTTCATAGGACGTGCCAAGAAACCAGAAGTTACCTGGCCATTTCCCTTTAGGGAAGGACGGATGTTTGTTCTTACCATACGTGCTGGAGTTGATGGATATCATATAAATGCAGGGGGTCGTCATGTGACATCATTTCCATACCGAATGGTAAATTACTTGCAGTCTTGATTTCATTTCTCTTAAGACTGTCTATCCTGAGCCTTGACTCTGACCATCATTAACATGATGGCACCCTAAAATTCGGTTTTGGGCAATCTTTTCTCTTTCTCAATTAAATAATACACTCCCACTGTTATGGAATTACACACTATTTCTAATTTTTTAATCTTCCTAATTCCTGTATGACCTTCCATTATTATTAGATATGATAGCAATACTTTCTAACCTATTTGATAGAATCCTTAGTTTTTGAAAAATTCCTTGAATATCATATTGTCTCCTGATCCTGTTGTTACTTCTTGTCCAGGGTTTCACACTCGAAGATGCAACAGGGTTAGCAATCAAGGGTAATGTGGATGTTCATTCAGTATATGCTACCTCTCTGCCAATCTCTCATCCAAGTTTCTCACCACATAGAGTATTAGATTTCTCTGAGAAATGGAAACCCCCTTCCCTACCGCGAGGTGGCGTTCGACTCTTCATTGGGGTTCTTTCTGCCACCAATCATTTTGCTGAGCGTATGGCAGTAAGAAAGACATGGATGCAGTCTATACCAATCAAATCCTCAGAAGTAGCTGTTCGATTCTTTGTTGCACTGGTATGCCTACCTTTTCTCTTGGATATGTTTATATTTTTATGATCAGTTTACTGAATGGATTATTTTTAAGTTTCGGTTATGCAGTTGGGCACTATTGGAACTCACCTTTTTTGGCTTGTTTGTTGTTTTCTCTTAAGCCATTAACTATGCATTCCCCATACTTCCGTTTTTAATTGAGATGTAAAGGAAGTCAAAAGTTGGTGTATCATTGCGATGGTACTAACAAATATATTTTGATTTGCAAATGGTATAGCATCTTCTACCAGTATGGATCTTTGTGATGTCCAACTTGGTGGGATATTTATTTCAGTAATTGCATTTCTGTGAATTGATCTGTAATTAGTAGCTGAAGTTAAACCCACATGAAAATTTCGTTGTAGAATACAAGGAGTGAGGTGAATGCAGTACTGCTGAAGGAGGCTGCTTACTTTGGTGATATAGAGATTTTGCCATTTATGGATCGTTACGAGCTTGTAGTTCTCAAAACTGTCGCCATATGTGAATATGGGGTAAACTCTCTCTCCCTTTTTGAAGCTTTCTCTTGTAGGCAAATTGTTTCATCCCCTAACTGGTACCTACATTTCACCGTAGGTTCGCAATGTAACAGCATCATACATTATGAAGTGTGATGACGACACTTTCATTAGGGTCGAGAGAATTCTAAAAGACATCGAAGGCATGTCCCCTAGAAGGCCATTGTACCTGGGAAACTTGAACCTCTTGCACAGGCCTCTTAGGACAGGAAAGTGGGCCGTCTCTTACGAGGTACGTACCCCCACAATTTAATAACACAAACCACATTTTACATAATGCCTTCATCCGTGACCATCTTCCTTGCAGGAGTGGCCGGAGGAAATTTATCCACCTTATGCCAACGGACCAGGATACGTTATATCAAGTGACATTGCCAACCACATCGTCTCTCAAAATGAAAATCACAGCCTAAGGGTACGTAACGTATACAATCTACTAAAATTACACTCTTGGGGTCACTTGTTGACAAGGTTTATATTACCATTGATTCCTACGAATAGTTCCTGTTTCTGATGCCCTATAAAAATGATTCAAAACTACGAATCAATCTTTGCCACTGATTCTTACGCATCGGTCAAAGATTCCCAACTCAAATGCTTGCGAATCGAATCCTGTTCTAGAGAGGAATCTTTTTTCTTTTTTTAAATCAACATAATCTTCAAAATCTTAATCTATTTATAATGGACTTTATGTATATATCTCTTATAAACTTTATATATTATATGAATTTGGTTGAACTTTTTACCTGTCGTCGCCTTTTTTGCGATTGAGCTTAGGGTGTATAAGGAAGTAGGTGTAGTGGTTAGTTCGTAAAACTTTAATAGATGTTACTTTTAGTATTTTTCAAGAAAATAGGTGGTTGTAATATTGTGTCAAACTTTAATTCCTATTTATTTTTGGCTTGGTTAGTGGCTAATTGATACTTACATTACGATCCGTGTCGGAACTTACGTTTTGCAATAGCACAGAAAAACTTATCAATTCCCGAATTATGTTTTCAAAAAATTGCTTGTTGAGGCTAACACTACCTAACTCCTACTCTGCAGCTATTTAAAATGGAGGATGTGAGCATGGGAATGTGGGTTGAGCAGTTCAACACCACCAACCATGTTCAATATCAACACAACTGGAAATACTGTCAGTACGGCTGCATGGAGAATTACCATACTGCTCATTACCAATCCCCCAGACAAATGATATGTTTGTGGGACAATCTCATGAAGGGGCATCCGCATTGCTGTAATCTCTGAGGTACGCACGTAGATTCGTAGCTCTCGTCGCATATATATGGTACTTTTTTTTTAAATCCGAGATGCACTTCTACACAAGGCTGAGACCAGTAGAAGTCATATAGCATCTGGTTGTTCTTAAGGTTTATCCTTATTCTCACCGATGCTTGATTGAGCTTGAGGTGTACAAGATGTATAGAATGTTGTACCGTGTCGAAAGACTGGTCTTGTAAGACCAGAAACTTGACTATCAACTAGCTGTCTGTAGTTTTGGCCTTTTCTTGATTAGTTAAGCTTCTGAGGGTTCTCTTTCTGTTGGCCTTTTCAATTTTTTTAATGATTTGGTGGATTTTGTTTAGAATCGGAGTAAATGATTTGATTTGAAGTTGTGAATGAATAGTCTTAATCTACAAGACTACAAGTGGCGACGTCAGTTCCTATATATAGATAGTAACTGCCGACTGAATTAGTAATAGCCGTTTACTCAATTGAATGAAGTTGATGAACTTGCCTTAACTCCAACAAAAAACTTAAAACCAATACCAATTTTTCAGTTTCTGTCACATCAAACAGTAATTACCAACCATCAAACTCAAACCCAAACCCAAACCCAAAAGAATATTATCTTTATATCCTTTCAAAAATTACCTTTTAATCCACTTTCCTACTATTGAAATATTGGATACAAATTTAATATATCTAAAATAACTTGATAATTAATAAATAAAATTAATAATTAAGCATGTGAACAAGAAATTAAATCAAAAAAACCCTTGGAGATCACATAGCGAAAACTCAAGGGCCGAGCCTCATCAAAACCTCCAAATGAGGGAAAAGAGTACTCAAATTACGAGAATAAAACAAAATACATTACATAAAACAAACAAACGAACTAAGAAATTACACATAAATTCAAGATTCGGAATTAGTATATTCATTCCACAAATGCTCAATTACCATCTTTAAGCTCGTCATCAGCAGCGTGGTTTCTTATTTTGTTGTGTCGATCAACAAAGTCTTTCAAAGGTAATTTATTTGTCACCATTTCGACATCCAGTGTTGGCGTCTCTATTGCAACTTCAATCGGAGCACTGAGATCACGTTCATATTCAATTATCATGTTATGCAAAATTACGAATGTAGTCATTATGTCATGTATCACTTCTTTGCTCCAAAAACGCACTGGCCCTGCTACATTTGCAAAATGTTGCTTAAGCACACCGAATGCACATTCTACATCTTTCCTGCATGCTTCTTGTTTCATAGAAAAATATTTGTGCTTATGAGTACGAGGTTTATGAATCGTTTGCACAATGGTAGCCTATTTAGGATATATACCATCGGCTAAGTAATACCTCATATGAAATTCTTTTCCGTTCAGTGTGTAATGAACTGCAGGAGCAATACCATTAGTGAGATCATGGAAAAAATGAGATCTCTCCAACACATTGATATCATTATTGGTGCTTGGTAAACAAAAATAAACATGCTATATCCAAAGATCATAATCTGCTACAGCTTCGAGTATAATCGAAGGACTTCCACTACGACCTATAAATTGTCCATCCCATCCAGTAGGATAATTTTTCCACTTCCAATGCATGCAATCTAGAATGCCTAATAATCTTATGAATTTATGTTATTTTTATAAGAAAACTGCATGTTATAAATATTTTTTAAATAAATATATATAAATATGGAATAAAAAACTATCCACTAACTAATTTAATTAAATAAGGAATAATGATTTAAAACAAGAAACTATTACCTATTGATTTCATTCCATTTTTTAAGGAAAAAAATTAATAAATAAAATTGACATAGGAAATTTAATTAAATAAGGAATAATGAATTAAAACAAGAAACTATTACGATTTCATTCCATTTTTTAAGAAAAAAAATTAATAAATAAAATTTATATAGGAATTTAATTAAATGCTATCCAGTGACGGAATCAGAACTTTACAACTGAGGGGTCGAAGTATAATCAGGGGCGGAACCAGAATTTATAGATAGGGGGCGAGATTTATCGGGGGTTCGGGGGCGGAGCCCCCGAATTTTTTTTTAGAGAAAAGATAAAATCAAAAGTACTTATAAATATACAAATGACAAAATAATGAGTCTAAAATGATATACAAAAACCATAAAAAGACAAAAATAACGAGCATGTTAATTGTTATAATTTAAATAGAGAATTATTGTTATAATTCTTTATTGTTATAATTCAAATGAAAAAGGTCTCTCTCTTAATTGTTATAATTTAATTGTTATAATTCTTTAACATAAATTGATATTTGGGCTTATTTTTTTTATTTTGGATTTTAGAATTGGGCTGCCCACTAACACAAATAAATGAGCCCAAGTTCCCTACTGTTGGATATGAGTCAGTAGATTGATACTCAGCTGTTCTAGGGTTAAAAGAAATTGGGGGAAATCATAGTAGTACTATGGAATTGAAGATCCCAAAACCGAGCTGATATCAGTAGATTAGTGTGTCAATAGGATTAGCTGATGTATAGGTTAGACTTGATGTAATGCTTATTATTTTGTCTAAGTCCTGTACGGGGTAGTTGTTGAACTGATCTTCTGCTGAGAACCCCACGTCATCAGTGTAATCGCTTGCATTCTTCGTCAGCAGCTGATATCAAACTCAGTTGAAGATCCCGCATCACCGACCGGACCTCGCAGAAGCATTCTCTACAAGCCGATGGTCATCGGTAGAAGAACCAAATGCAAGCGATATACCTTCGCGATCGACCAACCGACTATCGAAGCTCACTTTTTCGGTCGACGACTCGGCCGAAGAAGACAGACTTTCGAGCATCGTATCCGACGTAAAGCGACCCAAAGACTTAAAGTCCCTTCAAATGTTCGGCAGAAGACATACGAGGTAGTTTGAACGGTCAACTCGACACTCACCAACTACAAACCTCGACCAATGAGAAGCCGACAACGCTTACCTACTCTACACAAGAAAGTCGCTCTCATGAACAAGACATTAAGCGCCCCGCCGCAACAAAGTTGAATAGTGGCCGTTTTCTTTGGACGCTTGTGACACGTGGCATCGTCGTCTCCAACGGACATATGCCACAACTCACAACTATAAATAGAGAAGGATTTGAAGATTTCAAAAAGAGGAATATACGCGAAATCAAGGGAAATCATTCAAGCTCACAACGCTCTAGAACCTTCAAGCTTATCCAGAGACGAACTAGTTTTCATAGAACACTTCTTGTAGTTCATCTCTCTAGGGCACTTTGATCCCTTTCTTCTCTAGACTAAGCTCATTGCTAGATTCATAGCTTAGATTCGAAGGAGTTCACATTTAGTGAATTGTTCTTGTTGTAAGAACTCCTTCTCAGTTGGAGAATATTCCCTCCCTTCTAAACTTAGGTTTGGATTGTAAAGTCGCTAAGGACTATAACTTAGAGGGAACTGTCCAGTGTACAGTATCCCTGCTGAGGCTTGCTTAGAATAATCAACAAGTTCTCCTGCCTTGTTCAGGACCGTGGACGTAGGATCTTGCGTATCCGAACCACGTTAAATCGCTTGTGTTCATTTACTGTTTTATTGCATAGCATTCAACTGACTTGAAAATCATAAGTTTGCATAAAACGTATTTTTATAAAGTGCACGACCCAAAAGATTTAACTTGCAAAAACGCGTTTTCAAAAGAGACGACTCCGGCCTAACACTTATTCGCACTACGGTCTCCGACCGAGTTTCGTAATACCGACATCGGTCGCAGAAGAGCTCGAAGCCGACTCACTTTGACCCCGGTGATCGAAGGCTTACTTGGCACTGCTCATCAGTTGCAAACATCAGCTTCAGCTGACCTTCACTGAGAAAAAGAAACAGAGCTCAGGTGTATTCACCCCCCCCTCTACACCTGACTTTTCGTCTCCGGACCAACACCTACCCAATCCTATTCATCTTCTTCTTCCTTTTCCTTTTACCACTGTTCCACCCCTTTCAATTTGCAGAAAGTTCGCCGTCATCGGAGGGGTTAAACAGAGGGACGATTCAAGCCTGCTACTTTTAGATACGGCGACCGGAGGGTCGATCGACCCTCCCGACCCCCCTGTATATCCGTCCCTGATGCTATCCAATAACTTTTAAATAGAAGAAGGAATTAAAACGCAGAATAAACTCTTCCCTATTTCCCCTCTCCTCACTTCTCTCCTTCAAAACTCCTCGCACTCTCGATCTCTCTCCCCTACACGCCGATGCCGACGGAGGTCTCCAGGCGGTGTTGATCGGAACCTCCTCCGACTCCTTCCCGGTCGCCGCGGCTGATACCTCATGCGATTCCCCACTCTCCTCCGTCGTCAATGTCGCCGAACTGCATTTGCCACACTCCGACGTCGGTGGTCCCCGCGGCTCTGGTGAACTCTCGGTTCCGGTATGTAGTTTGGTTGAATTGGTTGATTAATTCACGCAGTTCATAATTAGGGCACAATTTGAATTCATCAAATCAAACCCTAATTTCTCTCTCTGTCAAACGTTGCTTAAGCAATCTTCATATTGGAAAATTATGTGAATGACAACAAATTCAGGGGCTAGAATTGAAAATATTTTTTTTGCAAAGAAGTCCTATGGCACAGTGAAAACGGATTTCTACCAAATTACTGTGCAAAAACTGAATAAAAATTAGTTTTACAGTTTATTTTACAGTATGGTTGGATTGATTTTTGAAGTGCAAAACTCAGATTGATTTTAGAAAGAAACAAATAAACTTCACTTTTGCCAGCGCTGCCCCACGTTAAGTCCGTTGGAACTCGAATCGCAAATTTAGGTGTAGGCAGAGTGTAGTTGTTGGTTATCAACCTATTTTATTATAATAATACATACACAATATTTAAATTTCTTCAAAATTACAAATTGTTAGTGCTCTCCACTTAAATTAAGATTTTTTGGATTTTTTTTAAAATTTTTAAATTTTATATTCAGTAACTCGCCATTGCTATTTTAGTGCACACATAATAAATTCCACATATCGCATTTAGTGGAATTTAAATTATGATTTTTGATCACATGCTTAGCATCTTAACTTTTTTATTTTTTATTTAGTAACCATTCACCGCTATCTTTAATATGCTAAGAGTAAACTCCACATAGCGGTCTTAGTATGATTTAAATTTATTATTTCTAGTTATATACTTAATACCTTGATCTTTATGTTATTCCATGAGAATTAGGTTCCTTCATTTGTATAAAATCGATTTACTTTGAGATTCTACCATGTCTCAATGCATGTATGTATCATTATCAATATCAAGTGGTCCCAAATTAGCTAAGATTTTTAGATCGAATTTGGATAATGTGTGGAGAATTAGGTTCCACGCATCCATTGTTGGTCCCGAGAGCACGTTCAGGTGTAGAGGGGGGGGTGAATACACCTGAAACCGATTTTCTCAACTTAAACACGAACAATCTTTTTCAGGATGATGTCGTACTGAATGAATTCAGCAGACCAGATAGCTGTTCTGAATCGTGTTGGCAGAGTGACTGACTCTACTGAGACCTGCTAGCTGACTGAGTGTCAGAATTCAGTATCTTGGAGATAGAGTTCAGTGGTGCGGAATAGTGTAGGCCCAATTCAGTTGAGTTGAAAAGCGTTTTTAATAAAACAGTTTCAGTTGATTAGTGCAATCTCTTAAGTTTGCTGGAACTCAGTTGAATGATTTAAGAAGATAGTTTTCAGTATGAATAGTAAATCAATGCAACAGTAAAGAGAACACAAATACGAGACACATAGATTTTTAAAGTGGTTCGGACACAAAAATCCTACGTCCACTGTCCCGAAAGATCAGGAAGCTATTTATTATACTGAGGTAGTCTCAGTCGGCTTGTACGCTGGACAGAACCGAGTCTTGGAATTTATACTGAGCAAATCTCAGTTTACAAGGTTATCAAACTTAATGTTTGAAAAACTCTCCAACTGTGAAGGAGTCCTTTTACAATAAGGATTAGTTCAAAGATGAACTCCTTCATCTAAGCTATGGATATATTCTATTGAGCTTAGGTTAGAGGGATAGGGAACGAGAAATTTGCTTCTAGAACGACAAACAGCTGAGTATAGCTTTGGGTTCGTGTAACATCGTTTGGCTACTAGAGGCTGTATCGATCGGTTCAGCTTGGTTTCCTAAGAGCTTAGAATGAAGTCTTTTGTCGGAGATAGATTCTTCGAGCTTCTTGCGGAAGACTTAGGCTTTTCGGTTTAGCTCGTTTGAATGCTCTGAGTTCTTGTGTGTTCTAGTTTTTCGTTCTCGTCTTTTTGTGTGAACTCTCATGCTTCAAATATCGATTTATCCCTCTATTTATAGAGAAGAGACTAGGAAAGATCCGTTGGAGACGATGATCTTTTATCTCTCTCTTTTGGGTAGCTAACGACTCTTTTGAAGTAGAGTGACAGTGTCCTTTCCCTCCTTTTCCGGAAAGTTGTTGACTTGCAGCTTTAGTAGGTGTATGATAGGTGTCTGCTTGTCATTGGTCGAGGTTTAGAAAGTGGTTGAGACAGAACAGACTTCGAGGAGATCTGAAGCTGACTTCTCTTATCCTCGTATTTGACTATACTGATTGTTTTTCAAAAGATCTGATAGTACAAAAGACTGTCTGGCCGTTGCTGAGTCTGATCTCTGATTCAGTAGTGAACTACTGCTGAGTTGGTTCTACTGGGGATCAGATCTGAGTACAGTGAACTACTCCTGCTGAGTTCAGTTTCACTGACTCTATTCGATATCTTGCTCTCGCCGAGTCCAAATGTTACTTTGTCTTCTACTTCTGGTGCTTAGGTTAATAAGCTACTGAATGTCTGAACCAGAGCAGAGGGTCTGTTGAGTCTGAAACCTCAGAGACAAAAAACAGATTACAAAGTAAAGGTTCAGCAATCAATATATGGTTTTGGGATCTTCAAATCTTCAGACTAGTTCAGAGCACAAGGCTACTGAGTATATGTCAGCATAGAAGACTGAATCATTTCCCACTATAGGTGACATTGCTAAGGATAGAATCATCACCCAACAATTTCCCCCTATTTGATGATGCCAAAACCTAACAACATCTATGCAACTTAACACTATAACTTATCAGAAACAGAGCTCCTTACAATGTTACAAGTAGGATCGGTGGAGTTGTTCTTCAAGTTCTATACTACTGAAGGGATCAGGGCAGAAAGTTAGAATATATAGAGACTAAGCATATTCTCCTTGTTTTAACAATATTTTCCCAAAGTACAACAATCCTAACAGAGTCTATCTAAGCAATAAACTGACAGAAAATCAGACAGTGAGTGTGTGAGTCAGTAATCACTTCAGTGATTCTGAGTGTTAAGCATAAAGGAACACGGCTATTCAGACAATAAGATATTGTCAAAGCCAAACAGAGATATCATATAAAAGTGAAGAATGTTCAGTACAGATACATCTCTGCTAGACAAAAAAAAAAAAAAAAAAAGAAGTAGGGAATCATATGAATTTCCTAATCCTGTCTTTGAACTCTTGAGATGAGTCTTCAGGAAGGGGCACTCCATACATGCGATAAGTATTCTTCCTCGGCTTCGCATTTGAGCAAAGTCCGCCGGCTCATCTTCATCAAGGAATTTTGCTTCAAAGGCCGTACTTCACTTCTTTCTCAATTACGCCGAAATGAATGGATCCGTCAAGTCTTCGTGGGGGTGGCAGAATTCTAGGATCTGGGACTCTGACCTCGACATTTTCTTTTACAGCTTTCTGCAATCTGGCGTACATGTCTAAGTCAGCAATCAATATATATTCAGTATATGCTTCTGCCTTGCGCTTATCGGACCAGAAACTCCAGAAGTAGTTTCTTTTGATGAACTCAATCTTCAGCGCTTCCCATCTTTGCGTGAATTCCACTGGCATCCATTCGTCAGTTCTAGGCCATATGTAAGTCTTCAGATCCGTAAGCTTTGTGAATTTCCTGTATCTGTAGGGAATGTCAGCCTTTGATGGGATCCTCTGACTTGCTTCCTTTTCTGTTCTCAGCCTGAGGGCTTCAAGATCTGCCATATGTATCCTTTCCCTGGCTGCTTCAATTTGTCTGGCCTCTTCACCTCTGTAGAGATATCTATCAAGCTGAGCCCATATTTCTTCCATCTCTCGATCCTGAGCTTCGGAAGTAGTATAGGACGGCTTGTGAGGTGGCTCATCTTTTGAGTCAGCAGGTGTAGTAGATTTTTCTTTCGAAGTACCCTGCTTCTCAGTAGACTGCTGTTGTTGCTTCTCCTTTTTTCTGTCAGCTTCATCGCTGAGTTTGAGCTTCCTAGGAGGCAGTCTTGTAGTAGATGGTCTTTTGCCGCCGCGAGCTAGAGCCTTTGTTTTACCTTTGGCAGGCTTAACTTTTGGTTTGTTGGCTGCTTCAGCTTCGGCTAACTCCCTAGCCAGCTTCTCATCTGCGGCTATCTGAGCCTCCTCCTCCGGAGTAATGTATCTCTTTGATCCTTTCTTCTTGGAGGGAGGGGTCGGGAGTGTAAGAACTTTCTTGCCTTTGCCGGCAACAGGAGGTGGAAGAGGAGCTTCTTCCTCTTCTGAGTCCTCCTCATCAGCGTACTCGGCGACTTCTTTGATAATATCAAGAGGAGTCTGAGTCGCCTGAGTAGCTATTTCTATGGGTCCTGAGCCGCTTGGGCCAGTCTCAGTTGATGCTGCAGCTGCAGCTGAGACACCCTGGGCATCGCCAGTTGTAATAGGTGCAGTAGGGACTGAACTTGTTCCTTCTACTGACCTTTTTCCCTTCAGTACCAGCTCCTTGGATTCCCCCTTAATTGATTTCGCAATTTCAGCTTTCCCATGCTTAGCCATATTTTCCCCCTTTTTGGCATCAGCAACAAGGATAGGAGGTTGAGCGGATACCTTCTGGTTTAGGCTTGAGTATGAGGCTGACAGTTCATCTAACTTGGAGTGGATTTTGGTCAGCTTCTCACGCAACTCGTTCTTCTCATCTATCATCTCAAGCTTGTATTCCTTGTGAGATTGATCGACTGCGACCTTGAACTCGTTCAGCTTTTGTTAAATAGTCTCTTCCAGGGCCTTCTGAATTGAGTTGAGTCTGAGCTCGCTGGCCTGAGAGATTGTGTTGATTGATTCAGTATGGGATGTTTGGGCGGCCCTTGAATTTTTCAAGCATTTTCTCTTGGCCTTCCTGAATCAGTCGGAGCTGAGCTTCGAAGTCGGCTTTCTGAGTGGCTAGCACATTAGTCAAGATATTGGAGAAGTCAGGAACAAGAGATTCTGACAATGTGGTTCTTAGTCCCTGAATCTCTGCGCTTGTGGCTTGGGCAGTCTGTCGCCATGTCTTGTGGACTGCTCGGGCAAGAAGCCTATTCTGAGTACCCTGGCTTTTGAGAGCCTTCGCCACTGACTTCGATCGTCGACTTTTGGGGCTGGGCGCTACTTTGAACGTCGATTCTAGCAAGAGCTGAGCAGGCTCTGCAGAAGTCGAAGTACCAGCCGCCGACTTCCCAGGAGCAAGGATAGTGAGTTGAAGTTCAGTAGATGCAGGAGTATCCTTGTCCGGTTGAGTTCCCTCATCAGGCTTCTCAAGGCCTGAATCACTGGGCGGGTCCTGACCATCGGGGTCAGACCCATCAGAGGGAGGTGGAGCTGAGGCGGGTGGGACGGTCGTTCAGCATTGCCAGCATGGCAGCCCTTAGATCTTCTAAGGTGCCGAGATCAGCAGGCTCTGAGTAGCCAATCTGCTGTCTCAATCTCAATTCCTCCTCGTGGAGTTGTTCGCAGGAATGATGTGTGATAAGACGTTGCAGGTTGTGCCATTCCTGGAACCTGAGCAGCATGTGGAATCTTGCCTGTCTCGCAATGAGAACTAAATTGCTGTGGCCTGAGATCTCCGGTATGTGCTCTGTAATCTCTCGGGATGCTCTGGATTGAAGAACTGAAGCCTCCATCCCGATCGATTCTTCTTCTGAGGCTGTCTCAGATTCCTCTATTGCTATAGGAGACGCCTGTTTCTCAGCAGAGGGGTGACTGCTGAGAGGAGGAACATCCAAGGGGCTCTCCAGGGCTTGAACATCTTCGACTTGGATATCTTCAGCTGGGACCCCTTGGTCCACTGCTTCATCGCGCTCAGTGGAGACCACTTTCTCCACTGACTGAGTCTTCTCAGATGACTCTGTCTCGTCTCTCAGCTGTAGAGGAGGCTGAGTGACGACTGTCTCTTGTTCAGGTTCACCCTCAGTAGGCGCAACCTTACTGAGCTTCTTCAGTCTTTTGGTTGGTGCCTTCGGCGAAGTTTGTGGTAAAGATCTCTTCTTCTGAGGAGTGGTCTTCTGAGGAGAACTCTTGGAGACGGCAGGCCCTGAGCCGATCTGCTGAAGGGCTGCTGCCCTGTTCTGAAATCTCATCTTCTTCCCATTGAAGTACTCCTTATCTGCGAAGGTGAGTGGTTTAGACTTTTAGTAATCCTCGATCATGACGGAGATCTTCAGTCCGTATAGGAGTTTTCCTTTGGCGCTCAGCCTATTTGATGCTTTGTCGAATTTTGCTGACTGCATCATAAATTCTCTAAGGAAGAACTCTGTCCAGTTGATCTTGGCCCTGTCATAGATAGCCATCATCAGTTGCAGCTTTGGTCTGGACACTTGATCAAAGGATCCTGCTTGACTTGTCAGGAGTTGAGTCACAGTATAAGCTAAGGCCCTATATTGAGGCAACATGGTGTTCTTTGGGAACGCATCTTTGAAGACGGTTGGCTTCCCGCAGAAAACGGATAGGTAGTCATCCATCTGATCGTCATGATACCCAACGGTTGAGAGTCCTTCGCTTGGCAAGTCAAAACTCCTTTTAAGAGCTTCTCTGATCGACATCCGCTTCACCTCTGAGTAGTTTGGAGCGGCATCGCGTAGGAGGTAGGTGATGAATGTGCCTTGTATATCTCCTTCTACTGAGTCTGAGTTTAGATAGATCTCAGCCACTTGACGCGGGAGGAAGAAGGTGGGCTTCCTCGTCAGAAAACCTTCAAGGCCAATTTTGCGGAGAGCTTCGAAGATCTCATCCATGAACTCTAGATCGCAGGCATCAAACTCCATGACTGGCTCGCACCAGACACGGTCTTTCTCCAGAATTTCTTGCATATTCGTAGGAGTTATTACCTCATTTCCTGCCATTTTATTTGTAACAAGCAAGTTTATCAGTATTGAGAGGATATAATATAAGAATATAGAGATGCTGAATGATTATTGCTTGAAAGATATGATACCATACCGCTTAAAAAAACTTTGAGGATATTGAAGATATGAAAAGATTTGCAAGTAGGGTTGCAAGGAAAAGATCTCAAAAATTTTTCGGATAGAAAAGATTTGATCAAATTTGCGAATGGCGGTTTCAAGATTTGAACGCATATATATTTTGAAGAAGATAAACAGTTAATCTATTGATGGTTCAGTTTAAACGCGCTTTTTGAGATGGACGGTCAAGATTGAATTTTATATAATAGGTAATGATCAGTTTGCCGCCTAAGTCAAAAGCCAGTTGTAACTAGCCTAAGGAGTAATTATGATACGACATGCATTAAATACATGGCAGAGTTCAGCATGCTTATACATAGAATGTCGTGCATTAAATGTAAACCGTTAATATTAAATGACATTTTATAAGGCATTAAATACGATGATGAAATTGATGTGAATCTAAGTCATAGATGCATAGTACTATTCCATTGGCTACTACTGAGTAGAGATACGCAAACCTGTCAGCTGAACATTGTAGTCAGTTGATACCTCGTGTAGAAGGTTGTTGAGTCTCTTTGTATTGACTTTACTCAATATTGAGAGTGAACATTCCCCCTTACTGAATGCTCCTCTCCTGAATCCTCTTACTGACTGGAGTCAGTAGGGTCCAGCAGAACCTAGCTCTACCGAAAGTTCTCCGAATCGGCTTCGCCTAGAGGCTTGGTCAGTATATCAGCCCTTTGACGGTCAGTATGGATCTTTTCCATCCTGATATCCTTCTTTTCGACATGGTCACGAATGAAGTGGTGTCTGATGTCCACGTGCTTGCATCTTGTGTGAAGTACAGGGTTCTGAGTGATTGCAATGGCACTGGTACTGTCACAGAAGATCGGCACTTCATTCTGAATGACGTTATAATTGCGTAGCTGCTGTCTCAGCCAAAGGATTTGGGCGCAAAGAACTTCCGAGCGACCATGTATTCAGCTTCAGTAGTTGATGTGGTTACTGAGTGCTGCTTCTTTGAGAACCATGAGATTAGCTTACTGCCAAGGAACTGACACGTTCCTGAAGTTGATTTTCGGTCGATTCTACACCCTGCATAGTCAGCATCAGAGTAACCAGTTAGTTCTATATTATCATCAGCTGGATACCATAAACCCATGTCAGGTGTTCCTCTGAGATAGCGGAGAATCTTCTTTGCTGAGTCCATATGACTCTGCTTGGGATTCGCCTGAAATCGAGCAAAAACACCTACAACATAAGTTATGTCAGGACGAGTAGCTGTTAAATATAATAAAGAACCAATTATAGCACGAAATTCAGTTTGGTCTACTGATACTCCCTCTTTATCAAGATCAATCTTCATGTTCGTGTTCATCGGGATCTTGATAGGTTTGCCGGATGTGCAACCGAATCTTTTGATGAGGTCTCGAGTGTATTTGCCTTGATTAATAAACGTTCCCTTCTCAGATTGTTTGACTTGGAAACCGAAGAAATAGTTCATTTCTCCCATCATTGACATCTCGAATTTATCCTTCATCATTCTCTCGAATTGTTGACACATGATGACGTTCTTTGATCCGAAGATAATGTCATCTACGTAGATCTGCACGAGTAATAGGTCGTCTTCCAGTTGAATGCTGAATAGAGTGCGGTCAACTGTGCCTTTCTGAAAACCTTTCTGAAGAAGAAACTCAGATAGGGTATCATACCAAGCCCTGGGTGCTTGTTTTAACCCATACAGAGCCTTTCTGAGTCTGTAAACTTGATGTCCCTGCTGAAAGCCGGGCGGTTGTTCCACATAGACTTCTTCTTTCAGCACGCCGTTCAGGAAAGCAGACTTCACATCCATTTGATAAACTCTGAATTTTTGATGTGTTGCGTAGGCCAGGAATAGTCTGATTGCCTCCAATCTTGCAACTGGAGCGAATGTTTCGTCAAAATCTACCCCTTCAGCTTGACAGTAGCCTTTTGCCACGAGTCTCGCTTTATTCCTTACTATGACGTTTTCGTCTCGCTTGTTCTTGAAGACCCATTTTGTTCCAATCACATGTTGATGCCGGGGTCTATCAACAAGCTCCCAAACTTCGTTTCTCGTGAACTGATTCAGCTCCTCCTGCATGGCTATGATCCAGTCAGCATCTTTCAGTGCGTCCTCAATTGTCTGAGGTTCGTCAGAAGACAAGAAGCAGGAATATAAGACACTTTCTCCCTAACAGAATCTGGATCTTGTCTTTATTCTTGCTGAAGGATCTCCGATAATCAGATCAGAAGTGTGAGCATCCAGCCACTATCTACGATGTTTCAGCTCTTCATCTGGGATTGACTCTATTCAGGAGAGTTAATCGGCTCAGCTACTTCTGCTGCTGGTTGAGATTCAGTAGATTTGTCTACAGTTTCCTCATCTGAATCATCATCCCAACATAGCTGGATCTTTTCGACTTTGTCTTTTAAGCTTAGATCCTGTTGCTGCTTATTGATGTCCTCAGATTCAGAGTTAGAGTTATTGCTCCTGTCTTCAGTAGCAAACTCATTAAAAACAACATGAGGGCTTTCCTCCACGCAAAGGGTTCGATAGTTGAATACTCTGAAAGCTTTGCTGACCCGAGAGTATCCTAAGAACACTCCCTGATCGGACTTGCTATCAAAAGTTTTCAGCTGATCTTTCCCATTATTGTGGATAAAGCACGAGCACCCAAAAATATGGAAATAAGATAGAGAAGGTTTCCTGCCGTTCCATAGTTCATATGGCGTCCTCTTATGCTGCTTTGTCAATAGAGATCGGTTTTGAGTGTAACATGCAATGTCAGTAGCTTCTGCCCAGAATTTGGTTGGGAGTCCTGAGTCTGCGAGTAGAGTTCTTGCTGCTTCTTTGAGTGTTCTGTTCTTTCGTTCAGCCACTCCATTCTGCTGAGGTGTGCGTGTAGCAGATGTCTCATGCCTTATTCCTTCTGCTTTGTAGAACTCCTCCACCATGAAATTAAGGAACTCAGTTCCTCTGTCAGAACGGATTTTGACAATCTTAGTGTTCTTCTTGACACTGAGCCTTTTCAGAAGCTTTGGTAACTCTGTTTTGACGTCAGACTTGTTGGGAATGATTATGACCCAAGTATAGCACGAGTAGTCATCAATGACCACTAAGGCATATTTCTTGCCTTTGATCATCACTAGAGAGACTGGACCGAACAAATCCATATGTAACAGCTGAAGGATTCCATTAGTGGAAGGAGATGGAACAGGTGGATTTTGATTACTTGTTTGCTTTCCCTTCAGGCATGCTTCACACTGAGTGTCTTTGCTGAATACTTCATTCGGCAGTCCTCTTGCTAGAGTGTTTCTTGCTAATTTGTTGAGCGTTTTGAAGTTGAGATGGCTGAGTCTTCTGTGCCACAGCCACCCCGTTTGGTTGTCATTCTTCGCCAACAAACAAGCTTCAGGTTTAGCTGAGTTCTAGTCAGCTACATATATATTCTTCTTACGCGAACCTGCTGAGTTCTAGTCAGCTACATATATATTCTTCTTACGCGAACCTGATAACACTGTTTTCCCTGTGGATTTATCAATAACATCACAGAAACCAACGTCAAATATCACTCTATTCGAGTTATCACATAATTGACTAACAGAGAGAAGGTTATGCTGAAGTCCTTCAACATATGATACTCTTGGAACTTTGGCAGTTCCAATGCTGAGTGTTCCATAGCCTCTGGTGTAGCCTTTAGGATTGTCTCCAAACTCGATCCGGGGTCCTTCTTCAGTGATATAATTCTTTAGCAAGTTCTTTTGGTATGTCAATATGACCCATACTGAGCTGGATGTGTCAACTGAGGAGGTCTATACGGATCAACCCATTTTGATTTGCTGGTTCCCCCTTGACTGAACTGGGGTGATTTGGTGCTGATGTTTTTGTCAGTGTGCTGATATGTAGGATGAGGTGCCTTCATCTTTTGCTGGTTCTTGGCTAGGGGATTCGGTATATCTGCATTGATGGTTTCCCCTCGAACAAACCTATCAGCAAGCCGGTCTTCTGAGTGTACTGGGGTAGATGAGGAAGTACCCTGACTGAATCCAAGTCCTTCCTTACAATGCTTGGGCTTGTTGCTTGCTAGCATAGCCTCTAGCTTCTTTTCAGCTCCCATGTACCGCTCAGTCATCAGGTTTCTCCAGACATCGTCACTTTTCTTTAGTGTATCATGCTCGGTCTGAAGTCCTGACAGTTCTTGTTTCAGTAGACTCAGTTCAGTATCTTTCTGAGTTAAGTCATTGGTCAGAACTGAGATCCGATCTTCTTGATGCTGAGACTTGGCCATCAGAGAGTTTATCTCCTCCCTGAGTCTCAACACAAGTCCTTCTGACGCAGTAATAGCCTGACTTTTCTGAGAAAGCCTCTGATTCTCCATTTTCAGGGTATCCAACTCCTGAAGAGTCTTACCGAGCCGGCGACTCATCCGAATCCGTTCGTCTAGAAGTTCTTCATATGCGTAGCTACATCCGGATTCTCGTCGCTCCTGAAAGAGTGTCGTGTGTGCAGTGTGAAGGAGAGTTAAATGGTTCATGAGAGTTTACCTCATCCTCTTCTCCTGCCATGAGACACTTTTCAGCAGTTTCTTCAGCTGCAAGCTCTAGGGCCATGAAAGCTGCTTCATCGTCAGATGAATCCATGAAGGAATCGACTTCTTCTGAGTCATCTGAGAATTCACCAGCAATGTATGCTTGTCTTTTCTTGATGAACTTCTCCCTTCTTGCTTTGCGTGCTGTTCGTTCAACAATACTGAGCTCAGGACAGTCATATTGATAATGTCCTGGCTTTTTTCAGTTGTAGCAGGTGGTGACTCTTTCTTCCTTGCTTTCACTATCTTTCGATGATGTTGAGTCATCCTTTTTCCGGCATTCAGAAGTATGTGAGTCAGGAGTGCGCTTTGGCGTGTATTCAGACTTACCTTTTGATTCTCTGTAGGCTTTAGTCACTTTTCTACGCCTCTCCTTCTCCTTCTGATATTTTACGGCAAGCAGTGCGTACTTCTTGGCTAGACCTCCTTCTTGTATGTCAGTAAGTGAAGGTTCAGCCTTGCTCGACGCTGGAGATGCTGTGCTGACAGATTCTTTGAAGGCATGATCGATTTTAGTGTCAGCTTCAGCCCGCTGTTTCCTTTGAGGTGTGTCAAACTCGAATTCCTCTGCTTGAAGTTCTGAAAAGATATGGTCAGGTGTAACAATATCTAAATCAGAATGTCGTAATAGTGTAGCAAAAGGAGTCCAATGACCGTCTGACAGTGCCCTCAATATTTTGAGATTCATCTCTCGGTTGGAGAATGTCTTTCCCAGCCCGTTGATAGAGTTCATCAGATTCGTAAATCTGACGCTGAGATCTTCAATGGTGTCACCAGGCATGAGTGACAGTCTCTCCAGCTTTTGGAGTTCCAGCGCAAGTTTATTGGCTTTGATCTTCTGACTCCCCCAACTCAGTAGCGCTAGAGCATCCCAGAGTTCTTTTGCGGTCTTGCATTCCTGAACTCTCCCGAGATAGGAATCGCTTAAGGTGGTCAGTATGGCGTTTCTGGCGACACAGTCTAAGTTATGAAGTTTCTTCTCCTCTAGGGTGAAGAGACTTCTATCCTTGGGAATCTTCTTCCCAGTCACCTTTTCTCCTCCGGCTGTTGGATCCTGAGCTACGACACTATCGATCATAGGAACGATAGGTCCTTCCTCAAGAACTTCTGTCATGCTATCGTGGAGGGAGGTCAGATGAGCCTCCATTCTGACCCGCCATACTCCATAATTCTCCACTGAGAACATGGGTACCATCCTTATACTTGACATATCAAACATATTTGATAATGATATGAATGAAGAATGATATGCAGTGAAAATGTTTTTCGGATCCGTTCAAGTAGACCAGTTTCAGAATAACAAGAGTCTTATAGAACTCCTGCTCTGATACCAATTGTTGGTCCCGAGAGCACGTTCAGGTGTAGAGGGGGGGGGTGAATACACTGCAAACGATTTTCTCAACTTAAACACGAACAAATCCTTTTCAGGATGATGTCGATCTCGAATGAATTCAAAGCACCGGATAGCCGTTACCGAATCGTGTTGACAGAGTGACTGACTCTACTGAGACCTGCTAGCTGACTGAGTGTCAGAATTCAGTATCTTGCATATAGAGTTCAGTGGTGCGGAATAGTGTAGGCCCAATTCAGTTGAGTTGAAAAGCGTTTTTAATAAAACGGTTTCAGTTGATTAGTGTTATCTCTTAAGTTTGCTGAAACTCAGTTGAATGATTTAAGAAGATAGTTTTCAGTATGAATAGTAAATAGGGTTGTAAACGAACCGAATCGAATCGAATATTACAATTTTGTATTTGTATTTGATTAGTAAACGAATCGAATCGAATATTTATAATCGAATTCGAATCTCAAAATCTCGAATACGAATATCAAAAATCGAATACGAATACCGAATCGAATCAAAATTATTTGATTCGGCTTTCACTTTTCAGGCTTTGTGATATTATGAAATTAATATTTAATTTATTCATTTAATTGATATTAAAAAATACATATATTAACAAGAGGGGATGAATTATTAAATCTTGATTTAGGCCCTTAACATAAATATTTTAAATTAAAATTATAATAAGTTTATAAAAGTTACTATATATATAAATAATTATTGTATATATAATTTGTATTGAATCGAATATTTACGAATATCGAATCGAATATTATAATTTTCTATTTGTATTTAATTAGTAAACGAATCGAATCGAATATTTATAATCGAATTCGAATCTCAAAATCTCGAATACGAATATCAAAAATTGAATCCGAATACCGAATCGAATCAAAACTATTTGATTCGTTTACAACCCTAATAGTAAATCAATGCAACAGTAAAGAGAACACAAATACGAGACACATAGATTTTTAAAGTGGTTCGGACACAAAAATCCTACATCCAATGTCCCGAAAGATCAGGAAGCTATTTATTATACTGAGGTAGTCTCAGTCGGCTTGTACGCTGGACAGAACCGGGTCTTGGAATTTATACTGAGCAAGTCTCAGTTTACAACGTTATCAAACTTAGTGTTTAAAAAACTCTCCAACTGTGAAGGAGTCCTTTTACAATAAGGATTAGTTCAAAGATGAACTCCTTCGTCTAAGCTATGGATATATTCTATTGAGCTTAGGTTAGAGGGATAGGGAACGATAAATTTGCTTCTAGAACGACGAACAGCTGGGTATAGCTTTGGGTTCGTGTAACGTCGTTTGGATACTAGAGGCTGTATCGATCGGTTCAGCTTGGTTCCCTAAGAGCTTAGAATGAAGTCTTTCGCCGGAGATAGATTCTTCGAGCTTCTTGCGGAAGACTTAGGCTTTTCGGATTAGCTCGTTTGAATGCTCTGAGTTCTTGTGTGTTCTAGTTTTTCGTTCTCGTCTTTTTGTGTGAACTCTCGTGCTTCAAATATCGATTTATCCCTCTATTTATAGAGAAGAGACTAGGAAAGATCCGTTAGAGACGATGATCCTTTATCTCTCTCTTTTGGGTAGCTAACGGCTCTTTTGAAGTAGAGTGGCAGTGTCCTTTCCCTCCTTTTCTGGAAAGTTGTTGACTTGCAGCTTTAGTAGGTGTAGGATATGTGTCTGCTTGCCTTGGTCGAGGTTTAGAAAGTGGTTGAGACGGAACAGACTTCGAGGAGATCTGAAGCTGACTTCTCTTATCCTCGTATTTTACTATACTGATTGTTTTTCAAAAGATCTGACAGTACAGAAGACTGTCTGGCCGTTGTTGAGTCTGATCTCTGATTCAGTAGTGAACTACTGCTGAGTTGGTTCTACTGGGGATCAGATCTGAGTACAGTGAACTACTCGTGCTGAGTTCAGTTCCACTGACTCTATTCAGTATACTGCTCCTGCTGAGTCCAGTGTTACTGAGTCTTCTACTTATGGTGCTAAGGTTAATAAGCTACTGAATGTCTGAACCAGAGCAGAGGGTCTGCTGAGTCTGAAACCTCAGAGACAAAAAACAGATTACAAAGTAAAGGTTCAGCAATCAATATAGGGTTTTGGGATCTTCAAATCTTCAGACTAGTTCAGAGCACAAGGCTACTGAGTATATGTCAGCATAGAAGACTGAATCATTTCCCACTATAGGTTACACTGTTGAGGATAGAATCATCACCCAACATCCATCTTCGTGGTGGAGTCCCATGACAGCCTAATCAATACAAACGGAAAATATCTGCAGTTTAATCATATTGTGTGTAGGGCTGTATTTTTATAACTGTAACTTGTAGTAGAATTAATAATTTTGTACATTAGAGGTCAGAGGGTCGATCAGCCTTTCGGCAGCCGGAGTTTCGCCTCAATAACAGGATCCGGCTGCAAACTTTTCTTCCGTTTGATTCTTCGGTCATCGTTGTTTGTTCATTATTTTCTTTTCAACTACTGTAGAACCTCTATAAGTTAATACTTGTTAAATTAATAACCTCTCTAAGATAATATTTTTTTCGGTCCCGATTCGGGCTAATATAAAAAATCATCAAATTCGATAAGATAATAATTTTCAAAAAATTCCAATGTAAATATATGGTCGTCCCGTCAATATAATAAATTAATAATCATTTAAAATCACCATTATCACTAATGCTATTTTGCGAAATGTGATTCTAGTATTGCATTTAATTTTTTTTTAAATCTAACTGAATCTCATCTAACTTTTATAATTGCTTCAAAAAGTTTCAATGTTGTTTTCTCGAACTGTATTATAAAATTGTGAAGAATTCTAGATGCAATTAGTGTTTCTTTGCACTTAACTGGTTCCAAAGGAATTGTATTGTTTTGAGTATTTTTTAGTGTTCCTTGTCGATGAATGTTAGCTATATCATTGTACTTGTTTTTTAAATGAATAAATACGTTATTTTTTAACAAATTGATAATATAATTCATTATTTTTATATAGTAAATAGTAAAATGACATTAAATATGATATCTATTATATATATAAAAGGCGAGTTGCCTTTTTTGCAATCAATTACAAATTTCTCATTATTTACGATTTTATCATCAATTTCAATTTTCCACTATTTACGATTTTGTCATCAATCTTAATTTTTCATTATTTACTATTTTGCCACCAATTTCAATTTACCCACTACTTACAAATTCACACCTAATTTTAATTTTTCACTATTTATGAATTTGTCACTTAAATTATCATTTTTTCAAAAAAAAAATAATAATTCAATTTTTTACTATTTACGATTTTGCCTTTTTTTTCAATTGATTTTCAATTTCTACTGTTCACTTGGATTTGACAACATAATTTTGCAATTTTACTGTGAAATTGAAGGGCAAATTCGGGGTTGGGTGAATACAATTGAATTTATACCGTCTCTTCCTCTTCTTTCCAGGTCTTTCTATTCAACACAATTTATAATGTTTTTCTCTCTTCCTTATCTTCTCCATCGCCGATAACATTTTACCGTCTCTTCCTCTTCTTTCCAGGTCTTTCTATTCAACAACAGCTCTGCACCTGAATTTATTTTTGTCGAACTTCTCGCTTCCGCTTCGTCCACTGCTGCTCTACTTCTCAAGGTATCTTCCAACACCCGTATTCTTCTTTTTTCCTTCCTCATCTGCCACTAAAATGCCGTTGGACTTGCTCTAAACTTCTTCAACCGACAGCCGCTACACCACCCACATCCCCATCACCATCGAACCGGGTGAACCCAAAAAATAACAGCCCCTCCCGGCTCCCAGATAACCTCAGAGATCAGCTCCAGACCCCACACGAGTCAATTTCTTCCGACTCGACGCCGCCGCCTTCTCTGCTTGTCTTAGCCGATCCCGCAGCAGCATCCCAGAAACTGCAGACAAACAACCAGCCTGAAGTTTGTACCACTCCGTCCTTCAATTTAATTTCGACAGTTGATGTTTGGTTTTGAGTAATAAATAATATTCTAATATTATTCAAATACTGGCAAAAGGAATTCACCGAACAGTGGGCATATCCACTTTTTTGGGCTTTATGTTCAAAATTTGAAAGCTTTTTGACAATTTTACTACACCCAAAGAAGAAAATTTCAAGAATTTTATATTGTAATATTGTCACCTGCAGAAACAGTGGAAAATAAAATAAGCACATACACACGTATACATTTGTATATAAATGTCCTGATTTTCCTTTTTTTTTTCACCTAGATGCTCTTAACATATGCCTCCTCCTTTTAGATGGTTTGTTAAAAGATTTTATAAAAAAATGAAAAGAAAAAAGAAAGGAATTTACTACAAAAGGGCATCCACCCACCAAAAAATTCATCTTTACTGTTTAACTTTTTCTCACCAACTTTCACTTTTTTACAATGCCTTTACTATTAAATAAGTTCTCTTCAATTCAAGCTTTATTAGACATTATAATTACTCAAGGTATATATATTTTTGAAGTACATAAATCATTCTTCCTGCTAAAGTGTCTTCACTTTTTAGTGAAGAAGAATTGAAATGTTACGATATAAACTGTTTTTGTCTTCTTTCTTCAACCTTACATAATAGGAACTTTTTAATGATACCTTTTAATATCAATTACGATTACCTCATTACCTGGTGACTTTTCTACTTTTTTTCTATCTTGTGCTTCACTGTGATGGTATATAGTTGTGGGAATTTGGTTAGGATTTCACTATCTCAACTTGCTGCTACTGATATAAATGTATAGAGCAAGTGGAAGAGCGACTTGAAGAGGAGACTTGCCAAACGAAGCTAAATTCAACTAGGTTTATGGTCTAATCTTAATTTCTTGCTTGAATTAGGAGATTTCGGATTAAGAGTTGAAATTGTAGTGAGACTTGAATTTCGTTATTCTTAAAATAATAGGAGAATTCCGATTAAGTGCATTAAGCCTTTGTAACGGAGTCATTGGGAACCCAATGCAATATCTTCGAATCTAGATGTTTAAATTTTAGATAGTTAAAGCACATAAATAGAAGAAGTTACTGTAATTGTGGTGTTTTTCCTATTCAATTCATTTTCCAAGAAGAAGTTATTTTCATTTAGTGTCTGCAGAAAGGTTAGTATCGATTAGTCTTTCAACTACAGTTGCTTTTGATTCTGCAGCTGGCTTTAGCAAAACTGAAGTGAACTTGAGAAAGTTACTTGCTGCAGCTCCGAAATAACAAAATTATGGAAAGCTGACACATGTATGTTTACTGATTTGTTAGTTTAAGTAACTCATTCATCACTATATATTATCATTTGCATCCAAACATAAGTTTTGTAGTTTTTGGTGAGTAGAGGAAATACATTTATATTAAAATTACTTTTAATAAAAATAAATAGAGCTGCAGAGCATACAAAAAATTACATATGGTATACGCATTTTTCCCTCTTTTCTTTCCTATTTCCAAAATCTCATCAGTTAGAACCCACATCCTTTTAAACATCGTAAAGAAGCGAATGTCTGCACTTCTTATTTCAATGCAAATATAAATAGTTGCTTACATGACACCATTGTGTTTATGAATATGTCACACTATAAATATGTGACAATAAATATATAAAAATTGCATCAAAATAGTTTTATTTCATTTTGTATATTTGTGTATTTTCTCTATGTTAGTGTAAGTCTCAAAATTTTTGTTACATTCTTCTAAAATATGCTTTCAGACAAATATAACCTTCAATTTAGTTTGGTGATGTAATGTTCATATCTTACTTTCTTTTAATTTTTAGGTGCTGAAAATTAGGAAATTCATATGAGCAAACCCATCATGAAAAATGCAACTCAATATTTCAAAAGGACAATCTATGTAGTATTTATGTTGTATTTCACAATTGTGGTCAATTACAATGAGTTTCACTACTGCGTCACTTCCTGCTTTGAGTAATATAGCTACTGTATATGCATGTACAACTTCATTTTAATGTCTTAAAATTGCTTGCAATTCAATTAGACTACATAAATATAATACGAGCTCATTTAATTGATCAGAGTATCTCGTGGTAGAAGTATTAGCTTCTTACATTTTTTTTTGATTATTTGTGTAGGGATTGTTGACATAACTACAAAAGAGATATTGAGGACATATTCAAATCATGAATTAGATATTATTTAATAATTCTTAATCTTATAGAAACAAAGACATTTGATAATCATATTCTTATTATTTTAATTTTTTGTTGCAGATTTTAAATTTCATGAAGATAATACACAGAGATTGTTCTTCAAAGAAGATCTTCAAAAAGGCGTAGAACCGCTAATGCCAATTCTACCAATACCCCTTCGATGCTTATATGCTCCAACGAGGCTCCAGTGCCAAATCACAACACCTCACCTTCTACTCAGATTTTAAGAAATACCTATGCGAATACCGACCTTCATGACGTTACAGTTATGCATGATATAGAGAATGCAAATTATATTAATGGTTAAGTCACATTTTGTGAAATAGTAAATTATTTTTTTAAATACTTATTATTAAATAGAGCAACAAAGTATTCTATACCCTAATTAATCATATAGATCTGAAAATTAGTTGTGTACGTTTCCATAAACCAAAAATGTATATGCCAGGCTTCTTAAACATTGAAGTAACCCCGATTTCTAACACAACCAATGAAGTATGCAACACAACAATGATTAACGGTGAGTTATACTATGCATATATTTTTTTCAATTTTTAATTTTAACCACGCAATGAAATTTCTATATTGTTGGCTAATATTAGTATTAAAGAAAATGATCCACAATAAATTTAATTTAATTGTAGATGATGAAATGATTGAAGTTATTATTGGTGTTGACTCAAACAACATTCCTTCTACGAATCCACACTCCATCGGGTTTCCCGTAACACGGATCAATGCACCACTTACTACTGAGTTTCTAAGAGATGAGTATACAAATACTCACCTCCATGATGTTCCAATTGTCCACCAGCCAGAGAATACATATTCAACTGATGGTTAGTTTACAATTTAATGTGATGGTTAGTTTACAATTTAATGCTTGACATATTAATTATTTTGAGATGTGAACAATTAAGAATAATATATACGTTTTAGCAGACTTCAACAACATTGAAATACCCCCAGCTCCTAACATTGCAATGCAAAAAAGACGACACAATGCAAAAAGACGAAGCAATGCAAAAAGAAATGACGGTAAGTTGTGATTTAATTATTTCATAAAATTACTAAATCTATATAAAATTGTACACACAACAGACATATTACATCATTTAAAAAAAATATGACTAATTACTTAACTTTTTTTGCAGTAAAATACGCAGACATAGGGGATCCAGTACACAAATGCAGCAGTTGCAAAGCTCTATTTTGGTTAGATGAAAGATTAACATCTTCAACTAAACGAGATCCAAAATACTTCAGATGCTGCATGAAAGGCAAAATCAAGCTCCCAAAAATGAAGACACCGCCAAAACTATTATATGATCTTATGTTCGACAAAAATGAAATGAGCAATCATTTTCAAGAACATATCTGATGGTTTAACAATATGTTTTGTTTTACATCTATGGGAGGGAGAATAGATTCGAGCATTAATACTGGAAGTTCACCTCCTATTATTCGAATGCACGGCCAAAACTACCATCGAATTGGAAGTTTACTACCAATGGAAGGAAAACCACCTAGATTTGTTCAACTTTATATCTACGGCACATAAAATGAAATTGACAATCGGTTTCGATCAATGCAGTAAGTGTTATTTGTATAATATTTCCCAGTTATGAATATAGTCGTGTCTTTTTAAAAATTAATCAAATTGTTTATTTAAATAGGTCAGAAAAAGATGCAAATTCGCTTGACATTCAAATCGTAAGAAGAATACAGAATATGCTTAATGAGCAAAATGTTTTAGTCAAATCATTCAGAATGGCAAGAGACAAAATGCTTGAAGCTGGGACATCCGAAGTGAAATTGAGGCTCATTGGAAAAAGACAGCATGATGCAAGACTTTATAATCTTCCTTCTGTATCAGAAGTAGCTGCATTAATCGTAGGTGACTTTGATGCTACAATGTCAGAGAGAGATATAATTATTGAGACTCAAACAGGGCTACTACAACGAATAACCCAGTTACATCCTTCATATCTCCTGTTACAATACCCTTTGTTATTCCCTTACGGCGAAGATGGATTCAACAAAGACATTGCCTTTTCTAAAGCGAGCGCATCTTCCCACCGAGTCGGTGTCAGCTTAAGAGATTTTTTCGCTCATAGAATGCATGACAGAAAAAACAAAAGTTCATTAATTTTGTCATCAAAAAGGTTATTTCAGCAGTTCTCAGTCGATGCGTATGCGACTATAGAGTCTTCTAGATTATCATTCATTCGGAAAAAGCAAAAAAAATTACGCGTTGATATGTATAAGGGTTTGAAGGAAGCACTTCTAAAAGGTGAAACAGATACAACAAAGCATGGCCAACGCGTTATTTTGCCTTCAAGTTTTACTGGCGGAGCACGTTATATGATACAAAACTACCAGGATGCCATGACAATTTGTGGATGGGCAGGATATCCAGATTTATTCATCACTTTTACCTGCAATCCGAAATGGCCAGAAATAGTTAGGTATGTACATAAAAGAGGTTTGAATCCTTAAGATTGGCCTGATATAATTGCTAGAATATTCAAGATCAAACTAGACAACTTGATGGAGGATTTGCGAAAGAATCAACATTTCGGCTCTTTCAAAGCAGGTACGATTTTTTTTATTTATTACACAATTAACTTTCCATTTTAATATTTTGTAGTTGTTTACACCATTGAATTCCAAAAGTGAGGCCTTCCGCATGCTCACATACTTCTCTTCTTGAACGCTAATGATAAACACCAAACTCCTGCAGACATTGATAAAATTATCACAGCCGAAATTCCAAATCCTGAACTCGAACCACAATATTATAAGTGTGTAGAAGCGCATATGGTGCATGGTCCTTGTGGGCTTGCAAATAAAAGATCGTCGTGTATGTCTAATGGTCGTTGTATCAGGTATTTTCCCAAGAAGTTCAGTGACATAACATGTTTGGATGATGACGGATATCCAGTTTACAAACGTCGAGATAATGGCAGGGTCATTGTAAAAATGGGTATCCCTCTAGACAATAGATATGTGGTGCCACACAATCGCAAACTACTTCTGAAATATGACGCCCATATAAATGTTGAGTGGTGCAATCAATCACGGTCAATAAAATATCTTTTCAAATATATAAATAAAGGACATGACCGTGTGACTGCAGCCTTTTACGAAGCGAATGGAGATGAGCAAACACACACAAACTGCAATGGAATCCAACTCTATTACGACTGCATATATATTTCACCATGCGAAGCATGTTGGAGAATATTCGATTTCCCCATTAACTTTAAGAATCCTCCAGTTGAGCGACTGAGCTTCCATCTCCCAGAAGAACATACTGTAATATTTTCAAAAATAATCAAATAGATCATGTGCTTAGTCGCCCCACTGTTAGACAAAGTATGTTTCTAGCTAGGATGGAAGCAAATAAAAGTTATCAAGAAGCTAGAGAACTGACTTATGCTGAATTTCCAACTAAATTTGTATGGAGAGACTGTGAATGGAAACCTAGGAATGAAAGATATGCAATTGGAAGAATCTATTACGTTCCTCCTTGTTCGGGAGAGAAATACTATCTTAGATGTCTACTCAATATCGTACGAGTCCCAAGAAGCTACGAAGAAATAAGATACATTAATGGAGTCCAATATAATACATTTCGTGATGTTCTATACTCCTTGGGACTATTAGATGATGATAAGGAATATATCGACGGAATAACGGAGGCAAGTCAATGGGCCTCGGCTTATTCCTTAAGAAAACTTTTCGCAACATTATTGTGGTCGGACTCAATGTCAAAACCAGAAGTTGTTTGGAATGAATGTTGGATGCATTTGTCTGACGACATTGCTTACAGACAAAAAACTGCGTTCCCAAATCAAGGTAAAAGTAATTATGAATCACTACCACAATTGTAAAAGTAATTCCTAACCCCTGCTGCCAGTCGGTCGACGCTCTCAGTCTGAGCTTTGGTGTACTGAGCCCATTTGAGATGAACGTTTTTTGCAAGGAGTCGATTCTTATCTCCTTATCGCCTGATGGCTTTGTCGACTGACTTAGAGGTCACGGAACTTATAGGTTTGATCTGATAACTGCTGGTTCCGAGCCTCTGCTCGGATGTCGCGATCTGTTGCGCGAGTCGCTCTTGTAATTGAAACTGTTCTGGTTTCCTCTTCTACCCATGAATGGGTAGTGGATTCGGGGGCAACTGTTCATGTTTGTTACACCTTGCAAGGTTTCTTGCAGAAAAGGTAATTGAGCAATGGCGAGGTGGTAGTCTCAATGGGCAATGGATTGAAAGTTCCTGCAATTGCCATTGGAGATTTAAATCTATCTTTTGATAGTTCTGTTTTAGTACTTAAAGATGTTTAACATGTACCTGAGTTTAGGCGAAACATTATTTCTGTTTCAAAACTCTGCACCATGGATGGTTATAAATCAAGTTTTGATAGTGAAGTTTCTATCATGAAAGACGATGATTTTATCTGTGGTGGACCATTAAACGGATCTTTATATACTATTACTTGTAAACCGCGTAGTTCTGTTAATATTGCTTCCTCATCATCAAATCCTAAGAAGAGGAAAGAGTCTTCTAAGGTAAACCAAACTTATCTATGGCACTTAAGACTAGGTCACATCAATCTTAACAGGACTCAGAGGTTGGTGGAATATGGATCATTGGAGTCTCTCCAAGATTGAACCGTTTCCAACTTGTGAAACCTGTTTGGAAGGAAAGATGATGACTAGGCCTTTGAAGGCAAAGGGTTATAGAGCCACAGAAGCATTAAGTTTGATACATTCTGACTTGTGTGGGTCTATGTCTACACAAGCTCGTGGAGGGTATGAGTACTTCGTCAAATTTACTGACGATTACTCGAGGTATGGATATGTTTACCTTCTTCGCCACAAGTTGGATTGCTTTGAAACCTTTAAGGAATTCAAGGCAGTAGTGGAGAAGAAGCTAGGTAAAGAAATCAAATCACTACGATCTAATCGTGGTGGGGAATACCTGTCCAACGAGTTCAAGGACTACTTGACAAGAATGTGGGATTACATCCCAGCTGACATCACCGGGCACGCCTCAGCAGAATGGTGTGTCAGAGAGAAGGAACCGAAGTCTCTTAGAGATGGTTCGGTCGATGATGAGTTATGCAACTTTGCCAGTTTTCTTTTGGGGATATGCCCTAGAGACTGCAGCATACTTGCTGAACCGTGTGCATTCCAAGTCGGTACAAAAGATCCCTTTCGAGTTGTGGAGCGGGCACAAACCCAGTATGCACCACTTAAGGATTTGGGGGTTATCCCCGCTTATGTGCTAAATAGGCGAGGCCGACAAATTGGAATCACGTTCAGAAGTGATGTTGTTCATAGGGCATCCGAAGGAAACGAAAGGTGGATACTTTTATGATCCTAAAGAACACAAGATCGTTGTTAGCCCTAACGCTCGGTTCTTAGAAGAGGATTACACTAGTAACCATAAATCTCGAGTCGACATCATCCTTGAAGAATTACAAGGTGGTCGAGTTCCACTTGAACAGCCAGTTGTGCAAGATAGTACTCCACGAGTAATCTGCACAACTGTTAACACAGCTCCCGACACTCGTTCGACGTAGTGGGAGGGTGATATTTACACCTGATCGGTATATGTTCACTATGGAGACGTTTAATTATCTCTCGCGGATGAACAAGATACCGTGGATCCCCCGAACTTACAATGAAGCAGTGGGAGATGTAGATGCACGATGGACTCGGAATTTGAGTCCATAACTGATATGGATGTATACGAGATCACTGAACTACCTAAGGGCTTCAATGCTATTGGTAGTAAGTGGGTATACAAGAGAAAGAGAGAGCACCGAATGAAGAGATCATGGCGTTTAAGGCCAGACTAGTGGCGAAGGGTTTTATCCAGAAAGAAGGTATCGATTATGAAGAGACCTTCTCGCCTATAGCAATGATCAAGTCCATTCGGATTCTCCTTGCCATATCAGCTCACATGAAACTAGAGATCTGACAAATGTATGTCAAAACCGCTTTCCTAAACGGTCACCTTGAAAAAGGTAGGGACATCTACATGAAGCAGCCAGATAGTTATGTGAATGAGGGCGAAGAGCATCTAGTTTGGAAGCTTAAGAAGTCTATTCATGGACTTAAGCAAGATTTCCGGTTATGGCACCAGCGTTTTCGACGAGGTAGTCAAATCCTATGGATTTGTATCTCGTCCCTAACGAGGTGTGTGTAACGTATTTGTGTTAACGGATCGGTGGTGTTTCTTGCATTTTATGTAGATGACATCCTTCGTATTAGCAATAATGTTGAAGTGTTATCGGACGTAAAGACGTGGTTATCCGAGCAGCTTTCAAATGAAGGACTTAGGTGAAGCCGCTTACATCCTTGGGATCAAGGTTATTCGAGATCGCCAGAAAAAGGATGTTAAGCTTGTCACAAGTGTCCTACATTGACACTGTTATTGCTCGTTTTAGCATGCAAAAGCCAAGAGAGGTTTAGTACCTTTCAGACATGGCATTTTTCTATCCAAGAATCAGTGCCCTGAAAACGCCTGAAGAGATAGAAAATATGAGGCAAGTACCATATGCTTCCGCCGCGTAGCCTCATGTATGCGATGCTTTGTACAAGAGCAGATATCTCATATGCCGTAGGCATGGTCTCAAGATATCGCCTAACCCCCGGAAAGGAATACTGGGATCAAGGGTCAAGTATATTCTCAAGTACCTTAAACGGACTAGAGATTATAGGCTTGTTTACCGGTCGGACGAGTCTAGTGTCTTTGGGTTATACAGAATCGGATTTCCAGGCTGACCAGTCAGACGAGAAGAACTCTACCTCGGGTTATGTGTTTACCTTGGGAGGTGGAGCCATTTCATGGAGGAGTGCAAAGCGTAAATGCATTGCGGACTCAACCATGGAAGCAGAGTATGTGGTCGCCCTTGAAGCCTCGAAAGAGGCAAGTATGGCTCAAGAATTTCCTCCAAAATCTTTATATTGTTCCGAACTTGCCTAAGACTATCACAATTTATTGTGATAACTCGAGGTGCAAGGGCAAATTCTAAGGAACCTAGATCTCACAAGGCGTTAAAACACATAGACCGGAAGTACCACATTATACGAGTATTCGTAAATCGAGGTGACGTGGTAATTGACAAAATTGGAACCGAAGTAAACCTAGCTTATCCTTTCACAAAGAGCTTGCCACTCCCGGCTTACGAGAAGCATGTTCGTGGCTTTGGGATGGTAGAGATGCCCCCCCACTTAGGACTACGTAAACTTTTGTATAAGTGGGAGAAGATGTCGTGATAGATAGGATAGATAGCGGGGTACTAGTTTGTACCTAGAACTGACACATTGTATACTAAAAGTTTGCTTTAGTATAAGTGGGAGAATTGTTGGGATTTTGTATACTGGAAGCACTTTTTATGCTTGTATACAATGTGTTTTTGTCCTTACCACTATTTTATTCTCCTATCTGATAAATATGTATATTTGCACATGTTATCCTTTATCTTGTATAATAGTTAGATTTGTGTGGTGTGTCGGGTATCACAGAAGACAACACAAATTGGTTGAACTAACAAGATATAAACAGTTAACACAGCTGAGACAACTTTTGTCGGTTTAAGCTGCAGTTTAGATAAGAAGTGGCTTGTCTTAGCTGCTTGTCTTTACTGGTACACTTAAGGTGGTGTATTGACGGATCACAGTGAGATGTGTTTTCCTAACTGACATTAGTGGAAAACCAAGATCTCGGTGACTTAGCTAGTCTTAAGCTTGGTAAGACTTCAGCTGAGTGCATTTGGCTATCTATCACTTTGACCTACTATGGTGAACGTCCAATGAGCGACCGGATCTACGTATCTTGGGTGTTAGTAGTCATTTGTGGCTCAGGCTGGTTGTCTGTATCTTGCAGCCGTATCCCAGGAATGGGTTGATAATATCCCCTGAGGAACTCGAAAGGATTAGCACACTAAACCCGGCCGGTTGATTAAGTTCAGGTGTGTTAATAAGGTCGAGTGGTACTACTCAGGAATACAAGATGTTAATTAATTTAAGCAGTCAGTAAGCTTAATTAATTAACGGATATTTCTATCTTAAATACGGAGATCGATTAAGTCTAAAATACAAGCCCTTGCTCAAATTGGGATAAAGGGGTAAGTCAGCACGGATTCTCTAGTGGAATGAAGCATGGATAATTAATTAATTGGAGGCCCAGCTTTATTTCTTGTATTGGATCCCTGATCTGGCCCAATTAGTTGCCTAGTAATTTATTATCTCTCAGAATTCATTATTAATGGATTAATGTATTTTACATTATTTAATAATGTTATTTTATCTGGAATTAATTGGTTGAGCCAATTAATTGATAAATATTAGTAGCCCAATAAATTAATTAATTATATTATGGGCTGATTTAATAGAAGCCCATTGGATTATAATTAAATTAATGGGCTACAAATATATTAATATTATATAGGTTTTTGAAGCCTATATATATTAGTATTCTGTTCAGAAACTCACACAATTGATTCATAAAAATCGAGAGTGGCGTGAGTTTATAGAGAGAGAATAAATTTATTTTCTTCGGATCTCCGACCACCCGTAGGGAGAAAAAGGCCGGGACACGGATCGAAGATCCGACACAGGGAGCAACAATCGGAGCCGCGACAACACACCAGGAGGAAGGTAGCCTTACTGTAAACCCTATTATTCCTTCAATTGGTATCGAGCCTGGTTTAGGCTCTGATTGTTGCTGTTAGATGCATGATTAGGTTTTATTTCCGTCGTTATCGGGTTAATTTTCGTGTTTGGGGGCGGCCTGCGAGCCACTGTTTTGACCCCGATGTAACGTTTTTCTCGTGAGAAAATCCACGAGTAGATGATAGGACCAATATGTTATTTGATTATACTGTTATTGTACTGTAATTGGTCCGATTGGCACGAAAATCGAGGCGCGACGGAGCGGAAGGGCGAAAACCTAGTTTCCGGCGAAACACGACCGCCGACTTGAGATAGCGCGTGAGGGGCGTGCTACAGTATCCTTCCGATCCGTTCGGATAGGTTTGTTCGTCTTCTCGTTAGCTTCGTCTCGGATAGGTCACACGACCCATTCCGATTTCTCGGTTTGTCCGAAATAGCGTCGGAAAGGAGAAGTGGTCGTGCTGTCCGAGAAATTCCCAAATTGGCCAGAAACCCTAGTTTTCTAGGGTTCCGCCGCATTTTGCGGCGGCGATTCCCGGCGGTTCCGCGGTCGGATTTCCGATAGGCTTGGACCTATGGAATCCTAGTGTTACGAGCTTCGCGTTTATAGGTCGTATGGGATCATCCGATCCCGGATGCGACCGGAATTGACGTCTGAAGTAGGCTGCTCGTTATGAATTCGTTCCGACGAATCGTTTGAAATTCGGGAAATTGAGGAACTAATCTCGGCCGGAATCCGTTACCCGGTGGTCGTGAGTGTTCCAATTACGTTTCCCCTCTTTCAATTGATCGAATCACGGCTCGAAAACGAAGAATTAAGGCGACGAAAGGTGGCGGCGGCGAGGCGCGATTTATTGCGCAATTCCGTCGGCGTGGCCGAAATCGCCGGCCGTTTCGCACGTTCGGACGTCCGGAGGATGTCGGGGTGGCGAGGATGGTGGCGGAACTCCGGGCTTGGCCGGGGAGCGCGGCGGCGCGCGTCTGCTGCGTGCGGTCGCGCGCGCCGCGGCCGCCATCACCGGCCGCCATTCCGCGGCGCCGCAGCGCGTTTCAGCGGCGGCGCTGGTCGGGAAGGTGGCGGCGCGGGTCGGGAGGCGGCGTGTGCCGACGACGGGTTGCGCCGCGGCGCGCGGCGGCGCGTTTTTCCGGCGTGATTTTTGTTGAAGAAGGCGCCGACGTAGCGCGGCGACGTGGCGCGCCACGTCGCCCCTTGCCGATTTGGCGCTGCGTGTACGCCACGTGTGCCGCCACGTGGCGGACCCCTCGATGACGTGGCGACGACAGTTCGATGCGGTTTTCGACACGGTTTCCGCATTCGAAGATTTTCAAGATTTCGAAGATCTGTATTTTGATCGGGCAATGTAATAGTTAGGAATTACGTGTTTTAAAGCCCGATAACGATTTTAAATTTTCTATTTGCGTGTTTATTTATTATTATGCTTTATCATGCAATTATGTGATTAATTGTGCTTAGAAAAGCATGTAAATAGGATTTATGTCATTGTTAAAGCATGTTTTATTTTTCGCGAGCACGTTTTATTATGTGCGTTTAGAAATTGCATGCTTTAGGAATTATGTGTGATTGCATGATTCGTTACAAACCTTTTGAACAAAAAGACTAAGCAACTTTAAAATTAAATGTTTAATTAGATTCCATTAATTTGGATATTAAACACTTAATCGGACCTCCATTAATTGGACTCTACACGAAAGTAGTAAGATTATGTAAGTAAACGTCCACCTGCGTGGCTTGCTTGCATTTTTGAGCTACCAGTTTTGTGAGATGAGTTTTCCAAAATAATATTTGATTATTATTGAGTAGTGGGAGCGAAGCCGTAAACGTCCACTGCGTGGCTTGCGTGCCTAGTAAACACGAGTACTCTAGAAGATAATAATTAAATAGGATGGCTAATTAGATCAAATTGAATGCGGCATGGTTCGAGTAAGTATGTCAATTTCAAGGATTTGATTCTATTTGGTCAAATTAATGGTCAATGCTTAGATGTCACCGCAGTACAATTCACTTCCCTCGAAGTCCCTTCCCGCGTTTTAATAGTGACATGGTCCAAGATATCGAACTATTAATTTCATTCGTCTTAAGAACCTTGACGTGGATTGGAATTAAAGAGCTAGGTAAATAGCTTGGTTTAGGGTTACGTTAGTAAACGTCCACTGCGTGGCTTGCTAGTGAAATTCCTAGAGCGGTTCGAGGTTTTTAACATCATTGGTTTTTCAAAAGGTTACAATGATTATTAATTACGAATTATGTGCAAATATTAATTTTATACATGCTTTTAATTTATATTTTTTCGAATATGTCCGTTCGAAAAACTTTAATTTCGAGTTCCTAAACAAGCTCACCAACCAAACCCTAACGGGTTTACAATTTTAAATAATTTTACAAAGTGGAAGAGATATCTTACCTTCCCAATAAATGCTCGCAAAGGTTCTATAAGAACTTCTTTAGGACCGCTATGTCTAAGAACGAGTTTACTATGAGTATGTTACTCAAATCTTTGGTAGCGGTCAAAGAGGTTATAGAAAAGGGCAAGAGTGCTCAAGTCTTGAATATCCCTAGTAGTTCAAGGAATCCTCCGAAATGCGGAAACCGTAAAAAGAACGAGAAAGGGTGGACATTTCAAGAAGAGCAGTGGGAGTAAGAAGACGGTCCTTACCGGCGACATGCAAATGTCAAAGGAGAAAGGAAGGTTCTTCAAGAATGGTAAGAAAGGACACTACAAGAATTATAATCCAGATGTCAAGCCAAAACAGAAAGAGACGCGAGTCGCTCTTGTAATTGAAACTGTTCTGGTTTCCTCTTCTACCCATGAATGGGTAGTGGATTCGGGGGCAACTGTTCATGTTTGTTACACCTTGCAAGGTTTCTTGCAGAAAAGGTAATTGAGCAATGGCGAGGTGGTAGTCTCAATGGGCAATGGATTGAAAGTTCCTGCAATTGCCATTGGAGATTTAAATCTATCTTTTGATAGTTCTGTTTTAGTACTTAAAGATGTTTAACATGTACCTGAGTTTAGGCGAAACATTATTTCTGTTTCAAAACTCTGCACCATGGATGGTTATAAATCAAGTTTTGATAGTGAAGTTTCTATCATGAAAGACGATGATTTTATCTGTGGTGGACCATTAAACGGATCTTTATATACTATTACTTGTAAACCGCGTAGTTCCCGTTAATATTGCTTCCTCATCATCAAATCCTAAGAAGAGGAAAGAGTCTTCTAAGGTAAACCAAACTTATCTATGGCACTTAAGACTAGGTCACATCAATCTTAACAGGACTCAGAGGTTGGTGGAATATGGATCATTGGAGTCTCTCCAAGATTGAACCGTTTCCAACTTGTGAAACCCGTTTGGAAGGAAAGATGATGACTAGGCCTTTGAAGGCAAAGGGTTATAGAGCCACAAAAGCATTAAGTTTGATACATTCGACTTGTGTGGGTCTATGTCTACACAAGCTCGTGGAGGGTATGAGTACTTCGTCAAATTTACCGACGATTACTCGAGGTATGGATATGTTTACCTTCTTCGCCACAAGTTGGATTGCTTTGAAACCTTTAAGGAATTCAAGGCGTAAGTGGAGAAGAAGCTAGGTAAAGAAATCAAAACACTACGATCTAATCGTGGTGGGGAATACCTGTCCCAACGAGTTCAAGGACTACTTGACGAGAATGTGGGATTACATCCCGGCCGACATCACGGGCACGCCTCGGCGAGAATGGTGTGTCGAGAGAGAAGGAACCGAAGTCTCTTAGAGATGGTTCGGTCGATGATGAGTTATGCAACTTTGCCGGTTTTCTTTTGGGGATATGCCCTAGAGATCGCAAGCATACTTGCTGAACCGTGTGCATTCCAAGTCGGTACAAAAGATCCCTTTCGAGTTGTGGAGCGGGTACAAACCCGTATGCACCACTTAAGGATTTGGGGTTATCCCGCTTATGTGCTAAATAGGCGGGCCGACAAATTGGAATCACGTTCGAAGTGATGTTGTTCATAGGGCATCCGAAGGAAACGAAAGGTGGATACTTTTATGATCCTAAAGAACACAAGATCGTTGTTAGCCCTAACGCTCGGTTCTTAGAAGAGGATTACACTAGTAACCATAAATCTCGAGTCGACATCATCCTTGAAGAATTACAAGGTGGTCGAGTTCCACTTGAACGGCCGGTTGTGCAAGATAGTACTCCACGAGTAATCGCACAACTGCTAACACGCCTCCCGACACCGTTCGACGTAGTGGGAGGGTGATATTTACACTGATCGGTATATGTTCACTATGGAGACGTTTAATTATCTCTCGGCGGATGAACAAGATACCGTGGATCCCCGAACTTACAATGAAGCAGTGGGAGATGTAGATGCACGATGGACTCGGAATTTGAGTCCATAACTGATATGGATGTATACGAGATCACTGAACTACCTAAGGGCTTCAATGCTATTGGTAGTAAGTGGGTATACAAGAGAAAGAGAGAGCACCGAATGAAGAGATCATGGCGTTTAAGGCCAGACTAGTGGCGAAGGGTTTTATCCAGAAAGAAGGTATCGATTATGAAGAGACCTTCTCGCCTATAGCAATGATCAAGTCCATTCGGATTCTCCTTGCCATATCAGCTCACATGAAACTAGAGATCTGACAAATGTATGTCAAAACCGCTTTCCTAAACGGTCACCTTGAAAAAGGTAGGGACATCTACATGAAGCGACCGGATAGTTATGTGAATGAGGGCGAAGAGCATCTAGTTTGGAAGCTTAAGAAGTCTATTCATGGACTTAAGCAAGATTTCCGGTTATGGCACCGGCGTTTTTGACGAGGTAGTCAAATCCTATGGATTTGTATCCCGTCCCTAACGAGGTGTGTGTAACGTATTTGTGTTAACGGATCAGTGGTGTTTCTTGCATTTTATGTAGATGACATCCTTCGTATTAGCAATAATGTTGAAGTGTTATCAGACGTAAAGACGTGGTTATCCGAGCAGTTTCAAATGAAGGACTTAGGTGAAGCTGCTTACATCCTTGGGATCAAGGTTATTCGAGATCGCCAGAAAAAAGGATGTTAAGCTTGTCACAAGTGTCCTACATTGACACTGTTATTGCTCGTTTTAGCATGCAAAAGCCAAGAGAGGTTTAGTACCTTTCAGACATGGCATTTTTCTATCCAAGAATCAGTGCCCTGAAAACGCCTGAAGAGATAGAAAATATGAGGCAAGTACCATATGCTTCCGCTGCCGGTAGCCTCATGTATGCGATGCTTTGTACAAGAGCAGATATCTCATATGCCGTAGGCATGGTCTCAAGATATCAGTCTAACCCTGGAAAGGAATACTGGACTGCGGTCAAGTATATTCTCAAGTACCTTAAACGGACTAGAGATTATAGGCTTGTTTACCAGTCAGACGATCCTAGTGTCTTTGGGTTATACGGGAATCGGATTTCCGTGACCGACCCGCGACGAGAAGAACTCTACCTCGGGTTATGTGTTTACCTTGGGAGGTGGAGCCATTTCATGGAGGAGTGCAAAGCAGAAATGCATTGCGGACTCAACCATGGAAGCAGAGTATGTGGCTGCTTCAGAAGCCTCGAAAGAGGCAGTATGGCTCAAGAATTTCCTCCAAAATCTTTATATTGTTCTGAACTTGCCTAAGACTATCACAATTTATTGTGATAACTCGGGTGCAGTGGCAAATTCTAAGGAACCTAGATCTCACAAGGCGTTAAAACACATAGACCGGAAGTACCACATTATACGAGTATTCGTAAATCGAGGTGACGTGGTAATTGACAAAATTGGAACCGAAGTAAACCTAGCTTATCCTTTCACAAAGAGCTTGCCACTCCCGGCTTACGAGAAGCATGTTCGTGGCTTTGGGATGGTAGAGATGCCCCCCACTTAGGACTACAGAAACTTTTGTATAAGTGGGAGAAGATGTCGTGATAGATAGGATAGATAGCGGGGTACTAGTTTGTACCTAGAACTGACACATTGTATACTAAAAGTTTGCTTTAGTATAAGTGGGAGAATTGTTGGGATTTTGTATACTGGAAGCACTTTTTATGCTTGTATACAATGTGTTTTTGTCCTTACCACTATTTTATTCTCCTATATGATAAATATGTATATTTGCACATGTTATCCTTTATCTTGTATAATAGTTAGATTTGTGTGGTGTGTCGGGTATCACAGAAGACAACACAAATTGGTTGAACTAACAAGATATAAACAAGTTAACACAAACGAGACAACTTAAGGATGAAGTTGTCGGTTTAAGCTGCAGCTTTAGATAAGAAGTGGCTTGTCTTAGCTGCTTGTCTTTACTGGTACACTTAAGGTGGTGTATTGACGGATCACAGTGAGATGTGTTTTCCTAACTGACATTAGTGGAAAACCAAGATCTCGGTGACTTAGCTAGTCTTAAGCTTGGTAAGACTTCACCGAGTGCATTTGGCTATCTATCACTTTGACCTACTATGGTGAACGTCCAATGAGCGACCGGATCTACGTATCTTGGGTGTTAGTAGTCATTTGTGGCTCAGCCGGTTGTCCGTATCTTGCGGCCGTATCCCGGGGAATGGGTTGATAATATCCCCCGAGGAACTCGAAAGGATTAGCACACTAAACCCGGCCGGTTGATTAAGTTCGGAGTGTTAATAAGGTCGAGTGGTACTACTCAGGAATACAAGATGTTAATTAATTTAAGCGGTCAAGAAGCTTAATTAATTAACGGATATTTCTATCTTAAATACGGAGATCGATTAAGTCTAAAATACAAGCCCTTGCTCAAATTGGGATAAAGGGGTAAGTCAAGCACGGATTCTCTAGTGGAATGAATCCGTGTTAATTAATTAATTTTGCTCACGGCTGAGCATGGATAATTAATTAATTGGAGGCCCAACTTTATTTCTTGTATTGGATCCCCGATCCGGCCCAATTAGTTGCCTAGTAATTTATTATCTCTCGAATTCATTATTAATGGATTAATGTATTTTACATTATTTAATAATGTTATTTATCTCGGAATTAATTGGTCCGGGCCAATTAATTGATAAATATTAGTAGCCCAATAAATTAATTAATTATATTATGGGCTGATTTAATAGAAGCCCATTGGATTATAATTAAATTAATGGGCTACAAATATATTAATATTATATAGGTTTTTGAAGCCTATATATATTAGTATTCGTTCGAAAACTCACACAATTGATTCATAAAAATCGAGAGTGGCGTGAGTTTATAGAGAGAGAATAAATTTATTTTCTTCGGATCTCCGACCACCCGTAGGGAGAAAAAGGCCGGGACACGAGATCGGAAGATCCGACACAGGAGCAACAATCGGAGCCGCGACAACACACCAGGAGGAAGGTAGCCTTTACCGTAAACCCTATTATTCCTTCAATTGGTATCGAGCCTGGTTTAGGCTCTGATTGTTGCTGTTAGATGCATGATTAGGTTTTATTTCCGTCGTTATCGGGTTAATTTTCGTGTTTGGGGGCGGCTGCGAGCCACCGTTTTGACCCCGATGTAACGTTTTTCTCGTGAGAAAATCCACGAGTAGATGATAGGACCAATATGTTATTTGATTATACTGTTATTGTACTGTAATTGGTCCGATTGGCACGAAAATCGAGGCGCGACGGAGCGGAAGGGCGAAAACCTAGTTTACGCGCGGAACACGACCGCCGACTTGAGATAGCGCGTGAGGGGCGTGCTACAGTATCCTTCCGATCCGTTCGGATAGGTTTGTTCGTCTTCTCGTTAGCTTCGTCTGGATAGGTCACACGACCCATTCCGATTTCTGGTTTGTCCGAAATAGCGTCGGAAAGGAGAAGTGGTCGTGCTGTCCAGAAATTCCCAAATTGGCCAGGAAACCCTAGTTTTCTAGGGTTCCGCCGCATTTTGCGGCGGCGATTCCCGGCGGTTCCGCGGTCGGATTTCCGATAGGCTTGGACCTATGGAATCCTAGTGTTACGAGCTTCGCGTTTATAGGTCGTATGGGATCATCCGATCCCGGATGCGACCGGAATTGACGTCTGAAGTAGGCTGCTCGTTATGAATTCGTTCCGACGAATCGTTTGAAATTCGGGAAATTGAGGAACTAATCTCGGCCGGAATCCGTTACCCGGTGGTCGTGAGTGTTCCAATTACGTTTCCCCTCTTTCAATTGATCGAATCACGGCTCGGAAACGAAGAATTAAGGCGGCGAAAGGTGGCGGCGGCGGAGGCGCGATTTATTGCGCAATTCCGTCGCTGTGGCCGAAATCGCCGGCCGTTTCACACGTTCAGACGTCTGGAGGATGTCAGGGGGTGGCGAGGATGGTGGCGGAACTCTGGGCTTGGCCGGGGAAAGCGCGGCGGCGCGCGTCTGCTGCGTGCGATGCGCGGCCGCCGCTTGCCATCACCGCCGCCATTCCGCGGCGGCTGCAGCCGTTTCCAGCGCGGCAGCTGGTCGGGAAGGTGGCGGCGCGGGTCGGGAGGCGGCGGCGTCGCCGACGACGGGTTGCGCCCGCGGCGGCGGCGGCGCGCTTTTTCCGGCGTGATTTTTGTTGAAGAAGGCGCCGACGTGGCGCGGCGACGTGGCGCGCCACGTCGGCCTTTGCTGATTTGGCGCTGCGTGTGCGCCACGTGTGCGCCGCGTGGCGGACCCCTCGATGACGTGGCGACGACAGCTTCGATGCGGTTTTCGACACGGTTTCCGTATTCGAAGATTTTCAAGATTTCGAAGATCTGTATTTTGATCGGGCAATGTAATAGTTAGGAATTACGTGTTTTAAAGCCCGATAACGATTTTAAATTTTCTATTTGCGCGTTTATTTATTATTATGCTTTAGCATGCAATTATGTGATTAATTGTGCTTAGAAAAGCATGTAAATAGGATTTATGTCATTGTTAAAGCATGTTTTATTTTTCGCGAGCACGTTTTATTATGTGCGTTTAGAAATTGCATGCTTTAGGAATTATGTGTGATTGCATGATTCGTTACAAACCTTTTGAACAAAAAGACTAAGCAACTTTAAAATTAAATGTTTAATTAGATTCCATTAATTTGGATATTAAACACTTAATCGGACCTCCATTAATTGGACTCTACACGAAAGTAGTAAGATTATGTAAGTAAACGTCCACCTGCGTGGCTTGCTTGCATTTTTGAGCTACCAGTTTTGTGAGATAAGTTTTCCAAAATAATATTTGATTATTATTGAGTAGTGGGAGCGAAGCCGTAAACGTCCACCTGCGTGGCTTGCGTGCCTAGTAAACACGAGTACTCTAGAAGATAATAATTAAATAGGATGGCTAATTAGATCAAATTGAATGCGGCATGGTTCGAGTAAGTATGTCAATTTCAAGGATTTGATTCTATTTGGTCAAATTAATGGTCAATGCTTAGATGTCACCGCAGGTACAATTCACTTCCCTCGAAGTCCCTTCCCGCGTTTTAATAGTGACATGGTCCAGTATATCGAACTATTAATTTCATTCGTCTTAAGAACCTTGACGTGGATTGGAATTAAAGAGCTAGGTAAATAGCTTGGTTTAGGGTTACGTTAGTAAACGTCCACCTGCGTGGCTTGCTAGTGAAATTCCTAGAGCGGTTCGAGGTTTTTAACATCATTGGTTTTTCAAAAGGTTACAATGATTATTAATTACGAATTATGTGCAAATATTAATTTTATACATGCTTTTAATTTATATTTTTTCAGATATGTCTGTTCGAAAAACTTTAATTTCGAGTTCCTAAACAGTCTCACCAACCAAACCCTAACGGGTTTACAATTTTAAATAATTTTACAAAGTGGAAGAGATATCTTACCTTCCCAATAAATGCTCTGCAAAGGTTCTATAAGAACTTCTTTAGGACCGCTATGTCTAAGAACGAGTTTACTATGAGTATGTTACTCAAATCTTTGGTAGCGGTCAAAGAGGTTATAGAAAAGGGCAAGAGTGCTCAAGTCTTGAATATCCCTAGTAGTTCAAGGAATCCTCTGAAATGCGGAAACCAGAAAAAGAACAGAAAGGGTGGACATTTCAAGAAGAGCAGTGGGAGTAAGAAGACGGTCCTTACCGGCGACATGCAAATGTCAAAGGAGAAAGGAAGGTTCTTCAAGAATGGTAAGAAAGGACACTAGAAGAATTATAATCCAGATGTCAAGCCAAAACAGAAAGAGACGCGAGTCGCTCTTGTAATTGAAACTGTTCTGGTTTCCTCTTCTACCCATGAATGGGTAGTGGATTCGGGGGCAACTGTTCATGTTTGTTACACCTTGCAAGGTTTCTTGCAGAAAAGGTAATTGAGCAATGGCGAGGTGGTAGTCTCAATGGGCAATGGATTGAAAGTTCCTGCAATTGCCATTGGAGATTTAAATCTATCTTTTGATAGTTCCGTTTTAGTACTTAAAGATGTTTAACATGTGCACGAGTTTAGGCGAAACATTATTTCTCGTTTCAAAACTCGCACCATGGATGGTTATAAATCAAGTTTTGATAGTGAAGTTTCTATCATGAAAGACGATGATTTTATCTGTGGTGGACCTTAAACGGATCTTTATATACTATTACTTGTAAACCGCGTAGTTCTTGTTAATATTGCTTCCTCATCATCAAATCCTAAGAAGAGGAAAGAGTCTTCTAAGGTAAACCAAACTTATCTATGGCACTTAAGACTAGGTCACATCAATCTTAACGGGACTCGAGGTTGGTGGAATATGGATCATTGGAGTCTCTCCAAGATTGAACCGTTTCCAACTTGTGAAACCTTGTTTGGAAGGAAAGATGATGACTAGGCCTTTGAAGGCAAAGGGTTATAGAGCCACAAAAGCATTAAGTTTGATACATTCTGACTTGTGTGGGTCTATGTCTACACAAGCTCGTGGAGGGTATGAGTACTTCGTCAAATTTACTGACGATTACTCGAGGTATGGATATGTTTACCTTCTTCGCCACAAGTTGGATTGCTTTGAAACCTTTAAGGAATTCAAGGCAGAAGTGGAGAAGAAGCTAGGTAAAGAAATCAAAACACTACGATCTAATCGTGGTGGGGAATACCGTCCAACGAGTTCAAGGACTACTTGACGAATGTGGGATTACATCCCGGCGACATCACCGGGCACGCCTCGGCGAGAATGGTGTGTCGGAGAGAAGGAACCGAAGTCTCTTAGAGATGGTTCGGTCGATGATGAGTTATGCAACTTTGCCGGTTTTCTTTTGGGGATATGCCCCTAGAGATGCAAGCATACTTGCCGAACCGTGTGCATTCCAAGTCGGTACAAAAGATCCCTTTCGAGTTGTGGAGCGGGTACAAACCCAGTATGCACCACTTAAGGATTTGGGGTTATCCTGCTTATGTGCTAAATAGGCAGGCCGACAAATTGGAATCACGTTCAGAAGTGATGTTGTTCATAGGGCATCCGAAGGAAACGAAAGGTGGATACTTTTATGATCCTAAAGAACACAAGATCGTTGTTAGCCCTAACGCTCGGTTCTTAGAAGAGGATTACACTAGTAACCATAAATCTCGAGTCGACATCATCCTTGAAGAATTACAAGGTGGTCGAGTTCCACTTGAACAGCCAGTTGTGCAAGATAGTACTCCACGAGTAACTGCACAATCTGTTAACACAGCTCCTGACACTGTTCGACGTAGTGGGAGGGTGATATTTACACCTGATCGGTATATGTTCACTATGGAGACGTTTAATTATCTCCTGGCAGATGAACAAGATACCGTGGATCCCTGAACTTACAATGAAGCAGTGGGAGATGTAGATGCACGATGGACTCGGAATTTGAGTCCATAACTGATATGGATGTATACGAGATCACTGAACTACCTAAGGGCTTCAATGCTATTGGTAGTAAGTGGGTATACAAGAGAAAGAGAGAGCACCGAATGAAGAGATCATGGCGTTTAAGGCCAGACTAGTGGCGAAGGGTTTTATCCAGAAAGAAGGTATCGATTATGAAGAGACCTTCTCGCCTATAGCAATGATCAAGTCCATTCGGATTCTCCTTGCCATATCAGCTCACATGAAACTAGAGATCTGACAAATGTATGTCAAAACCGCTTTCCTAAACGGTCACCTTGAAAAAGGTAGGGACATCTACATGAAGCGACCAGGATAGTTATGTGAATGAGGGCGAAGAGCATCTAGTTTGGAAGCTTAAGAAGTCTATTCATGGACTTAAGCAAGATTTCCGGTTATGGCACCGGCGTTTTCGACGAGGTAGTCAAATCCTATGGATTTGTATCCTCGTCCCTAACGAGGTGTGTGTAACGTATTTGTGTTAACGGATCAGTGGTGTTTCTTGCATTTTATGTAGATGACATCCTTCGTATTAGCAATAATGTTGAAGTGTTATCAGACGTAAAGACGTGGTTATCCGAGCAGTTTCAAATGAAGGACTTAGGTGAAGCTGCTTACATCCTTGGGATCAAGGTTATTCGAGATCGCCAGAAAAAGGATGTTAAGCTTGTCACAAGTGTCCTACATTGACACTGTTATTGCTCGTTTTAGCATGCAAAAGCCAAGAGAGGTTTAGTACCTTTCAGACATGGCATTTTTCTATCCAAGAATCGGTGCCCAAAAACGCCCCGAAGAGATAGAAAATATGAGGCAAGTACCATATGTTTCCGCTGCTGGTAGCCTCATGTATGCGATGCTTTGTACAAGAGCAGATATCTCATATGCCGTAGGCATGGTCTCAAGATATCAGTCTAACCCTGGAAAGGAATACTGGACTGCGGTCAAGTATATTCTCAAGTACCTTAAACGGACTAGAGATTATAGGCTTGTTTACCAGTCAGACAGTCTAGTGTCTTTGGGTTATACAGAATCGGATTTCCAGGCTGACCAGTCAGACGAGAAGAAGTCTACCTCGGGTTATGTGTTTACCTTGGGAGGTGGAGCCATTTCATGGAGGAGTGCAAAGCAGAAATGCATTGCGGACTCAACCATGGAAGCAGAGTATGTGGCTGCTTCAGAAGCCTCGAAAGAGGCAGTATGGCTCAAGAATTTCCTCCAAGATCTTTATATTGTTCTGAACTTGCCTAAGACTATCACAATTTATTGTGATAACTCGGGTGCAGTGGCAAATTCTAAGGAACCTAGATCTCACAAGGCGTTAAAACACATAGACCGGAAGTACCACATTATACGAGTATTCGTAAATCGAGGTGACGTGGTGATTGACAAAATTGGAACCGAAGTAAACCTAGCTTATCCTTTCACGAAGAGCTTGCCACTCCCGGCTTACGAGAAGCATGTTCGTGGCTTTGGGATGGTAGAGATGCCCCCCACTTAGGACTACAGAAACTTTTGTATAAGTGGGAGAAGATGTCGTGATAGATAGGATAGATAGCGGGGTACTAGTTTGTACCTAGAACTGACACATTGTATACTAAAAGTTTGCTTTAGTATAAGTGGGAGAATTGTTGGGATTTTGTATACTGGAAGCACTTTTTATGCTTGTATACAATGTGTTTTTGTCCTTACCACTATTTTATTCTCCTATCTGATAAATATGTATATTTGCACATGTTATCCTTTATCTTGTATAATAGTTAGATTTGTGTGGTGTGTCGGGTATCACAGAAGACAACACAAATTGGTTGAACTAACAAGATATAAACAGTTAACACAGCTGAGACAACTTAAGGATGAAGTTGTCGGTTTAAGCTGCAGTTTAGATAAGAAGTGGCTTGTCTTAGCTGCTTGTCTTTACTGGTACACTTAAGGTGGTGTATTGACGGATCACAGTGAGATGTGTTTTCCTAACCGACATTAGTGGAAAACCAAGATCTCGGTGACTTAGCTAGTCTTAAGCTTGGTAAGACTTCACCGTGAGTGCATTTGGCTATCTATCACTTTGACCTACTATGGTGAACGTCCAATGAGCGACCGGATCTACGTATCTTGGGTGTTAGTAGTCATTTGTGGCTCAGCCGGTTGTCCGTATCTTGCGGCCGTATCCCGGGAATGGGTTGATAATATCCCCCGAGGAACTCGAAAGGATTAGCACACTAAACCCTACGGTTGATTAAGTTCGGGTGTGTTAATAAGGTCGAGTGGTACTACTCAGGAATACAAGATGTTAATTAATTTAAGCAGTCAGTAAGCTTAATTAATTAACGGATATTTCTATCTTAAATACGGAGATCGATTAAGTCTAAAATACAAGCCCTTGCTCAAATTGGGATAAAGGGGTAAGTCAAGACGGATTCTCTAGTGGAATGAATCTGTGTTAATTAATTAATTTTGCTCTGGGCTGAGCATGGATAATTAATTAATTGGAGGCCCAGCTTTATTTCTTGTATTGGATCCCTGATCTGGCCCAATTAGTTGCCTAGTAATTTATTATCTCTCGAATTCATTATTAATGGATTAATGTATTTTACATTATTTAATAATGTTATTTATCTGGAATTAATTGGCTGGGCCAATTAATTGATAAATATTAGTAGCCCAATAAATTAATTAATTATATTATGGGCTGATTTAATAGACGCCCATTGGATTATAATTAAATTAATGGGCTACAAATATATTAATATTATATAGATTTTTGAAGCCTATATATATTAGTATTCTGTTCAGAAACTCACACAATTGATTCATAAAAATCGAGAGTGGCGTGAGTTTATAGAGAGAGAATAAATTTATTTTCTTCAGATCTCTGACCACCCAGAGGGAGAAAAAGGCCGGGACACAGATCATAAGATCTGACACAGGAGCAACAATCGGAGCCGCGACAACACACCAGGAGGAAGGTAGCCTTACTGTAAACCCTATTATTCCTTCAGTATGCTCTAGGTTGCTTCGAGACGAGAAGCTCTAGTCCAGATACTTCGAGAGCCGTGAAGACGGGCTCAAGAAATGGAAGATCAGCTTGGTGTAGCGCCATCGTCGGCTCGAACAGGATTCGGGACTTGATGATTTCATCGATGTTGGTGGGTGTTTTGACAACCATATTATCTGCAAGTTTTCTGTTAGAGACTGAAATAATAGAAGTCAAAACATAATTTATTCGCGATAATGTAGATGATGTTTACCGTAAATGTGGAGCTTGGTTGAAAAGAAAGTTCAGATTTAGAAGAGAAGATGAATCGAAAATGCTGAAATTTCTTAAGCTCTAATGGCGATAAAAGTGTGAAAGTGGATTTGAGGTAGAAGATAAAAGATTTTATATGATCGTGCGTATCAAACAGTTTAGATCGGACAGTTGGGGTTCAATCTAAAATTTTTAATGACGGTTGTGATTTGATGTTATAAATGGAATGATTACACAAGCCGCCTCTACCATAAACCCACGTAGGATTATGCGCTGTTAAGGTAAGTGAAAAGACATGCATTAAATGCGCTGCAGGCAGCATTAAAGACTAAGTCATTTTAAATGAGAACGATTTCCTACTGACTTATCCTTAAAAAATTAATGGCGGGAAATAAATGCTCATTAACTACTGAGTGCAAGCGACTGAGATAATAAACGCTAGCATGCTTCTGATAATCATTATTTAATACTACGCAAACCTCTTCAGCTGAACTTTTACGATCAACTGGTTACCGTTAGACTTAGGAGGATGATTGATGTGCTGATGACAACGTTCCCCCTTACTGTGTACAGTTTGATTCTCCCGACTGAATCATTGTACTGAGTCCTTGACCTGTCATACTGATTTCTTCTACTGACTCTACTCAGTAGGTTCCAATAGACCTAGCTCAACTGGTAATTCTCTAAATTTGTTCTCAGCTAGTGGTTTGGTCAGTATATCTGCCCTTTGCTTGTCAGTATGGATTTTCTCCATTCTGATATCCTTCTTCTCGACATGGTCTCTGATGAAGTGGTGTCGAATATCCACGTGCTTGCATCTCGTATGGAGAACTGAATTCTGAGTTATTGCAATAGCACTGGTGGAGTCACAGTAGATGGGCACTTCATCCTGAATTATACCATAGTCTCTCAGTTGTTGTCGAAGCCAAAGGAACTGGGCACAGCAACTTCCAGCAGCCATGTACCCAACTTCAGTAGTGGACGTTGCCCCTGAATGCTGTTTCTTTGAAAACCAATATATTAGCTTGCTGCCTAGGAACTGACACGTTCCAGAAGTTGACTTTCGATCTATCCTGCATCCTGCATAATCGGCATCGAATAACTCTGTCGGTATTAGATTATCATCGCCAGGATACCATAACCCTGCGTCAGGTGTTCCTTTTAGATATCGCAGAATCTTCTTTGCTGAGTCTAGATGACTTCGCTTGGGATCCGCTTGAAATCTTGCACATACACCTACATCATAAGTTATATCAGTCGGCTAGTCGGTTAAGTATAATAAAGAACCAATAATAGCTCTATAATCAGTAGAGTTAACAGAAGCTCCCTCTTTATCTAGATCGATTTTGAAATTCGTATTCATGGGGATTTTGACTGGCTTGCTCGAGTCGCAGCCAAATCTTTTCAGGAGATCTCGAGTGTACTTGGCTTGGTTGATGAATATTCCTTCAGGTGATTGCTTGACTTGGAATCCAAGGAAATAATTCATTTCTCCCATCATGGACATCTCAAACTTCTCCTTCATCATTTTCTCGAACTGTTGACATATAGTCACGTTTCTGCAACCGAAAATGATGTCGTCCACATAGATTTGCACCAGTAGGATGTCATCTCCTGACTTTATGTTGAATAGGGTGCGATCTACTGTCCCCTTCTGAAAACCTTTATGAAGTAGAAAGTCTGATAGGGTATCGTACCAAGCCCTGAGTGCTTGTTTTAACCCATACAGAGCTTTCCGAAGTCTGTACACCTGATGTCCCTGCTGAAAGCCGGGCGGTTGTTCCACGTAGACTTCTTCCTTCAGCACGCCATTCAGAAAAGCTGACTTTACATCCATTTGATATACTTTGAATCCTTGATGCGTTGCATAAGCTAGGAAGAGACGAATGACTTCCAATCTGGCGACTGGAGCGAATGTTTCATCAAAGTCGATTCCTTCTGCTTGACAGTATCCTTTGGCAACTAGTCTAGCTTTGTTTCTGACAATGACGTTGTTTTCATCACGCTTATTTTTGAAGACCCACTTAGTACCAATCACATGCTGATATCTAGGTCTGTCAACAAGCTCCCAAACTTCGTTTCTAACGAACTGGTTCAGCTCTTCTTGCATGGCGATGATCCAGTCAGCATCATTGAGTGCGTCCTCTATTGACTGAGGTTCTTCTGTGGATAGGAAACAAGAGTGAGCTTTCTCCTTGACTTAGTCTAGATCTTGTCCTGATAGTTGCTGATGGATCTCCAATAATAAGATCTGAAGAATGAGCGTCAAGCCATGAACGTCTGAGTCTGGCTTCTTCTTCTGATACTACTTCTGCACAGTCAGTAGGTGTGTTAGGCATTTCAGTTGTACTGTTCTTTGATTGCATTAGTTCAGTAAGAAGGTTAGGATCTATTGAGTTTCTAGGTTCAGGAGCATTTAGCTCAGGAACAGCATTTGTTCCCCCTGAGTTTATATTCTCAGTAGAGGTCTCAGTTACCACTGGGGCTTCCTCATCGACCGTTGTTACCTGCTGTTGATTCTGTTCAGTAGAATCAACCAGGTCAGCTACATCGCTTGTTGGTTGAGTCTGAATTTTTTCATCGTCTGCCTCATCATCCCAACAATGCTGGATCTTTTCAGCTTTGTCATTTAGTGCGAGATCCTGTAGCTTGCTGCTGACATCTTCAGTATTTGTCTTTATAGTTTTCCTGTTCTCAGTAACAAACTCATCAAAAACAACATGAGAGCTTTCCTCCACGCAAATGGTCCGATAGTTAAAGACTCTGAAGGCTTTACTGACTCGAGAGTATCCTAAGAATACTCCTTGATCAGATTTGCTATCAAAGACCTTCAACTGATCTTTCCCATTATTGTTAATAAAGCACGGACAACCAAAAATATGAAAATGAGAAATAGAAGGAAATCTCCCTTTCCATAATTCGTATGGTGTCTTCATGTGTTGCTGTGTAAGCAGTGAGCGATTCTGAGTGTAGCAGACGGTGTCAGTAGCATCTGCCCAGAACTTTGAGGGTAGTCCAGAGTCTGCTAGGAGCGTTCTTGCTGCTTCTTTAAGTGTTCTGTTTTTGCGTTCAGCAAGTCCGTTCTGCTGAGGGGTGCGAGTTGCTGATGTCTCGTGCTGAATTCCCTCTTTATCGCAGTACTCTTTAACTACTGAGTTGAGAAATTTTGTTCCTCTATCTGAGCGAATTCTTTGTATCTTGATGTCCCTTTCCACACTGAGCTTTTTCAGCAGTTTGGGCAACTCAGTCATGACATCAGATTTGTTGGCTATGAAGATGACCCATGTATATCTCGAGTAGTCGTCAATAACGACGAGGGCATACTTCTTGCCTCTTATAGTCACTGGAGAAACTGGCCCGAATAAGTCCATGTGTAGCAGCTGAAGGATTCCATCAGTGGAAGGTGACGGAATAGGTGGATTGCTACTCTTTGTCTGCTTTCCCTTCAAACATGCTTCACAATTCCTGTCTTTGATAAACGATTCGTTGGACAGTCCTCTGACTTTAGAGTTCTTGGCTAGCTTGTTCATAGTCTTGAAGTTCAGGTGGCTGAGTCTCTTGTGCCACAGCCATCCTGCCTTGTCAATGGATTTCGTCTGTGCGAGTAAGCAAGCCTCAGGTTCTGCGGTTTTCCAGTTTGCAACGTATATATTCTTCCTCCGCGAACCTGATAACACTGTTTTCCCTTTAGATTTATCAACAATATCACAGAAACCAGCGTCAAAGATAACTCTATTCAGATTGTCACAGAATTGACTGACAGAAAGGAGATTATGTTGAAGTCCTTCAACATATGTTACTCTTGGAACTGAGGCAGTCCCAATATTCAGTGTTCCTTATCCCCTTGTGTAGCCTTTTGAGTTGTCACCAAACTCAATTCTGGGACCATCTTCCTATATGTAGTTGGTCAGCAGGCTCTTTTGATAAGTCATGTATCTCGAGCAACCGCTGTCCACAATCCAAGGGTCCTTATGCACCTGCAAAATAGAAACATTTTTAGGTACCCTTTGGTTCAGTTGGGTCCTTACATGTTAGTGGGTGATTTCGGAACCCAGATCTGCCTAGGGACCTTAGAAGTATGAGACTTCTTCTTCTGAACCTTGTCAGCTTTCTTCTCCACAGGACTCGGAGATACTGACTTTCTGATGATTTTGGGTTCAGGAGCTTTCTTCTTCTGAGGCTTTGTATTCCTCTTGACCCTGGGCTCATAGTAGTACGAACCATATTGAGTTGGATGTTCATACAGTGGTTCCTTGTACTGCTCTGCCCACCTGACCTTCTTGGTTCCCCCTGAGTTTGATCGTGGTGTCCTGGGGCCGGAACCTCGGGGTCGGTAGTTTCTTGTTGCTCGGCTGAGGTGCAACTATCTTCTGTTTATTCTTCGTCTGAGGTGTTGAGTCAGTAGTCTGAACTTTACCTCTGACGAACCTATCAGCCAGCTGTTCTGAGCTCTTTGAAGTGGAAGCTTCATGAGTATAGCCAAGTCCTTCTTTCATGGTTATTGGCCTTTGAGCTCTAAGCATACTTTCCAACTTCTCCTTAGCTCCTATGTACTGTTCAGTCATCAGTCCTCGCCAAACTTCATCACTTCTTCGAAGTGACTCATAATCCTTTTCAACTTCGCGAGCTTCGATCGAGTCGGGCTATCTCGAGTATCTTTCTCGAAATTGTCCTTGGTCGGAACCGATATCCGAGTTTCTTGAAGCCGAGACTTAGTCATAAGAGATTTAATCTCTTCCTTGAGTCTCACAACAAGATTCTCAGACTCAGTAGAGACCTGGCAATCAGAAGAAAGTCTCTGATTCTCAGCCTTTACCTGTTCCAGGTTCTCGAATGGTTCTGCTTGAACTCTCTGCTCAGTCGAATCTTGCTCCTCTAGTAGATCATCGTAGGCTTGTACCACATCTAGAGGCTCATCTGTGACCGAGCACGTGTCGTGTGTGCTGTGTGAAGAAGAGGTTAAATTAAGTTTAGAATTTACCTCAGCCTCTTCTCCGGCCATCAGACAATATTCTGCATTTTCTTCAGGATCTGTTTCTCCGATCTCAATGGCAACAAATGCAGCTTCATCTTCAGAAGAATACATGAATGTATCTTCCTCGATTGAGTCATCGGATATCTCTCCAGCTATGTAGGCCTACCTCCTACGGGCAAATTTCTCGCGTCTGGCCTGCTGTTCTGCTCTTTGAGCAGCTGAGAGTTCGGGACATTCGTACTAATAGTGTCCCTCCTTCTTGCAGTTGTAATAGACAGATGATTTGCTGCTGTTTCCAGCTGAATCTTTGGATGGACTCGCAACAGGTTCTGTGTTCCTGCAGTCAGTAGAAGGTTTAGATTCTTCCCTTTTTCGAAAATCGTTCTTACCTGAGGGAGAATCTCTGTTGTATTTCTTCATCTTTCTGACTCTCTCCTTTTCTCTTTGATATTTGAGAGCCATAAGCGCAAGTGGGTCAGTAGCAGATGTCTCAGAGGACTTTGTTTCTGCTGCAGCTACTGCCTTGCTGGAAGAAATGGGTTTGATTCCAGTTTTGCTGACTGTTGCTTTGAAAGCATGGTCAATCTGAGTGTCAGCTGGAGCAATGGAACATCGTTGGGGTAGGCTGTGCTCAAATTCCTTTGTTTTTAATTCTGAAAAGATAACATCAGGAGTTAGAGCATTAAGATCATAGCGACGTAAATAAGTAGCAAATGGAAGCCACTTCTGTCGAGGTAGCGCTCTTAAGATCTTGGTGTTCATCTCTTTGTTGGTGAACATCCTCCCTAGCCCATTGATCACATTGACTTGGTTTGTGAATCTGACGCTTAGCTCGTCAATGGTTTCATTGGACTCCATGGCAAATGCATCGAACTTTTGAAGCTCTAATTCAAGCTTATTCTCTTTGATCTGCGGGGTTCCTTGGCTCAGTACAGCCAGGGCATCCCATAGTTCCTTTGCCGTCTTGCAGTCTTGCACCCTCCCGAGGTGAGAATCACTGAGCATAGTCAGGATTGCATTCCGCGCATCTCGGTCGAGGTTGTGCAGCTTTTTCTCTTCTGGTGTGAAGGCAGATTTTCTTTGGCGACCTTAGCACCAGTCTGTGCTCCTACACCTCCCACAGCGGAAAATTGTACGCTGTCGATCATGGGAATGATGGGTCCTTTCTCAAGGACGTCCGTTATGCTGTCATGCAGCGAGGTAAGGTGTGCCTCCATTCTCACACGCCATACCGTGTAGTTCTCTATTGAGAACATCGGTACCATCCGAATACCTGACATATCAGACATAATGGGTACGAGTATAAGGATGAATGAAGAGATGCTTGTGCAGAAAAATGTTTTCAGGATCTGTTCGAGAAGACCAGTATTTCAGAACCGGTTATTCAGAAGAACATCGTGCGCTCTGATACCAATTGTTGGTCCGGAGACGATAGTCAGGTGTAGAGGGGGGGGGGGTGAATACACCTGATCACAGTTTCTTTTTCTCAGAACCTGAAGGACAGTTGAGCTGTAAGTTGCAACTGATGAACAATGTCAAATAGTAACCTTCGATCGCGGGTCAGAAGTATGCCAACTACTGAGCTCTCCTACTGACTTTTGTCAGTACTTGAAACTCAGTCGGAGACGTTGTGCGGATAAGAGTGTGGGGCCCGGAGATTCGTCTCAGTTTGAAAACGTGATTTTCACAAATCAAGTAATTTTTGGCTAGTGCGCTTTGAGAATACGTTTATGCAAAGATATGATTTTTAATCAGTTTGTATACTATGTAATAAAACAGTAAATAACACAAACAATTTTTAACGTGGTTCGGATACGCAAGATCCTACGTCCACGGTCCTGCCGAACAGGAGTTCTTGTTGATTTATCTGAGCAAGTCTCAGCAAGAAATCTGAGCACTGGACAGACTCTTCTAAGTTATAGTCCTTAGCGACTTTACAAATCAAACCGAGGTTTGAAAGGGAGGGGATAATCTCCAACTAGGAAGGAGTTCTTACAATAAGAACAATCACTAAAAGTGAACTCTTTCGAATTTCTAAGCTATAAATTTGGCAATGAGCTTAGCTAGAGAAGAGGGATCTAAAGAACTCTAGAGAGAAAAACTAATGATATTCTATTGGGCAAGTTCTTCGCTGGATTGATCTTGAATGCGCTAGAGTTGTTCGAAAGCTTGAGCGCTTTTCCCTTGATATCCCGTGCGTGAAGCTCGTATTTCTTCTCTATTTATAGTTGTGAGCAGGCATATGTCCGTTGGAGAAGACGATGCCACGTGTCACAAGCTTCCAAAGAAAACGGCCATAAATTCGAATTGTTGCAGCAGAGTTGTTGGACACTGTACATGAGAGCAACTTTAGTTGGTCAGAGCAGATAAAGCGTTGTCGGCTTCTCATTAGTCGAGGTTTGTGGTAGGTGAGATTGTGTCAGACATCGGAGTTGACTCTCTCTAATCCTCGTATGTCTTCTGCTGACTTTCGAAATGACTTTAGCGGTTGAGTCGTTTTCTGTTGGATACAGTAGACTTTAAGTAGTCTCTGTCTTCTTCGTCTGAGTCGGCTGACAAGAGATATTCTCTTGAGTATGGTCAATCGATGATGCGAAGGTGCGAGCTTGCATAGAGTTCTTACGCTAATGTCGTCGGTGATGAGATGTCTTCTACTGAGGCGAAGATCAGCTGATGACTTAAGAACGCAAGCAATTACACTGATGATGTGGGGTTTTGGAAGGTAACTTCGATAGAAGATCAATCCAACATTTTACCCCGTACAGGACTTAGATACAAAGATAAATACATAAAAAACAGTCTGGCCTATACATCATCTAGTCCTATCAAGACACTACACTACTGATATCAGCTGGGTTTTGGGATTTTCAATTCCATAGTAGTACTATGATTTCCCCCAGTATTATTTTAACCACTAACAGCTGAATACCATCTACTGACTCATAACCCAACACCTAACCACGAGCTATTTTTGGAAGTCGGAACTCCAGTGATGCATCTTCGGAACATCGATCACGCGAACGGTTTATGCAACGGCACAAGGTTGGTAATTACCAAACTTGGCAGTCATGTACTCGAAGCAAAAGTACTCACCGGCCGAAATGCTGGAGATAAAGTTTGATTCCAAGAATAACATTGACACCATCCGATGAAAGACTGCCGTTCAAATTTCAAAGACGTCAATTTCCACTTATTGTCTCCTACGCCATGACAATTAATAAAAACCAAGGTCAATCACTAAACTGCGTTGGTTTACTGTTGAAGAAACCTGTATTCAGTCATGGCCAGTTGTATGTTGCAGTATCACGCGTAAGAAATCACAGCGGATTGAAGATCTTAATATGCGACAGTGAAGCCGTTAACCGTACATCCACCACCAACGTAGTATTCAAAGAAGTCTATCAAAACATATGAAAAAATGATTAAATTTCATTGTATATTAGCTTGTAAATATGTTGTATTACTCTAATCATTTCAATACTACGACTATTTTCCACTATTTCGGACATATTGACAAAAAAAATACTGTACATATTAACGCACATATTGAAGATAATGTGTATTTTAAACATAATTATTATTTTAAACTAAAATAATAAATTGTTTTTCCATACACATTATTATGGAAACATAGTATTCCACCAACTAGAAAGTATTTTATAATTATTTTACATATATTTTCTATATTGTCCAGTTTTTAAAATGTCGTCTAATTTAAACTTATAATCTTTAGTTACAAGAGATTTATTATTTTATTATGTTTGATTCATTTTTTTCAACCAACTATAAAAAATTATATGCAATTTGCCATTTATTAATTCGAATCCCCAGTTGAATAATAAAAAAATGAAAAACTTGATTTAAATATCCAAATATTTAGCATCGAAATAATTACTTCAAACAATATAACTAAAATAATCAATATTTGTTTTACCCGTGCGTAGCACGGGTACTGCACTAGTATATATAAAAGGCGAGTTGCTTTTTTGCAATCAATTGCAAATTTCTCATTATTTACGATTTTGCCATCAATTTCAATTTTTTTACTATTTACGATTTTGCAATCAATCTCAATTTTTTCTAAAGATAATTATATGTTCATTTTGTTAACATATTATTTTATATATAATGAACATATATTTACCTATATATTAATGTATATCTATTATCTATTATCTATTATATATATAAAAGGCGAGTTGCCGTTTTTCATCAATTTGCATTTTCCATTGATTTACAAATTTGCCACCAATTTCCATTTTTCCACTATTTACAAATTTGTCATCAATTTCATTTTTTCCACTATTTACAAACTTGCCACCAATTTCAATTTTTACGAATTTGCTACAAATTTCAATTTTCTACTAATTATATGTTAATGTTATAATTAACATATAAGATATTTGTTATATAATATAAATAAGAATAATATATCATATTAATAATATCATATACTATTATAATGTTGAATATATAATATATTGTATATTATGATTATATACTAATTATTTAGTTAACATTCTTCTAAAATGTACCTTTAGATTGATATACCTTCGATTGGCTTAGGAATGTGACGATGTTGATATTTTATTCTTATTTAATTTTCAGGTACTGAGAATTTGGACATTTATGTGATCAAGCACATTAGAAAGTATGATATTACTCTTTTGTTGAGTGCCAAAATGATGTTTATGTTTATGCACATGATAAATGCAAGTTGATATTTTTAAAATCTGTAGTTTTTATGTTATATTTGAGAACTATGATCGATTACACACACTACGACAATTCATGTTGCATTATCAAGTACATCAATAACTTCAACAAATCAATATGTGGCTCAGTTTCATTACTATTGCGGCTTTTTGTTGAGATTAATATAGCAAAATCTTTTTATTACATATACATTAACAACATCATCTACAACTATCGGAATAACATTGCAAAATCTAATTGTCTAAAATTGCTCATAAATATAACACGAGCTTATTTTATTGGTCACAATATCTGTAGGTAGAAGGTTGGAAGGCGAGTGCCTTTTCAATCAATTTGCATTTTCCATCTATTTATCAATTTGCCATTGAATTTCAATTGTAATTTGAGTTTTATTTACCAATTTGCCACCGAATCCAATTGAATCAGCCGCAATTTCCACTGCCTTTCTTATTAATATAATAAAGTGAACTCAGCACATATTCTCATTCGCCATTCGATTCAATTGAAATTAATATCCTATTTACAGATATGCCATTGCTTTTTTTTTTTTCTTGCCGATTGAAGAGGTAATTTCGAAGATCCAATCAATATTTACGCATTTGCCATCAACTCATATTTACGAATCTGCCACTGTCTTTTCGTAGCAATTTTTCCGACCTTTCCTAACCGCCTTCCATTTCTCTCTCTCAGATTCCTCCATCAGATCATTCGTCTTCCTCTTCGTCTTACCGCCCGACTCTCTTTTTCTTCGAACTCAGCTACGAAGGCCGGTCTATTTTCCTCGAATCATTTTCTTCCCTTTTTGTTGTTGTCTGCCCATTAAGCATTAATTTTCTTGATTTATTATGTTGTACTACCTCCGTCCCGCTATTTCCGGCACACTTTCCCGAAATGGATGTCCCGCTATTTCTGGCACACTTCCTAATTTGGAAATAACTATCATCTCTCTACTTTACCATATCTCTCATACTTTTTCTTATTTTATCATCTTCCCTCTCTTACTTTACCATATTCTCTCTCTTACTTTATCATCTACCCTCACTCATCTTCTCTCTCCTACTTTATCATCTACTCATATCTCATTTTTAATCATCTACTTTCTTAATTTTCGTGCCCAAATATCGTGTGCCGGAAATAGCGGGACGGAGGTAGTATTATTTTTATCAGATTTCTTTGTTGTCTTATTTTTGTTTTCTATCGGTTTACATTTGCAGATTAACAACGTATCTAATGTAATTTAATTGTGTTTTTTTGCTTTCATGTTGTGCTTCTTCATCTTATCATGTGAAAGTGAATGATGCATAATTTTTACAGTTTTGAACTTATATCTACTACTCCTAAATCAAATTTGTTGGTATTTTGTACGAGGAAGGATCAACAATTTATCGTTGATTACACTTGAATAGTGCATGAATAAAATATTCGGTTTCATCACTCTAGATTCAATTGAAATGATTCATAGCAACATTGCTTGCAATAAATCATTGAAAATATATTTTGGTCAAATTCTAAAATGTATTATATAGAGTAAAAACAAAATTAGAGAGCATGAAGTGTAAAATGCACGGTATTGAAATCATCCCAGCAACATAAGAGACGTCAACACAAATTAACCAACGTTTTAGAAAATTTCGTCTATTTTTTCTCACAAACTAACCAACATTTTAGAAAGTTTCGTCTATTTTTCCAATCAACATTGAACATAAAAGTTTTTGAAAAATACATTAAGTTTTTCATAAATATATTAGTAAACACTGTTTGATCTGTAAGACGGACAACATACATGCAGTCAATATTAATGTTAGACAACAATATAGAAACTCCTCTATGTAACCAATAATAAAGATAAAAAGAGAATGGAACATTTTACACTATTTAATCACAAAAAAATTGACAGCACAATATATATAGTATGTAAATGTTTGTAAAGAAAATAAATTATAACTATCAATTATGCTATTATTAAGTTGTTAGATATTTGACTTAGTTATCCTGGTGCATGTATTATCCAGAGTAAAAAATCCAGCAAGCAAAAGTTATAATGTGTTACGTGAATGAGTTTTTGAAGTATGTTAATACACTTATGATGTTCCGGGCTGATTGAATTGTTTTCTATTTAACTTTAGATGTCGTTTTCAAGCTATGAAAAATATCCATTTTGAAAGCTTGGCCAAGAAAAGCAACCTTCCAAAACAGTATAGGATGACAAGGTAGAAGAAGTGTAATAAAGAGGAGAAATGTGAGAAGAAAAAAAAGATAGGAAAATTTATTATGGTTGTGTTTGGAATAGCTAAAGCTTATTGATAAGTGCTTAAAGCTGCTTTAAGCTACTGAATTGATAATCTGTAGGTGTTTGGAAATAAGTAAATAAATAACATTGACAAATTAATCTTATTTATATTTATTTTTTACGTTATAATTTCGATCTTAATATTATAAAATATTAAATTAATCTATATTATATGTAAATTTATATGATATATATTAGTATAAATTTACTGATATGATATTTTTGATTGTTGAAGAAAATAAGAATTTTACGGAAAGAAGAAATTTGGAATTAAATATAGTTTAGGGTTAAATGTTATTTTTAGAATTAAATAAATTTATTAAGGATAAATTTGTCCAAAAAAATTAATATGTCATAAGCTGTAAGTAGAAGCTACTGAAGCTGTCAATTAACAACTTATCAAAAAGCTCTAAAATTGGTACAAAATAGAGAAGTTGCAGCTGTGAAACAGAAGCTATTTCAAACACCTCCGAAGTGTATTGACTTTGATGACCTTCATCTATCTTAATTTTAAAGTTAAAGAAGTTTTACATGTGGTTCTTAGATTCGGTTTATTTGTTTTTGACAATATTTTATTTGATCATCTTTAATAAAATATTTTTGAAATGTAAAATAAGAGTTACCACGAATCAAGTCATTTCCAGCATTTTTTTAAAAAAATTAGAACAAATAATAAAGAAGTAAAATAGATATATTTACCAAAAAAATAATTAAACTACTATATGTACATATTACAGTCTAATTGGGGATGTATAGAAAACTTAATAAACTCATTCAAAGACAAAATGGTGACCAAGTAAGTTCTCCAAAACAACTCTTATTTTTGTTCCAAACTTGACTATAAATCCCAATGAGGCTGTAAAGTTTTTAATATGCAATACCAACTCGATATAAATTTGTTATTCAGGTTAGTGCACAAGATCTTTCATTCGCCCCCTTTGTTGCGTCGGTGGTAAGTTCTCTTATTTTTCATTCCCTTTTAGGGTTTCCGATTTTAGCCTCCCAAATACTTATTTTGTATACTTACGAGATTGTGCAACTTATTTTTTTATTTTTCATTATTGTTTTGTTTTTAAAGGATAATATTTGAAAGTTTGTGATTTTTTTGTAGTTGGAAAAATTTTCAATTTAACAATTAGTAATTTTATTTTTTACGGTCGCATTTTTGCTACCCTAGTATAAATAAGTTTATAACTCTTTATATTCATCTAATTAAAATTCTATTTTATTGAATTTCAAAAATTTTCTCTAAATTAATAAATATTAATATAATAGATAAATTAATATCTCTTTAAGATAATAAAATCTTACGGTCCCGATAATTTTATTTTATAGAGGTTTAATTATACATGGTTTAAAATTTATAATTCCCCATTGATTACGTATAATTGGATATTAAATTTTCAATTTTCAATTTTCAATAGGAAATAGACAAATATATTGAGCAAGGCGACTTTGTAAAAGTGAGGGCTACCGACATTAAAAACAATTCAAAAAGAAATTAAAGAAATATGTTGAAAGAGACAGAGTAATAGTGAATACTTGCAAGTTGCCAACACCTTTTGATTTTTATGGATAATAATATAATTTAATATGATGTAGATTTTGTCAGTGGGTCCCATTTTGTGTCGGGGTAAAAGCATAACAAAAACCAATAAATTTTTTAAAAAAACTCTTTATACTACTAATCTTCATATTTTACGTAAACTAATCATACTTATTCAAACATAAAGCTAATCTTCTTTCTCTAAACATACAAAACATTCAACCGCGGAAGCTTAATGTGGTATCTTCTTATTCTATCATCCTCTTAGATATTTTGTAAAAGTTAAAGCTTCTTTACACAAAATAAATTTTTATTTTGTATCTTGATCTTTATAATAATAAAATATCGTAGCACACATGTCTACACATGTTATATTTATTTAGAAACATATTTTATATGTGACATATAAGGGTTCCAACTCGAGTAGTCTCACTAAAACTTTTAAAGAATTCGTTGGAATCATAATCAATTTCACTAACCTACCAATTTGGTGACGTTAATTAACTTCATAATAATTTGCCCACGCATCAGCATTTTACCTTTATAGGGTCGACATGGATTTTATTCAAATAAACGGAAATGATTATGCCCATTTTAATGAATGTTAGTTTTTGGTTGAAAATAATTATTCGTCTCAGTTATCATGTCCAGTAAATGTAAATCTTGATAAAGTAATTTTCAATAGAGTAATAGTCTCATTTAGATAATAATTTTCCAGCCCCGACCTCAGTTAATAGACTAAAATAATGTTCGATAAAGTATAATCTTGTTAAACGAATATTTTTTTCGATCTCAATATAATTACTTTAAAGAGTTGTAATTGTATATTATTTCGGACCGTCCCAAAGATATTATCCTATTTCATTTTCTGGTAAATTATTACACAACTATTTGTGCCCACAAGATCTTCTGTCCCATTTTTTTGTGTCTCATTCGTGGCCCACTCTCAGTAAGCAACTAGCTGCTTACGATTTGAATTTTGGCGTATTCGTAAGCACCTAGGTGCTTATAGTTAAAATGTGAGTAAGACATGAGTGGAACACAAGAAAGTGGGACAGAGGATCCGAATTGCTATTTGTATGTCCACAATTTTATTTAACTCTCTCTACACAATTAAAAACTGAGTTTAAAATCCGTAACAAGAATTTTTTAGTTTGACTTCTAACTTTAAGCCTAAAATGATATGGTAATAAAAATCTAACGTTGGGGCTAGTTTAGTAACTTCAACTCTTCATGCATGTAGCTCTAAAAACGCTCCTAATTTCGCTCCCTTCTGCTGGGGATTTTCTATCCCACTCTATATCCTACTATATGTACAATTTAAATAATTTTATACGAAATTATTGAAACAACCTCGAGAGTGACATGTAGTGGGACATATGGCACCCAAATCTCAAACACCGCCTTGCCTCATTAATCTCCCACACCTCATTAATCTCCCACACGCACTGCACACACTTTCTCTGCAGAGAGAAGAGAGAGAAAGTGAAGGGAAAACGACAGAGTAGATATGAATCAATCTCAGATTCAAAGAAACCTTTTTTCAAACCCTCAATCCACAAGCAAGAATGCCTTTTTTCACGGCGAACACCATAAAGAAACCAATTTGCTAGAACCCCAGTTCCATAAATACCATCCCCTCTCACAAATCAATGCCATTAACGGCCACTACTTCTTCTTCGTCATTGTGATAACCCTAGAGAGAGAGAGAGGGGGAGGGAGGAGAGGGAGAGAAGCCATGGATTTCAGGTCGCTCCTGACGTCGTTAGCGACGTCGTTTGTGTTGTTCCTAGTGTTTATGTTTCTCTTCGCGTGGCTTTCGCGGCGGCCCGACAAGTCGACAACCACGTGGTCTACTACCCGAACCGGCTGCTTAAAGGGCTGGACCCGTACGAGGGTATCTGGCTGACCCGGAACCCTTTTACTTGGGTTAAGGAAGCTAAGAGATTACTCCCTCCGTCCCATTGGAAATGACGCGTTTCCAATGGGCGCGGGAATTAAGAAAGTAGATAAAGTAGGTGAGAGAAATGATAAAATATGATAAAGTAGGTGAGAAAAATGATAAAGTAGGTGAGAGAAAATAATTAATATAATGAAAGTAGATAAAGTAGGTGATAGAAATGATAAAATATGATAAAGTTATTTCTTTTTTTGGAAACGTGTCGTTTTTAGTGGGATGGCCCAAAAAGAAAAACGTGTCGTTTTCAGTGGGACGGAGGGAGTATAATTATGTTTGCGAGGAAAATAATTAAGAAAAATAAAATTATTGAAGAATTTAATTATGTCGAATATCATTCATAAAAAAAAGCAGATTACTTGTTTGATTGATATTAACAAATTTAAAATTATGTTATCAATAATATAAATAAAATAAATTTATCTTCAATTATTTATTAATTATTATGTTATTATTTGATAAATATATAAAATCATCTAAAATATTATTATTGATATTTTTTTATTATATAATTTATAATAAAATATTTAGTTAAAAAATCTTTTTTAATATCAATAACATATTATTTAATAATAATAATAATAATCATAATAATAATAATAATAATAATAGTAATAATAATTTCACTCGAACGACCTTCAATTAAACAGCCAAAAACGGAACAAAACGGTGTGGACAACAGATCTTACAAAGCCCTAAATATGCCAGTCATCTCAATTAAAACCTCAATTCGGAATCATTTCTTATCATAACATCGGTTCTATCTTTCAAAATACTTGAACTAGTGTTGTAAGATAATTATATAAATCAGACATAATTTATTACACAAAAGTTTAGCCTATAAGGCTAACCATATATAATACTAAACTTAATAATCAAATTAACAATATAAAAAGAGAAAGAGAGAAGACTTACAAGAAATGAATGAAATTACGAACCCTTTCTTCAAAGTTGATGAAAATGAAACTATATTAGGCCCTGTTTGGTTGACAGAAATGAATGGAATCGGAATCAGGAATCAAACCAGGGGGAATGGAATGAAAGGAATGATTCCTGAAAAACCTGTTTGGTTTGCTGAAGGAATGAACTTGATACCATTCCCTGTTTGGTTTAACGAAAGGAATGAAATCAATTATTTTTTCAATTAAATATATTTTTATTTAAAAAAAATGTATATTTCTTTTGATATTATTTGAAAAAATAAAATATATTTTTTTATATACTAATTTAACATTTAAACATCAAATAATCCAATAACATAAATATTAAAAATTGTCTTAGCAACATAATATAATGTTATGCATAGCATACATATTAAAATAAAAACTCAAAAGGATCAAGTGCAATCTAAGTGCAATCTAAGAAGATGGATCAAGTTGAAGAAGTTCGAACACGTAGCCTTTCTTTTTCTCAACTGTGGCACATGAGTAGAAAACATTCATATCACTTGGACTTGCAGCAATCAACTTTGCAGCTCTAACTGCTTGAGCAAATGTCAAGTCAGGAATGTTCTCGATCTCTCCTAGCAAACGTAGTTGTTTGGCTTCTGCTTCTTCAGCTTTCTTACGTGCTTCTTGAGCTGCCACACGCGCTTCTTCAGCTGCCATACGTTCAAGTTCATGACTCTCATTCATGGTTGTTGCCATTCTTCCAAGTTGGGTACTTATGTTGTTCATAAAACTTGCAAAATCAGAAGACATACGATTAATGGAGTTTATCTCCTCCGACTGCATGCTTGATTCCATCCTTGCTTTCCCTTTCTCAATTCGGGTATTTTGTTTCTTGCTAGGACGATAAACTTCTTCTTCAGCATCATTCATTGATGCCTCGTCCATAACTCCATCATCATCACCTAGGTTGATAGTTTCTTTTTCCATATTAGCCACTGAATCCGAAGGGAGCTCACACCTCACCCCCGTGGCTCTATCAACACCAAAAATGATCTCCAATTTATCAAGAAATGGGAAAGGCGTATTATACAAACCACTAGCTTTTGGATGAGTCTACAAAAAAGAGATCACAATTAAAAAGCAACTAAACCAATGAGTTACAAATAGTTATAAATTAAAAAAAAATACCTTGCAAAAATCGTCATATACTTGTCTTTCACACTGCACAATCTTCTTCTCATCATCCCATTGAAAGCCAGACGTCTTGCTTAACATCTCATTCACCACAGAATATTTTTCTCTAAACCATTTAACTTTGGAATCTATATGAGGATTTGCTAGCAAATCACAACCGGGATCTTTTTCCTTCATCATTTTTTCAATCTGTTCGGTGAATCCTCCCTTAAATCCCCCTTCTCCTTTCCAACGTGGGTCTAAACTTATTTCCATTAAACAATTAAGCATAGTCTCCTCTTCTTCTTTTTTCCAAAACCGTTTATTTTTTCCTCTTCCACCTCGTGAATCCATCTACCAAATTTGCACAATATTACAAGAATATCCAGTGTCCATACTCCAGAATATAGGCAGGATACGAACAAAACAAGAAGCTCAAAATTGAAAATCCAGAAACAAAATCCAGAAGCAAAAATCCAGAATATAGAGCTGCCACAATTCAGTCGCAACAAAAAAACAGAATACAGAGCAACAAAAAAGCAACAAAAATCCCAACAATTCAGAGCAACAAAAAAGCAGAATACAACAAACAAAATGGAGTGGGCAAAATTCAACAAAATACAGTCGGCAAAAAGCAGAATACAACAACAAATCCAGCAAAGTTTCAAATTCCAAAAACAAATTCAGAATCCATTCAAAATCGAGCAACCAGAAAAGCAGAACATCAAAATCGAGCAACCAGAACATCAAAATTAAGACAAAGCCCAACAACAAAATCCACCAACAAAATCGAGCAACCAGAGCAAAAGCGAACAACAAAATTGAATGGCAACCAGAACATCAATCGAACAATTAAATCCTGAAGAAGCTCAAAATTGACTTACCTCCGTGGCGAGGCGGCAAGGCGCGGCGGCGAGGCGGCGAGGCGCGGCGGCGAGCGAGGCGGCAAGGCGAGGCGGCGAGCGAGGCAACGAGCGAGCGGGCGAGGGGGATTTGGGATGGAGGGTGCGGCGACAACGCCGGTGAGCGAGGGCGTGCGAAATGGAGGGAGAAGAGGAGAAGAGGATTTGGGATGGAGGGAGAAGAGGAGAAGAGATTTGGAAATGGAGGGAGAAGAAGAGAACGGAAATTTTTAGGCGAAGAAATGGAGGGAGAAAGAGGGGGGAATCATTTTCTCAACCCCTCGATTTGGAGGGGTTTGAGTAAAGTCCCCAAGAGGGGGATGGGGAGGGGTATGAGATTCCATTCCTTTCGAGAATTTTATGAAACAAACATGTGAAATGGAATCATTCCTTTAATTTGATTCCTGATTCCATTCCTCCGATCCAACCAAACGGGGCCTTAGAGAAATTTTAAAAGTGAGAAAATTTTATTGATATTTCGACTCCACTTTTTTCATACAAACGTCTCCCTTAAATATACAAGAGGGGAGAGAACAATACAAACCAAAAATACATTTCTCTACCACTATCTAGAAAGGTAGGTTTTTATTACAATATTTATTTCTAACCTAACAAACATACACGTATAATATTCTAGAGAAGCAACTTTTATTGCTAAGAAAATGACAAATATTTTGTCCAAAGATTTTTTTTCTTGAGGTACTCTTTCCTTATCTGTCTTCAATTACTTCTGACTCACTGTCACACTTTTCATTTTGATCCAGAAGATTTTTCTTTGTTGAGTTTCTAAACTAAAACATCTTTCATTGCTTTCAAAAATATCTTCAATTGAAGCTTCTTCATTAGGATCTTGGGCCTCTTGAAAATCATCATCTTGATTCGTAGAGGACATCGAAACATTTGATTTGCCTGATTTTTGAGACATAGTATCCTCTTTGAATGTTGTCAACAAATCTCTTTTGACCTCCTGGATCATCTTTTCCTTGGATATAACTCTAGACTTCAATTTTAATTATAACCCCAGACTTCAATTTTAATTTTCTTGAAATATTTGTATTAATAAAAAGTGTATCCGACAAGTTTTTTACTTGCTAAAGATATTACTAACCAAGTTATACTTGGAACTCCATTTTTAACAAATATCTATCCATTAAAAAGGGTAGATAAAGAAGGAAATATAGGAACTTTTGAAGGAAATGATATTTTTCTTAAATTCATTTATGAACCTTTTATTAATGTATTACATGAGATTTATGATAATATTTCTCCTAAAGAAATTAAATCAATTATATTATTTAAAACAAGAATTAAATTTTATTACAATTGAAGAAAGACTTCAAAATCCTAAATTAAAGGATAAAATTGAGTTAATTAAAATCAATTTTCGTTAGAAATCTGTAATGATCATCCTAATACTTTTTGGGAAAGAAAGAAACATATTGTTTCCCTTCCTTATGAGGAAGATTTTAATGAAAAAAGAATTCCGACAAAGGCTAGACCTTGCCAGATGAATTCTAAATATTTAAAATTATGTAAAAAAGAAATTGAATCTTTAATACAAAAAGAATTAAGAAATCCTTAAAAATCTCGTCGGTCTTGTACGGCTTTCTATGTCAATAAACTTAGTGAACAAGAAAGAGGAGAACCTAGATTAGTAATTAATTATAAACCCCTTAATACAATTTTAAAATGGATTAGATATCCTATACCTAATAAAAAAACTTATTAGATAGATTATATAATTCTGCTATATTTTCAAAATTTGATTTGAAGTCAACATATTGGCAGATTCAGATTGATAAATCTGATAGATATAAAACTGCTTTTAATGTTCCAATAGGACAATTTGAATGGAATGTTATGCCGTTTGGATTAAAAAATGCACCTTCTGAATTTCAGAAAATTATGAATGATATTTTTACCCCTTATAGTGAATTTATTATAGTTTACATATATGATATATTAGTATTTTCTAAAGATATATAAATGCATTTTAAACATTTAAGAATATTTAAAGATATTATTATTCAAAGTGGATTAGTTATATCTAAGCCAAAAATGAATTCATTTCAAGTAAATATTAGATTTTTAGGACATAATATAGAAAAATGAAATATAATTCCAATTAATAGGAGTATTGAATTTGCTGAAAAATTTTCAAAGGAAATTGCAAATAAAACACTACTTCAAAGATTTTTAGGAAGCTTAAATTGTATTTCTCCATATTATAAAGATATTGCCAATGATACGGCTATACTTGATAGATTGAAAAATGCACCAAATCCTTGGACAGAACATCATACTAAGGCTGTACAACAGATTAAATGTAAAGTACTTTACCTTGTTTAATGCTTAGTAATCCAAATTGGGAAAAAATTATTGAGACAGATTCTTCGGATATTAGTTGTGGAGGTATCCTCAAACAGGTAAATCCTCAAACAAAAGAAGAATATCTTGTACGATTCTATTCAGGAAAATAGAATAATTCTCAAAAGAATTATTCTATTATAGCTAGAGAAATTTTAGCTATAGTCAAATGTGTTTTAAAATTTCAAGATGATTTATATTATCAAAATTTCTTATAAAAACTGATTGTAAATCTGCAAAATTTATGTTTAATAAATATTTTAAACATGATGTTTATAAACAAATGTTAGCTAGGTGACAGGCTCATTTAGCCCCATTTGATTTTGAAATTATATATAAAAAAGGAGAAGAAAATAATCTTCTTGATTTCTTAACACGTGAATATATTCAATGAATTTTGCAGAAATGTCTACCAGAGGGAGATGAACTTCCTCTTATAGAGGAAGAGGTAGAGGATTTCAGCCGGAAATTCTAGCTCAACATGGCAAACAGAAGCTTATAGCTGCTAATTTGTCACAAGAAAAAAAATTCCAGGAATTTATGGAATACAAAAAACAAAAAGAAGTAATAGCCAGAAGCAAGATCATATTCCTACTTATTTCACAATAGTTTCTGAGGATAATGATGAAGAGAATATCTCTTATACTTAAATGAGAAAACAAAAATTATATTTCTTTTAGAAGAAAATGATTTGAGGTGGAAAAATAATCCACGGAATATCCTGGAGAGATATTTTGAAAATGCATCATACCCAGCCAGGACTTATAAGTTCCGAGAATATTATAAAAATATACTCATTAATAATGGGTGTGAGATCCAACATTTTACGACTGGACAAAAAGAAGTTTACAACTTCTCTAAAATTGTCATAAAGAAGATCATATCCATGGAAGAATGAGAAATATCTCCATAAAGATAAAAAGAATTATGTTATTCATATAGTAAAACTCTCATTAAATATAATTTTTGGGGTTATAAAGATGTTTTTTATAATGTTTTCTTATATGAAAACCCAAAAGAAAGTATTCTTGGTCTATAAAGATTTGTTCAGAAGTTTATAACTTTGATATACCCATATAGTTTATTAAATGGTGTCAGTACTATGGTACTACGGCAAGAATCTTATCAGATTGATTCAAAGAAAAATTTAAAAAATGGGTGGAAATTTTCCCAAAAATTCTTGAAATTCGAGAAAAATGTTTATGTATTGAAGGAATATCTTCCTTATATTTCTTTACTGAATTTTCAATTCCCTGGATTTGGAAATGGACTCCAGAGTTTGGTTATACCTATGATATGATTCCCTGTATCAAAAGGGTTTCACATTAAAAATTCTGGGATTAAATGACAAGACAAAACCCAGAATCTGGTCATATTTATGGTTTCGATACTATGTGTCATATTGATACTAGTATTTGAAAATATGAAGAGCAGATGAAGCTCAAATTAAGAAAGGAATCTCCTTCTCCGTTTGAACAAATCTCAAGGAAATTGAAACTGAAATCTAGAGTCATATCCAAAGAAAAGATGATCCAAGAATACTTGGAAGAAGTCAAGAAAGATCTGTTGATAACATTTAAAGAAGACATAATGTCTCAAAAATCTAGCAAATAAGATGTGTCAATGGCGTCAGCAAATCAAGATGCTGATTTTCAAGAAGCTCAAGATCCCAATGAGGAAGTTTCTATTGAAGATATTTTTGAAACAATGAAGGATGTCATTTTGAGGAAGCAAATCAAGATGCTTTTTTGAGGAAGCAAATCAAGATGCTTTTTTGCAGCGTACTTTGTGACGCCATATCGGTTTGTTGCTTCAACAACCTTGCCATACCCTGCCTTGCCTTCCTTGCTGTCTTCAAGAAGAAATTGGAAGATGCCATTTCTTTCTTCATTTGTTATATCCTTTCTCCCCAATTTCCCCATCTGTTTTGAAATGTTGTTATGAAAGATTCTGGAACCGTGTATTAAGGTTTTTAAAGGAGTAGTAGGTGGGAAATTCAAATTTACTTAGCTAATTTTGGAATGTTTTGGTGGATATTTTGTGTGGATGTTCCCTCCATTTTTCACATATCTTGATTAGACTTCTCGGTCATTTATCATAATTTTCAGTTTTATTGATTTTCAATTTATTCAATTTTCAATTTATTTAATTTACAGTCAAGATCCAACCAATTAATCCAAACTGTAATATGGTGTCGATAGTATTAATTCAGCAAAAGATGATTGGTTACAACATTTAAATATGAGAGAGGAAAGAAGAGGAAAAAAATTAGAGTAAAGTAACCTTTTCTTAATTGTAGAGAGAGAAACAATTAACTAGGTTGGCCCCACTCATACAACTCAATTAACAACTCTCCTAAAACTCCGTGCCCCATAAAAAGGAGACACTTTCTATGGGACAGAGGGAGTACAATATTAATAACCAGTATATAAACTGCATCTTCTATTAAATTATTTTCTTCTATTTTTACAGTATTTAAAATATTATCTCTATCATTTTGAGATAAATAATTATCCCACCATCCTTTAAGTTGTCCTGTAAAACCTGATATTATTATTTTTGCAACTTCTTTATCTGTATTCCCATTGTACTTACAGATAGTAGAATGCATTAACATTCTATGTATTGTATTATGAATTTGTTGATTAACAAATCCATCAATATTCCACTCGTATATATGGTGACCACTATATAAATTGTATATACACTGGTCATAAATATTGTAGAACATTTTACATGCAAATATATAGAAAATCGTGAAAATATTAGAACTCTACTACAAAATCTTAGGTGTAAAACACTTACAGATTTCAGATGATATAAAGATACCTTTCTAAGTAGAATTGTGGAACTTCCTAAGTGTAATAACACTAATTGGAAATCTAAATTTATAGATGGACTTCCTAACTTATTTGCGGAAAGAATATGAAAAGTTTTAAGACAAAACTATAATAATATTCCATATGAAAGTTATTCATATGGAAAACTAATAGGAACATGTTTCCAAGAAGGATTAAATTTTTGTAATGAAATAAAATTAAATCTACAAATGAAACGACATAATTTAATAGAAAAAAGCAATTAGGTCAATTTTGTAACCAATTTGCTATGGATAGAATTCCATCTGTTAGCAAACCTAAAAAGGTTTGGAAAGAGAATAAAAATTATCATAAGAAAGAAAAGAAAGTTTTCTAAGAAGAAAATTGAGAAAAATAAAGAGAAAAAAGAAGATAGAATAAGAAAAAGATGGGAAAAGAGAAATTAATAATTTGTAAAAAATGTGGCAAATATGGTCACTATGCTAAAGAATGTTGGACTAAGAAAAAGATTAATAATCTTAATCTCGATAATAATATGAAAGAAATGCTTTCAATTATTAAATTCAGATACAAAATCATAAGATACTAGTAATACTAATATAAGTGAAATTTTTGATAAAGAATGAGATATGTTAGAAGATGAGCCTATATTATCAGATTCAGATTCCGAATATTTACCGTGTATATTAGGACAATCTTGCCCTAAAAAAGAAGGCAACAATAGTGAAATTTTAGGCAAAGAATTTTATAATATTTTGTCACAATTTCAAGACTTCAATATTAATGTTTTAGCACATAATTATATTAAGGAATTATTAAAAATAATTAAAGATCCAGAGCTAATATCTAGAATAATAGATCTTATGGAAAATACTCCTACTACTTCTCAAAATACTGAAAAATTTAAAAATAAACCTTTAAATCCAGAAGGTCCTTATATGATGTCTGAAGTCTATAAACGAATTAAACATAAAAAAGTAGAAGAGAATCCTATTTCTACAAATGATTTAATAATAGAAATTAATAATCTTAAAGAAGAAATAAAATATTTAAAAGATGAAAATAAAAATTTGGATTATAGAATTTCTAGATTAGAAGATAGTTCAAATACATCTCCTTTAGAACAAGGAGTAGAAGATAAAGTAGATGAAGATTTCTTATCTACATTAGAAATGATTATATCCCAAAAATGGTATACAAAAATTACTCTTTTGATTGATAATTATTATTCTAAAGAGTTTGTAGCTCTTGTGGATAGTGAAGCTGACTAAAATGTAATACAAGAAGGATTAATACCTACTAGGTATTTTAAGAAAACAACTCAGACATTGTCTCATGCATGAGATAATAAATTATAAATAAATTATAAATTACCAAAATCAAATATTTGTATTAATAAAAAGTGTATTCAAACAAGTTTTTTACTTGCTTAAGACATTACTAACCAAGTTATACTTGGAACTCCATTTTTAACAAAGATCTATCCATTAAAAATGGTAGATAAAGAAGGAATTATAGGAACTTTTGAAGGAAATGATATTTTTCTTAAATTCATTTATGAACCTTTTACTAAAGTTCTACATGAGATCTATGATATTATTTCTCCAAAAGAAAATCAATTATATTATTTAAAGCAAGAATTGAATTTTATTACAATTGAAGAAATACTTCAAAATCCTAAATTAAAGGATAAAATTGAATTAATTAAAAATCAGTTTTCATTAGAAATCTGTAATGACCATCCCAATGCTTTTTGAGAAAGAAAGAAACATATTGTTTCTCTTCCTTATGAGGATGATTTTTATGAAAAAAGAATTCCGACAAAGGCTAGACCTTGTTAGATGAATTCTGAATATTTAGAATTATGTAAAAAAGAAATTGATTCTTTATTATAGAAGGATTAATAAATCCTTCAAAATCTCCTAAGTCTTGTACGGTTTTCTATGTTAATAAACATAGTGAACAAGAAAGAGGAGTACCTAGATTAGTAATAAATTATAAACCCCTTAATAAAGTTTTGAAATGGATTAGATATCCTATCCCTAATAAAAAATTTATTAGATAGATTATATAATTCTGCTATATTTTCAAAATTTGATCTGCAGTCAGGATATTAGCAGATTCAGATTGATAAATCTGATAGATATAAAACTGTTTTTAATGTTCCAATAGGACAATTTGAATGGAATGTTATGCCATTTGGATTGAAAAATGCACCTTCTGAATTTCAGAAAATTATGAATGACAGTTTTACTCATTATAGTGAATTTATTATTGTTTATACAGATGATATCTTAGTATTTTCTAAAGATATAGAAATGCATTTTAAGCATTTAAGAATATTTAAAGATATTATTATTCAAAGTTGATTAGTTATATCTAAGCCAAAAATGAATTTATTTCTAGTAAATATTAGATTTTTAGGACACAATATAGAAAAAGGAAATATAATTCCAATTAATAGGAGTATTGAATTTGCTGAAAAATTTCCAGATGAAATCACAGATAAAATACAGCTTCAAAGATTCTTAGGAAGTTTAAATTAAATTTCTACATATTATAAAGATATTGCCAAGGAAACGACTATACTTTATATTATACATTGAAAAAAGCTCCAAATCATTGGACAAAACAACATACTACGACTGTACAACAAATTAAAAGTAAAATTAAAACTTTACCCTGTTTAATGCTTAGTAATCCAAATTGGGAAAAAATTATTTAGACAGATGCTTCGGATATTGGTTGTGGAGGTGTCCTCAAACAGGTAAATCCTCAAACAAAACAAGAATATCTTGTACGATTCCATTCAGGAAAATGGAATAATTCCCAAATAATTATTCTACTAGAGCTAGGGAAATTTTAGCCATAGTCAAATGTGTTTTAAAATTTCAAGATGATTTATATAATCAAGAAATTATTATAAAAACTGATTGCAAATCTGCAAAATATATGTTTAATAAAGATTTTAAACATGATGTTTCCAAACAAATGTTTGCTAGGTGGCAGACTCATTTAGCCCCATTTGATTTTGAAATTATATATAAGAAAGTGGAAGAAAATAATCTCCCTGATTTCTTAACACGAGAATATATTCAATGAATTTTGCAGGAATGTCCTCTAGAGGGAGATGAACTTCCTCTTATAGAGGAAGAGGTGGAAGAGGTTTTCAGCCGGAAATTCTGGCTCAACATGAAAAATAAAAGCTCATAGCTGCGGATTTGTCACAGGACAAAGAGTTCCAGGAATTTCTGGAATATAAAAAACTAAAGGAAAGAAATACTCAGAAACATGATCATATACCTACTTATTCCTATTGAGGAAAATGATGAAGAGAATATCTCTTACACAATGAATGAAAAAGCAGAAGTTATACTTCTGCCAGAGGAAAAAGATTTGAGATGGAAAAATAATCCATTGAATATTATGGAGTGATATTTTGAAAATGCATCATATGCAGCCCGAACTTATAAGTTTAGGGAATATTATGAAAACATACTCATTAATAATGGGTGTGAGATCCAGCATTTTACAACTGGACAAAAAGAAGTTTATAACTTCTCAAAGATTGTTATAAAAAAGATTATATCTATGGAGGAATGAGAATATCTCCATACATACAAAAAGAATTTTGCTATTTATAAAATAAGACTCCCATTAAATATAGTAATTTTTAGGATTACCAAGATGCTTTATATAAAGTTTTTCTTTATGAAAATCCAAAAAGAAAATATTATTGGTTTATAAAAATCTGTTCAGAAGTTTATAACTTCGATATACCTATATGGTTTAGTAAATGGTGGCAATATTATGGTATCTCGGTAAGAATCTTACCTGATTGTTTTAAAGATAAATTTGAAAAATGGGTAGATATTTCTCGAAATATCCTTGAAATTCAAGAAAAGGGATTATGTGTGGAAGGGATATCTACCCTATATTTCTTCACAGAATTCTCAATTCCTTGGATTTGGAAATGGACTTCAGAGTTCGGTTATACTGATGACATGATTCCATGTATTAAAAGAGTTTCTCATTCTAAATTCTGGGAGAAGATGACAAAAGAAAACTCAAAATCTGGTCATATCTTTGGTTTTGATACTATGTGTCATATTGATACTAGTATTAAAAAAATGTGAAGAGCAAATAAGGCTCAATTTTAAGAAGGAATCTCCTTCTCTATTTGAGCATATCTCAAGGAAATTAAAATTAAAGTCGGGAGTTATATCCAAGGATAAGATGATTCCGGAATATCTGGAGGAAGTCGAGAAAGATTTGTTGATAACGTTTAAAGAAGATACAATGTCTCTAAAATCTTGCAAATCAGATGTTTCAATGTCCTCACAAGATCAAGATGTTGATTTTCAAGAGGCCCAAGATCCCAATGAAAAAGCTTCGATCGAAGATATTTTTAAAACAATGAAAGATGCTTTAGTTGAGAAACTCAACAAAGAAGAATCTTCTGGATCGAAATAATTGAAGATAGTTGGCAGCAATAATCGAAGATAGATGGCATGTAATGGATGAGGGAATATCTTCTCATTGTTTTACGACAAAATTAGTTGTCATAGACAAAATCATTTGTCAAGAATGGTATTTTACTTTTCTAGAATAGTTTAGGTGTTGGAAATATGTTAGACTATTAATAGGTATTAGGCTTTTTGACTTTTAATCCCTTCTTGTTAATATAAGGAATGATGTATGTATTAGAAGGGGATGACAACTAAAATAAAATTCTCCCTTTATAAATTTTCTCTTTTCAAGTTTCTTCATTAGCTTCATTAGAAAAGAGTCTACGAAGTTTATTTCTTGTAAGTTTCTCATCTCTTCTTTTAGTTTGTTAATTAAGTTAGTAAATTTTATTTTATATTATATCATATATGATTAGCCTTATAGGCTAAACTTTTGTGTGATAAATTATGTCTGATCTGTATAATTATCTTATAACACTGGTTCAAGTATCTTGAAAGATAGAACCGATGTTATAATAAGAGATGATACCGAATTAAGGTTTTAATTGAGATAACTGACATGTTTAGGGCTTTATAAGATCTGTTATCCGCACCGTTTCGTCCCTTTTTGGCTGATTAATTGAAGATCGTTTGAGGGATTGTCGGTGTGATGTTTTGATCTGAAAGTTCTAAGCTGATGACGGTTATTTCAATTATGTAATCAGAACTTGTGTTGTTTTATCCTAAATATTCGGTTATTTTCTCTTCTCATGCACCGAATATAATAATAATAATAATAATAATAATAATAATAATAATAATAATAATAATAATAATAATAATAATAATAATAATAATAATAATAATAATAAATTACTTTCCTTGTACCAAAGAAAAAGAATACATATTCTAAATAAGGAGAAATAATCCACAATTATTATTTGTAGAATTCTGATTACTTTCCTAGTATTTTGTTAAAATTTAACCAAATATAGAATTTTAAAATCTTGGAATGAAATTACTTTTCGTATAACTACCAAACAAATGATTTTAACAATTTAGAATTAGATTACTTTGCTGAGACATAATCCTTGCCAACAAAATGGGGCCTTAGTGAATTAAGTGTGTATTTTTCTTTTATTCATATTTTGGGATTGTTAATGTTTTAGTTATGGGACAGAATTGAATTACACGAGTAGTAGTGTGGAGTTTCTGCATAATGATTGAGATTTTGATGTTTTCTTGATTTTGGGAGATGTAGATTCAGACAAATTAGGAGGAAATCTGTTGTCTTTACACTTTCAGAACTTTATTCCAATTGGTTAATTTTGATAAATTGCTTAAATTTTTTGAAATTTGATCTTTTTGGGTAATGTAGATTAAGACACATCAGGAAGAAAGCTGTTATCTTTACACTTTTTCATGCTTGTACTACTTAGTTAATTTTGATAAATTGCTCAAGTTTTCTTGATTCTGGGAGATGTAGATTCAGACAATTTAGGAGGAAATCTGTTGTCTTTAAACATTTAAGACCTCCTGATTGGTTAATTTTCATAAATTTTGCTTAAATTAAAAAAGGTAGCTGAAATTTGAGGTTTTCTTGATTTTGGATAATGTAGATTCAGACACATTAGAGCAACTCCAATGATACTGCATTTTGAGTTTTGCAGCATAAAAATTGGTCCAACCATACTGCAAATGAAACTGCAAAACCCATTTTTTTCCAGTTTTTCCACAGTAATTTGTTCACTATCGGTTTTTACTGTAGAGACTGCATAGGACTTATTTGCAAATTAACTTATTTCAATTGTAGTCCCTCAATTTATTTTCATTCATATGAATAAAGATTACAGAAGAAATTCATATCAATAAACCCAAAAAACCATCAACCCAGAGATCTACCGAGAATAATTGAATAATTGGAAAATTAAATAAGCAATAATCCAGCAAGTAAACCATAAAACTCCAGCTAAATCACAAAAATCGAAAAGGAAAACGGAGAAAATGGCGGTACCTGGAAAGAGAACTATCCGCATCTCTCCGAAATTCTGCAGCTACGAGAGAGATAAAGGAGCGAAAAGATCGGCAGAAGTTGGCTGATAAGAAGAAATGCTTGCGCGTTAATGGCGTCCGAAAGGGAAAGAAAGGCGAAGAGCCCAGATCTAATCTGATCCGTCTCTCTCATTAATGGGGGTTATTAAATATGAAGTTATTTTATATAATTATCTAATACCTATTTTAAATATTAATTATAAGTTATTTTATATAATTATCTAATACCTATTTTAAATATTAATTATGAAGTTATTTTATATATTAATTATCTAATACATATTTTAATTATTAATTATGAATTAATTGTAGCAAAATAATAAATATATAAAATAACATTAAATTTATAACACAATACACAATACTTGTTCATAAAAAAAATACATAACATAAAAAAAATAACACAATACACAATACTTGTTAATAATTATTTAATACATAATTTAATTATTAATTATATTTATTATTTATCAAGTTATTTTAGACATATTAAATTTGTATCTAATATTTTAGTAGTAGTAAAGTGGAATGTACCAATGTGTAATTAAGAAAAATATGTAGGTAGAATTGAAAGGTATTTTGTGAAAGGATATAAAGAGAATATTCTTTTGAGTTTGAGTTTGGGTTTGATGGTTGGAGATAAATTACTGTTTGATGTGACAGAAACTGGAAAATGGGTATTGGTTTTGGTGTTATTGTTGGAGTTGCTCTTAGGAAGAAAGCTGTTATCCTTACACTTTTCAGACTTCTTTCCTATCAAACAGAGTAAGAAACTAAGTATATTTGTTTGATTGTTTTGATACAGCAATCGGAATATGAGTTTTATCGGGCGTTATCCTTCTACCCGTGTTTCTATCCGTTGCTTATACCGCTCCTAACATTATTAAAGCCAACGATACAACTAGTGAAGGAATTTTCAATGAACTCGACAAGCCATCCATGGGTCATATTCCGGTCCGTACTATCCCTTTTCATTTTCTGGCTTAAATCGGTATGCATTTGTTTTCAAGTCTAGTTGTTCTTTCGTGGAATGATGTAATTCTTGGACTTGTGTTTTTTGTAATAATGTTGATAACAGGAGAAAAGTCCTCGGTTATGGGCGTTTCTGGTAGTTACCTATTGGGTTTCTTTTCGTTTCGTATTACTTCTTATGGAAGGCCTACGAACATGTTTCCAATTTGAGAGCTGAAGCCCTCATGTCGCCCGAAGTGAAGAACGAGCAGTTTGCTTTGATTTTTCGAGATATACAGCCAAACTAGGAAGGAACAAGTGGACTCATATTTCAAGGCTATCTATCCGGAGACTTTTTATAGGTCAATGGTGGTCACGGACAACAAGCAAGTACTTCCTCTGTCCCATTATTTCTGACTCATTTTTCCGATTGGAACGTCCATTATTTCCTACTCAATTCAAATTTGACAAAAAATTAATACACTATTACTTTTTTATCTTCTCTCCTACTTTATCTATTTTATCATTTTTTCACTCATTTTCTCTCTCATACTTTATCATATACTCTCTCACTATCTCACTCATATTCTCTCTCATACTTTATCATTTAATATCTGTTTCATAATTTATCATCTACATAACTATTCTACCTAAATCCCAGTGCCGAAAAGAAGCGCATCGGAAATAGTGGGATGGAGGGAGTACTTGTTTTTATGCCTCTCTTTCACGTCCCTTCATCTATCGACTGTGTAATGTGGTTGTAACTTCTCACATTTCGGGTTCAGGTGAACAAGATTTACGAGGAATTGGAAGGATACAGAAAGAAGTTTGCGCGTGCAGAGGCCATCTACGCGCAGTCTAAAGGGACCGCAAACCCCAAAGGGACGAAGCCGACTTGTACAACCGGCTTCATGGGTCTCGTAGGTAAAAAAGTCAGACGCGATAGAATACTACGACGGGAAAATACGAGAGCTCCTCCCGAAGTTAGAATCCAAGCAGAAGGTCACTCTGAAAGACAAGCAACAACAGGCGGCCATTTGAGTACGGCAGCGGCTGCTTCGCAATGTTTGCACGATACGATGGTGGATAGATGAACTGTAATTGATGCTCCCGAGGCCTGACAATTGATATGGACTAATGTTTCGAAGAATTACTACCAGAGGCTGATTAGGCAATATCTCATCTACTTCATCGTCTTCTTGACCATCTTCTTCTACATGATACCGATTGGGTTGATTTCGGCACTTACAACTTTAGATAACTTGAAGAAGCTGCTCCCGTTTCTGAAACCGATTCTGGATATAGCCTTGATTAGGACGGTCCTTGAGGCTTACTTGCCTCAGCTTGGACTTATCATATTCTTGGCACTTTTGCCGGGTTTCTTGCTGTTCTTGTCGAAAGCAGAGGGAATACCGTCGGTTAGTCACGCGGAGAGAGCTGCACCGGGGAAGTACTTCTATTTCTCGGTGCTGAACGTGTTTATCGGTGTCACGGTGGCTCACTCGCTCTTCGATTCGTTGAAGGCAGTAGAGAGTCTTCCCGGAAGTGCTACTTTCTTCTTGACTTTCGTCGCCTTGAAGTAAGATTCCTACTCCCTTTTTAAATACTTGTGGTTTCTTGCTACTATTTTCTTAGTGATTTACTGTGATCATCTCTTTAACATATGCTCGTTTTCTGTTGATCTCTTCACCTATGATTCACGGTGCACGGTTTTCGGTTGGTTATGTAAGAAAGGTCTAATCTCGAGCAATTTTCAGAAATTGTTTAAGCATTTATTCTCGCAAATTTGATTGATTTCGTGTTAAAAACATAGGTGCCAAATTGTGTTTTCATCTTCATAGACTTGATCCAATCCTTAGTAATGTGTGTAACCAACTTGTGCCTACAGGTGCTTCGTAGGGTACGGGCTCGAGCTATGACGAGTCGTTCCTCTAATCATATTCCATCTAAAGAAGAAGTATCTCTGCAAGAACAAAGCCGAAATAAAAGCAGCTTGGTATCCGGGAGACCTAAGTTACAACACCCGATTCCCGAACGACTTGCTCGTCCTCACCGTCGTGCTCTGCTACTCCGTCTTTGCCCCTATCATCCTCCCCTTCGGAGTTCTCTTCTTTGGTTTGGGTTGGTTGGTCTTACGCAACCAAGTGCTCAAAGTCTACATCCCTAAATACGAGAGCTACGGCCGGACGTGGCCCCACATGTACAACCGCATCACGGCGGCGCTGGCCTTGTACCAGCTCACGATGGTGGGGTACTTCTCGGCGAAGAAATTCGTCTACGCGGGGCTTCTGGTTCCGCTTCCTACTTGACGATCCTCTTCGTCTACTACTGTACGACGAAATACTATCGATTTTTTCAGTCGACGGTGCTTGATGTGGCTTTCCGGGAGCTGAAGGAGACTCCGAATTTGGATAGCATGGTTAGGTCGTATATTCCGGCGAGCTTGAGCTCGGAGAAGGCGTGTGAGGATCAGCATGAAGACGCGGCTGTGAGATCGGGTCCTTCGATGGTTTGATTTTGTGAAGCATTTTATGTGTTTTAGGTGTGTATTTTGCTCCTAGATCATTTGATATATTGTTTGAGAAGGTAGGGTTTGTGAAATATGTAGCTGTAGGGGAAATATCTGATTGGAAATTTGTATGGCAGAATTGGTTGTTGTGTGATTGTTGTAGGAGTTGAGAGAAAATGCAATCCTTATGTTGGATGATTAAGATCTTAGCCCTTGAAATCTATTTATGATTATTCCAAATTGATTGTATTTCATCTTTTATTCTAATGATATTTGAAACATGCAATGCAATTTCAAGAAATCAGACAAACTTAATTAGGATTTAAGAGCAATTCGGGTCCCTAAATTGTCTACTTGTGAAAAGTATAAAGAAATTAGGATAGCTGAATAACACTTGTGAAAAATACTTTGGCGTAATTAAAAATCCTAATGAGAATGAAATGTTTATGTCCGCTTTGAAATTGACACAGAGATGTATGAAGTGTAAAGTAAAAAGTAGTCCAAAAGTTAAAAATTGGTAATAAAATTAAAAACTGGTAGGTTTAGAGATTGAAAAATGGTATAATTTATTTCCATTTTAGATAGTGAACATAAATAATGAGACAATTCATTTTAGATATGGTGGACATGAATAATGAAACGTAAGGAGTATATACGTAGAATCAATCTTTTGCGTTCTAAAATATGCATAAATAATTTAGTGGGCTAATATTTAAATTTAATGGACTATTAATCAAATAGTAGGTATGATGCATACAAAGATAGGCCTATTGGGAAATTTCTGAGTTAAAAAGACGCTAAAGTATAGCCCATTCGATTAAAGCCTATTTGAGCATGAAGGAAATAATTGTTAAATAATCAACTAAAATGGGATCCCTTAAACACACGTGTAACACATGCCATGTTTATGCATATTATATAGTATGTCACAATAAGGGTGAACTATTATTCACTGAGTAGTCTACTACAAAACTTTAAAGAATTCGTCGCAATCATAATCAATTGTTCACGCTCATTTTGCATTGTAGGGCGACAAGGATTTTATTTAAAAAAAAGAATGATTATACACATTGTGAAAAAACTATTCTTTCGTCCTATTTATCTTGTCTCACTTTTATTTTCAAGTTGTTCTATTTATCTTGTTTAATTTTAAAAATGGTACTCTCTCCATTCCGCCCGACTTGCTCACATTTTCTTTTTGAGCTGTTCTATCTCATTTGTCTACTTTCTAAATAAGAAAATGAGTCTAATACCTTTACCAACTCAAATCAACTTTCAATAATTAAATATCTATATGGGTCCACACTTTTACCACACAAATTAATTCTAAATAATTATTTAACTATATGGGCCCCACACTTTTATTATATAAACTCAACTCGCATAAATAACCGTATCGAAAAGAAACCAGACAAGTCGGTTGAGACGGAGGGAGTAATATTTTTTATATACACAAGCAACCACTCTCCCTTTGTGGGACCTCTTCACTCATAATTAATAACTTTATTTAACAATCATGCCGAAAAAAAGTGAGTCAAGTTGAGACGGAGCGTGTAGTTTTGTACTTGTTGATAGTAAAACATGTTAGTAGAAGAATTTAGTTCGAGTTAATTATAAAGCTTAAGCCTAAGATGTTATGATAATAGAAAGCTAACGACAGGGCTTGTTTAGTAACTTCAAGCATGAAGCTCTAAATGAAAGAATGTATTTTCCCGTGAATCATTCTCTTCTCATTATCAGAATATATAACTAATGTTAGTTAGGGTTTTAACCCATAAGTATGAACTAACTAACAACCTAACAAACTATGCACAATATATGTTACACACGTTACATATACTACATATACAATGGATAAGAATATTAATTCTATTACACCCCCTCAGTCGAAGTGGGAGGAGGAGCACGAATGCTTAGACTCTCCCGAAACTCTTCGAATAACAATCTGGGAAGTCCCTTCGTAAAGATATCAGCCAGTTGATGTCGAGAGGGGATATGATGGACACGTACTTGGCCACGAGTAACCTTCTCACGGACGAAATGAATGTCCATTTCAATATGCTTCGTCCGTTGATGGTTGACGGGATTACCGGACAAGTAAATGGCACTTACATTGTCACAATAAACCAAAGTGGCCTTTGAAGGAGGAGAACGCAGTTCCAATAAAAGGTTGCGAAGCCAACATGCTTCAGAGACAACGTTCGCCACTCCTCTATATTCGGCCTCAGCACTTGATCGGGATAGAGTCTGTTGACGTTTCGAAGACCAAGAGATGAGATTAAGGCCGAGAAAAACACAGTAACCGGAGGTTGAACAACGCGTGTCGGGACAACCACCCCAATCGGCATCGGTGTAAGAGACCAAGTCGGCCGTGGGAGACTTGAAGAGATGTAGTCCGTGGTTTATTGTTCCTTTAATATAACGGAGAATCCGCTTGAGAGCAAGGAAATGTGGCTCTCGAGGATCATGCATGTGCAAGCAAATTTGTTGAACGGCATAAGAAATATCCGGACGAGTGAATGTCAAGTATTGCAGGGCGCCAGCAAGATTGCGATAATGAGTGGCATTTTCGACCGGTGTGCCGGAAGCATCCAGTTTAGTAGAGGTGTCGACGGGAGTGAGAGATGGTTTGCAAGAAGACATACCAACTTTCTCTAGTATTTCCATGGCATATTGTCGTTGCGAGAGAAATAAGCCATCACAAAAACGAGTGACGGCAATGCCAAGGAAGTAATGCAAGTCACCTAAATCTGTCATGGCAAACTTCAAGGACAATGAAGATATAATTGATGCACGCAACTTGTCCGAGGATGCAGTAAGAATAATATCGTCAACATACAGTAACAAATAAGCCATATCCGATCCATTATGATAAATAAATAAGGAATGATCGGATATACAATGTTTGAAGCCGATTGTAGAGATATATGTTGCAAACCTGTTATACCAAGCGCGAGGTGCCTGTTTCAAGCCATATAAAGACTTTTGAAGCAAGCATACATGATCCGGGTAGTTAAAATTTCGAAAACTAATCGGTTGATGCATATAAACCGTCTCGTGTAGATCGCCATGCAAGAAAGCATTTTTAACGTCAAGTTGTCGAATCGACCATGACTTGGATAGAGCAAGACTAAGAACTGTCCGGATAGTAGCCGGTTTAACCACGGGACTAAAAGTCTCTTGACAATCCACACCGACAAGCTGAGAACGTCCATCACCAACAAGGCGGGCCTTGTGGCGGGCAAAAGTACCATCAGAATTAAACTTATGCCGGAAAACCCACATGCTACGAATTATATTTACATTAGATGGACGAGGAACCAAAACCCAAGTCTTATTTTGAATTAATACAACATATTCATCTTGCATGGCGTCGCGCCAGTTGGGATCGGACAGAGCAAGAGTTGGGTTTTTGGGTAAAGGAGATGGAGTAGATTGCGCAGAGAGATTAAAGAGACGGCGCGGTTTGGATATACCGCGCATGCTGCGAGTAATAACTTGACGAGGTGGATTAGGAGGGTTAGGGTTTGATGGTGGTGTCGGTGGAGATGGTGTTGAAACGGAGGAAGTGGGAGAGAACGAAGGTGTAGTGGTCGATGGAGGATCTACCATGGACGAGAGGATTGATGGCGGGAGACCATCGTCGAGGACAGGAGATTGAGATGTAGACGGCGTGGATGTGGCAAAAGGAAACGTCATTTCATCAAAGAGTACATGACGAGAAATAATTATTTTGCGGCTAGATAAATCATAGCACTTGTACCCACGATGATCGGAAGGATACCCAAGAAACACACAAGGTGTAGAGCGAGGTTGTAATTTGTGGCTGGTAGACGACGGATATAGGGGAAAACAAAGACAACCGAATACACGAAGATGAGAATAAGAAGGCTCTGATACCATGAAAGAATGTATTTTCCCGTGAATCATTCTCTTCTCATTATCAGAAATATAACTAATGTTAGGGTTTTAACCCATAAGTAGGAACTAACTAACAACCTAACAAACTATGCACAATATATGTTACACACGTTACATATACTACATATACAATGGATAAGAATATTAATTCTATTACTAAAAACTCTATTAAATTTACTCCCTTCAAATCTGCCACGCACTACACACACTTACTTAGTAGAAGAAGTGAGAGAGTGGAGGGAAAAAGACAACAGATATCAATCAATCAATCTCAGATTCAAACTTCAAACCCTCAATCCACAAGCACGAATGCCTTTTTTCATCGTGGGGAACAAGAAAAAAGAAAGCAAACTGCGAGAACCCCACTTCCATATAAGGCCATGCATGCTGCATTATTTTGCTTGTCGATTTCTTATTTCAGCATAATAAAGATAAAGCTAAAGCTAAACATATTGGAGGAGAGAGAGAGAGGGGGGAGATCTCTTTCATCTCACAATAATTTATACAAATCGATTTAATCAGTGGACAATCAACTAGAGTTGGAGTGTAACCACTTATGGTTTATTATGACAACTAGGTCACAATTTTGGAATAAAAAAATATATAAGAATTTTTAAAACGACTTGCTCGAGCACATTTGACTAAACTTCGACGATAAAAATTGAATCTTTTTCTTTTAAAATTCGGCAATAATAATTTAAGTTTTTTATGGTTTCAGTTTAGTCTTTCAGCAGTTGTCATATGTTTGTTAATTTTAATTTGTAAGATTTTTTAGTTTTTATAATTTTTTATTTAATTTCAGTTAATTTTGATATTTTTAATTAAAATTAATAATATTACGATTACACAATAATAAAGAATATTAAAAATATATATTCCTTCCGTCCCATCAATCTTGCAACATTTTCTTTTCGGGTTGTCCCACCAATCTTGCCACATACCTAAAATAAAAAAAATGAGTGAACCATATTCACTTGAACAAGTGGACGCCATTATTTTTTTTATTTTATACCACTGCTTTACCTTTATACCCATTATCTTAAAATATGTACAAATTAGGAAGAAATGTGTGTTTTCACTACACTTTTCAGACTTATCCACATGGGTTAATTTTGCAGTAGAGAATCACGGAATAAGACACAGAAAATGGGATGACTTAATAAATATATTTTTTTAATATTTGGAATATATGCTTCTGCATTTTAGAGCTTAAAATAAGCTAAAATAAGTAAGTTCATAAACTATTATTGGGGTGCTTTTAAGCTTTTTTAGAGGGTGTTTGCAAATGCTAATTTTAAGCACTACATCATAAACAATTTTTTTTGTATTTAAAAAATTTGCTTATTGCAGCAACTTCTCTAAAATTAAGCAACTAAACTGCTTACTTAACCAAATTTTTTTAAGCATCTATTGTGATGTTTTTCGTGCTTAAAGCACCATAATTTCCGAAACTACTAAATATATATTCTTTTTATTATTTATACAAAAAACTAGCTAATTTTTCTTAAAAGCAAATATTTTCAACTTTAGCAAAAGTAAATAAAAAATGATTATGATAAGCATTTGCAAACACTCCTTTAAAGTTAAGCTACATTTTTGAAGTTTTTCCAAGAACTGTCAATTTTTGATTAATAGAAACTTTTAAGTAAGTTGTTCCAAACACGACCTAAGAAACTAAGGAGAAGTTGGTAAAAAATATAATTTAGAGAACTAGTGAGGTGTTTCCAAATACTGTTTAAAAGTAGAAAAACTTGGAGTGAATTTGCAAATTTAATAATATAGTAGCTTATTTTGAAATTTAGAGCTAAATGTCAAATCACAGCTTACTTAACCAACTCAACTTAATTTATAGTAAACTGTTGTATACACTAAATATTGACTTTTCCTTAAATCAAGTTGTTAAGTTAAAAACATTAAGTTGTTGCAAGCACCCCGTAAGTATATTTCTTTCTAATCTTACTGTGCAGCGACAGGAATATTAATTGGTATTATCGAGCTTTATCCTTCTACCCCTACTTCTGCCCGTTGCTTATACCGCTCATAGTGTTATCAAAGCCAATGATACTACTCGTGAAGGAACTTACAATGAGCTTGACAAGTTATACATGGGGCATATTCCGGTCAGTACACAGTACTATTCGTTTTCCTTTTTTTTTTGGCTTAAACTGATATGCATTTATTTTCAAGAATGATGCTTCTTTTGTGGAGTGCTTGGACTTATGTTCTTGTAATAATGTGGATAACAGGAGAGAAAGCCCTCGGTTTTGGGCGTTTCTTGTAGCCACTTATTGGGTTTCTTTCGTTACGTACTACATATTATGGAAGGCATGTAGACATGTTTCCGGTTTGAGAGCTGTAGCTCTCATGTCACCCGAAGTTAAGAACGAGCAGCTTGCTGTGCTCGTTCGAGATATACCTCCTCCTCCCCGTGACTAGACTAGAAAGGAACAAGGGGACTCCTATTTCAAGGCTATCTATCCAGAAACCTTCTATATGTCAATGTTGGTTACAGACAATAGGCAGGTACTACATTTGTCCCGCTATTAACGTCTTATATTCCTTTCTAGGCCGTCCTATTAAATTTCACAAAGGTTTGTGTGTGCCAACTTTTTATACTCTTGAGTGTACCGCACCATAAGGGTATTGACATGTGATAAATGTGACCCACATTTTTTAATGAGAAATGTCACATGTCAATACCCTTGTTGTGTGGTACATACAAGGGTATACGAAGGTGGTACATATAAGCCGCTCTAACTAAAAATGTCTTGTTTCTAAAATAATACTCTTATCAATTCTAGTGGACCCTACTGTTTTACACTACTTTATACACAAAATGTCAAGTTTCTTAATAATAGTGCTCAAAAGAAACAGGATATTAATAACGAGACGGACGTAGTACTTGTTTGTCTCTCTTTTTGATTTCTCACTCGCCATGTATAATGTGGTTCTAACTTCTCGACTTTTGGGTTCAGGCGAATAAGATTAACGAAGAGCTGGAAGGATACAGAAAGAAGCTTACACGTGCAGAAACCATCTTCGCGAAGTCTAAAGGTACTGTAAACCCCGAAGGGACAAAGCCGACTTGTAGAACCGGTTTCATGGGTCTCAGAGGTAAAAAAGTCGATGCGAAAGAATACTACCACGAGAAAATTAGAGAACTGCTCCCGATGTTAGAATCCGAGCAGAAGGTAACTCTAAAAGAAAAGCAACAACATGCAGTTGTGGTTTTCTTCAACAACAGAGTAAGTGCAGCAGTTGCTTCACAATGCCTGCACCATACAAGGGTGGATAAATGGGCCGCGATAGATGCACCCGAGGCCCGACAGTTGCTATGGACTAATCTTTCCATGAACTACTACAAAAGATTGATTAGGCAATATGTCATCTACTCCATAGTCTTCATAACCATTTTCTTTTACATGGTACCTATCGGTTTCATCTCAGCATTGACCACTTTGGATAAATTGAAGAAGCTGCTCCCCTCTCTGCAATCGGTTTTGGATATAGCCTCGGTTAGGACGATTCTTGGGGCTTACTTGCCTCAGCTTGCACTTACTATATTCTTGGCACTTCTGCCAAGTTTCTTGTTGTTCCTGTCCAAGGCTGAGGGAATACCATCGGTCAGTCACGCGGAGAGCGCTGCCTCCGGGAAATACTTCTATTTCTCGGTGCTGAACGTGTTTTTCGGTGTTTCGGTGGGTAACACACTCTTTGATTGGCTTAAGCTAATTGAGAAGAATCTGGATTCTATAGTCAAAGCACTAGATGAGAGTGTAGCAGGAAGTGCCACATTCTACTTGACTTTCATCGTTCTGAAGTAAGATTCCTAGTCTCTTTTACATATATGTTTGTTTTCTGTTGATGTCTTGACACAGGACTCACGATGCACGATTAGTTATGTAAGAATCCCCCATTTCGTTGGTTATCTAACATCTAGGGGACTGACCGTTGGGGCTAGTGGGGCTGAATCGTGTAAAATTCCGATTTTTTTGTATAATTTTTGAAATATTATTGTTTCCCCCTAAACTTTAGACTTTGCTTCAATTCTATCTCTGAATTGCAGATTTCGTCACCCCTAGTTTTTAATTTTGGATCTGCTTCCGTATTGAATCTTTGAAGAGCTAGTTTAGTTGTTTTGAGGCCACTCTAGCATATAAACAACAATCTAGTTGTGAACCCTAATTTACGAGTGAAAAATGTGAGTTTTGTTTACTGTTTTACATTCTTGTAATTGCTCGTATATGTGTGATGTTGGAGAATTTGCATTAACTGTTGTAATTAAACAGAACAGGGTAGTGACTTTGATCATGATTTGAGCATCAAAAACTGTTATTTGCCGAAACAAATTATCCATTATGGAACTACGTTTTGAGTGAATGATCGTGTGTTTTATTTTCCAAATCCGATATTCAGTGAGAAATAATTGTTCAAAGTTGGTTGCACATAGGAACAAAATTGAATAAAGTGGAAGATTAATTAATTTATGCAATGAATGCCCCACATTAATTACATATCATTAATTAGTGTAATATGTAGTTACTACTTTTAGTAGGTAATAACTAAGTAGCTTGTGGTGATATATTTGACAAGATAATTGGGACGAAGGGAGTATTAGTTTAACGCACCTTCCTAGCTTCTGCATTAGCTTCAAATGATCTTCAAGTTATACCAAAACAACAATTAATTAGTGGACAAATTGAAGGGCGTATATTCAATGGATTACAGTTAGAAAAAGCTATAGAAATTAAGAAAACTATCATTTTTATGAGCTAATTGTGAAAAAAAAATCGTTGTCTACAATTTTAGCAACAGGGCGGAAGAAGAACAAAGACAACAAATCGATTCTTCTTCTAGAAAATAACACAATCGTCTTCGTTGAACCGAGTTTTTTATTGATAATTTGAAGACACAGAGATCAACACACTTTACACAAAAGTGAGAATATCAACTATAATACATGTGTCGGTGTAATAGTATTTGAAACATGCAATAAAAATGTGTGACTTTGAGAAATCAGACACAAACTTATTGAAAACATGTCAAGTTTATGCATACTATATGTCATAATAATGGTGATAACTATCATTCTCGAGTAGTCTAATACACCCTCCGTCGCACTCCATTTGTCCAGTATTTCTTTTCAAATTGTCCCACTCTAGTTGTTCACTTTTTTTTAGTAAAGTAATACTCTATATAATTTTGTGAATCCCAATACTTTATTTTTGTAATAAAATACGAGTAAAGGAAATACGAGAAAATAAACAAAATAAGAACACAAGAATTTACGTGGTTCGGTCAATAGACCTACGTCCATGGGCGGAGGGAAGAAAATTCACTATAAAAGAGGAGAATACAAATTCAGGTCTCCGGAATATGTTCCTAGACCCAAAGACTAATTCTTAGATATGTGTAAAAGTAAAATAATGAGGGAACCTATCTATTTATAAGGAAAATTAATGATAAACTTCATTAATTATCCGATGTGGGATATGACTCAATTTCCTCAAGGATTAAGATTTGAGCCATCTAATATAACAAATATCCACCTTGGCGAAAAATTCCTCAAAAACGAACAACCTCCAACCATGATAGGAAAAACTCCACCTCCTCCACAAAACCCCTAAGGGCATAACTCATTAAGTAAGGCTAAGTAAATCCAAGCAATGCTTGAACTTAGAAAGGGGAAGCACCTTTGTCATCATATCAACATGATTGTCATGGGTACTAATTTTGCTCACAACTATATCACCACAAGCAATAAATTCATGTATAAAGTGATAACGCACATCAATGTACTTAGTCCTCTCATGAAACATTTGATCTTTTGTGAGATAGATAATTGACTCAGTGAATTAAAAAGCGTCTGAGACGTATGCCTCGAGGCGCGCCTCGGAGCGAGGCACTTGAAAAAAGCACTGAGGCGTACACCTCATTGATTTCGAGTCGCTAGCCCGCCTCAGTCCGTCGAGGCGTACGCCTCGAGTCGGACGACTGAGGCGTTTGTGTGTTGGAAAAACAGAAATTGGGCTTATTTCTTTTTTCAATTTAAGATGACCCATACCAAAATTGAAACCGAATTTTCCAAATTGGCCTAAATTGATATAACCCTAACTTTTATTTTTCAAAATTTGTCAAAATTGACTAACCCTAATTGACGCTCAAATTGAACCAATTTACCGCTCACGCTGGTTGAACAATTGCCCACATCGAAAATCGCCTCCCCTGTCACCCTGAAACCACCGCTGCCGCCACCCTGAAACTGCCGCTACCGACATGGAACCGCCGTCGCGCTCTGAAACTGCCGCTGCCGCCGTGGCTTCCTCACTAGGGTGAGTATTGATTTTTTAATTTCTAGTTATTACTTATTGGTGGTTCTTTTTCTATTTACCGACTAAAGAACGAAATTGTTGCTTACTTGCTTCTTTTAAAAACTATAATCTAAAAAATCTGCACTGCACGTGATGAATTTTTTTTTTTGGGGGGGGGCATTGGCTATTTATGTTACTTCTAAGTTCTATGTACTAACACTTATATTTTGGGGGGTCATTTGATTAAAATATGTCGTTGGTCCCGAGTCAAACGTTAAGATGTAGAAAGGGGGGGGAATACACCTGAAAACTTTTTCGCAAACTTGAACGTGAACAGTCCGATAACGGAGATTGTCTACTGAATGAGTTCAGTAGACCAGACAAGCTATTCTAGATCGCGTGGACAGAGTGACTAAAGGTGCTGAGCTCTGCTAGCTGACTGATGTCAGAATTCAGAAGCGTTCAGTAGAGGACGGAAAGTGTAGACCCAATTCAGTTTGGTTGAAAACGTATGTTTATGAAAACTATTTCAGTAGATAGTGCAATCATTTAAGCTTTGTTACTGAAACTCAGTTGAATGATTTTCTAAAAGAATTTTCAGTATGCACAGTAAAATCAATGCAACAGTTAAGAACATAGAGACTTTTAAAGTGGTTCGGATACGCAAGATCCTACGTCCACTATCCTGAACAAGCAGGAGGCTATTTTATTATACTGAGATAGTCTCAGTCAGTTTGTTCACTGGACAAACACTGTCTTGTGATTATACTGAGCAAGTCTCAGTTTACAGGGTTAAACAAAATTATATTTGAATCTATCTCCAACGATGAAGGAGTTCTTAACTCTAAGAACAATTCAATAAATTGAACTCCTTCGGTCTAAGCTATAAATAGATACAGTTGAGCTTAGGTTGGTGGGAAAGGGAACATGAATGGCTTCTAGAGTGAAGAACAGTGAGGAATAATCCCTCTGGGTTCGTGTTCTTCACTTGGATGCTAGAGGTTTGAGTTCTATGTAAGCTTGAGTTCCCTTAGAGCAGATTGTATGCTTTTCACTCTAAGATATATCTCTAAACTTCGTCGCATATAGCTTGTGTTCTTGTTTGCTTGATGCTCTGTTTGTTGTTCGTGTTCTCGTACTCAACAATTTGATTTTCCCTCTATTTATAGACGCGAGCTATGGATAGATCCGTTGGAGAAGAACTGTCCACATGTCACTCTATTTGGGTAGCTAACGGCTCTTTGATTTTCCACAGAGTCCACTATCTATTTCAAGAAAGTGGTTGACTTGCAGCTTTTACCAGTTACTTTAACAGCTGGCTGCTTGTCATTGGTCGAGGTACGGAGAGTGGTTGAGACACTTGCAAACTTCAAGGTTGATACCAAAGCTGACTTCTCTCACTTGTACGACCTCGGACCATTCTACTGAAATGACATTGAAGTCCTCTGTCAGTCATGGAAACTAACAGGCCGTTGTTGAGTCTGACCCATAGATTTAGTAGTATACTCCTGCTGAGTTCAACTCTACTGAAGGTTAAGACTACGAGTTCGAAGGCTGCTCTCCGCGAGTCCAGTTCTACCGACTCCCGAACACCTTTCGGATGTCTTGCTCTCGCTGAGTCCAAGATATCCGAATCTTCACTCCATGGTGCTGCAGCGGATAGTCTACTGAAGGACAACAGACAGAACTTCTGAGCCGGAACCATGATAAAGGCTAGTTTACTGAGTCTGAACCACTCAGAGACAAAGGTGTTAAACTTTTACAAGGGAATGGTTCACCAATCAATATAGGCTTTTGGGACCAGTCAAATCAACTACTGAATCACATCCCATCAATTTCCCCCTATTTGATGATGCTAAAACCTATCACTATCAGCTATTTAACACTAGCTAAGAATTTAAAGAATAGACAGATACAAACTCCTTACAAGTATTACAATGAGAACTAATGGAGAGTATCTTCAAGTCTTTTAAGCTAAGCATAATACTGAATACACAGATAATCAGTGAGTGAGTGAGTCAGTAATCACTTAGGTGATTCTGAGTGTTAAAGTAAGACGAAGTAGGCCAGTGAGATAATAAGAGATTGTCAGGCCAAGTAACAGATGATGTATTGATATATAAGAGAATTTCAGTATAATTACATCACTTGCTACACTAGGAAAACAAAGATCTATCAAGACTACTTCCTATCAGATTTAAACCGCTGAATTCTTGCCTTAAAATCATTTGATTTGTTTTCTGGCAGAGGAAGTCCATACATCATGAAAGTATCTCTTCTCAGCTTCTAAATCTTCTGCTTATCTTCAGGATCATCCAGACCAAGATCAAGAGCTAAGGCTACTCTCCTGATTTTGCTTTCAATCACGCCTATGTAAAGAGATCCGTCTAATTTTTGTGGTGGGGGCAGAGTCCTGAAAGACGGATTTGTACATCAACATCAGCTTCAATGGCTTTCTCGACTATAGTGTAGATCTCGATATCCCACTTCTGAATCCATTCAGCAAAGGCTTCATTCTTTCGAAGTGTCAGGCTAGAACAGCCATACATAGTATCGTTTGACAAATTCGGCTTTGATAGTCTCCCATGCCTGAGTCCTCTCCCAGGGCATCCACTGATAGACACGAGGCCACCTATGAATCTTCTAATCATTGGGTCTGCGGCCTCTTCTGTAGAATTTTGAAGTGGTTGGGATGTCCCTGTCCTTCGGTGGAGGTGGTCTTGGCTTTAGTCTCTCGGCTTCTCTAGCCTTCTCAACCGCCTTCTCTTTTGCTAGAGCCTCTTACCTCCTGAATTCTTCTAGATGATGAAATTCAGCTCTTTTGTCCAGAGAAATGATACTGAAGTTTATCATTTCTTTTATCGTAGGCTCAGCTCTTTTCTTCTGACTTTGTTGGGATTCACCAGTCTTTTTCTGTTAAACTTCCCTCTCCTTTTTTTTTCTTTGTCAGCTTCATCACGGAGAGTAAGCTTCCTAGCAACCGGCCTTTGAGTTGGTTTCCTTGCAGGAACCTTGGTGCCAGCTTTGGTCAGTGCCTTCTTTGGTTTATTAGCTACCTCAGCCTCAGCGAGCTCTCTGACGAGTTTCTCATCAGCTTCAATTTGAGCCTGCTCAGCTGGGCTGATGTATCTCTTGAGGGACTTGGGTTTCGAAGTAGGAACTTTCAGCACTTTCTTACCCTTCCCAGATACTGGCGGAGGCAGGGGAGCTGAGTCATCATCATCTGACTCCTCAAGAAACTTGGTCACATCCTCTATGATTTTCTGAGAGGATTCACATTAGCCAGTTTCTGCTCCCGTCTTGGGTTCTAAGCCACTTGGGCCTGTCTCAGCTCCTACATCTCCTATTGAGACACCTTGGGTTGTAACCCTTGTTCCTACAGATTCCCCCTTAGGCTTAGCACTTAGAACGATTTGCTTCTGAGCCTTTTCCCCCTTTTTGGCATCATCCAATATGCGCGGGGCGGGAATCGGAACTACCTTGGAGTTGAGCAAATTGAAAGAATTTTGGAGCTCTTCCAAGGTCTTCTGAAGACCTTCAAGTCGGATGTGTAGGTCATTCCTCTCAATAATCAGATCATCACCATACTTGCGGTGAGAGGAAGCTACAACATCTTCTATGTTCTTCAGCTTGGCATCAATCTTCCTTTCACACTCCTTCTGAAAAGATGGGAGTCTTTGTTCGTGATCCTGAGTGTGTGAGGAGATCTGGTTCTGATGGTCTGACTGAGCTGCTTTGAAAGAGTCAAGAAGAGTGGTATTGGCAGACTTCAGCAGCTCCTAAACCGATGGTTGCTGAGCATCAAAGTCAGCTTTCTGTGCGGCTAAGGTATTCTTGATAATGGAAGAGAAATTAGGGACCGGTGGAGAAGAGATGGTTTAAATTGAAGCTTTCAGTTCCCTGAGTTCCTCGCACTGAGCTTTGGTGGCGTTGTTCCAGACTTTATGAACATTTCTGGCAAGGAGCATATTCTGATTCCCCTGCTTCAGAATGGCTTTGGCCACAGACTTTGACTTTCGGCGCCTGCTGACGGAACCGACCTCATAAGCTGATCTCAGCAACAGCTGTTCTGGATCAGCAGGCTCAGAGGTGCCCGCGACGGCCGAACCAGGTGGAGGAGAGGAGCTGATATGTTTCTCAGATGAGGGTTGAGCTCCCTCCTTCTCCTGTTGAGATCCCTCAGCAGGCTTCTCAGGGCCTGCATCACTGGGTGGGTATTGGTCATCAGGGCTCGAAAGACCTGAAGACCCGACAGTAGGGATGGTTGTTGAAGGATGTCGCTCTTCCTTACAAGCTTCTGTGGTGGCCATATATATAGCCTCTGCAGTGGGTAACGCAATGATGCTCTGCAAAGTAGACTTCCAACTAATAGCACAACCACCAATGCTGAAGATATAGCCAGTAAGAGATCTTCTTTTGTTTAGATCACGGGCAAAATCTGAATCTACATATCCAACAACTCCATCACTATTCTTCCCAAACTTCAGACAAACATCACTAGAACCTCTCAAATAACAAAAAATCCATTGAACTGCTTTCCAATGTTCTTTTCCAGGATTTGTGAGGTATCAACTAACAACACTCACAACATGTGCTAAAGCCGGACGTGAACATATCATAGTATACATGAGTGACCCAACAACACTAGAATATGGAACTCGTGACATGTAGTCAACCTCTTCATCTGATTGTGGTGACAAAGCACATGAGAGTCTGAAATGAGCTGCTAACAGAGTACTAACCGGCTTTGCATTCTGCATGTTGAACCGATGGAGAACTTTTTCAATATACCCTATTTGACTTAGGCATAATGTACTGGTTTTTCTATCTCTAATAATCTCCATGCCAAGTATATTCTTTGCTTCTCCTAGATCCTTCATATCAAACGCAACATTGATTTGGATCTTCACCTTCTTTATCTCCTCTCGACTATTTGCAACTATCAACATGTCATCAACATATAATAGGCAAACAAATGACCTGTCTTTGCTAACTCTGAAGTAGACACAACTATCTGAAACACTTCTCTTAAAGGCACGTGTCGTCATAAAATGATCAAACGTCTTATACCACTGCCTCGGTGACTGCTTCAAACCATAGAGAGATTTCATCAAGAAGCATACATAATCTTCATTCCCAACAACTGTGTTTCCCTCAAGCTGCTGCATGTAGATGTTTTCCCCTAGATCTCTTCACATCAAGCTGCTCAAGCTCCAAATCATGCATAGCAACAATACCAAGTAAAGCTCGTATTGAAGTATGCTTCACCATCGGAGAGAATATATCATTGAAGTCTACACTGGGAACTTGGCTATAGCCTTTAGCAACCAACCGCGCCTTGTATCTTACATCTTAAACTCCTAGTGTGCCTTCATTTTTCTTAAATACCCATTTGCAGCGAACGACTTTCTTGCCTTTATGTAGCTTCACTAGGTCTCATGTACCATTATTGTGAAGAGATTCCAACTCCTCTTCCATAGCACAAATCCATTTTGCAGAATCATTAGAAGTAATTGCCTCCTTGTATGAGGAGGGTTCATCACAACACTCAACTTCCTCAGCCACATTCAAAGCAAAGGCAACCAAGTTACTTTCAATGAGTCTTTCAGGATGCTTTATCACGCGCCTTCCTCTATATTTTGCAATACAATATTATGGAGCTTCAGGTGGCCATTCTTGATCTGAAACCGAATCTTCTTGAAAAGTTAACGCAGATTTTGATTCGATCTCCACTTCAACTTGTGAACTAGATTCTTGTGGAGCATCAATGAAATAGTCTTTAGGAGTTGCAATGTGTATCATTGAACTTTCATCGATAACATCCCGACTGATAATAACCTTCTTTGTTTATGGACACCAAAGTTTGTTGGTCCAGAGACGAGTATCAGGTGTTGGGGGGGGGGGTGAATACATCTGATTACAAGTTTTTCCTCAAACGTGAAGGTCAGCAGTTGCTGAGTTTTGCTACTGAATAAATTCAGTACCAGATAAACCTTTTGATCGCGGGTCAGAGTGATTCAGTAACTGAGTCCCTTCTACTAACAGAGGTCAGTATGAGAAGTTCAGTATGCAAAATGTTGTGCGGATAAGTATGGGGCCCTGTAGACTTCATTTCTTTGAAACGTTTTTATGCAAAACAAAACCGTTTTGGCTGGTGCACGTTTCTAGTTAGTTTTATGCAAAGGATGGTTTTCTAAACAGTTTGAACACAAGCAATAAAACAATAAGCGACACAAGTAATTTTTAACGTGGTTCGGATACGCAAGATCCTACGTCCACGATCCTACTGAACATGAGGTTTTGTTGACTAATCTGAGCAAGCCTCAGCAAGGAATCTGTGCACTAGACAGACCCTTCTAAGTTATAGTCATTATCGACTTTTACAAATCAAACCGAAGTTTGAAGGGGATGAGATGATCTCCAACACTGAAGGAGGTCTTACAATAAGAACAATTCACAGAATGTGAACTCCTTCAAAAGTTCTAAGCTAAGATTTTACAGTGAGGCTTAGAGATAGAGAAGGGGAACTAAATATTCTCTAGAGAGAAGAACTAAGGATATTCAAATAAGCAAGTTCTTCGCTGGATTGGCTTTGAGTGCACTAGAGAGTTGTATGGTTGTAAGCTTGTGTTCCCTTGATGTCCCATGCGTTGAGCTTGGAAACTCTTCTCTATTTATAGTTGTAACCTAGACATGTATCCATTGGAGAGGACGATGCCACGTGCCACAAAATTCCAAGAAAAACGGCCATATATTTTTGAATTGCGCCGCAGAGTGGTTGGCTTTTTGTACATGAGAGCAGCTTTCGTGTCAGAGCAGGTAAGCTTTGGTTGCTTCTCATTGGTCGAGGTTTGCTATAGGTGAGACTTGTCAGACATCAGTCTTCTATCTGAGTTGACTCTCTGAACCTCGTATATTGAATGTTCTCTGCTGACATTTGACTGATAAAGAGTTAGGCAGTCGGTTTTCCTTGTTTGGTCTACAACTGAGTTGCATCCATTCAGTAGATCAGGGCTGATCATATTGATTCTTCATCTGAGTCGGCTGATAAGTTCTTCTGCTGAATGTACTCAGCTCTAACTCAAAGACAACGAAGCTCTTCACTCAATCAGTAGATCAAGGAGCATACTGAGTCTTCTTCCAAAAGTCTGCTGAGAGGATCTTCTACTGAGTGTTAGCAACGGACTCTGAAGACAACTGAGCTCCACTGAATCGATGACATGGGGTTTTGGAACTTTAACTTCTCTACTAAAGTTCAGTCCAACAACATACCCCTTATAGGACTTAGACCAAAAAGATGTAAACAAACAAACCAAGTCTAACCTATTACATCATAACAATTCCATACACACGGGGTTCAGGACGGGTTTTGGGATCTTCAATTCCACAGTAATATAATTCAGTATCACTACAATTTCCCCCATAAAAGATATTACAATATCATCCTAAGTTACATGAACTCCTGATATAAGTTCTACGTAACCCCTGGCAAATGATCTACTAGATCACTGACTCATATCCCTACAAAGTTTGTAACCCTTCACGCCATGCTTATAGCCTAGAAAATGCACTTTTTCGAACGAGGATCCAATTTTCCCTGCACATCATGCCAATACGTGGGACAACCAAAAATCCTCAAATCATAATATTTTGGTGGAGTACCAGACCATACCTCTTGTGCAGTCTTCTTGTCAAGTGCAGTAGAAGGAGAAAGGTTGACAAGATGACAAGCCAAATTTGTTGCTTCAGCCCAAAAACTCTTTGGTAAACCAGTTCAGAAGCATGCAACGCACTTTCTCCATCAACGTTCTGTTCATCCTTTCGGCTAAACCATTCTGTTGTGGAGTATGACGAACAGTGTGATGTCTCACAATCCCTTCAACCTTGCATAGAGAATTAAATTCGACGGAACAGAACTCTAGACCATTGTCTGTACAAAGATGTTTCATAGACCTTCTCGTCGGCTTTTATATCATAACTTTCCACTCCTTGAAAGTAGCAAACACTTCACTCTTCTGCTTCATGAAGAAATCCCAAACTTTTCTTGAGTAATCATCGATAATAGTCAGCATATAACGTGAACCTCTTTTGGAGGGCACCTTAGACGGACTCCAAACGTCAGAGTGGATGTAATCCAAAATACCTAATTGTATTTTGTGTTCCTTTACAGAACTTAACTCTTTTCTGCTTACCCAGAACACAATGTTCAAAAAACTTCAGTTTGTTGATGCCTTATACATCAAGAAGTCCTCGTTTGCTTAGTTCAGTCATCCCATTCTCACTCATGTGGCCAAGACGCAAGTGCCACAATCTAGTGACCTCACTGTCAATCAGTGACGTGGTAGCAACTGTAGCATATCCTGTGACTGTGGAGCCTTCCAAGACATGCAAATTTCCAGTTTTTCTATGTCCCTTCATCACTACAAGAGAGCCTTTGCTAACTTTCAGAACTCTATTTTCACAAACATACTTGTAACCTTTAGCCTCAAGTGTATTGAGTGAGATGAGATTCTTCTTCAAGTCAGGTACATGGCTGACATCTCCAAGTGTTCGGACTACTCCATCGAATATCTTAACTTTGATGGTTTCAATCTCTGTAACCTTGCAGGGTGCATCGTTTTCCATAAGCACAACTCCTTTTGTAACTGAATTTATTGTTGAAAATCAATCCGATTGGGCCTTCCTCGAGCAATAAGACCCACCCTAGAATCCTCAGAATTACTAGTAAGTTGTTTCATCTTCTCTTTCGAGAATAAGACATCAAAAACTTCATCAAGAGTCAGAGTATCACGACTATACAAAATAGTGTCACGAAACGTACTATAGGATGAAGGTAATATCAAAGCTCATCATCATACTTAACTTCTAAAGCTTCTAAATCAGTAACAATTTCTTTAAATGTTGAAATATGCTCTTGTAGAGATATATCTTCTACCATATGATGAGAGTATAAACGTTGATTTAGATGTAGCTTACTTGTGAGACTCTAGGTCATGCACAATTGTTCCAACTTCAGCCATAGTCCAGCAGCGGTTGTCTCTTTCAAGACATCCTGCATAATTTGATTTGATAGATGAAGGTGTATGTGGGAGAGAGCCTTACTATCCTTATTTTTCTTCTCCTCATCTGTCAACGAATTGTGCATTTTCTCAAATCCCAACAAAGTCTCGTCGAAATCCATATGAGCAAGAACTGCACGCATCTTCACTTGCCATAACGAAAATTTATTGTTTCGATCCAACAGCGGAATATCGTACTTCATACTCGCCATTCTAAACCCAAGGTCGTAACCTAGGCTCCTGATACCACTTGTTATGAAATACGAGTAAATGAAATACGAGAAAATAAACAAAATAAGAACATAAGAATTTACGTGGTTTGGTCAATAGACCTACGTCCACGGGCGGAGGGAAGAAAATTCACTATAAAAGAGGAGAATACAAATTCGGGTTTCTGGAATATCTTCTTAGCTCAAAGAGCAATTCTTAGATAAGTATACAAGTAAAATAATGAGGGAACCTATTTATTTATAGGGAAAAATTAATGATAAACTTCATTAATTATCCGATGTAGGATATGACTCAATTTCCTTAAGGATTATGATTTGAGCCATTTAATATAACAATTCATTTACACACAATCAACAACTTTCTTAATCTCTGTAACGAAAAGAAATTGGACAATTGAAGTGGAATGGAGGGAGTAGAAAACATTATGAATTCCTGGGAATCATTTTTATTAAAATAAAATAAAATAAATGATATGGACATTTTCAAAATGCTAGTTTCTCGTGCTTTGTTGATAGTGAAACATCTTATATAGTAGAAGAATTTGTTCGACTTATAAAGCTCAAGCTTAAAATGTTATGGTAATAAAAAGCTAACAACGGGGCTTATTTAGTAACTTCAAGCGTGAAGCCCTAGAGACGCTCCTAACTTTCCGCAAAAGATCATCTGGCCCATTTTTTGGAGAATCACTCAGTGGCCCACCAATCACGCGGTGCCACGCGTGTATTGGTGGGCCATGTATTTAATATTAAAATGTTTGTTTACCAGTAAAAACACACGTGTCACCGATTAATTGGTGGGCCACTGAGTGGTCCTCACAAAATGGGCCAGAAGATCCCGATTGCTAACTTTCCAATGCCTTTTTCCTCATGGGGAAGAAAAAAGAAACCAAATTGAAAGAATCCCACTTCCACATAAGGCCATGCATATCGCATTATTTTGGTTATCAATTAGAGTTGGAGCAGAAAATAATAATTTTCGTATACTCTACAAACAAAATTGGCTTATCAAATTATCTATCGAGCCATGAAATGTCACGGGTTCAAATCCTATCATCCCTACCTATTCTTCTCTTACTAAGGCGAAGGAATTTGTCGTTGATTACACGAGCCACTTTGAGGTTTCCTCCGAAATGAGGCATGTTGCAAGGCTAGCCAATTATATAACAACTAGGTCACAATTTTGGAATTGAGAAGTGCACAAAATATTTCAAAATGACTTGATCGAGCATTTCTAACAAAAAATTTAACGTTTATAATTGAATTTTCTTCTATTTTAACGTTTACATTTAAAGTTTTATGTTCTTTCAATTTCGTCTTTCAATGATTGTCCTATATTCTATTAATCTTAGTTTGTACGGTTTTCATGTTTTATAATTTTTCCTTTAATTTAAGCTATTTTAATTAAATTTTTAATATTATGAGTAAATAATAGAAAATAATAAGAATATATAATATTATGATTAACCATATCTGATTTTAGTGGTCACAAATAAATCATAAAAAGTAGAAGTGATTGATCCGGAAAACAAATGAACAATCATATAAAGCATAGAAAAAATATTCTTAGTCTAAATACCACCTTTCTTACCAATCAATTACTAAAAAGGCATCTTATCTGCTAATGCCGTAAACAGCTACTACTCTACTAGTACATTGTAAGAATACTAGAGAGAGAGAGAGGGGGGGGCATGGATTTCAGTTCGTTCTTGACGTAGTTAGGGACGTCGTTTGTGTTGTTCCTGGTGCTGATGTTTCTCTTCTCGTGGCTTTCTCGGCGACCCGGCAACCACGTGGTGTACTACCCGAACCGGCTGCTTAAGGGGTTGGACCCGTACAAGGGAACCCGGGTGAGCCGGAACCCGTTTACTTGGATTAAGGAAGCCGTCTCCTACACTAAGGCTGACATCATCAGATTCTCCGGCGTTGATGCTGCTGTCTATTTTGTTTACCTCTCAACCGGTTTTCTTCCTTTTCTTTTTTATTTTTCTCTCTTTTTTTAAAGTGAATTTTGTGTGTGAATATGTGAAGCTGGTTTGTAGCATGTATACATTCTTGATTCTTGTATTCATGTGGCGGGGTTTGTTAATTTTATTATGGATCACTGCAGTTATGGGAAAGCTTGAGTGTTACCACCTAGATTGCATTGACATTCTGAAAAATCTAGGATACGATACCGATGCTAATATTTATAAAAAATATAAAATCACATGTAAAATAAATTAATTTTATCTATTTTTATTAGAATTAGATGTCGTGTTTACTGAGATGTATAAGACACGACAATTTGAGTGTCGTGTAGGGGTGTCCGACACGCGTTCGACAGGATACGTTTAGGTTTCTCGAAGTGTCCGTGCAACATAAGTTACCACGAGTAGTTAGTGTGATGTTTCTGCATGCTAATTGAAATGTCATCTTCTCCTATCAATCAGACTTAAGTGTATTTAGTTTTTATGGTTCCCGTGCAGCAACTGGAATATTGGTATTATCGAGCATTATCCTTCTACCGGTGCTTCTGCCCGTTGCTTATACCGCTCCTGTAGTTACCAAAGCCAACGATACTACTAGTGAAGGAACTTACAAAGAACTTGACAAGCTGTACATGGGCCATATTTCGGTCAGTACACAATAGTCAGTACTATCTGGTTTCGTTTTCTGGCTTAATCTGATATACATTTATCTTCAAGAACGATGCTTCTTTTGCGGAATGACGTTTTTCTTGGACCTGAACTTTTTGTTTTCGTAATAACATGGATAACAGGAGATGAGCCCCCGGTTATGGGCGTTTCTGGTAGCTACACATTGGGTTTCTTTCGTTTCGTATTACCTTCTGTGGAAGGCATGCAAACATGTCGCAGTTTTGAGAGCTGTAGCTCTCATGTCACCCGAAGTTAAAGACGAGCAGTTTGATGTGCTTGTTCGAGATATACCTCCTCCCCCCGATGGCCAGACTAGAAAGGAACAAGTGGACTCATATTTCAAGGCTATATATCCAGAAACTTTCTATAGGTCAATGGTTGTCACAGACAACAAGCAGGTAACTGTTTGTCTCGCACCATCAATCTTGCGATTTATCCACCATTGTTTCTCACTCGGCCTACATAACGGGTGGCTGCAATGGTTTAAACTTTTTTAAGTTCTTAAATTAATGAGAAGTTTGTATAAGTGGTTTATTGGAGAATTTGTGGGGGTGCTTACAGATAGTGCTTAAAAGTATAAAAAGTTGAAAAAATGGGATTTGCAAACTAGTAATAGTTAAACTGCGGTGATTGAATAGGGCAACGACTTTGACTGTTGTCGAAATAAATTATATATTGTCAAACTACATGTTGAGTAGAGATGATCGTAGTGTGTTTTTGTTTCTCAAATCTGATATTCAGTGAGTGAGAAATAATTGCTTGAAGTCGGTTGCTCAAAGTAGAAAATTGAATAAAGTGGGAGATTGATGTAATCAATGTCCCACATTAATTGTTTATCATTAATTTGTGTGGTGTAAAAGGTAGTAACTTATAAGTAGTTTTTGGTGAGCTTAAGTCCATACATGCTCATGTGCAAGTCTTTCCGCTGTCCGCCTCACCCGGGGCGCATCGTACCGTGCTTGAACCCGTACTCCAACTTTGAGCTTCATGAACCACGCCCTCACCCGAGTCCGATGACTTGGGTCTTGGCTATGATGGTCTAGCCACACTGGAGCCAGAAATGTCTCTTATTGTTCATTTCAATCTTTTGTTCCAATTCTTCGTTTTGTTTTCGATTACAACATGTGATTTGATCCTCAAAAATGTGTGTAACCAACTTGTTCCTATAGGTTCTTCGTAGGGTACGGACTCGAGCTATCGCGGATCGTTCCTCTAATCATATTCCATCTAAAGAAGAAGTATTTGTGCACAAGTGAAGCTGAAGTAAAAGAAACTTGGGCTCCAGGAGACCTATGTTACAACACTCGATTCCCCAACGACATGATCATCCTCACAATCGTTCTTTGCTACTCCGTTATCGCCCCCGTCATCCTCCCTTTCAGAGTTCTCTACTTTGGTTTGGGTTGGCTGGTCTTACGCAATCAAGTGCTCAAAGTCTACATCCCTAAATACGAGAGCTACGGCCGAATGTGGCCCCACATGTACAATCGGATTACGGCAGCATTAGCCCTGTACCAACTCACCATGTTGGGCTACTTTTCGGCGAAGAAATTCTTCTATGCGGGGGTTCTAATTCCGCTTTCGATCTTGACTAGCCTCTTCTTCTACGTGTGTTAGACCAAGTACTATCGGTTCTTCCAATCAACGGCGCTTGATGTGGCTTGCCGCGAGCTAAAGCAGATGCCGGATTTGGAGAGTGTATTCAGGTCGTATATGCCGGTGAGCTTGAGCTCGGAGAAGGGTGATGAGGATTTTGAAGACGCGTTTTCGCATGCTTTGAGATCGTCTTCTTCGATGATTTGATTTTTTGAATCATTTATGTGTTTTAGGTGTGTATTTTGCTCCAGGATAGTTTGATTTATAGTTTGAGAAGCTAGAACTTTTGAAATATGTAGACTGAGTTGTAGAGAATATGTGATTGAAAATTTGTATGCAGGATTAGGTGTTGTGTTTTTTTTAATCTCAAAAGTAAGTAATGGGTAAAGATGCAGGCTTAAAATGTTGGAGCTAGTTACTGCATAACACAATCATCAATTGATCATTTCAAGATGTTTGGGATGACCCGCAATGATATATTTGACAAGATAATTGAGATGGGGGAGTACTAGTTTAACTCACCTTCCTAGCTTTTGCATTAGCTTCAAATGATCTTCAAATTATACCAAAACAATAATTAGTGGACAAATTGATGAACGTATATCCAGCTGATTACAGTTACAAAAATCTATAGCAATTAAGAAAGCCACCATTTTTATGACCTAAATACGGAAAAAATCTTATATAGTCTACAATTTTAGCAACACGGCAGAAGAAGAACGAAGACAACGAATCGATTCTTCTTCTAGAAAATAACACAATCGTCTTCATCTAATGATATTTGAAGCTATTGATAATTTAAATCGACCATAATGGGAATCGAATATTAGATCGACTCTAAACCAACTAGTTACGCAGAAGCGGGAATATCAACTACACTACATGAGTGAGTGTGATGTATCGGTCTTATGATATTTGAAGCATGCAATAAATATGTGTTGGGTGATGATTCTATCCTCAGCAGTGTTGATAAATAGTGGGAAATGACTCAGTCTTCTGTGGTAACATACGACTCAGTAGCCCTGTTCTCTGAATAAGTCTGTGAAGATTTGAAGATCCCGAAACCCTATTTTGTTTGGTGAACCATTACGTTGTAAGTTGTTCTGTCTCTGAGATTTCAGACTCAGCAGACCCTCTGCTTTGGTTTAGGCACTCAGTAGATTATCCGCCTCAGCACCAGAAGTAGAAGACTCGGAATCTTGGACTCAGGCAGGAGCAAGATATGCGAAAGAAGTCAGTGGAACTGAACTCACCAGGAGTAGTTCACTGTACTCAGAGCTGATCTTCAGTAGAGCCTACTCAGTAGGAGCGTGCTACTGAATCAGAGATCAGACTCAGCAATGGCCAGACAGTCCTCTGACTGTCAGAATCTTTGAAGTCACTTTTCAGCAGAGTCAATACGAGGAAGAGAGAAGTCAGCTTCAGATCTCCTTGAAGTCTGCTCTGTCTCAACCACTTTCTGAACCTCGGCCAATGACAAGCAGCCACGTATCCTATATCTACTAAAGCTGCAAGTCAACAACTTTCCAGAAAAGGAGGGAAAGGACACTGCCACCAAACTTCAAAAGAGCCGTTAGCTACCCAAAAGAGAGAGACAAAGGATCGTCGTCTCCAACGGATCTATCCTAATCTCTTCTCTATAAATAGAGGGATAAATCGAAATTTGAAGCTCACGGAAAGAACACGAGAGAACATACAGAGCATTCAAACGAGCAAAATTCAAAAAGCCTAAGTCTTCCGCAAGAAGTTCAAAGAATCTATCTCCGGCAAAAGACTTCATTCCAGCTCTTAGGGAACCAAGCAGAACTGATTAATACAGCCTCTAGTATCCAAATGACGTTACATGAACCCAAAGCTATATTTAGTTGTTCGTCGTTCTAGAAGCCACTTCCTTGTTCCCTATCCCTCTAACCTAAGCTCAATAGAATATATCCATAGCTTAGACGAAGGAGTTCACCTTTGAACTAATCCTTATTGTAAAGGACTCCTTCACAGTTGGAGAGTCTTTCTAACACTCAGTTTGATAACCGTGTAAACTGAGACTTGCTCAGTATAAATCTCAAGACCAGTGTTTGTCCAGCGTACAAACCGACTGAGACTATCTCAGTATAATAAATAGCTTCCTGATCTTTCGGAAAAATGGACGTAGGATTTTTGTGTCCGAACCACTTTAAAAACCTTTGTGTCTTGTGTTCTGTTTTTAACCGTTGCATTGATTTACTGTTCATACTGAAAACCTTCTTTAAATCATTCAACTGAGTTTCAGCAAACTTAACAGACTGTACTAATCAACTGAAACTATTTTAATAAAAACGTTTTCCTAACTCAACTGAATTGGGCCTACACTATTCCGCACCACTGAACTCTATCTGTAAGATACTGAATTCTGACTCTCAGTCAGGTAGCAGGTCTCAGTAGAGTCAGTCACTCTGCCAACACGATTCAGAACAACTTATCTGGTCTGCTGAACTTGTTCAGTACGACATCATCCTGAAAAGGACTGTTCGTGTTTAAGTTGAGAAAATCGGTTTTCAGGTGTATTCACCCCCCCCCTCTACACCTGAACGTGCTCTCGGGTCCAACAATTGGTATCAGAGCAGGAGTTCTATAAGACTCTTGTTATTCTGAAACTGGTCTACTTGAACGGATCCGGAAAACGTTTTCACTGCATATCATTCTTCATTCACATCATTATTCATCATTTCTGATATGTCAGGGATAAGGATGGTTCCCATGTTCTCAGTAGAGAACTATGGTGTATGGCGAGTCAGAATGGAAGCTCATCTTACCTCTCTCCACGACAGCATGATAGAGGTTCTAGAGGACGGACCTATCGTTCCCATGATCGATAGCGTCGTAGCTCAGGATCCAGCAGATGGAGGTGGAATGGTAACCGGGAAGAAGATTCCCAAGGACAGAAGTCTCTTCACCCCAGAGGAGAAGAAGCTTCACAACTTAGACCGCGTCGCCAGAAACGCCATACTGACCACCCTGAATGATTCCTATCTCGGGAGAGTTCAGGTCTGGGATGCTCTAGCGCTACTGAGTCGGGGGACTCAGAAGATCAAAGCAAATAAACTTGCGCTAGAACTCCAAAAGCTGGAGAGATTGTCCCTCATACCTGGTGACTCCGTTGAAGATCTCAACGTCAAATTTATGGATCTGATGAACTCTATCAACAGACTGGGAAAGACATTCTCCAACCGAGATATGAATCTCAAAATTTTGAGGGCACTGTCAGAAGGTCATTGGACTCCCTTTGCTACTTTATTGCGTCATTCTGATTTAGATATCGTTACTCCTGACCATATCTTTTCAGAACTTAAAGTAGAGGAATTCGAGTTTGGCTTACCTCAAAGGAAGCAGCGAGCTGAAGCTGACACTAAAATCGACCATGCCTTCAAAGCATCAGTCAGCATAGCAGCTCCAGCGTCTAACAAGGCTGAACCTTCACTCACTGACATACAAGAAGGAAATCTAGCCAAGAAGTACGCTCTGCTTGCCGTAAAGTATCAGAAGGAGAAGGAGAGGCGCAGAAAAGTGACTAAAGCCCTCAGAGAATCCAAGGGTAAGTCTGAATACACGCCTAAGCGCACTCCTGACTCGTATACTTCTGAATGCAGGAAACAAGATGACTCAGCTCAGTCGAAAGACAGCGAGAACAAAGAAGAAAGAGTCACTACCTGCTATAATTGCATGAAGCCAGGACATTATCAGTATGACTGTCCTGAGCTCAGTACTGCTATAATTGCATGAAGCAAAGGTCAGCAGTCCACCCACTCAGAAGATCCGGACTCCTGAACCTGAAAAGCCTTAGAAGTCAGCAATAACCAGTCCAGTGGTCAAATATGTTGACACAAGTGGAAAGAAACTATATGAGACCACCAGGGTCGTAAGACAGATATGGGTTACCAAAACTAACATCTAAGGACCCAAAATAAAAAAATAAAGGGTACCAAAATATAATCTGGTTTGCAGGTGCACAAGGACCCTTGGTATGTGGACAACGGATGCTTAAGACACATGACGTACCAAAAGGACTTGCTGAAGAATTATACTACTGAAGAAGGACCCCGAATCGAGTTTGGAGACAATGCTAAAGGCTACACCAGAGGCTATGGAACACTCAGCATTGGAACTGCAACAGTTCCAAGAGTATCATATGTTGAAGGACTTCAGCATAACCTTCTCTCTGTTAGTCAATTTTGTGATAACTCGAATAGAGTGATTTTTTACGTTGGTTTCTGTGATGTTATTGATAAATCTACAGGGAAAACAGTGTTATCAGGTTCGCGCAAGAAGAATATCTATGTAGCTGACTGGAACTCAGCTGAACCTGAAGCTTGTTTGTTGGCGAAAAATGACAACAGAACAGGGTGCCTTTGGCACAGAAGACTCAGTCATCTCAACTTCAAAACGCTCAAAAAATTGGCTAGAAACACTCTAGCAAGAGGACTGCCGAATGAAGTATTCAGCAAAGACACTCAGTGTGAAGCATGCTTGAAGGGAAAGCAAACAAGGAATCAAAATTCGCCAGTTCCATCTCCTTCCACTGATGGAATCCTTCAGCTGCTACATATGGATTTGTTCGGTCCAGTCTATCCGGTGACAATCAGAGGCAAAAAGTATGCATTAGTGGTCATTGATGACTACTCACGCTACACATGGGTCATATTTATTACCAACAAGTCTGACGTCAAAACAGAGTTACCAACGCTTCTGAAAAGGCTCAGTGTCGAGAAGAACACCAAGATTATCAAAATACGTTCTGACAGAGGAACTGAGTTCCTTAATTTCATGGTGGAGGAGTTCTACAAAGTAGAAGGAATAGAGCATGAGACGTCTTCCGTGCGCACGCCTCAACAAAATGGGGTTGCTGAGAGGAAGAATCGCACACTCAAAGAAGCAGCAAGAACCCTGCTCGCAGACTCAGGACTCCCAACCAAATTCTGGGCAGAAGCTACTGACACTGCATGTTACACTCAGAATCGATCTCTACTGACAAAGCAGCATAAGAAGACACCATATGAACTATGGAACGGCAGGAAGCCTTCTCTATCTTATTTCCATATTTTTGGGTGTTCGTGCTTTATTCACAATAATGGGAAAGATCAGCTGAAGACTTTTGATAGCAAGTCAGATCAGGGAGTGTTCTTAGGATACTCCCGGGTCAGCAAAGCCTTCAGAGTCTTTAACTATCGAACCCTTTGCGTGGAGGAAAGCCCTCATGTTGTTTTTGATGAGTTTGCTACTAAAGACAGGAGCAGAAACTCTGAACCTGAATCTGAGGACATCAGTAAGCAGCTACAGGATCTGAGCTTAAAAGATTAAGTCGAAAAGATCCAGCTGTGTTGGGATGATGATTTAGATGAGGAAACCGAAGACAAGTCTACTGAATCTCAACCAGCAGCAGAAGTAGCTGAACAGATTGACTCTCCAGAACAGAGTCAATCCCAGGTAACTCAGGTCGATGAAGAAATCCCAGTGGTAACTGAGACATCTACTGAGAATAATAATTCGAGGGGAACTAATGATGTTCCTGAGCTAAATGCCCATGAACCTGGTGACTCAGTAGATCACACTCTTGTAACTGAACTGCTTCAATCTCAGAATAGTACAACTGAAATGCCTAACTCACCTACTAACTGTGTTGAACAAATTTCAGATGAAGAGTTGAAACATCGTAGATCGTGGCTGGATGCTCACACTTCTGACTTAATTATAGGAGATCCTTCAGCAAGCGTAAAGACAAGATCCAGATTCTATCAGGGAGAAAGCGCCTTATATTCCTGCTTCTTGTCTACTGAAGAACCTCAGTTAGTTGAGGACGCACTGAAAGATGCTGACTGGATCATAGTCATGCAGGAGGAGCTGAATCAGTTCACGAGAAACGAAGTTTGGGAGCTTGTTGACAGACCCCGACATCAACATGTGATCGGGACTAAATGGGTCTTCAAGAACAAGCGTGATGAAAAAAATGTCATAGTAAGGAACAAAGCAAGACTCGTGGCGAAAGGCTACTGTCAAGCCGAAGGGATAGATTTTGATGAAACTTTCGCTCCAGTTGCAAGATTGGAGGCAATCAGACTATTCCTAGCCTAAGCAACACATCAAAGATTCAGAGTATATCAAATAGATGTGAAGTCTGCTTTCCTGAACGGCGTACTAAAAGAAGAAGTCTATGTGGAACAGCCTCCCGGCTTTCAGCAGGGACATCAAGTTTATAGACTCAGAAAGGCTGTGTATGGGTTAAAACAAGCACCCAGGGCTTGGTACGATACCCTATCTGAGTTTCTTCTTCAGAAAGGTTTTCAAAAGGGCACAATAGATCACACATTATTCAGCATTCGACTGGAAGACGACCTATTACTTGTGCAGATCTACGTAGATGACATCATCTTCGGCTCGAAGATGTCATCATGTGTCAGCAGTTCGAAAGAATGATGAAGGATAAGTTCGAGATGTCAATGATGGGAGAGATGAACAATTTCCTCGGCTTTCAAGTCAAACAATCTGAGAAGGGGACATTCATCAATCAATACAAATACACTCGAGACCTCATCAAGAGATTTGGTTGCACATCCGGCAAACCAATCAAGATCCCGATGAACACGAATATGAAGATCGATCTTGATAAAGAGGGAGTATCAGTAGACCGAACAGAATTTTGTGCTATAATTGGTTCTCTATTATACTTAACAGCTACTCGTCCTGACATAACTTATACTGTAGGTGTCTGCGCTCGATTTCAGGCGAATCCAAAGTAGAGTCACATGGACTCAGTAAAGAAGATTCTCCGCTATTTCAGAGGAACACTTGACATGGGTTTATGGTATCCAGCTGATGATAATATAGAACTAATTGGTTATTCTGATGCTGACTATGCAGGATGTAGAATCGACCGAAAGTCAACTTCTGGAACGTGTCAGTTCCTCGGCAGTAAGCTGATCTCATGGTTATCAAAGAAACAGCATTCAGTAGCGACGTCAACTACTGAAGCTGAATACATGGCTGCCGGAAGTTGTTGCGCCCAAATCCTTTGGCTGAGACAGCAGCTACGCGACTATGACGTCATTCAGAATGAATTGCCGATCTTCTACGACAATACCAGTGCCATTGCAATCACTCAGAATCCTGTACTTTATACGAGATGCAAGCACGTGGACTCAGAAACCACTTCATTCGTGACCATGTCGAAAAGAAGGATATCAGGATGGAAAAGATCCATACTGATCATCAAAGGGTTGATATACTGACCAAGCCTCTAACTGAAGCCAGATTCAGAGAACTTTCAGTAGAGCTAGGTCTGCTGGACCCTACTGACTCCAGTCAGTAAGAGGATTCAGGAGAGGAGCATTCAGTAAGGGGGAATGTTCACTCTCAGTACTGAGTAAAATCAGTACGTAGAGACTCAGCAACCATCTACACGAGGTATCAGCACGATGTTCAGCTGACAGGTTTGCGTATCTCTACTCAGTAGCCTATAGAGCAATTTTGTGCATTTATGATCAGATTCAGCATCGTATTCAATGCCTTAGGAAATGTCATTTAATTTTAACGGATCACATCAACTACACGACATTCTATGTACAAGCATGCTGAACTCTGCCGCGCATTAAATGCATATCGTATCAAGTTACTACTTAGGCTATCTTCAATTGGCTTTTGACTTAGGCGGCTAATTTGATCATTGCCTATTTTATAAAACTTAATCCTAGCCGTCCATCTAAAAAGCACATTCAAACTGAACCATTGATCTTTAACTGTTTATCTTCTCTAAGATATATATATATATATATATATATATATATATATATATATATATATATATATATATATTTTTCAAATCTTTGACACTGCCATTTCATCTCTGCAAATATCTTAAATACCCGAGATTTTCTGAGATACCTATTACCTTCTATCCAAATTCTTTTCAAAATATTCAAAAAATCTTTTGGTAATTCTTCAATGATTATAAAGTATCGTATGGTTTTTATTTCTCTTATATGTTAATCGATACTGACCTATGCTGTGTATGCAGATTACAAAAATGACAGGAAATGCTGTTATGGCTCCAGAGAATATGCAAGAGATCCTCGAAAAGGATCAAGTCTGGTGCGAGCCTGTCATGGAATTTGATGAGTGCGACCTGGACTTTATGGAGGAGATATTCTATGCTCTCAGAGAAACTGGTCTGGAAGGATTTCTGACGAGAAGGCCGACTTTCTTCCTCCCGCGCCAAGTAGCAGAGATCTACTCGAACTCTGATTCAGTAGATGGAGACATCAGAGGGAGATTCGTCGTCCATACAGTAGGCGATCCCTCCCGCTCCATGATTGAAGTGAAGCAGATGTCCATCCGCGAAGCTCTTCAGAAAAGCTTCAACCTCCCCAACTCAGGATTCAGCACCGTCGCTTACAAAGATGATTTGATGGATGAGTACCTCACCGAGTTCTGCGGGAAGCCAACAGTGTTCAGAGCCGCGTTTCCCAAGAACGCTATGCTCCCTCAGTATAGAGCACTAGCATATATTGTGACTCAATTGCTGACAAGTCAAGCAGGCTCGTTTGACCAAGTGTCCAGGCCCAAACTGCAATTGATGATGGCCATATATGATCGGGCCAAGATCAACTGGACAGAATTTTTCCTCAGAGAGTTTATGATGCAGTCAGCCAAATTTGATAAGGCGTCCAATAGGCTCAGCGTCAAAGGAAAGCTCCTATACGGACTTAAACTCTCAGTGATGATAGAGGATTTCTGCACATCTGACAAGGTCACCTTTGCTGACAAACAATACTTCAACGTGAAGAAAGTCAGATTCCAGAATAGGTCAGCAGCCCTTCAACAGATTGGCTCAGGGCCAGCTGCACCTACGAGTGGGACTCAACAGACCTCAATGCTGAAGAAGAAGAGGTCCCCACCAAAATCCACACCAAAGACGCCAACCAAAAAGCTGAAGAAGGTCAGCGAGGTTGCGCCCACTGAAACTGCGGTGGAAAAAGAGGCCGTCATTACTCAGCCACCACTACAGCTGAGAGATGAGCCTAAGTCTTCTGAGAAGACTCAATCAGTGGAGAAAATCGTTTCCACTGAACATGGAGAGACAATGGACCAAGGGGTCCAAGCTGAAGAGATCCAATCAGAAGTCCAGACTGAAGAAGTTTAGACTCTGGAGAGCCCCTTGGACGTACCTCCACTCAGCAACATCCCATCTGCTGAGAAACAGGCATCTCCTATCGAAGTCAAGAGCTCGAAGATAGCCTCGGAGTCAGAATCTGTCAGGATGGAGGCCTCAGTGCTCAAATCCAGAGCCTCCCGGGAGATTTCTGAAGTAATTTCGGAGATCGCCAGCCACTTAGATCTTGTCCTATTGACTAGGCAGGCGAGACTCTATTTGCTGATCAGGTTCCAGGAATGGCACAATCTGAAGCGACTGATCATACACCATTCTTGTGAACAGCTCCATGAAGAAGAGCTGCTGATAAGAGGGAAGATTGGCTACTCAGAGCCATCTGACCTCGGCACGCTCGAGGATCTGAGGGCGGCCATGCTCGCCTTACTGAATGAGAGATAGCCAGTCTCAGCACCCGCGCCCTCAGATGGGTCTGACCCCGATGGTCAGGACCGACCCCATGATTCAGGCCCGGAGAAGCCTGATGAGGGAACTCAACAGGACAAGGATGTCACTGCATCTACTACTGACCCTCCTCTCAGCATCCTTGGTCCTGGGCAGACGGTGGCTGGTACTTCGAAGGCAACTGATCCTGCTCAGCTTCTTCTCCAATCTGCTTTCGAAGTAGCGCCCAGCCCAAAGAGCCGTCGTTTGAAAACAGTGGCCAGGGCACTGAAGGATCAAGGTACCCAGAATCGCCTTCTTGCCCGTACCGTCCACAAAACTTGGCGGCAAACCACTGAGGCACAGAGTGCAGAGCTGCAGGGACTCAGAACCGCCATTTCTTCATCCCAAGTCCCTGACTTCTCCAACATTCTGACGAAAGCCTTAGCTGCACAGAGAGCTGATTTTAAGGCTCAGCTCAAGACGATTTAGGAAGGCCAGGATAAACTGATGAATCAATACAAGGCCGCTCAAACCGCCCACACTGAATCAGTCACAGCCATCTCTCAAGCCAACGAACTTAGAATCCAAACTATTCAGAAGGATCTTGAAGAGAAGGTTGAGCAGCAGCTGAAAGAGTTCAAGGCTGCAGTAGATCTCTCACACAAAGAATACATCGATCAGCTGACCAACGAGAGAAATGAGCTGCATGAGGCACTAACCAAGATTCATACAAGATTAGATGATCTGTCAGCCTCCTACAAAAGCCTGAACAGAAAGGTATCTGCTCCGCCCCCAACCCTACTTGCTGATGCCAAAAAGGGGGAAAGTTTGGCAAAGAAAAGGGAAAATATAATAGAGAAATCAACTAAGGGGGAAACTGCCAAGGAGCTGATACTAAAGGCTCTGAAGAGAGAAAGGTCAGTAGCAGGGGCAACCTCAACTCAGTCATCCGCCCCTACTGTACCTACTGAAACTGGCGAGGCCCAGGGTGTCTCAACTGCAGCTGCAATATCAACTGAGACTGGCCCAAGTGGCTCAGGAGCCAGAGAAGTCGCTACTCAGGCAACACAGACTCCCCTTGACATTATTAAGGAAGTTGCCGAGTATGCTGACGAGGAGGACTCAGAAGAGGAAGAAGCTCCTCTTCCTCCTCCTGTTGCCGGCAAAGGCAAGAAAGTTCTGAAACTCCCAACCCCTCCCTCCAAGAAGAAAGGACCCAAGAGGTTCATTACCCCGGAGGAGGAGGCTCAGATAGCCGTAGACGAGAAGCTGACTAGGGAGATAGCCGAAGCTGAAGCAGCCAACAAACCCAAACCGAAGCCTGTCAAAGGCAAATCTAAGGCTCCAGCTGGAGGCAAGAGAACAAGTGCAAGGCTGCCTCCCAAAACGCTTAAACTCAGCGACGAAGCTGACAAGGAAAAGGAGCAGCAGCAGCAGCAATCTACTGAGCAGCAGGGCACCTCCAAAGAAAAATCATCAACTCCCGCTGACTCAGAAGAAGAGCCACCTCACAAGCCCTCCTACACTACCTCTAAGGCACAAGAACAAGAAATGGAAGAAATCTGGGCTCAGTTAGACAGATACTTATATAGAGGTGAAGAGGCCAGGCAAATTGAAGCAGCCAGAGAGAGATTACATATAGCAGATCTTGAAGCCCTCAGGCTGAGAACGGAAAAGGAAGCTAGTCAGAGGATCCCCTCAAAGGCTGACATCCCCTACAGATATAGGAGATTCAGAAAGCCTATGGATCTGAAGACTCACAGATGGCCTAGAACAGATGAATGGATGCCAGTGGAATTCACGCAGAGGTGGGAAGCGCTGAAAATCGAGTTCATTAAAAGGAACTATTTCTGGAGATTCTGGTCTGAGAAGCGCAAAGATGTGGCTTATACTGAATGGATAATGAGAGCCGACTTAGACATGTATGCCAGATTGCAGAAAGCTGTCAAAGAAAATGTTGAAGTCAGAGTTCCAGACCTTAGAATCCTGCCACCCCCACAGAGACTTGACGGATCCATTCACTATGGAGTAATAGAGAAAGAAGTGAAGGACGCTGCTGAAGCCAAATTTCTTGATGAAGAAGACCCAGCGGACTTTGCTGAGATACTAAAGCTGAGAAAAGTCACTTATCGCATGTATGGAGTGCCTCTTCCTGAATCTCAATCCCAAGATTTCAAAGACAGGATTAGGCAATTCAAATGACTTCTGGCTTATGTGTTCGCTTTGTATCTTTTTCTTTTTCCTAGTCTAGTAGAGATGTAACTGTACTGAACCTCTTTAGATATATAATATCTATGTTTGGCTTTGACAATATCTTATTGTCTGAATAGACGTGTTTATTTTTGCTTAACACTTAGAATCACTGAAGTGATTACTGACTCACACACTCACTGTCTGTTATTTATTGTCAATTGTTGCATAGCTAGATTCTGATAGACTTGATAGCGTAGGGGGAAAATGTTGTTAAGACAGGGGGAAGTGTTGTTCAGACTATATTTATTCTGACTTTCTTCCCCGATCCCCTTAGTAGTCTAGGACTTAAAGAACGACTCCATTGATTCTACTTGTAATTTTGTAAGGAGCTCTATTTCTGATAAGTCATAGTGTTAGGTTGATAGCTATTAGGTTTTGGCATCATCAAATAGGGGGAAATGTTGGGTGATGATTCTATCCTCAGCAGTGTTGATAAATAGTGGGAAATGACTCAGTCTTCTGTGGTACCATACGACTCAGTAGCCCTGTGCTCTGAATAAGTCTCTGAAGATTTGAAGATCCCGAAACCCTATATTGTTTGGTGAACCATTACGTTGTAAGTTGTTCTGTCTCTGAGATTTCAGACTCAGCAGACCCTCTGCTTTGGTTTAGGCACTCAGTAGATTATCCGCCTCAGCACCAGAAGTAGAAGACTCAGTAATATTTGACTCCGCAGGAGCAGTATACTGAAAGAAGTCAGTGGAACTGAACTCACCAGGAGTAGTTCACTGTACTCAGAGCTGATCTTCAGTAGCGCCTACTCAGTAGGAGTGTGCTACAGAATCAGAGATCAGACTCAGCAACGGCCAGACAGTCCTCTGACTATCAGAATCTTTGAAGTCACTTTTCAGCAGAGTCAATACGAGGAAGAGAGAAGTCAGCTTTAGATCTCCTTGAAGTCTGCTCTGTCTCAACCACTTTCTGAACCTCGGCTAATGACAAGCAGCCACGTATCCTATATCTACTAAAGCTGCAAGTCAACAACTTTCCAGAAAAGGAGGGAAAGGACACTGCCACCAAACTTCAAAAGAGCCGTTAGCTACCCAAAAGAGAGAGACAAAGGATCGTCGTCTCCAACGGATCTATCCTAATCTCTTCTCTATAAATAGAGGGATAAATCGAAATTTGAAGCTCACGGGAAGAACACGAGAGAACGTACAGAGCATTCAAACGAGCAAAATTCAAAAAGCCTAAGTCTTCCGCAAGAAGTTCAAAGAATTTATCTCCGGCGAAAGACTTCATTCCAGCTCTTAGGGAACCAAGCAGAACTGATTAATACAGCCTCTAGTATCCAAACGACGTTACACGAACCCAAAGCTATATTCACCTGTTCGTCGTTCTAGAAGCCACTTCCTTGTTCCCTATCCCTCTAACCTAAGCTCAATAGAATATATCCATAGCTTAGACGAAGGAGTTCACCTTTGAACTAATCCTTATTGTAAAGGACTCCTTCACAGTTGGAGAGTTTTTCAAACACTCAGTTTGATAACCGTGTAAGCCGAGACTTGCTCGTATAAATCTCAAGACCGGTGTTTGTCCAGCACAAAACCGACCGAGACTATCTCGGTATAATAAATAGCTTCCCGATCTTTCGGGACAATGGATGTAGGATTTTTGTGTCCGAACCACTTTAAAAACCTCGTGTCTTGTGTTACTTTTTTTAAGCTGTTGCATTGATTTACCGTTCATACCGAAAACCTTCTTTAAATCATTCAACCGAGTTTCAAAGAAACTTAACAGCTCGCACTAATCAACTGAAACTGTTTTAATAAAAACATTTTCCTAACTCAACTGAATTGGGCATACACTATTCCGCACCACTGAACTCTATCTGCAAGATACTGAATTCTGACTCTCAGTCAGCTAGCAGGTCTCAGTAGAGTCAGTCACTCTGCCAACACAATTCAGAACAGCTTATTTGGTCTGCTGAACTTGTTCAGTACGACATCATCCTGAAAATGACTGTTCGTGTTTAAGTTGAGAAAATCGGTTTTCAGGTGTATTCACCCCCCCCCCTCTACACCTGAACGTGCTCTCGGGACCAACAATATGTGTAATTTTGAGAAAATTTTCACAAACTTAATGAAAATTAACATGTCAAGTTTATGCATATCATAATAACGGTTATAACTATCATTCTCTAGTAGGCTAATACTCTCTCCGTCGCACTCCATTTGTCCAGTATTTTTTTCGGACTGTCTCACTTTAGTTGTCCACTTTCTCTTTTTAGTAAAGTAATAATCTATGTAATTTAGTGGACTCAACTATTTCTTTATTCATTTACACACAACCAACAACTTTGTTAATTTCTATAACGAAAAGAAACTGGACAATTGGAATGGGATGAACAGAATAGAAAACATTAAGTAAGATTCGTGGGAACCATTTTTATTAAAAATATAAAAATAAATGATTATGGACATTTTAAAAAAATGCTAGTTTTGTACGTCTTGTTGTTGATATTGAAACATGTTAGTAGAAGAATTTAGTTCGACTTATAAAGCTCAAGCTTAAAATGTTATGGTAATAAAAAGCCGACGACAGGGCTAATTTAGTAACTTCAAGGATGAAGCTCTAGAGACCTCCTAACTTTCCAACGCCTTTTCCATCATGGGGAAGAAGAAAAAAGAAAGCAAATTGCAAGACCCCACTTCCATATAAGGCCATGCATGCCGCATTATTTTGGTTCTGATTTCCTATATCAGCATAATATAGAAAAAGGTAAATATATTAATTTATACTAGATCGATACAGACAAGATTGCAAGCATAACCAATTATATGACAATTAGGTCATAATTTTGGAATAGAGAAGCACACAAAAAAATTTCAAAACGATTTAATGGAGCGTATCTAACTAAACTTCAACTATGATAATTGAATCTTTTTCTACTAAAATTCGACGATGATAATTTAAGTTTTATGTTGTTTCAGTTACGTCTTTCAATAGGTATTCTATGTTTATTCAATTTATTAGTCTGTATGATTTTTGGGTTTTTTAAATGTTTCTATAGTTTAAGTTAATTTTAACATTTTTAATTAAAATTACTAATATTATAATTAGATAATAATAAAAAATAATAAGAATATATTATTAAGGATGGTTGGGCAAGATTGGTGTGTCAAAGATAAATCATAAAAAGTATAGATAATTAGACTTGAGGAAAGATGAAATTATTCTTAGTCAAAATACCACCTTTCTAACCAATCAATCACTCAAAAAGGCATCTTATCTGCCAATGAATGAAAACGGCTGCTACTCTACTACGTTACCCTAGAGCAAGAGAGGAGGAAGAGGGAGAGAGAGAGACACGGCATGGATTTCAGTTCGTACCTGGTGCTGATGTTTCTCTTCTCGTGGCTTTCTCGACAACCCAGCAACTACATGTTGTACTAACCGAACCGGCTACTTAAGAGCCGGAACCCGTTTACTTGGATTAAGACTGTGAATATCGCAGGAGATAAAAGGGTGGTTGAGTTTGATTTTGTATTAAAATATAATAAAAGAAAACGTTTATACAAATGAGGAGAGAGAAGGAGTGACCTGGGTGGGAAAAGTGGTGAAATGCAACTAGTGGTCACAACATGTTTGACCAATAAGTTGTTGCCACTAGATGTCCCATATTGGCTCTCAATATTTTTTTATATAGATAGAAAAATCATGATATTTAAAAATATTTGTTATATAAAAAAATAAAAAGTATATAAAATTTATGATTTTTCATTCTCTATAAATAGAGCTCAATATTGCGATATTTATTAACATCTTAAAATTCTCTCATTTTCTCTCATTCTATTCTTTAATAAAAAATTTATCTATTTTTTTAATTATCATAGGTCCATATTTTAGTTTGTACAATTTTTGATTTTTTTATTTCTTTCTATAATTTAAGTTAATTTTTACTCATTTAAAATTAAAATAATTAATATTAGTATCTAATTATATAAGTATAAGATAATTAGAATATATAATATTATAGTTGATCAGGGTGGTTAGGGATAAATAGTAAAAAGCAGAGATGGTTGGATTGAAAGAAAATAAAATATAAGAATGAACGATAAAATTAATTAAATATTAAAATGATCGGGTGGTTGGGTGTTTAGGTTGATCAGCGTTATTCTTAGTATAAGGAAGTCGTCTCCTCCACTCAGGCTGATGTCATCAAATTCTTCGGCATGCTGCTATCTATTTTGTTTACTTCTCAACCGATAGTTTTTTCTTTTTTTTTGTTTGTAGCATGTATTCTTGTACTGATGTGATGGATTTGTTAGTTTTACTAGGAAAATAGAGCATCAAACCCTCTCAAATTATTGATTTATGTGCAGAGCACCTCCTCGGCTATTAAAAAGAGTTATATTCCCACTCAACTATTATTTCATGTGCAACTTGCACCTTCCACCTAAATCCGTCAACAATTTTTCTCTTACTCGATTTTCTTCAACTGCTCTCTCTAACAAACCCGCAAGCCTCATTTGTCACAAAGACAGATATATTTGGTAGTCGTAGATATTAAACTGTAAGAGGGGGTACAAGGTTAATTGGAGGAATATTTTGATCGTTTTTTGAGAGATAAACAATCTGATATATTTAATTGGTTATTTAACCGAGAGGACAAATTTGCACATAAATGGATAGTTGAGAGGGGAGATAACTCTTTCAACTAGCTGAGGGGACATCTTGCACATAGATTAAATATAACGCCCCAATTTTCATAACTTAACAAGGGACGCTACTTCATACTTAACATTCATATGTTAATTCTTTCAAAATATTTTCATAGTAAAGCATTGATCATTGCAAACTCAGGTTATTTTCATACTCAACGAAAGTCTTAAATAAAAATTTACTAAGTCTAACATTTCAAAAATAAACAACAAAAAGTTCATAAACTAAAAACAACAATTTAAATAAGATAAATTATCCTCGTGACCATTACCACCAACACCTCTACGCATTGGCCGTGTTATTTCCTAAAAAATGTTGTAATAATAGGGATGAGTACGACTACTCAGTTGTGAATACACTTATCCAAACTATATAATATACCAATATATCATGGAAAATTAGAGCATGTAAGAATTAAGTAGTCACACAGACCACCGAGTCAACTTCGACTCTATATTTAAACGGATCAACTTCGATCCCGGTCAACTTCGACCATAAATCTTTGTACCGATCAACTTCGATCGCAGATCAACTTAGATCCTTCATTTTCATGTCTGACATTAACTCATAAATATCGAGCATAAAATATAATAAGTGTTGGTCCCGAGATAAACGTTCAGGTGTAGAGGGGGTGAATACACCTGAAAACAATTTCTCAACTTAAAACGCGAACAATCCTTTTCAGGAGGATACCGTATTGAACAATTTCAGTAGACCAAATAAGTTGTTCTGAATCGTGTGGCAGAGTGACTGACTTCACTGAGGCCTGCTAGCTGACAGTACCGTTCAGTTGAAGTTCAGTATAGTGCGGAAATGTGTAGGCCCAAATTCAGTTGAGTTAGAAAACGTTTTTAAGAAAACAGTTTCAGTATATTAGTGCAATCTGTTAAGCTTTGCTGAAACTCAGTTGAATGATTTGAAAGATATTTTCAGTATGAACAGTAATCAATGCAACGGTAAAAACATAGAACACAAGCAATTTTAAAGTGGTTCGGATCCAATAATCCTACGTCCACTGTCCCGAAAGGATCAGGAGGCTATTTTATTATACTGAGTTAGTCTCAATCGGTTTGTGCACTGGACAAACACTGGTCTTGAGATTTATACTGAGCAAGTCTCAGTTTACAAGATATCAAACTAAAGTGTTTGACAAACTCTCCAACTATAAAGGAGTCCTTTACAATAAGGATCAGTTCAAAGATGAACTCCTTCGTTCTAAGCTATGGATATAGTCTGATGAGCTTAGGTTAGAGGGATAGGGAACAAGAAGGTGGCTTCTAGAGCGACGAACGGTTAAGTATGGACTTGGGTTCGTATTCAGTCGCTTGGATACTAGAGGCTTTATGATCTGATTCAGCTTGGTTCCCTATGAGCAAGTATGTCGCCTTTCGCTAGAGATTACTCTATGAAGTTCTTGCGGAAAGCTTAAGTCGTTTTTGAGTTGCTCGTGAATGCTCTTGTGTTCTTCGTTTTCTAGGTGAGCTTCAATTTGAAATCTTCCCTCTATTTATAGAGCAGAGACATGGATAGATCTGTTGGAGAGGACGATCCATGTGTCTCTCTCTTTTGGGTAGCTAACGGCTCTTTCAAGGTATGGTGGCAGAGTCTTTTCCCTCCATTTCTGGAAAGTTGTTGACTTGCAGCTTTTAATCAGAAAGTAGACAGCTGGCCGCTCGTCATTGGTCGAGGCTGAAGAAAGTAGGTGAGACAGAACAGACTTCAAGGTGGATCTGAAGCTGACTTCTCTATACCTCGTATGACTCTGCTGATTTGACTTATGATATCCTGACAGTCAGAAGACTGTCTAGCCATTGCTGAGTCTGATCTATATTCAGTAGCATACTCCTGCTGAGTTCATCTCTACTGAAGATCAACTTTGAGTTCAGTGAACTACTCCTGCTGAGTTCAGTTCCACTGACTCCTTTCAGTATACTGCTCCTGTTGAGTCCAGTACTACTGAGTCTTCTTCTTCTAGTACTGAGGCTGATAGTTTGCTGAAGAACCAACGGATAGAGCTGAGCGCCTGAACCAAAATGAAGAGTGTCTACTCAATCGGAAACTCTCAGAGACAGAACAACAAATTACAACAGAATGGTTCATCAGTCAAAGTAGGGTTTTAGGATCTTCAAATCTACTGAGCACTAGGCTACTAAGTTATCTCCCAACAATTTGTGGAGCTACTGAATCATCTCCTAACAATTTCCCCCTATTTGATGATGCCAAAACCTAACACTATAAACTATCAGAAACAGAGATCCTTACAAATATTACAAGTAGAATCAGTGGAGTTGTTCTTCAAGTTCTTGACTACTGAGTGATTCAGGGAAGAAATATCAGAACCTATACAGAAAACTAACAGCAATTTCCCCCTTTCTAACAACAGTCTCCCTCAAATACATCTATCAAACCAGAATCTAACAAGCTAAGTAAAACTGACAGATATAAATATAAATATTCAGTGAGTGTGTGAGTCAGTAATCACTTGAGTGATTCTGAGTGTTAAGCATAAAAGAAACAAGGCCAGTTAGACAATAAGGTATTGTCAGGGCCGAACAACAATGATGTTATATATATGAAGAAATAACAGTACAGTACATCAACTTGCCATTCTAGAAAGAAAGACAAAGAACTAAGGCAAAGATACACAGAAGCTATATACTATCTCCTGAACTGCTGAATCCAGTCTTTGAAGTCTTTAGATTTCTCCTCAGGAAGCGGCAATCCATACATCCTGTAAGTGACTCTTCTCAGCGTCAGAATTTGTGTCATGTCAGTAGGATCAACCTCATCTAGATCAGTGGCTTGAGCAGCACTCTTGATTTCTCCTTCAATCACCCCAAAGTGTAGAGAACCATCAAGCTTCAGTGGGGGAGGCAGAGGTCTTGGAGCTGGGACCCTGACATCAACCTTATCTGCTAGGGCCTTCTGAACTCTTGCATAAATCTCTGGATCACTCTTCAGAAGCCACTCAGCAAAGGCAATGGACTTGTGCATGTTAGGCCAATACCTCCAGAAGTAGAATCTCTTGATGAAGTCAGCCTTCAGAGTCTCCCACCTCTGAGTCCGTTCCCATGGCATCCAAGTATCAACCCTCAGCCATCTATGGATTTAGAGGTATGTGGGCTTCCTGAGTCTTCTGTACTTGTATGGAATTTCAGCTTTCTCAGGAACCCTCTGGCTTGCTTCCTTCTCAGCCTTGATCCTCAGAGCCTCTAGATCAGCGAGTCTGAACCTTTCCCTTGTTGCACTAATCTGCCTGGCTTCAGCTCCTCTGTCTAAGTACCTTTCCATCTGATCCCAGATTTCTTGCGTATCTTGCTCTTGAGCCTTAGAAGGGACATAAGATGGAACATGCTCTTGATCTTCTTCTGAGTCAGCAGGTGTTGAAGATTTCTCTTTAGAAGTACCCTGCTGACCAGTTTGCTACTGCTGCTGCTGTTCTCTTTCCTTTTCTTTGTCAGCTTCATCGCTGAGCTTTAGATTCCTCGGGGGTAGCCTTGTCCCAGGCTTCCTGCCCCTCTGAACTTTTGTTCTGCCTTTGGCAGGCTGTTTCTTGGGCTTATTAGCAGCCTCTGCCTCGGCTATCTCCCTTGCTAGCTTCTCATCACCTGCAATCTGAGCTTCTTCCTCAGGAGATATGAACCTCTTAGATCCTTTCTTTTTCGGTGAAGTGGGAAGCTTCAGAATCTTCTTTCCCTTTCCCTGAACTGGAGGAGGTAGAGGGACTTCTTCCTCTTTAGAGTGCTCCTCTGCATACTCAGTAATTTCCTTAATAATGTCACTAGGAGTCTGAGTTGCCTGAGTAGCAGATTCTTTGGGTCCTGACTCGCTTGGGTCGGTCTCAGTAGGCACTACATCCCCTACTGCTAAGACACCCACCCTGTTCTTGCTGAGCAGTGGGAGCAGTGGGAGCTGATTGCTGAGTCTGAGATGCTCCTGCCACTGTCCTGACTCCCCTTGGTGCTCTAGGTACCTTTTCCTTACCTTCCCCCTTTTTGGCATCAGCAAATAAGCCAAGGGTAGGTATCTGTACCTTCTTATCTAGACTGGTATAAGCTGAGGCAAGTTTGTCTAAGGCATCTTGCAGTTTTAAAAGCCTCTCATGGAGTTCATTCCTCTCATCTGTGAGTTCTTCACTGTACTTCTTCTGAGAGGTCTCCACCACAGTCTGGATAGCTTGCAACTTCTGATCCACTTTATCTTCCAGGGCCTTCTGAATAGTTTGGAGTCTGAGCTCTGAGGCCTGAGTCAGGGAAGATACGGATTCAGTGTGAGCTGACTGAGCTGCCTTGAATTCTTCAAGAAGTTTGGCTTGGGCAGCTTCCATCAGCTTCTGTTGCTCTTCGAAGTTGGCTCTCTGAGTGGCAAGTGCATCTGTCAATATAGTAGAGAAGTCAGGGGCAGGCGTATTTTGAATGGTCGTCCTGAGCCCCTTAATCTCAGCACTCTGAGCCTGTCTGGACTGCCTCCACATCTTGTGGACGGTGCGGGCAAGGAGTCTGTTCTGAGCGCCTTGACTCCTCAGTGCCCTAGCCACTGTCTTCGATCGTCGGCTCTTCGGGCTGGGCACTAACTCGAACGCAGACCCCAGCAACAGCTGCACAGGGTCCGCCGACTTAGAGGTACCAGGCGCCGACTGGCCTGGAGGAAGGATGCTGAGAGGTGGTTCAACAGATGTAACAGGAGCATCCTTCTCCAGTTGAGTTCCCTCATCAGGCTTCTCAGGGCCTGAATCACGGGGTGGGTCCTGATCATCAGGATCAGACCCATCTGAGGGAGCCGCCGCTGAAGTGGGTAGACGATCGCTTAGCAAAGCGAGCATGGGCGCCCTCAGATCCTCCAGGGAGCATATGTCTGCAGGCTCTGAATAGCCTATCTTATCCTTAATCATCAACTCCTCCTCGTGGAGTTGTTCGCAGGAGTGGTGTTGGATCAACTTATTCAGAGTTGACCACTCCTGGAACCGAATTAGATTGAGGAGCCTAGCCTGCCTCGCCAATATTATCAAATCTGAATGGCTGGCTATCTCTGGGATTGCTTCTGAAATTTCGCGGGAGGCTCTAAATTGTAGAGCAGACGCCTCCATCCCGATAGACTCGACTCTAAAGCAGTCTCCGAGTCCTCAACCTCTATCAGAGACGGTTGTTTTTCAGCAGATGAGATGCTGCTGAGAGGTGGGATATCCAAGGGGATCTGAGTAGGAGAGATTGGATCAGCTTCTATCCCTTGGTCCACTGCTTCTCCTTGTTTAGTGGAGACAGCCTTCTCCACTGACACAGTCTTCTCAGAGGACTCAGCCTCGTCCCTGAGTTGTAAAGGAGTTACAACTACCGCCTCACTGACTTTCTTTAGTCTCTTGGTCGGTGTCTTTGGAGTTGTCTTAGGAGGCGACCTCTTCATTGATGGAGTTGAGGTCTTCTGAGAGCTTGGCTTGGGCTCAGCAGGCCCTGAGCCAATTTACTGAAGGGCTGCTGCCCTGCTCTGAAACCTGACTTTCTTAGGGTTGAAGTACCCTTTGTCTTCATATACGGCATTGTCAGCTCCACATAGGTCCTCAATCATTACTGAGAGCTTCGTGCCGTATAGGAGTTTTCCCTTGACAGAGAGGCAGTTGGTGGAATGATCGAACTTCGCTGCCTGAGTCATAAAGTCCTTCAAGAAAAATTCTGCCCAGTTAATCTTCGCATGGTCATGTATGGCCATCATCAACTGAATCTTTGGCCTCGATACTTGGTCAAATTATCTGAGTGACGATATAGGCCAAGGCTCTGAACTTGGGGAGCATAGCATTCTTTGGGAAGGCGGCTCTAAACGTGGTAGGCTTCCCGCAGAATACTTCCAAGTACTCGTCCATGATATCATGCTTATATCCCACGGTGCTGAACCCCTCGCTTGGAAGCTGAAAGCTTCGCTGAAGAGCTTCCTTGATAGACATTAGCTTTATCTCTGGTATAGCGCGGGCGGGGTCTCTAATCTGATGAATAATGAATCGGCATCTGATATCTCCTTCTACAGATTCTGAGTTTAAATACAACTCAGCGATTTGGCGTGGGAGGAAGTAAGAAGGCTTCCTAGAAAGAAAAGCCTCCAACCCTAATACCCTCAGCAAGTCAAAGATTTCCTCCATGAAATCTAGCTCGCACGCGTCAGAGTCCATGATCAGCTCAAACCACACGCGGTCTTTCTAGAGGATTTCCATCATGTTTACAGGACCAATAACATCCATTCTTGCCATATTTTATAATCTGCAAAGAAAAGATATCAGTATCGAACGAAAAATATTATAAAGATCATATACGATACTGAATAATCATTAAAATTTACCAAAGATGTTTCTGAGATATTAGAATAGAAGTTTGCAAATAGACGAAAGCTTTTCTCAGAAATTCTAAGGTTGTGAAATTTTGCAGAGTAAAATGGCGGTTTATAAACTTTGAACGTGTTTTTATATGTTAGAGAAGATGAACAGTTATAGATCCACGCTTCAGTGTAAATCTATTTTATGAGATGGACGGCTAGGATTTAATGTTATAAAATAGGCAATAATCAATTTAGCCGCCTAAGTCAAATTACAGTTGTATATAGCCAAAGAGGTAACTCGATTAGACATGCATTTAATGTGCCGCAGAGTTCAGCATACTTGTAAACCGTTATATTAAATGACATTTTCTAAGGCATTGAATACGAAGCTGAATCTGAATCATAAATGCACATAATATTTCATTGGCTACTGAGTAGAGATACGCAAACCTATCAGCTGAACATCGTAGTCAGCTGATACCTCGTGTAGATGGTTGTTGAGTCTCTACGTACTGAATTTATTCAGTACTGAGAGTGAACATTCCCCCTTGTTGAGTGCTTCTCTCCTGAATCCACTTACTGACTGGAGTCAGTAGGGTCCAGCAGACCTAGCTCTACTGAAAGTTCTCTGAATCTGGCTTCAGCTAAAGGCTTGGTCAGAATATCTGCCCTTTGACGGTCAGTATGGATCTTCTCCATCCTTATATCCTTCTTTTCGACATGATCATGAATGAAGTGATGTATGATGTCCACGTGCTTGCATCTAGTATGAAGTAAAGGGTTTTGAGTGATTGCAATCGCACTGGAGCTGTCGCAGAAGATCGGCACTTCATTCTAAATGACATCAAAGTCGCGTAGCTGCTGTCTCAGCCAAAGGATTTGGGCACAACAACTTCCGGCACCCATGTATTCAGCTTCAGTAGTTGACGTCGCTACTGAATGATATTTCTTTGAAAACCACGAAATCAGCTTACTGCCAAGGAACTGACAAGTTCCAGAAGTTGACTTTCGGTCAATTCTACATCCTGCATAGTCAGCATCAGAATAACTAGTTAGTTCAATATTATCATCTGCTAGATACCATAAACCCATGTCAGGTGTTCCTCTGAGATAGCGGAGAATCTTCTTTGTTGAGTCCATCTGACTCTGCTTGGGATTCGCCTGAAATCGAGCGCAGACACCTACTGCATAAGTTATGTTAGGTCGGGTAGCAGTTAGATATAATAAAGAACCAATAATAACACGAAATTCAGTATGGTCTGCTGATACTCCCTCTTTATCAAGATCAATTTTCATATTCGTGTTCATAGGGATCTTGATTGGTTTGTCGGATGTGCAACCGAACTTCTTGATAAGGTTTCGAGTGTATTTGCCTTGATTGATGAATGTTCCCTTCTCAGATTGTTTGACTTGAAAGCCGAGGAAATAATTCATCTCTCCCATCATTAACATCTTGCACTATCCTTCATCATTTTCTCAAATTGTTGACACATGATGACGTTCTTTGATCCAAAAATTATGTCATCTACGTAGATCTGCACAAGTAAAATGTCGTCTTCTAGTCGAATGCTGAATAATATGCAGTCTACTGTGCCCTTCTGAAAACCTTTCTGAAGAAGAAACTCAGACAAGGTATCGTACCAAGCCCCAGGTGCTTGTTTTAACCCGTACAGAGCCTTTCTGAGTCTGTAGACCTGATGTCCCTGCTGAAAGCCGGGAGGCTGTTCTACATAGACTTCTTCTTTCAGCATGCCGTTCAGGAATGCAGACTTCACATCCATTTGATAAACTCTAAATCGCTGATGTGTTGCGTAGCTAGGAATAGTCTGATTGCCTCCAATCTTCCAACTGAAGGGAAAGTTTCGTCGAAATCTATCCCTTCGGCTTGAAAATAGCCTTTTGCCACGAGTCTTGCTTTGTTCCTTACTATAACGTTGTTTTCATCTCATTTGTTCTTGAAGACCCATTTAGTTCCAATCACATGTTAATGTCGGGATCTGTCAACAAGCTCCCATACTTCGTTTCTCGTGAACTGATTTAGCTCCTCCTGCATAGTTATGTTACAATCAGCATCCTTGAGTGCGTCCTCAACTGACTGAGGTTCTTTAGTAGACAAGAAGCATGAATATAATGCGCTTTCTCCCTGACAAAATCTGGATCTTGTCTTTACGCTTGCTGAAGGATCTCTAATAATCCAGTCAGAAGTGTGAGCGTCCAGCCACGATCGACGATGTTTCAACTCTTCATCTAAAATTTGTTCAACACAGATAGTAGGTGAGTTAGGCATTTCAGTTGTACTATTCTGAGATTGAAGTAATTCAGTAACGAGAGTTGGGTCTACTGAGTCACCAGGTTCAGGGGCATTTAGCTCAGGAACTTCATTCGTTTCCCCTGAATTATTATCCTCAGTAGAGGTCTCAGTTATCACTTGGGTTTCTTCATCGACCTGAGTTACTTAGGATTGACTCTGTTTAGTAGAGTCAATCTGTTCAGCTACTTCTGCTGCTGGCTGAGATTCAGTTGTCTTATCTTCAGTTTCCTCTTCTGAATCATCATCCCAACACAGCTGGATCTTTTCAACTTTATCTTTCAGGCTCAGATCCTGTAGCTGCTTACTGATGTCCACAGACTCTGATTTAGAGTTCCTGCTCCTGTCTTTAGTATCAAACTCATTAAAAACAACATGAGGGCTTTCCTCCACGCAAAGGGTCCGGTAGTTAAAAACTCTGAAGGCTTTGCTGACCCCGGGAGTATCCTAAGAAGACTTCCTGGTCTGACTTGCTGTCAAAAGTCTTTAACTGATCCTTCCCATTATTGTGGATAAATCACGAGCACCCAAAAATATGGAAATAAGATATGAAAGGCTTCCTTCCGTTCCATAGTTCATATGGTGTCTTCTTATGTTGCTTAGTCAGTAGAGATCTGTTCTGAGTGTAACATGCAGTGTCAGTTGCTTCTGCCCAGAATTTGGTTGGGAGTCCTGAGTCTGCGAGCAGGGTTCTTGCTGCTTCTTTGAGTGTTCTATTCTTCGCCGGATTTCAGCAACCCCATTTTGTTGAGCCGTGCGCGCGGCAGACGTCTCATGCTCTATGCCTTCAGCTTTGCAGAACTCCTCCACCATCGAATTCAGGAACTCAGTTCCTCTATCTGAACGTATCTTTATAATCTTGGTATTCTTCTCGACACTAAGCTTTTTTAGAAGCGTAGGTAACTCTGTTTTGACGTCAGACTTGTTGACAATAAATATGACCCATGTGTAGCGCGAGTAGTCATCAATGACCACTAAAGCATACTTTTTACCTCTGATCGTCACCGGAGAGACTGGACCGAATAAATCCATATGTAGCAGCTGAAGGATTCCATCAGTGGAAGGCGATAGAACAGGTGGATTTTGTTTCTTTGTTTGCTTTCCCTTCAAACATGCTTCACACTGAGTGTCTTTGTTGAATACTTCATTCGGTAGTCCTCTTGTTAGAGCGTTTCTAGCTAGCTTGTTGAGCGTCTTGAAGTTGAGATGGCTGAGTCTTCTGTGCCAGAGCCACCCCATTCTGTTGTCGTTCTTTGCCAACAAATAAGCTTCATGTTCAGCTAAGTTCCAGTCATCTACGTAGATATTCTTTTTGCGCGGTCATCCCATTCTGTTGAGCGTCTTGAAGTTGAGATGGCTGAGTCTTCTGTCGTAGAGCCACCCCATTCTGTTGTCGTTCTTTGCCAACAAATAAGCTTCATGTTCAGCTAAGTTCCAGTCATCAGATTCCTCCAGACATCATCGCTTTTCTTCAGCAGTTCATGCTCGGTCTGAAGTCCTAACAACTCTTGCTTCAGTAGACTCAGTTCAGTATCTTTCTGAGTCAAGTCATTGGTCAGTACTGAGATCTGATCTTCTTGATGCTGAGACTTGGCCATCGGAGAGTTTATCTCCTCCCTGAGTCTCAACACAAGTCCTTCTGACTCAGTAGCAACTTGACTCTCCTGAGAAAGTCTCTGATTCTCCACTTTCCGGGTATCCAACTCCTGAAGAGTCTTACTAAGCTGTAGACTCATCTGAATCTGCTCGTCGAGTAGTTCTTCGTATGCGATTACGACGTCCAGATTCTCATCTGCACCTAGAAATAGTATCATGCGTGCAGTGTGAAGAGGAGTTAAATGGAGCGTGAGGGTTTACCTCATCCTCTTCTCCTGCTATGAGACACTTTTCAGCGTCTTCTTCAAGCTCTACGGCCATGAATGCCGCTTCATCGTTTGATGAATCCATGAAGGAATCGACTTCATCTGAGTCGTCTGAGAGTTCACCAGCTATATATGCTTGACGCTTCTTGATGAACTTCTCCCTTCGAGCTTTGCGTGCTGCTCTCTCAGCAGTACTGAGCTCAGGAAAGTCATACTGATAATGTCCTGGCTTCTTGCAGTTGTAGCAGGTAGTGACTCTCTCTTCTTTGCTCTCGCTGTCTTTCGACTGAGCTGAGTCCTCCTGTTTCCTGCAGTCAGAAGTATGTGAGTCAGTAGTGCGCTTAGGTGTATACTCAGTCTTACCCTTGGAGTCTCTGACGACTCTTGAGAGTTTTCTGCGCCTCTCCTTCTCCTTCTGATACTTCACGGCAAGCAGCGCATACTTCTTAGCCAGGTTTCCTTCTTGTATGTCACTGAGTGAAGGTTCAGCCTTGGTAGACACTGGAGCCACTGTGCTGACTGATGCTTTGAAAGCATGGTCGATTTGGGTGTCAGCTTCAGCTCCCTGCTTCCTTTGAGGTAGACCAAACTCGAACTCCTCAGCTTTAAGTTATGAAAAGATATGGTCAGGAGTAACAATATCTAAATCAGAATATCTCAGTAAAGTAGCAAAGGGAGTCCAATGTCCGTCTAGCAGTGCCCTCAAAATCTTGAGATTCATCTCTCGGTTGGAGAACGTCTTTCCCAGCCCGTTGATGGTGTTCATCAGATCCGTGAATCTGACGTTAAGATCTTCAATCTTATCACCAGGCATGAGAGACAGTCTCTCCAGCTTCTGAAGTTCCAGCCCCAGTTTGTTTGCTTTGATCTTCTGAGTCCCCCGACTCAGTAGCGCTAGAGCATCCCAGAGTTCCTTTGCGGACTTGCAGTCCTGAACTCTCCCGAGATAAGAATCGCTCAGGGTGGTCAGTATGGTGTTTCTGGCGACCCGGTCTAGGTTGTGAAGCTTCTTCTCCTCAAGGGTGAAGAGACTTCTATCTTTAGGGATCTTCTTCCCGGTCACCATGCCTCCTCCTTGTGTTGGGTCCTGAGTTACGATACTATCAACCATCGGAACGATAGGTCCGTCCTCCAGTACTTCTGTCGCGCTGTCGTGGAGGGAAGTCAAATTTGCCTCCATTCTGACTCGCCATACCCCGTAGTTCTCTACTCAGAACATGGGTACCATCCTGATTCTTGACATATCAGACATAGAAAATAATTATATGAATGAAGAATGATATGCAGTGAAAACGTTTTCTGGATCCGTTCAAGTAGACCAGTTTCAGAATAACAAGAGTCTTAGAGAACTCCCGCTCTGATACCAATTGTTGGTCCCGAGATTAAACGTTCAGGTGTAGAGGGGAGGGGGAGGTGAATACACCTGAAAACAATTTCTCAACTTTAAACGCGAACAGTCCTTTTCAAGAGAGTGTCGTACTGAACAAGTTCAGTAGACCAAATAAGTTGTTCTGGATCGCGTGGCAGAGTGACTGACTTCTCCGAGGCATGCTAGCTGACTTGAGTCAGAATTCAGTACCGTTCAGCTGAAGTTCAGTATAGTGCGAAAATGTGTAGGCCCAAATTCAGTTAAGTTAGAAAACGTTTTTAAGAAAATTGTTTCAGTATATTAGTGCGATCGATTAAGCTTTGCTGAAACTCAGTTGAATGATTTTAGAAATATTTTCAGTATGAACATTAATCAATGCAACAGTAAAAAAGGAAAGACGGAACACAAGCAATTTTAAAGTGGTTTGGATCCAACAATCCTACGTCCACTGTCCCGAAAGATCATGAAGCTATTTATTATACTGAGATAGTCTCAGTCGGTTTGTACACTGAACAAACTGGTCTTGAGATTATACTGAGCAAGTCTCAGTTTATAAGGTATCAAACTAAAGCGTTTGACAAACTCTCCAACTATGAAGGAGTCCTTTACAATAAGGATCAGTTCAGATGTGAACTCCTTCGTCTAAGCTCTGGATAAGATCTGCTGAGCTTAGGTTAGAGGGATAGGGAACGAGAAAGTGGCTTCTAGAGCGACGAACGATTAAGTATAGACTTGGGTTCGTATTCAGTCGCTTGGATACTAGAGGCTTTATAATCTGGTTCAGCTTGGTTCCCTATGAGCAAGTATGTCGCCTTTCGCCGGATTTTATCGGTAAAAAAAAAAAAAAAAAAAAAAAAAAAAAAAAAAACACCAGCGTTCTTAAGACCAAAGAGTCGGGCGAAAAAGGGGGGGGGTAGACTATTTGTTCAATTACAATATGAAAAAATAAAAAAATTAATAAATTAATAAATCGATTGCCACAACTATGCTTTGCAAAAATCTAGATGAATTCTCATTTTTTCCCACCAACCATTCCTCGAAAACTATGTCTATTTCTATATTTATAACTCAGAAAATACACACTTAAACAAACAATTTTAATCTGCGTGCCGAAACCAAAGGACAATAATAGCGGAATAGAGAGAGTATAAAATAACAACACATCAGATTCTCCAAAAGACTTTAATTTAATCTTGACGAAAGATTAGAAATCATATATAAAATTCACTCCGAACCAGTAGTGGCTTAGTTGATGAGAGATAAGTACATACCAAACTTTTGCAATTTGTAACCTGCAATTGAGTTCATGATCCATGAATTGCTTGCTACTAGAGCTCCAACAGAAGCGGCTAAAGCTTCTGCACTTGCACGTCGTTGGGCAAAGACGACGCTGTAAATTATGAAGGTATACTGGTCTCCTGAAACAGGCTTCCTGTTCAGAACTTTTCCTCCAGCAGCAATCACAAGATCATGAAGATATCCGCGGTATGAAGGCGTGAAATCGCCCGTGAAATAGAATTTGTAGCCATGAAATAGTTTTGGTTGCTGAAAAGTCAGAAAGAAGAATTATGTAAATGGCTTGGAAGGAACAGATGGTGAAGACAGCAAATTGGTAGCAAAAGGTTACCTTGTTTAGAAGTCTTAATCTTCCGAGCTTCGGTCCATCCTTGATTCCATGAATGTCGACTGAGATCTCAAACGGCTCCTCATCAACTAAGGCTCCGGCTTCAATGCAAGCTTTAACCCCTGAATCAATGGAAACATATAAATGTTTAAGATAAACTGAAGCTGGAATGTGGAAATACATCATATTCAAATATTTGGAAGAATATTAAGTCAAGAAAAGTACTCACACTCGACGCTCAAAATCCATTTTCCTTCCAAGACGCCCATTAAGAACTTGAGTGTCCGTCTGCACGCCCCATTCTCGTCTGTAGATGCAATTACATGGGAGATGGAGGGGTCCCAGTTCTTCAATATTGTTACACCTGATGAATTTTCATATTCAGCAACAATATCCTGAATTGAAACCATAGAGATTGTAACTTGTAAGAAGATATTCTCTTATGATTTATAAAAGATAAAAGCAATTGCTGGTTCATTTACCTTCTCTGTATCAGTTAGAGCAGAATAACATAATACCAAATTCTTGAACTTTCTCTGAGATTTCCACTGTGCAGGTGAACGACTTTTGCTTTCTTCATTGGTTTTCACTTGATCTTGGTGAATGCAAGTTTTTCTGGAGGGAGAAGAAAAGAAAATCATGATGTAAAACTACACTAAGAAATAGTCTATCTGGAAGCTGCACAACGTTGCACGCATTGCTTGAAAAATTAACAAACCTTTCAGCAGAAGATTTTTGTTTCTTCCTGGATTGAGATTGTGGCATTTCATTCGGCAGTTGACATGAACTATGATTTGGGCATAGCACAACAAAGTTGTCCTGTTAAGGTGTAGTGAAAACCACAATATCATCACATTTGTTTTCTCCAAATCCCAAAGAAAAATTGTTCAGTTTATACTTACATGATCCCATCGACATTCTGGAGTCAATATTGCGCAAGGAACATGAAAGCTTTTGCGACAACTCTTTTCATAACACCCGAGAGCTGCTCCCTTGATGCCACAACAAGAGCATTTTATTCTTCGACTTCTAGACAATTCGTTTTCAAGGTTGACAACATTATCATCTTCGAAATACACATTAGGTGCCCTGCAAAAGATGGACAATCTTAATTAACATTATTATTCTATTTAAAATACACATTATTATTCTATTTAAAATGAAACTAACAAATGGAAATCTGATTCTTTCCAGACCAGAAGACACGTAACAATATCGATGGAATTCCAAACCAAAGACATGAAGAGATCTCAAACCTGTTCCGCAGGAATTGGAATTAGTAATTTGATATTCATTGGATGATAACACTAACAAAGCTAAAATAAATAGAAGTGTATTCATCTACACTGAGCTGACGAATTGAACTAGATATTTTTAGTAATCAACAAACAGCTTAGTTGGCATACATAGAATAGTTCCAAAGTCATACCATTCTGCACACTTCTTGTGGACATGTATAGCATTCTTCATTTCATCATCTACGACCGACTTGCCATTGACATAGTGAACCATGGTCCCTGAAGCCTGAAGTTTCGAATTTCAGTAAAAAACACACACAAATAAAGTAAATTATGCACACAATGGATAATTAATCAACATGTAACATGAACAAAAAAGATGAACATATTTCAAAAGACAGACATACCTCAGACTCTTCAGATGATTGACAGAAAGCACAGTGTAATTTTTCAGGAGATGCATTGCATTTTCGCAGAATATGGCAGTTTAGGGAGGAAATTGATGGAGTTTTCATCTCTGGCTGAATTTCTTCAGATGAGTGATCTTGAATAGCATCCTTGTCATTAGCACCCAAAGCTATAACATCATGGTTCTCCTTAGATATGCTTTCAACAGAGAATTTAACCTTCTTTAACGAACTTGGCGACTTTCTCTTCTTTTGTCCACGGTTTCTTTTGATACAGCTATTAGAAATTCCTTCGTCACTCCCAGGTGTACGCAGATCCGTGAGCAACTGAGGAATCAACCCCTCATTGTCTTGCTCTGTATCTAAGCACTTCTTTCCAATATTAGATTTTTTAGTTTTTTCTTTGCTACCAGATTTCAGTCGCTGAGTTGGTTTCCTAGAAATTTTGTTGCTTTCACTACTCTTCTTTGACTTCATACATTCTTCATTGCTTTTTCCATCATTTTCTGAAGTTGAAACCTGAATGCATTTAGTTTCCTTGCTGCTTGTCAGAGGCTCTATATCATCTGATAAAGCTAGAGCATTTTTCTCCTGAACACCACCATCAGAGAGGACCTTCATGCATTTCCTGGATTTTCCTTTCACAAGGCCTGGAGTGTCTTTATTGGCCTCTTCTATATCTTCATAACTTATAATTCCCAATTCAACATGAACTCTGGTAACTTCACAAGGATTTTTAGCTTTCTTGCCTTTTCCAAGCTTATTTGCATTGCGTTTCTTATTAGATGTTCCCATGCTACCTTTACATTGGGAGGTTTCTGTCCTCTTCTTATCCTTGCCTCCTATGATGTTAGGTCTATTCTTTCGACCTACTGTTTCTGCTGAGGCAGCCTCTTGCCTTTACCGAAGCTACATTCTCTTCAGCAGTATGTTCAATCTACACCGACATAATTAAATAAAACCTGGTGAAGAATGACTCATTGAAATAGTCAAGATTGTTATGTTTGCATTAATGATCTAAGCACCTGTATGGCTGGAGGACTTGAACAAAGTTCAGGAGAGCAAGGCCTTTGAGTCCAATCAAACATTTCGCTATCAAAGAAATCTGCATTGTTCAATAAGTTACAAGTTCCTCTCTGCAAAAAAGCAAAAAAGATGTATAAGTATGGTGTGGTGCCAAGAACAATAAATGAATCAGTCGGATTATTAACAGTTACCATATCCCAATTATGAAACCATTAGTTTATACAGACAGTCGTGCATTTCAGAATGTTAGATCAGTGTGCTACGTTGTGTATCATAATCAATAGAATTGAGAGCATATAACTGGGAGTCAACATACCTCATCATCTGAGTCTTTGATGTCGCTAAGTCTTCTATGGTATCATACACTCAGTAGCCCTGTGCATTGAAAGAGTCTGTGAAGATTTGAAGATCCCAAAACCCTATATTGATTGGTGAACCATTACGTTGTAATCTGTTTTTGTCTCTGAGGTTTCAGACTCAGTAGACATTCTGCTCTGGTCCAGGCACTCAGTAGATTATCTGTCTCAGCACCAGAAGTACAAGACTCAGTTATACTGGACTCAGCAGGAGCAGTGTACTGAAAGGAGTCAGTGGAACTAAACTCAGCAGGAGTAGTTCACTGAACTCAGAGTTGATCTTCAGTAGAGCCGACTCAGCAGGAGTATGCTACTGAATCAAAGATCGACTTCAAGAACGGCCGACGATCTTCGGACCGTCGGGATCTTTGAAGTCATATCAGCAGAGTCAATACGAGGAAGAGAGAAGTCAACTTCAGATCTCCTTGAAGTCTATTCTGTCTCAACCACTTTCTGAACCTCGGCCAATGACAAGCAGACACGTACCCTATATCTACTAAAGCTGCAAGTCAACAACTTTCCAGAAATGGAGGGAAAGGACACTGCCACCATACTTCAAAAGAGTCGTTAGCTACCCAAAAGAGAGAGACAAAGGATCGTCGTCTCCAACGGATCTATCCTAATCTCTTCTCTATAAATAGAGGGATAAATCAGAATTTGAAGCTCACGGAACACACGAACCTCACCGAACGTTCGCATACACGAGAGAACACACTGAGCATTCAAACGAGCAAACTTGAAAAAGCCTAAGTCTTCCGCAAGAAGCTCGAAGAATCAATCTCCGGCGAAAGACTACATTTCTGCTTTTAGGGAACCAAGCTGAATTGCTTAATACAGCCTCTAGTATCCAAATGACGATACACGAACCCAAAGCTAACACTCAGTTGTTCGTCGTTCTAGAAGCCACATCCTTGTTCCCTATCCCTCTAACCTAAGCTCAATAGAATATATCCATAGCTTAGACGAAGGAGTTCACTTCTGAACCAATCCTTATTGTAAAGGACTCCTTCACTGTTGGAGAGTTTTTCAAACACTTAGTTTCATAACCGTGTAAACTGAGACTTGCTCAGTATAAATCTCAAGACCAGTGTTTGTCCTGCGTACAAACCGACTGAGACTATCTTAGTATAATAACTAGCTTCCTAATCTTTCGGGACAGTGGACGTAGTATTTTTGTGTCCGAACCACTTTAAAAATCTCTGTGTCTTGTGTTCTGTTTTTCACTGTTGCATTGATTTACTGTTCATACTGAAAACCTTCTTTAAATCATTCAACTGAGTTTCAGCAAACTTAACAGACTGCACTAATCAACTGAAACTGTTTTGATAAAAACATTTTCCTAACTCAACTGAATTTGGGCCTACACTATTCCGCACTATTGAACTCTATCTAGAAGGTACTGAATTCTGACTCTAAGTCAACTAGCAGATCTCAGTAGAGTCAGTCACTCTGCCACACGATTCAGAACAGCTTGTCTAGTCTGCTGAACTTGTTCAATACGACACTATCCTGAAAAGGACTGTTCGTGTTTAAGTTGAGAAATCGGTTTTTAGGTGTATTCACCCCCCCCCCCTCTACACCTGAACGTAATCTCGAGACCAACAATTAGTATTAGAGCTGGAGTTCTATAAGACTCTTGTTATTCTGAAACTGGTCTACTTGAACGGATCTGGAAAACGTTTTCACTGCATATCATTCTTCATTCATATCATTATTCATCATGTCTGATATGTCAGGGATAAGGATGGTACCCATGTTCTCAGTAGAGAACTATGGCGTATGGCGGGTCAGAATGGAGGCACATCTGACCTCCCTCCACGACAGCATGACAGAGGTTCTGGAGGATGGACCTCTATGATCGATAGCGTCGTAGCTCAGGATCCAGTAGAAGGAGGAGGAATGGTGACCGGGAAGAAGATCCCCAAGGATAGAAGTCTCTTCACCCCTGAGAAGAAGAAGCTTCACAACTTAGAACGCGTCGCCAGAAACGCCATACTAACCACCCTGAGTGATTCCTATCTCGGGAGAGTTCAGGACTGTAAGTCCGCAAAGGAACTCTGGGATGCTCTAGTGCTACTGAGTCGGGGGACTCAGAAGATCAAAGCAAATAAACTTGCGCTGGAACTTCAGAAGCTGGAGAGATTGTCTCTCATGTCTGGTGACTCTATTGAAGATCTCAACGTCAGATTTACAAATCTGATGAACACTATCAACGGGCTGGGAAAGACATTCTCCAACCGAGAGATGAATCTGAAGATTTTGAGGGCACTACCAGACGGAAACTGGACCCCTTTTGCTACTCTATTACGCCATTCTGATTTAGATATTGTTACTCCTGACCATATCTTTTCAGAACTTAAAGCAGAGGAGTTCGAGTTCGTCTTACCTCAAAGGAAGCAGCGAGCTGAAGCTGACACTCAAATCGACCATGCCTTTAAAGCATTAGTCAGCACAACAGCTCCAGCGTCTAGCAAGGCTGAAACTTCACTCAGTGACATACAAGAAGGAAATCTAGCCAAGAAGTACGCACTGCTCGCCGTAAAGTACCAGAAGGAGAAAGAGAGGCGCAGAAAAGTGACTAAAGCCCTCAGAGAATCCAAGGGTAAGTCTGAATACACGCCTAAGCGCACTCCTGACTCGCATACTTCTGAATGCAGGAAACAAGATGACTCAGCTCAGTCGAAAGACAGCGAGAACAAAGAAGAAGGAGTCACTACCTGCTATAATTGCATGAAGCCAGGACATTATCAGTATGATTGTCCTGAGCTCAGTACTGCTGCAAGAACAGCACGTAAAGCAAGAAGGGAGAAGTTCATCAAGAAGAGACAAGCATACATTGCTGGTGAACTCTCAGACGACTCGGATGAAGTCGATTCCTTCATGGACTCATCTGACGATGAAGCAGCTTTCATGGCCATAGAGCTTGAAGTTGAAGAAGATGCTGAAAAGTGTCTCATGGCAAGAGAAGAGGATGAGGTAAACTCACATGAACCATTTAATTCCTCTTCACACTGCACACACGACACTCTTTCAGGTGTAGACGAGAATCTGGACGTCGCGATCGCATACGAAGAACTACTCGACGAGCAGATTCAGATGAGTCTGCAGCTCAATAAGACTCTTCAGGAATTGGATACCTTGAAAGTGGAGAATCAGAGACTTTCTCAGGAGAGTCAGGTCGCTACTGAGTCAGAAGGACTTGTGTTGAGACTCAGGGAGGAGATAAACTCTTTGATGGCCAAGTCTCAGCATCAAGAAGATCATATCTCAGTTTTGACCAAAGACTTGACTCAGAAAGATACTGAACTGAGTCTACTGAAGCAAGAGTTGTCAGGACTTCAGACCGAACATGAAATGCTGAAGAAAAGTGATGATGTCTGGAGGAACCTGATGACAGAGCGATACATTGGTGCTGAAAAGAAGCTAGAGGCTATGCTAGCAAGCAACAAGCCCAAGCATTGCAAGGAGAGACTTGGATTCAACCAGGGAGACTCCTCATCTGCCCCCATAGGCTCAGAAAACCGGCTAGCTGATAGGTTTGTTTAAGGGGAGACCATCATTGCAGACATACTGAACCCCCTAGCCAAGAACAAACAGAAGATGAAGGCACCTCATCCTAGTCATCAGCACTCTGACAAGAAGATAAGCACCAGATCACCCCAGTTCAGTCAAGGGGGAACCAGCAAAGCTAAATGGGCTGATCAGTATGGACCTCCACAGCTGACTCGTCCAGCTCAGTATGGGTCATATTACTATGATCCAATAGTCAGGAGAGGATCCAATAGTTCAGAAAAAGAAGAAGAAAGTTGTGCAGAAGGTAAAGGTCAACAGTCCACCCACTCAGAAGATCAAGACTCCTGAACCTGAAAAGCCTCAGAAGTCAGCAGTGACCAGTCCAGTGGTCAAATATTTTGACAAAAGTGGAAAGAAACTGTCTGAGACCACCAATGTCGTAAGACAGATATGGGTTACCAAAACTAACATCTAAGGACCCAAAATCAAAAATAAATGGTACCTAAATATAATTCTGTTTTGCAGGTGCACAAGAACCCTTGGTATGTGGATAGCGGATGCTCAAGACATATGACATACCAAAAAGACCTACTGAAGAATTATACTATTGAAGAAGGACCCCGAATCGAGTTTGGAGACAACGCAAAAGGCTACACAAGAGGCTATGGAACACTCAGCATTGGAACAGCAACAGTTCCAAGAGTATCATATGTTGAAGGACTTCAGCATAACCTTCTCTCTGTTAGTCAATTTTGTGATAACTCGAATAGAGTGATTTTTTACGCTGGTTTCTATGATGTTATTGATAAATCCACAGGGAAAATAGTGTTATCAGGTTCGCGCAAGAAGAATATCTATGTAGCTGACTGGAACTCAGCTGAACCTGAAGCTTGTTTGTTGGCGAAGAATGAAAAGAGAACGGGGTGGCTCTGGCACAGAAGACTCAGCCATCTCAACTTCAAAACGCTCAACAAATTAGCTAGAAACACTCTAGCAAGAGGACTGCCGAATGAAGTATTCAGCAAAGACACTCAGTGTGAAGCATATCTGAAGGGAAAGCAAACAAGGAATCAAAATCCACTTGTTCCATCTCCTTCCACTGATGGAATCCTTCAGCTGCTACATATGGATTTGTTCGGTCCAGTCTCTCTGGTGACGATCAGAGGCAAGAAGTATGCATTAGTGTGATGACTACTCGCGCTAGACATGGGTCATATTTATTGCCAACAAGTCTGATGTCAAAATAGAGTTACCAAGGCTTCTGAAAAGGCTCAGTGTCGAGAAGAACACCAAGATCGTCAAGATACGTTCAGACAGAGGAAAAGAGTTCCTGAATTCTATGGTGGAGGAGTTCTGCAAAGCAGAAGGCATAGAGCATGAGATGTCTGTCGCGCGCACGCCTCAACAAAATGGGGTTGCTGAAAGGAAGAATAGAACACTCTAAGAAGCAGCAAGAACCCTGCTCGCAGACTCAGGACTCCCAACCAAATTCTGGGCAGAAGCTACTGGCACTGCATGTTACACTCAGAACCGATCTCTACTGACAAAACAGCATAAGAAGACATCATATGAACTATGGAATGGCAGGAAGCCTTCTCTATCTTATTTCCATATTTTTGGGTGTTCGTGCTTTATCCACAATAATGGGAAAGATCAGCTGAAGACTTTTGATAGCAAGTCAGATCAGGGAGTGTTCTTAGGATACTCCCGGGTCAGCAAAGCTTTCAGAGTCTTTAACTATCGGACCCTTTGCATGGAGGAAAGCCCTCATGTTGTTTTTAATAAGTTTGCTACTGAAGACAGGAGCAGGAACTCTAAACCTAAATCTGAGGACATCAGTAAGCAGATACAGGATTTGAGCTTAAAAGATAAAATTGAAAAGATCCAGCTATGTTGGGATGATCATTCAGATGAGGAAACTAAAGATAAATCTACTGAATCTCAGCCAGCAGCAGAACTAGGCTGAGCAACGTTGACTCTCCCGACGAGTCAATCCCGTGGTAACTCAGGTCGATGAAGAAACCCCAGTGGTAACTGAGACCTCTACTGAGAATAATAATTCAAAGGGAACTAATGATGTTCCTGAGCTAAAAGCCCCTAAACCTGGTGACTCAGTAGATCACACTCTCGTAACTGAATTGCTTCAATCTCAGAATAGTACAACTGAAATGCCTAACTCACCTACTATCTGTGTCGAACAAGTTTCAGATGAAGAGTTGAAACATCGTAGATCGTAGCTGGATGCTCACACTTCTGATTTAATTATTGGAGATCCTTCAGCAAGCGTAAAGACAAGATCCAGATTCTGTCAGGGAGAAAGCGCCTTATATTCCTGTTTCTTGTCTACTGAAGAACCTCAGTCAGTTGAGGACGCACTGAAAGATGCTGACTAGATCATAGCCATGCAGGAGGAGCTGAATTAGTTCACGAGAAACGAAGTTTGGGAGCTTGTTGACAGACCCCGGCATCAACATGTGATTGGAACAAAATGGGTCTTCAAGAACAAGCGAGATGAAAATAACGGCATAGTAAGGAATAAAGCAAGACTTGTGGCAAAAGGCTACTGTCAAGCTGAAGGGATAGATTTCGATGAAACATTCGCTCCAGTTCCAAGATTGGAGGCAATCAGACTATTCATAGCCTACGCAACACATCAAAGATTCAGAGTATATCAAATGGATGTGGAGTCTGCTTTCCTGAACGGCGTACTGAAAGAAGAAGTTTATGTGGAACAACCTCCCGGCTTTCAGCAGGGACATCAAGTTTATAGACTCAAAAAGGCTCTGTATGGGTTAAAACAAGCACCCAGGGCTTGGTACGATACCCTATCTGAGTTTCTTCTTTAGAAAGGTTTTCAGAAGGGCACAGTAGACCATACATTATTCAGCATTCGACTGGAAGAAGACCTATTACTTGTGCAGATCTACGTAGATGACATCATCTTCGACTCGAAGAACGTCATCATGTGTCAGCAGTTTGAGAAAATGATGAAGGATAAGTTCGAGATGTCAATGATGGGAGAGATGAATTATTTCCTCGGCTTTCAAGTCAAACAATAAGAGAAGGGAACGTTCATCAATCAAGGCAAATACACTCGAGACCTCATCAAGAGATTCGGTTGCACATCCGACAAACCAATCAAGATCCCGATGAACACGAATATGAAAATTGATTTTGATAAAAAGGGAGTATCAGTAGACCAAACTGAATTTCGTGTTATAATTGGTTCTCTATTATAGTTAACAGCTACTCGTCCTGACATAACTTATGTGGTAGGTGTCTGCGCTCGATTTTAGGCGAATCCGAAGCAGAGTCACATGGACTCATCAAAGAAGATTCTCCGCTATCTCAGAGGAACACCTGACATGGGTCTATGGTATCCAGCTGATGATAATATTGAACTAACTGGTTATTCTGATGCTAACTATGCAGGATGTCGAATTAACCGAAAGTAAACTTCTGGAACGTGTCAGTTCCTCGGCAGTAAGCTGATTTCATGGTTCTCAAAGAAATAGCATTCAGTATGTTGGGTGATGATTCCATCCTCAGCACTGTTTCACTCAGTGGGAAATGATTCGGTCTTAGACACTGGTCTTAAGCTCAGTAGCCTTGTGCTCTGTACTTGTCTGAAGATTTGAAGATCCCAAAACCCTATCTGAATGATGAACCATTCCCTTGTATCTGTTTTGTCTCTGAGGTTTAGGACTCAGTAGACACTCTGCTCTGGTCAAGGCGCTCAGGAGCTTATGCCGCCTCGGCACCGGTGCGAGAAGACTCGCATATCTTGGACTCGGCGGGAGCAAGATATCGAGAGAGTCGGTTGAACCGAACTCGGCAGGAGTAGTTCACTGGACTCGGAGCTGATCTTCGATAGACTTATCTCGAGCATTCTATCTACCGAATACAAGGTCGGACTCAAGAACGGCGGATAGTCTTCGGGATCGTCGGGAATCCTTTTGAAAGACAATCGGCATTGTCATGTACGAGGAAGAGAGAAGTCGGCTTCGATGCGTCTCGAAGTCTGTCTTTGTCTCAACCACTCCATCCACCTCGACGAATGACAAGCATACACGTGTCTTCTCACCGCTAAAGTTGCGATCAACCTTTTACCTAAAAAGGTGGGAAAGTACACTGTTACCTACACCAAAAGAGCCGTTTGCTACCAAAAAGAGAGAGAGAGAAGAAGATCGTCTCCAACGGATCTATTTCAATCTCTGCTCTATAAATAGAGGGATCATTCAAGATTTGAAAGACGCCAAGAACACAAGAGAGCGAAAAAAAAGAGCGAATTCCAAAGAACAAAGTCTTAGCAAGAACTTGAAGAACAATCTCAGGCGAAAGACTACATTCTAGCTCATAGGGAATCAAGCTATACCGACATATAAAGCCTCTAGTATCCAAATCGACGTTACACGAACTCAAAGCTTACCTTCAGCTGTTCGTCGATCTAGAAGCTACTCTCATATTCCCTATCCCTCTAACCCTAAGCTCAACCGTTCTTATCTATAGCTTAGACGAAGGAGTTCACATTTGAACCCAATCCTTATTGTATAAGGACTCCTTCACTGTTGGAGAAGTTTGTCAAACACTTTAAGTTTGATAGTGTTGTAAGCGAGACTTGGATCGATATAAAAACCAAGACGCGGCTTTGCCCAAAGTGCAAGCCGACCGAGACTAACTCGGGATAATAAATAGCCTCCCGATCATTCGGGACAGTGGACGTAGGATTTGAGCGATATCCGAACCACTTTAAAATCCTCGTGTCTCTTCTTGCTTTCTTAAGCTGTTGCATTGATTTTACTATTCATACCGAACATCATATTTAAAATCAATCAACCGTCTCAAAGATACCGAACTTTTAATCTACTGGACTGAGACTTAAAACGTTTTCTCACAAAAACTGATTTGGGCCTACACTATTCCGCGCACTGAACTCTTACTGTAGATACTGAATTCTGACCTAGTCAGTTAGCAGATCTCAGCTGAGTCAGTACTCTTAGCCATTAACTCGATTCGAAACGGTTATGCAGTCTGGCTCGAACCGTTTGATCGGACACCATCCTGAATAGGACTGTTCGAGTTCGAAGTTGAGAAATCGAATCATGTGTATTCACCCCCCCCCCTCTACACCTGACCGTACACTCGGGACCAACACAGTAGCAACGTTAACTACTGAAGTTGAATACATGGCTGCCGGAAGTTGCTGCTGTGATATCCCAAGTTTTGATAATCCAGTTCCTTAGCACAATTTAATTAGTTGCTGAAATAATTATAAGGAAAGGATTATTTTATCCAGTGTGTAATTTCACACGAGAATTGGAAAAGAAATAGGGGCTGATATTTATTCCACCTCATGCTAAAGGAAGAAAAAATGAAATTGAACTCCTCTTCTGCGTGGGTTTCACATATGTAGCATAGCATGACCATGCAAAGCTATACCTATACCTAGCTTTGTGACTCAGCAGCTTACCTAGCTTTGTGACTCAACAGCTTAATGGTCCTATAAATAGTAGATACTCCTGCTGATTTCCTTCAAAGATTTCATACGAAAATTCAGCAGACTCTGAAATAAGGTAAACTTTGGAAGAATTAAGAAGAAGGTTCAACTGAAAAACTGAAAAGAGGATCGAAGAAATTCAGCAGAGTAAAACAAGGTAGGTTATATTTTACTTAAGAAATCTATGCTTGAGTTATTAAGCTCTGATATTTATGCAAGTTAAAGTTTATTAATGTTCATGAAAATTGTTTCGCTCACTATTGGAATTATGCATCTACTTGAATGAAAATGGGCTCTGCCCATAAGTATTGAATACGATCGGATCCTGAGCTAGAAGTAGCCAGGGTTAGTGTACACCAAACGTCACAAAGTTAGCCTTGGGAGAATCTGTTTTTCCCAAGCCTAATGAAGGGAACGAGGTTACTCTCAGCTGAATTTGTTTCCCTGAGTTTAACGAGAAGTATAGAATGCACCAATAGCTGAGGAAGAAAAGTTTGGCCAAGTGAAAGTTTTGGTATACATAGACTGCTTTCGATTTTAAAAATGTCTATGTGATACCAGTAATGCATGAACATTTCATGGTTTTGAAAAGGATTTTCGGAGGTTTATTATCAGCTGCATTACCCACTGAGTACATTAGTGCTCAGCCCAAATATTTTCAAAAATGATTTTGCGGTCGAAGATGGCAAAGGTGAAGGTGACGGTGCTTGAGTTGGTCTGAAATGTTATTGTACAAATACTCGTCTATTTTAAGACGTTTCCGCTATGTACCTTAAACTCTACCTCTCTCATTTCTACTGAGGTAGTTATATTATATAAATACAAGTGTTATTGCCATTTCAGATGTCTCAATTTCTTCCCCTTTCTTTCCCGCTTCTTTCACCCCTCCCCAGTCGCGCTCCGGCCCATTTGCCTTCCCTCGAGAATTGGGGCGTGACAGAGTGGTATCAGAGCTGAATTTCTTGATTCTTTAAGGTCTCTATCAGAGCTGAAGTTCTTGGTCCTTTGACTTAAGGTCTCTGGTATATTTTGCCGTCTGTTTCTGCTACTGAGTTCAACTGAACTTTCTATTCTACGAGTCCAAAGCTCGAACTTTCTATCTAACTTTCTATTCTACTGAGTTCAGCAAGCTACTGAACTTGTCTACTAAGTTCAGTAGACGAATCCGGAGATTGTTTCCAGGATATGCATTATCATTCAAGGAAGTCTAGATTTGATTTGCTAGACTTCAATGTTTTAAATGTAAATTTTTATTAAAAGAAAATCTAGATTCCGATGTTATTTAGTGACTCTCAGCACCCTTCCCACTGCCGTTGAAATTAAGAAGGGATTTTCAAGTTGAAAATGGAGAATAAATGAGGAAATAAAGAGTATGTAAAGAGGGAATGATTATTTTGAAATGTGAAACTATTGGTCGTGTTAGGGACCTGTGAGCCCTTACGACTCAAGAAATGAATGATATGGGGAGTACCTTGTTAAACGAATGATTGTCATGTTTGGGACTTGTGAGCCCATATGACCAATGGTCGTGTTAGGGACATGTGAGCCCTTACGACGTAATAAAGAATGATATGGGAAATACCTTGTTGAAGGTGTGATTTTTACGGGACTTGTGAGTCCGCATGATTAAAGTTTGAAAGGTGAATTATTTCAATTTTTAAGTCCTTTAGATGTAGTAAAGGACTGTTGGACCTCTGATGAGGCGAGTTTTTAGGTGTAGAGTACACTTGAATGTGGATTTGGGTACTACTGAACCATAACTGAATTGCTACTGAATCGATATTGAACTGATTACTGAACGTTACTAAGCTGCTACTAATACTGGACGCTACTGGATGTTACTGAACTGTTACTGGACACTATTGAACTGAACCCTACTGAATTGCCTATCTACTAAACCATACTGAACCACTCTACTGAACTTTTCTACTGAACTTTCCTACTGAACTTTTCTACTGAACTTTCCTACTGAACTTTCCTACTGAACTTTTCTACTGAACTTTCCTACTGAACTTTCCTACTGAACTTTTCTACTGAACTTTCCTACTGAACTTTTCTACTGAATCCTCCTACTGAGTTTTCTACTGAACTTCTCTCCTACTGAACCTACTACTAAACCTGAACCTACTGTTGAACCTGAACCTACTACTGAATCTGAACTCGCTACTTGATGCGGGAGTAGGCAGACGCAAACGCAGAATGGGCGTCCGGTGTTCGTTTCGGCTCCATAATACCTTTTCGGGAAGGGAATCGCGTTCCGGACGCAACTCACTGCTTTGCTGTGATGTATGGGCTCGAAACAACGTTTGAGATCATCTAAGGCCCGAAATCAGCATTTCAATATTTTTTTAATTTTCAGTTTAATTACGTTTTGCCATTTGGTCTTTGCTAGCAGTATTTATACGTATTTGTAAGACTTCAGCCGCAAATTTTTACCCTAATATCAATTTCGAGAATTTTCTCAACTTCTCTGGTGGTTCCGCTCCGAACCGCGAAACCGATCGGACCGAACCGAACCAAACCGAAAAACTCGGTTCGGTTCAGTTTTGCGGTTTGGTTCGGTTTATTTTTTCAGAAACCGTTAACATTCGGTTCGGTTCGCGGTTTCAAAAGTTTTTGAACGGTTCGAACCGAACCGAACCAATATCCTATTTTTTAATTTTTTATTTAATATTTGTCTTTTTTATATGAGAATATTGTTGGATTTATATAATAGATTTAAGTTAAGATCAATTCTAATCTATACAAATGAAGAAAAAAGAGTAACAATTCTATACTTGTGAGTTCGGAATGAGTAACATCCTATAAACTATTATTCTTGCATTATTTAGGATTTAAAAAATAAATAAATAAAATAAAAAGGTGAACCGAGGAACCGAACCGAACCAAACCATTTATAAGCGGTTCGGTTCGGTTCGGTTCCGATATTGAAAAACCCATCGAACCGAACCATTTCTGTGTGTTTGGTTCGGTTCCTAAAATACATAAAAAACCGAACCAAACCGTTACACCCCTACTGGTGGATTCGGAATAAGCGCTAGCTGTTCGACGGTTTCTCCGACTGCGTCACTACTAAACTTGAACTAGCTACTGAACCCGAAAATGCTACTAAACCTGAATTTTTCCTACTAAACTTTTCTATTAACCTTCCTACTGAATTGTCCTACTGAATTTTGCTATTGAATTTCCCTACTAAATTTTTATACTGAAATTATCTACTGAACTTCTTCCTATTGAACCTCTCTGCTAAACATACAACAAAGCCAATGATTTCTACTGAACCAATAACCTTATTATCTTTCCTCCTTCAGCTTTACAGCAGATGCTATTTTCCTTAATTTTAATACTATTCTTTTTAAACCATATAGAGCCAATCAAGAAATTTAATTAAGGACCGTTTTGTAGATGGCCGCGGGAAAAGTCACCGCTAGGAAGAGCATCCCTACTCGCCGACCAGATCCCGTACGTCGGTTTAGGAACTACTTCAGAGACCCAACTCTCTCCATTGGTGAATTCGTCACCAAATACTTCGAACTTTGGCAGGAGGCCAAGATGGAAGTCAAAGACTTTGAGGCTTCTAATCGCCTCATTGAAAAACTACCCTCGGAGTGGCATGCTTGGACACAATATCAACTAGATATTAGTGTCTATAGGGACCCGGTTACCTATCAACCTGCCTGCAGTTTTCCAGCCTTAGTCTCCTTAGTATTTGACAAATGGGTCATGGGTGACAAGCTCTCTATGTCAGAAACCGGATCTTGTAGTGCGATCCCAACGGGATTCTCCGGCCATAATATCCAGTTTCAGTATGACGAGTACGATCCCAATGACAACAACACCCTCTTGATGTTTACTATGGGCGAGAAAGTATACGAGGCAGGACAATCCATGTTGCCACAGCAAGGCTTACCCGCTGAGGAACAAATTCAGACTCCCAGAACCCGGGAAATGGCAAGGAAAGGCACGCACGACGCTGTCAGTCGGGGAAAAGGGAAGAAAGTGGTGGAGGAAAATCCCGATATGTAGATAATCGGGGACCTTTTTGCCTTTCTTGTTATGTAGTCGGGCATCATTTTTGTTGTATATATATTGCCCGTATAATAGTATTGTAGTTGAATGTTGTAAATTATGTTTAATGAAATGAAAATTTTCGTTGAGTGACACAAGTGTTCTATGGTTGCGCTCTAAATTTTATGGATCATTTTCAAACCTTGTTCTAATAATATTATAATCATCAGAATGTCGCAACCTGAAGTTCAAATTGTTGGAGAACCTGAAGCCCATAATGCAAGAGAAGGCCGTCAAGAGATTCCAATATGGCATGGAGCAGAGGATATACCGCGACCTAGAGCAGGAGATGACTTCTTAAGGCAAAATCCACCTACTTTTAGTGGAATGGGAGATCCTGTAGAGGCAGAAAAATGGATCAGGTCTTTAGAACGAATATTCGATTATATGGGTTGTTCGGATAAGGATAAAATAACATGTGCGCTATACCAATTGACAGAGGAGGCTGGTTATTGGTGGGAATCAACAAGAAGAACGTTGTCACCACCACAATGGGAAGCATTTAAATGGGAAGATTTTAAGGAGGAATTCAACGGTAAGTATATACCTCTGAGTTACCGTATTAGGAAGCAATCAGAGTTCTGGAATCTGCAACAAGGAAAAAGAAAGGTTACAAAATATGATAGGTTGTTTAATCAACTATCTCGATACGCTCCAGACTTGACAGACACACAGAAGAGAAGAGGTCTAAAAATTTTAGGAGAGGTCAACGACCTGAAATAGGTATGTCATTGGCCAGTTCAGGACCATTGACATATGCTCAATCTTTGAGTAGAGCACTGGACATCGAGGCAATGATGCCAGAAGAGAAGAAAGTACCTGTGATAGTACCTATCCGAACCTTTGATAATAAGCGTAGGTGGGATGACAGAAATAGAGGTTATAACAACAACAATGGAAGGAGACAAGGGCAGGAGAATTTCCAGCAAAGACAAAAGGATCAACAACAAAAGCCGTTTTGCCAGAATTGCGGCAAGAATCACTTTGAAGTATGCAAGGCCGGCACTAATACTTGTTTTAGATGCGGTCAGAGGGGTCACTATATTAAAGACTGTCCGGGGAATCGATAAGGAGCACCAGTTAGACCCAACCAAGGGGGTCCTCCGAGACAAAATCAGAATCAGTACAGGAATCCCCAACAAAATCAAGGTCAAAGGCCACCTCAAAGAGCTAGGGCCTATGCCCTTAATCAACAGCAGGCTGCACAGGCTCCTGGAAACTTGGCATGTATGATTAATGTCTCTAACATACCTGTCATAGCATTGTTTGATACGGGAGCATCTCATTCCTTCATTTCTAATCTGGCATGCGAAAAGTTGAAATTGATACCAGAAATAGCGAATCATGCCTTAGAAATTAGCACTGCTGCACAAAATATAATGACTTCAGAACATATGTGCTCGAACCTAGAGCTTAACATAGGGAATGAGAAGTTTAAGGCAAATCTATATACCCTCCCTATGAAGGACTTTGATATAATCCTAGGAATGGACTGGTTAGAAACGTCTTTTGCAACAATAATTTGCCACGAAAGGAAACTTACTTTCCAGCCTCCTGGGAAAGAAGAAACAAGCTTTTATGGCGTAAAAATAGGGAAAGAAGTAGCAATAATTTCTGCACTGGAAGCTGCTAAGATACTAAGGAGAAAAGATTGCAAGGCTTTCCTAGTCAACTTCACTGGAGAACTGAAGTCACAACAGAAAATTGAAGAGGTACTAGTGGTTCGTGAATTTGAGGATGTATTTCCAAAAGACTTACCAGGCTTACCTCCGGATAGACAAGTGGAATTCACTATAGACTTAGAACCTGGAGCTGCTCCAGTATCTAAGGCACCGTATAGAATGGCTCCTAAAGAATTGCAAGAACTTAAATTGCAATTACAAGGACTTTTGGACATAGATTTCATCCGACCTAGTGTATCCCCTTGGGGAGCACCAATTCTTTTTGTAAAAAAGAAAGATGGCACATTGAGGATGTGCATAGACTACAGAGAGCTAAACAAATTAACTATCAAGAATAGATACCCCTTTCCAAGGATAGATGATTTGTTCGACCAACTTAAAGGCGCCAGCGTGTTTTCAAAAATTGATCTACGATCAGGATACCATCAACTGAAGGTACGAAAAGAGGATATCCCTAAGACCGCCTTCAGAACACGGTATGGTCATTACGAATTCACTATAATGCCTTTTGGACTAACAAATACCCCTGCAGTCTTTATGGACTTGATGAATCGAGTTTTCCACCCATACTTAAACAATTTTATCTTGGTATTTATAGATGATATACTCATCTATTCAAAGAATAAACATAAACATGAAGAACATCTAAGAACCATCTTGGAAACACTTCGTGTAGAGAAACTTTATGCCAAATTCAGCAAATGTGAATTTTGGCTCAAGGAGGTAATGTTTCTTGGACATATTGTATCTGCCGAAGGAATTAAAGTTGATCCTGCTAAGGTGGAAGCAGTGAATAGTTGGAAATCCCCAACCAACACTAACGAGATCCGAAGTTTTCTTGGCCTAGCAGGATATTATAGAAGATTTATTGAAGGATTTTCAAAAATAGCTAGACCGATAACGCAATTACTCAAGAAAGGATCAAAATTTGTTTGGACAACTGAGTCTGAAATAAGTTTCCAAGAGCTAAAAAGGAAGCTAACTACAGCACCTGTATTAGCTATTCCCGAAGGGAATAAAGGATTCGTGGTATACACAGATGCATCAAAATTAGGACTTGGATGTGTCCTCATGCAAAACCAAAGGGTAATAGCATACGCGTCTTGCCAGCTAAAGCCTCATGAACTAAACTACCCCACCCACGACTTGGAACTAGCTGCAGTTGTTCATGCGTTGAAAATTTGGAGGCACTATTTATACGGAGTTAAGTGCGATATATTCACAGACCACAAAAGTCTGAAGTACATTTTCGAGCAAAAGGACATGAACATGCGACAAAGAAGATGGCTCGAATTAGTAAAATACTATGATTGCACCATCAACTATCATCCGGGTAAGGCAAACGTGGTAGCTGATGCCTTAAGCCGAAAAACTCAATCTAAACTAGGGTACTTAATTACTCAACAGGAGAAGCTGATTCGTGATTTTGATAACCTTAGTTTGGAAGTAATTTTCCCTTCGGATAGAATATCCGGATATGTAGCTAAACTTGTAGCTACATCAGATTTAAGGATAAGAATTGTCAATGCACAGAAGGAGGATGAATTTTTGAAAAAGATGCGCATAGCAGCAAAGTCCGATAAACATCAAGCGTATACTGAGGTTAAGGATAATGCTCTCCTATTCAATGGAAGACTATGTGTGCCTCAAAACGAAGAATTAAAAGATATTATCATGAGAGAAGCTCATGACACTCCATATACTGCTCACCCTGGAAGTACAAAAATGTATAGAGATCAGAAACAAAACTTCTGGTGGAACGGAATGAAGAAAGACATAGCATCCTTTGTAGAACGATTTCTTGCATGTCAACAAGTGAAGGCTATGCATCAAAGACCGTATGGACTATTACAACCACTATTCAGGAGAGGAGCATTCAGTAAGGGGGAATGTTCACTCTCAGTACTGAGTAAAATCAGTACGTAGAGACTCAGCAACCATCTACACGAGGTATCAACTGACTACGATGTTCAGCTGACAGGTTTGCGTATCTCTACTCAGTAGCCTATAGAACAATTCTGTGCATTTATGAATCAGATTCAGCATCGTATTCAATGCCTTAGGAAATGTCATTTAATTTTAACGGACTTCATTCAATGCACGACATTCTATGTACAAGCATGCTGAACTCTGCCATGCATTAAATGTATGTCGTATCAAGTTACTACTTAGGCTATTTACAACTGGCTTTTGACTTAAGCGGCTAATTTGATCATTGCCTATTTTATAAAACTTAACCCTAGCCGTCCATCTCAAAAAGTGTGTTCAAACTGAACCTTTGACCTTTAAATGTTTATCTTCTCTAAGATATATATATGCATTCAAAATATTTGACACCGCCATTTCATATCTGCAAATATCTTAAGTACCCAAGATTTTCTGAGATACTTATTACCTTCTATCAAAATTCTCTTAAAAATCTTCAGAAAATCTTTCGGTAATTCTTCAATGATCATTAAGTATCGTATGATTTTATTTGACTTATATTCTAATCGATACTGACCTATACTGTGTATGCAGATTGTTAGAATGATAGGAACACAAGTAAGTGCTCCGGCAGATATGCAAGAGATCCTTGAAAAGGATCGTGTCTGGTGCGAGTCAGTCATGGAGTTTGACGAGTGTGATCTCGATTTCATGGAGGAGATTTTCTACGCCCTCCGTGAGACCGGTTTAGAAGGATTCCTGACGAGGAGGCCAACTTTCTTTCTCCCGCGTCAAGTAGCAAAGATCTACCTGAATTCTGACTCAGTGGACGGAGACATCAGAGGAAGATTCGTCATCCATACAGTAGGCGATCCCTCACACACTGACATAGAAGTAAAACAAATGTCAATCCGGGAAGCTCTTTAGAAAAGCTTCAATCTACCCAATACAGGACTCAGCACCGTCGCATACAAAGATGATCTGATGGATGAGTACCTCACTGAGTTCTGCAGAAAGCCAACAGTATTCAGAGCCGCCTTTCCAAAGAACGCAATGCTCCCTCAGTACAGAGCATTAGCGTACATAGTGACTTAGCTACTGACGAGTCAAGCAGGCTCATTTGACCAAGTGTCAAGGCCCAAGCTGCAACTGATGATGGCCATATATGATCGGGCCAAGATAATCTGGATCGAGTTTTTCCTCAGAGAGTTCATGATGCAATCAGCCAAATTTGACAAGGCATCCAATAGGCTGAGCGTCAAAGGAAAGCTCCTATACGGACTGAAACTCTCAGTCATGATCGAGGATTTCTGCTCATCTGACAAAATCACCTTCGCCGACAAGTAATATTTCAACGTGAAAAAAGTCAGATTCCAGAACAGGGCAACTGCCCTTTAATAGATTGGCTCAGGGCCCGCTGCATCTAAGATTAGGACTCAGCAGACCTCAACGCTGAAGAAGAAGAGATCCCCTCCCAAATCGACGCCTAAGGCACCAACCAACAGGCTAAAGAAGGTCAGCGAGGTTGTGCCTACTTAGACTGAGGCGGAGTCAGAGACAGTAATAGCTCAGCCGCCTCTACAGCTGAGAGACGAACCAGAGTCTTCTGAGAAGACTCAGTCAATGGAAAAGATCGTCTCCAGTGAACATGGAGAAACAGTGGACCAAGGGGTCTAAGCTGAAGAAGTCCAGGCTGAGAAGTTCAGACATTGGAGAGCCCCTTGGATGTACCACCACTCAGCAGCATCCCGTCTGCTGAGAAACAGGCGTCTCCAATTGAGGTCGAGGACTCGGAGATAGCCTCAGAGTCAGAATCTATCGGGATGGAGGCCTCTGCTCTAAAATCCAGAGCCTCTCGAGAGATTGCTGAAGTGATTTCGGAGATTGCCAGCCACTCTGATCTTGTCCTACTTGCTAGGCAGGTGAGGCTCCACATGCTTATTAGGTTCTAGGAGTGGCACAACCTGAAGCGACTAGTCATTCTCCATTCCTGTGAACAGCTCCACGAAGAAGAGCTGCTGATCATAGGGCTGATCAGAGGGAAGATTGGCTACTCTGAGCCATCTGACCTCGGCACGCTCGAAGATCTGAGGGCAGCAATGCTCGCACTACTGAATGACAGACAGCCTGTCACAGCATCTGGGCCCTCAGATGGGGCTGACCCCGATGGTCAGGACCCACCTTGTGATTCAGGCCCAGAGAAGCCTGATGAGGGAACTCAACCGGACAAGGATGCCACAAAATCTACTGCTGACCCTCCACTCAGCATCCTTGGTCCCGGCGGACGGTGGTCGGTACTTCAAGGCGGTGATCTGCTCAGCTCCTTCTCGAATCTGCTTTCGAAGTAGCACCCAGCCCAAAGAGCCGTCGATCGAAATCAGTGGCTAGGGCACTGAGAAACCAAGGCAGTCAGAATCGCCTACTTGCCCGTACCGTCCACAAGACTTAGCGGCAAACCACTGAGGCACAGAGTGCAGAGCTGCAGGGACTTAGAACAGCGATCTCATCATCTCCAGCCCCTGACTTCTCATTCTGACGAACGCCCTAGCTGCGCAGAGAGCTGAATTCGAAGCTCAGCTCAAGACGATTCAGGAAGGCCAGGACAAACTGTTGAATGATTACAAGGCCGCTCAAACCGCTCACACTAAATCCGTCAATGCCATCTCTCAAGCCAATGAACTCAGAATGGAGAATATTCAGAAGGCACTTGAAGAGAAGGTAGAGAAGCAGCTGAAAGAATTCAAGGTTGTGGCTGATCTCTCACACAAGAAATACAGCGATCAGCTGACAAATGAGAGAAACGAGATGCATGAGGCACTGACAAAGCTATATAATAAGCTGGACGATCTGTCAGACTCATACAAAAGCCTGAATAGAAAGGTATCTGCTCAGCCCCCAACCCTAATTGCTGATGCCAAAAAGGGGGAAGGTGTTATAGAGAAAGCACCTAAGGAGCTGATACTGAAAGCAGTAAAGAAAGCAAGGACAGTAGCAGGGGCAACTCAAACTTAGTCATTTGCCCCTACTGGACATACTGAAATTGGCAAGGCCCAGGGTGTCTCAGCTGCAGCTGCAGCATCAACTGAGACTGGCCCAAGTGGCTCAGGAGCCAAAGAAGTCACAACTCAGGCAACTGAAACTCCTCTTGATATTATAAAGGAAGTTGTTGAGTATGCTGACGAGGAGTCAGAAGAGGAAGAAGCTCCTCTCCCTCCTCCAGTTGCCGGAAAAGGCAAAAAGGCACTGAAATTGCCAACCCCTCCCTCCAAGAAGAAAGGACCCAGGAGGTTCATAACCCCGGAGGAGGAGGCTCAGATAGCAGCAGATGAGAAGCTGGCTAGGGAAATAGTTGAAGCTGAAGCCTCCAATAAACCTAAGAAGAAGCTTGTCAAAGGAAAAACTAAGGCTCCAGCTGGAGGAAAGAAAACAGGTGATAGGCTTCCTCCAAAAACGCTTAAACTCAGCGATGAGGCTGATAGAAAAGGAAAAGGAGCAGCAGCAGTAGCAATCAGCTGGGCAGCAGGGGACTTCTAAAGAAAAATCATCCACACCTGCTAACTCAGAAGAAGAGCCACCTCATAAGCCCTCCTATACTGCATCAAAGGGAGATGGGAGAAATCTGGGCTCAATTAGACATATATCTATATAGAGGTGAAGAGGCCAGACAAATAGAAGCAGCCAGAGAGAGAATAAGAATGGTTGATCTTGAAGCCCTCAGGCTGAGGACTGAAAAGGAAGCAAGTCAAAGGATCCCAGAAAAAGGCTGACATTCCCTATAGATACAGGAGATTCGGGAAACCTACTGATCTGAAGACTCAAAGATGGCCAAGAACGGATAAATGGATACCAGTGGAATTCACTCAGAGGTGGGAAGCACTGAAGATCGAGTTCATAAAGAGAAACTACTTCTGGAGATTCTGGTCTGAGAAACGCAAGTTAGTGGCATATACTGAATGGATCATAAGAGTTGACTTGGATATGTATGCCAGACTTCAAAAAGCGGTCAAAGAAAATGTTGAAGTAAGAGTTCCTGATCCCAGAATCCTGCCACCCCCACAGAGACTTAATGGATCATGAGAGCTGACTTGGATATGTATGCCAGACTTCAAAAAGCTGTCAAAGAAAATGTTGAAGTAAGAGTTCCTGATCCCAGAATCCTGCCACCCCCACAGAGACTTAATGGATCCATTCACTACGGTGTAATAGAGAAAGAAGTGAAGGACGCTGCTGAAGCCAAATTCCTTGATGAAGAAGACCCAGCGGACTTTGCTGAGATACTGAAGCTGAGAAAGGTCACATATCGCATGTATGGACTGACTCTTCCTGAAACTCAATCTCAGAATTTCAAAGACAGGATTAGGCAGTACAAATGATTTCTTGCTTCTGTATTCTCCTTGTATCTTTCTTTCTTTAGTTTAGCAGAGATGTAACTGTACTGAAATTCTCATATATATAATATCTCTGTTGGCTTTGACAATTCCTTATTGTCTGAATAGCCGTGTTTATTTATGCTTAACACTCAGAATCACTAAAGTGATTACTGACTCACACACTCACTGTTGTTATTTGTTGGCAGTTGTTGCTTAGCTAGATTCTGATAGACTTGTTAGTATTGGGGGAAAATGTTGTTAAGACAGGGGGAAAATGTTGATTAGTCTCTGTATAGGTTCTGTCTTTCTGCCCTGATCCCCTCAGTAGTCTAGGACTTGAAGAACAACTCCACTGATCCTACTTGTAATATTTTATAAGGAGCTCTGTTTCTGATAAGTCATAGTGTTAGGTTTAGGGATGGCAAAAAGACCCGGAACTGTTGGACCCGCCCTGGACCCGTACGAGCATGGGGCGGTTCCGGACCCGACCCGTGACGGGTCCGGGGCGGTTCCGGTTCCGCCAGTGGCCCCGCCCCGCCCGCGTAGAACCGCCCCGCGCCGGACCCGCCCCGGACCCGCCCTGCAATAAAAATGCTGCTAGCGGGATTCGAACCTGCATTAATAGTTTTTGTACATGAACTTATTCCAGTTGAGCTAATACACACATTCGTTATTTTTCTAAATATATAGTAATATTAATATATAAAAATATAATATACTAAATTAATACATCTAACATAATTACCTTATAATATGTAAATATTTACTTTTCTAAACTTCAATATACTATATTCAAAATTGTAATCACGGCTCACGAGCATGTATTACGAAAATAAAATTAACATTTTATATATCATAAAATAAGTATTTTTAAAATATATATGTTTAAAACACAATTTTTTATTTCATATGAAATAAATATTTTTTATGTTACAAATAAGTATTAATCATGAAATGTAATCATGAATATGTATTTCAAAATGAAATAAGTATTTTTTGTGTTACAAATAAGTATTAATTATATTCAAAATTGTAATCATGAACATGTATTTCGAAAATGAAATAAGTATTTTTTGTGTTACAAATAAGTATTAATGAACAATTACAAGTTCACAATCAATTTTTTTTCATGACTAATGAACAATTACATGTTAAATTGTTGTTTGTTTTACTTTCAGTGTTTATTGTTGTAGTGTTGTCAATTGCAGGTTTTATTTCGTAATGAAAGTAGTTGTTTATTTATTTTTAATTAGTGAAAGAAAAAAAATAGGCAGTTCTGGCACGGGGCGGGGCGGGTAGGATCCGCCCCGTACGGGTCCGGTTCCGGGGCCAATTTTGCGGACCCGTGCGGGTCCACGGGGCGGGGCGGGTCCACAGTTCCACAGTACGGGGCGGGTCCGGGTAGTATGATACTCGGACCCGACCTGTAATTTTGCCATCCCTAATTGTGGTCCACTCATTTATATTCATATTAGGTATGAGACATAACGAGACAATCGAAAATGACATAATATGTGACATAAATAACGGGACGGAGAAAATATTTGAATTGGAAGCTTTATTTTCTTGAGCAAAATATCAAAACTAAACACTACTTATATTAAATGTCAAAATCAAACAATTTCAACTTCAAAATTGCAATAATAGACACTGGACAATAATACCCTTATTTTTTCACTTTCTGTCAATAATTTTGATGACTTTAAAGCTCTGCACGCTTTCCTGCAAAAAACTGCTATGTCCAACTTCATGCCCCCTACTCCCTACTCCCTACTCCCTATTCCCTGCTCCCTACTCTCTGTTCCCTGCTCCCCACCCCCTATTGCCTTCGCATAAGACAAAAAAATTCTGAAAAGAGCACAACTTCCTACACTAGTTTCCTACTAAATTTGGTGCAAATAATGCCTTGGAACTCATCATCAAGTATATGAAGATATCATGCAACAATAATTTACAGCTATCATGCAACAAATATCAATAGTAATGATAAATTAGGGTTTTTGGATGAAACAATTGGGGTTTTTGCAATAACAAGAAATTATGGTTTCTTGAATTAATGTGATTATAATTCTTCCCAAAATTAATACACCCAAATATAAAAAACGAAATATAAGAAATTAAGATGAAAGAGACAACGCTTATGGTTAGAAAAATTAAGATGAAAGGGATTAGAAAATCAAATATAAAATATAAGATTAAATATCAAATATCAAACATAAAAAAATCTAAAGCAAAACCGCCTTATTAACGATTAGCATTCAGGCCCAAAATAGATATTAATTCCATAAAAATCTGCATTTATTATCTACCTTATGAACAATTATGATTATTCTCCTATAAATTATTTGAGTCCCTTAAAAGTAGGGATTCATAAAATTATCTCAATAGTATAAAATAGGGAATATTTGTGGAATTGACACCACTCTCTCATGTACATCAAATTTCAGAAAAAAAATAATTGTACACACACGTCGAGGTGAATAACTTACGTCTACTACAAGAATATAATGGAGTGGTTACATTTGCAACATCACTCCTTGAATACTCATTTCCTGGTTACACACTTTCACACTCTTCGAATTCTCATCTCCTCTTCACAAGGTTTCACCGTATCCTCCACTCAATGTTTCACCATCGCTTCTCCCAATAGCTCATAATGACGGCAAAGAGCAGGTCAATTGCAGGTTTTATTTCGTAATGAAAGTAGTTGTTTATTTATTTTTAATTAGTGAAAAAAAAAACAGGCAGTTCTGGTACGGGGCGGGGCGGGTAGGATCCGCCCCGTACGGGTTCGGTTCCGGGGCCAATTTTGCGGACCCGTGCAGGTCCACGGGGCGGGGCGGGTCCACAGTTCCACAATACGGGGCGGGTCCGGGTAGTATGATACCCGGACCCGACCTGTAATTTTGCCATCCCTAGTTAGGTTGATAGATTATTAGGTTTTGGCATCATCAAATAGGGGGAAAATGTTGGGTGATGATTCTATCCTCAGCAATGTTGGTAAATAGTGGGAAATGACTCAGTCTTCTGTAGTATCATACACTCGGATACCCCGTGCTCCGAAAGAGTCCGGAATAGAAGATCCCAAAACCCTATATTGATTGGTGAACCATTACGTTGTAATCTGTTTTTGTCTCTGAGGTTTCAGACTCAGCAGACATTCTGCTCTGGTCCAGGCACTCAGTAGATTATCTGCCTCAGCACCAGAAGTAGAAGACTCAGTTATCTTGGACTCGCAGAGCAAGATATGCGAAAGGAGTCGGTGGAACCGAACTCGGCAGGAGTAGTTTATCGAACTCGTAGTTGATCTTCATAGAGCCGACTCCGTAGGAGTCTCTGCATCGAATCAAAGATCAGACTCAGCAATGGCCAGACAGTCTTCTGACTGTCAGGATCTTTGAAGTCATATCAGCAGAGTCAATACGAGGAAGAGAGAAGTCAGCTTCAGATCTCCTTGAAGTCTATTCTGTCTCAACCACTTTCTGAACCTCGGCCAATGGCAAGCAGACACGTACCCTATATCTACTAAAGCTGCAAGTCAACAACTTTCCAGAAATGGAGGGAAAGGACACGGCCACCATACTTCAGAAGAGTCGTTAGCTACCCAAAAGAGAGAGACAAAGGATCGTCGTCTCCAACGGATCTATCCTAATCTCTTCTCTATAAATAGAGGGATAAATCAGAATTTGAAGCTCACGGAACACACGAACCTCACCGAACCTTCGCATACACGAGAGAACACACAGACCATTCAAACGAGCAAACTTGAAAGTAGTCTACATTTCTGCGAAAGACTACATTTCTCCGGCGAAAGAAGTTCGAAGAATCAATCTCCGGCGAAACTTGAAACTTGAAACTTGAAACTTGAACACACAGACCATTCAAACGAGCAATCTCCGGCAAACTTGAACACACAGACCATTCAAACGAGCAAACTTGAAACTTGCAAGAAGTTCGAAGAATCAATCTCCGGCGAAAGACTACATTTCTGCTCTTAGGGAACCAAGCTGAACTGCTTAATACAGCCTCTAGTATCCAAACGACGATACACGAACCCAAAGCTAACACTCAGCTGTTCGTCATTCTAGAAGACACATCCTTGTTCCCTATCCCTCTAACCTAAGCTCAATAGAATATATCCATAGCTTAGACGAAGGAGTTCACTTCTGAACCAATCCTTATTGTAAAGGACTCCTTCACTGTTGGAGAGTTTTTCAAACACTTAGTTTCATAACCGTGTAAACTGAGACTTGCTCAGTATAAATCTCAAGACTAGTGTTTGTCCTGCGTACAAACCGACTGAGACTATCTCAGTATAATAAATAGCTTCCTGATCTTTCGGGACAATGGACGTAGGATTTTTGTGTCCAAACCACTTTTAAAAATCTCGTGTCTTGTGTTATGTTTTTCACTGTTGCATTGATTTACTGTTCATACTGAAAACCTTCTTTAAATCATTTAACTGAGTTTCAGCAAACTTAACAGACTGCACTAATCAACTAAAACTGTTTTGATAAAAATGTTTTCCTAACTCAACTGAATTTGGGCCTACACTATTCCGCACTACAGAACTCTATCTGGAAGATACTGAATTCTGACTCTAAGTCAGCTAGCAGATCTCAGTAGAGTTAGTCACTCTGCCACACGATTCAGAACAGCTTGTCTAGTCTGCTGAACTTGTTCAGTACGACACTATCCTAAAAAGGATTGTTCGTGTTTAAGTTGAGAAATCGGTTTTCAGGTGTATTCACCCCCCCCCCCTCTACACCTGAACGTAATCTCAGGACCAACATATGTCACTGAGTGAAGGTTCAGCCTTGCTAGACGTTGGAGCCGCTGTGCTGATTGATGTTTTGAAAGCATGGTCGATTTGGGTGTCAGCTTCAGCTCACTGCTTCCTTTGAGGTAGACCGAACTCGAACTCCTCAGCTTTTAGTTCTGAAAAGATATGATCAGGAGAAACAATATCTAAGTCGAAATGTCTCAGTAAAGTAGCAAATGGAGTTCAATGTCCGTCTGGCAGTGCTCTCAATATTTTGAGATTCATTTCTCGATTGGAGAACGTCTTTCCCAACCCGTTGATGGTGTTCATCAGATCTGTGAATCTGACGTTAAGATCCTCAATGGTGTCACCAGGCATGAGAGATAGTCTCTCCAGCTTCTGAAGTTCCAACGCCAGTTTGTTCGCTTTGATCTTCTGAGTCCCCCGACTCAATAGTGCTAGAGCATCCCAGAGTTCCTTCGCGGACTTGCAGTCCTGAACTCTCCCGAGATAAGAATCACTCAGGGTGGTCAGTATGGCTTTTCGGGCTACCCGGTCTAAGTTGTGAAGCTTCTTCTCCTCAGGGGTGAAGAGACTTCTATCTTTGGGGATCTTCTTCCCGGTCACCATGCCTCCTCCTTATGCTGGGTCCTGAGTTTCGACACTATCAATCATGGGAACGATAGGTCCGTCCTCCAATACCTCTGTCATGCTATCATGGAGGGAAGTCAGATGTGCCTCCATTCTGACTCGCTATACCCCACAGTTCTCTACTAAGAACATGGGCACCATCCTGATTCCTGACATATCAGATATTGAAAATAGTGATATGAATGAAGAATGATATGCAGTGAAAACGTTTTTTGGATCCGTTCAAGTAGACCATTTTCAGAAAATAAGAGTCTTAGAGAACTCCTGCTCTGATACCAATTGTTGGTCCCGAGATAAATGTTCAGGTGTAGAGGAGGGTGAATACAACTGAAAACAATTTCTCAACTTAAAACGCGAACAATCCTTTTTAGGAGGATGGCGTACTGAACAAGTTCAGTAGACCAAATAAGTTGTTTTGAATCGCGTGGTAGAGTGACTGACTTCACTGAGGCCTGCTAGCTGACTTAAGTCAGAATTCAGTATCGTTCAGCTGAAGTTCAATATAGTGCAGAAATGTGTAGGCCCAAATTCAGTTGAGTTAGAAAACGTTTTTAAGAAAACAGTTTCAGTATATTAGTGCAATCTGTTAAGCTTTGCAAAAACTCAGTTGAATGATTTGAAAGATATTTTCAGTATGAACAGTAATCAATGCAACAGTAAAAACACATAACACAAGCAATTTTAAAGTGGTTCGGATCCAACAATCCTACGTCCACTGTCCCGAAAAGATCAAGAGGCTATTTTATTATACTGAGTTAGTCTCAGTCGGTTTGTACACTGGACAAACACTGGTCTTGAGATTTATACTAAGCAAGTCTCAGTTTACAAGATATCAAACTAAAGTGTTTGACAAACTCTCCAACTATGAAGGAGTCCTTTACAATAAGGATCAGTTCAAAGATGACCTCCTTCGTTCTAAGCTATGGATATAGTCTGATGAGCTTAGGTTAGAGGGATAGGGAACAAGAAGGTGGCTTCTAGAGCGACGAACGGTTAAGTATGGACTTGGGTTCGTATTCAGTCGCTTGGATACTATAGGCTTTATGATCTGAGTCAGCTTGGTTCCCTATGAGCAAGTATGTCGCCTTTCGCTGGAGATTACTCTATGAAGTTCTTGCTGAAAGCTTAAGTCGTTTTTGAGTTGCTCGTGAATGCTCTTGTGTTCTTCGTTTTCTAGGTGAGCTTCAATTTGAAATCTTCCCTCTATTTATAGAGCAGAGACATGGATAGATCCGTTGGAGACGACGATCCATGTGTCTCTCTCTTTTGGGTAGCTAACGGCTCTTTCAAGGTATGGTGGCAGAGTCTTTTCCCTCCATTTCTGGAAAGTTGTTGACTTGCAGCTTTTAATCAGAAAGTAGACAGCTGGCCGCTCGTCATTGGTCGAGGCTGAAGAAAGTAGGTGAGACAGAACAGACTTCAAGGTGGATCTGAAGCTGACTTCTCTATACCTCGTATGACTCTGCTGATTTGACTTATGATATCCTGACAGTCAGAAGACTGTCTAGCCGTTGCTGAGTCTGATCTATATTCAGTAGCATACTCCTGCTGAGTTCATCTCTACTGAAGATCAACTCTGAGTTCAGTGAACTACTCATGTTGAGTTCAGTTCCACTGACTCCTTTCGCATATCTTTGCTCCTGCTGAGTCCAGTACTACTGAGTCTTCTTCTTCTGGTACTGAGGCTGATAGTCTGCTGAAGAACCAGCGGACAGAGCTGAGCGCCTGAACCAAAATGAAGAGTGTCTACTGAGTCTGAAACTCTCAGAGACAGAACAACAAATTACAACAGAATGGTTCATCAGTCAAAGTAGGGTTTTGGGATCTTCAAATCTACTGAGCACTAGGCTACTGAGTTATCTCCCAACAATTTGTGGAGCTACTGAGTCATCTCCCAACAATAAGGGATAAATGTAGTGTAAGAATACTTCTCCACCTTGAACTTAACTTGAAGAAAATAATGGATATCCATGTTTAAGTCATGCGCGCATGTCCTAAACATGGAAGTTTATCTTAATGACTCGTACATGGAATGTCATGCATGCATCAACAATTCAAATAATTCATTAATAGAGATAAGTCATAATAATCGGAAAATGTATATTATACACAATCTACTTATTCACGTGCAATTTTAACAGTTTCACATGGTAATAAACTTAAGTATATTAAACATAATCTTACTTCGATAGACAATTCATTCGTGCATTGAGTAATTCGGCAATTCTTGAAATAAATAAATGAAATCATAAAAGTTTTTTCCTAATAAATATAGTTCTCTAACATTAACAACATATTACCTATTCCCTCACAATAAAACTTATCATGATCAAGAATTCATTTAATAATAACATGAAAACATTTGTTTTTCAATCTACATGTATGTTGACAAAAGAATCTGGCACATCAAGAAACAAATTAACAAATAAATAGTAAAAGTATCCTAAAGATTTTATATTTTCAACATGAATGACCTAACATATAGTATATCCCATTAAAATTCAGCATGGTCGAAGAAACATACAGAAAACATGAAAAATAGTTTTCCTATCAAGCTCATGGACATGCTGTCAAAAACTGGCAGGTTACGAATAAAAATTTTAAACAAATACTTATCATGCTTAAAAAATTCTACAAAAACAGTATATTATACTAGACATAATATAGGGAGGTTATCCTAAATTTTCACGATGATATGATGATGGGAAGATATGTAAATAATTCTTGAAATAGTTCCTAGATATGCTGGCAGATTTTCAAAAATTTTATGTGATGTCATATTATGATCGACTAAGTGATATTTATAGGCCTAAAATAAATTATCTAAAGATCATAATCATAAAAAGTATTAAATATATTTTATCCATAATTTTTTACGTAGTTATATCATTTAGGCAGAATTTAGCGTATCACTTACCACATAAGAGATTCAATCATAGATAAATTAGGATATGGACAAACACAATTAGATTTTATCATAAAACATATATATCACACATAAAATATATATATATCAATTATAAGACATAATCTTAAATTATCTCCTAATAACTTAAGATAAATATAAAATATTATATCATTTCATTAATCCTAATATGTTTAGGAAATCAGAAATAAATATTATTCTTGCCTCATGATTTTAACATGAATTCTATCTCAACAATAAACAATATAATCATAATATGATATGAATAAACACATTCAAAATCCAAAATAAATTTAAATAACAAAAATAATTTAATGAAAAATAAGATAGATGCTTTAATTTTCATTTTAATTTCTAAGGCGCGACTTATAGAACTTAAGCATAAGATAAAATGCATTAATAGATGTAACGTCCCAATTTTATAACTTTTTAAGAAGATGGTATTAAATATATAGAAAAAGATGTAACGCCCCAATGCATAAACTTTATCTTCAAATTTATTTTTCAAAAGATGGTTTTGAATATATAAAAGAAAAATTAGAAAGTTCTAATGCAATTCCATAAACAGCGGAAGTCTTAAAATGAGAGCATATGCAACTACTAGTTTTCGGAAAATAAAATGAAGCATGAGTGATATTAGTTCATGATAAAACCAAATTAATAATGTAAAAAGTTTCATAATTCATTTCTCATGTGACCATCTTCATCAGACACCTCATGCATCTACTGGACCATGATCTGAAAGTGTGAAAATATAAGGGGGTGAGTACGACGACTCAGTGAGGTCAAACATTATCCAAATTATAAACTATAAAGAATTTAACATGAGAGATTAGACATGCTAGTCCGGAGGCTTAACCCGAAGGTTTTATAGCGTGAATGCCTGAGGGTTAACCCGAATGTTTTACTACGTGAATTGACCGAAGACTAACCCGAAGGTTTTACTGCGTGAATTGCCCAAAGGCCAACCCGAAGATTTTACTGCGTGAATAGTCCGAAGGCTCTACCTGTACTGAATAACGCATGAGATAAATTGTATAGTGTATAATAAGGATAAAAGAAAAACCCTACCTTAACCATTTTGAGTGAATAAAAAATGATGGATATCAATGTTTAAGTCCTGCGCCGATCCTATAAATGAAAATTTATCTTAATGACTCTACATGGAATGTCATGCATGCACCAACAATTTCAATAATTCATAAATACAAATAGATCATAATAATCAAACAATATATATTATACATAATCCACTTATTAACAAGCATTTTTAATGATTTCACATAGTAATAATCTTAAGTATATTAAACACAATCTTATTTCTATTGACAATTCATTCGTGCATCGAGTAATTTGGCAATTCATGAAACAAATTAATGAAATCATAAAAGTGTTGTCCTAAAAATTACAGATCTCTAACATTAACAACATATTACCTTTTACATCACAATAAAACTTATCATGATCAAAAATTCATTTAGTAGTAACATGAAAACTTTTGTCATTTAATATATATGTACACTGACAGAAGAATCTGGCACTCAAAGAAATAAATTAACAAATAAATAATAAACGTATCCTAAAAATTCTATATTTTTAACATGAACTAAAACACTTGATAACATGCATGAATAGATATCCAGTGTATTTTATATTAAAAAATTTGGGGTGTTATAATAGATATGCAGTGCATTTTAAATTGAAAATTTTGGGGCGTTACATTAATAAAATTGGAGGGGTCATTGTAGTAATGAGAAAGCTTGAGTGTTACCATGAGTAGATGGTGTGAAGTTTCTGCATGCTAATTTGAAGGTTTGAGGTTTTCTTGATTATGGAAAATGTAGATTCAGACAAATTAGGAAGAAATATTACTTAAAAATAGAAAAAGTTAAAATAATAGTGTTTACAAACTTTATACGGTAGCTTATTTTGAAATTTAAAACTTAAGTCTCCAGAATTAGAAATGGATCATTAAGTTGGAGAAGTTAGTTCAACCCAACTCAACCAGCTTCAACTTATTTACATTGACTTTAAAGAATTTTGTAATTTATAAGTCGTTGCGAACAGAAAAGTTAAGTTAGTTGCAAACACCCTCTAAGTGTGTTCCGTTTTTACTTCCTGTGCAACAACTAGAATATTGGTATTATCAGGCATTATCCTTCTACCCATGCTTCTGCCCGTTGTTTGTACAATTCCTTTCTTTACCAAACCCTATGATACTATTAGTGAAGGAACTTACGAAGAACTTGACAAGCTAAGCATTGGGCGTATTCGGGTCAATACGCAGTACTATCCGTTTTCATTTGAAAGGAATACAATTCCTTTCAGTACGAAGAATGATGCTTATTTTGTGGAATGTTGTTTGCTTGGATATGAATTTATTGTTTCCACAATAATGTCCATAAAGGGGAACAATTCTCGGTTATTTGTGTTTCTTGTTGGGTTTCTTTCGTTTTGTATCACCTCTTATGGAAGGTATACAAACAAACATGTTTCCAAATTGAGAGCTTCAGCTCTCATGTCTCCCGAAGTGAAGAACGAGCAGTTTGTTGTACTTGTTCGAGATATACCTCCTACTCCTGAGGTCAGACTAGAAAGGAACAAGTGGATTCATATTTCAAGGCTATCAATCCAGAAATTTTTTATTGGTCAATGGTGGTCACAGACAACAAGCAGGTACTTGGTTTTCTCTCTTTTCTAAGCTAGGTGAATTTTACTCCCTATGATTTTGATTAGGTGCAATTAACTCTCTACAATTTATAAAGGTCATTGTGCGGTTTCTATTTTGTGCTACATGTATTTCACTTGATTTTTGACTTGTAAAAAGTAAAACACTCTTCCACATATGTTAAGATAATATCATAATATTATGATAAAACACATATAAAACTTAAGTTTGAGTGTAGGGGATAAATTGCACCTGTTTTCAAACCACAAGGGGTTTAGCGCACGCGTGCAATCATAGAACGTAAGTTGCACCTATGTATAAACCACAAGGGGGCTCAATGCATCTTTTGAAACCATAGGGGAGAATTTGCACTCGATTGAAATTACAAGGGGGCTCGGTGCCATTCACCCTCCAATCTTGCGATTTATTCACCATTTTTTCTCACTCAGCCTATATAGGGGTGTTTACAATAGCTTAAACTTTTTTTAAAGTTCTTAAGCGATGTTTGCAAAGGCTTATTATAAGCATTTCTTGTTTTTGCTTAAAGTTCAAAAAAATACTCCCTCCGTCCCAGCTCATGTGACAAAATTGTTTCCGGCACGGGAATTAAGAAGGTGGAAGATAAAGTATGAGAGAGAAGTTTTATGATAAAGTAAGAGAGAGAAGATGAGTGAGATTGTGAGAGAGTAATTGATAAAGTAGGAAAGAGAAATAATAAAATAAGAGAGATAAATGATTAAAGTAGGAAAGATAAATGAAAAAGTAAAAGAGATAATTGATAAAGTAGGAGAAAATTTATGATTTTTTTTTAAATTATTTCTATTTTTGGAAGTGTGTCACTTGAGACGGGACGCCCGAAATGGAAAGTGTGTCACATGGAGCGGGACGGAGGGAGTAGCATTTAAGCAAAAGTAGGATTTTTGGTATCAATAATAAAAAGCATATATTTTTTATAGCTTCAGAAATTATGGTGCTTTAAGCACAAAAAACATCTCAATTGATGTTTAAAAATTTGCGGACACTTAAAAAACATCCCAATTGATCCTAATTGGGTTCTCTCATTACAAATGTCCAATTTTTAAAAAAGGTAAAAATGTGTGGATAAGAATTCACCACTCAAAAAATCAAATAATATACACCACAAAAGATAATTATCTTAATAACCATGTCGAAAAAAAAGGACATGACTAATAGGACGGAGGGAGTAACTTATCTAGATTTACTGAAGTGTCATAATCTGCATAAGTTGGGTTAGACCCTATGTTATCAAACCCGGTCCGGTCATTGACCCGAAAAAATAAATTTTAGTGGTTCAACCGATCGAACCGGTGGGTCAACCCAATGTAACATAATAATATATTAAATATATTTTAATAATACTAATAAATATTATAAATAATTTAAAAATATAGAAAAGCTAATATTAACATAATATAAACTCAAAAATCAACCTAGTATTTTCCATGTACAAACTTCATAATAAGAATGGAAATAAAAGATCATACCAAATATTCAAACATTACGAGATGTCTATAGAAAACTAGAAACTACAAATTGAAAAAAAGTTTTGAAGTTCACTCTTCATTCATCAAATCCATAAGTATCCGGATACCTTTCATGTTGAAATTGGGTATCATCTAATTGATTCAAATCAACTTGTTCATTAATCATCTCCACATCAACATCTTGGTTACCTACACAGTTATGTAAAACCAAAATATAAGGAACATTTTCAAACATTAATAAATAATAATGTTATTAGTATAAAAATTGAACCTGTAGGTGGTTGTGAACTTTCTATAGTAGAAAGATTTTTCCTCAATTAGAGCATCAAGCTCATCGGCATCAAGTTCTCCACTTGGCTCTTCATCCACAACCTAAAACTCAACTTGATCTATGCATTCATAATTGATCGGATCGTATGATCTAGATTTCTTCCCACTACAATGCACAAAAGGTTAGTAAATAAAACAATTTTCCGACATAAATGATTCAATACCAAAGAAATAGAAACAATTAGTCTTTACCGGCTTCGTATTTTCAAATTATAATTAACAAATACTAGATCATTTAGCCTTTGATGCTCCAATGTGTTCCTCTTTTTTGTGTGAATGCGCTCAAAGACACTCCAATTACATTCACATCCCGAAGAAGATGAAGTTTGACTTAGAATTCTTATGGCAAGTCTTTGCAAAGAAGGAGCATACATCCCGAAGAGCCTCCACCATTCATCTATAAAAGATAATACTACACAATTAGAAAACCAACATTTATCATACAATTGAGTAAAGAGTTAAATTTACCGGGCGGAACAGTCTTCGCATGTGATTTAGCATAAGAACATCCAAAACTCTTATCTCGCTCTCTAAACAAATGAATCTCATTCATTATATTATGTTCATCCGGGAGTAGCACATGGATGAGCTCCATCAAACCTCTAAATGGTTCACTGTCTTGATTGATATTACACTCCGGATCATATTGAAAAGTAGGATTCAACCAACATGCTGCCGCATGAAGCTGCCGGCTTAACATCCTATCTCACATATCATTAACAATGTCCACAAAAGGCTTGTAAAGAGACTCTTTATTTTTCACCGTTTCTTTTATCCCCTTTATTGCTCTTGCCATTCCTTCATACACATACCCTAAAGAGGGTTTCTCATCAGTATCACACAAGCACAATAGTCTCATTATAGGCCCCATAATCTTCACAATAAGCAAACAATCATTCCAAAACTTGTCACTTAAAATGATACTCTTCACTTGGTTAGCTTTATCATTCTTCAAGAACTTCTTGAAATCATTGGACACAACCATTGCTTCCAAATGTTGCTTGTGATCATGAAGACTTTTCAAAGCAATGAATTTTGTGCCAAAACGTGTTGTTCCTGGTGTTATAATCTCTGTCCATCCAGGTCTTTTCCTCAACCAAGCAAGAGGTCATTTGTGATTATACACAAAAACTGTAACCTTTGAAGCATCATTGATAAAACTTTTCACAATAGGCAACTCTCCAACATCTTTCATAATCAAATTAATACAATGTGCAGAACATGGAGACCAAGAGATTCATGGATATTCTAAATTAAGTAAAGCTCCAGCTTTCTTGTAATTGCTAGCATTATCAGTCACCAAATGAACTATATTATTACACCAACCATTTGAATAATTTCAGCAAACAAATTACACAAATTATCAGCAGTAGCAAGAATATCAAATGCATCAATAGATTTGATAAATTCCAGATGGACAATAGGCTAAGAAATTTATCAAAGGTCTTTGACTTCGATCAAGCCAACCATCCACCATAATTGTGCATCCCGTATCATCCCACTTACTTCTAAAGGCATATATTGATAATTGCACTTGTATTTACGCATCATTGAGTAAAGGAACTCGTAGAGCATGAAAAGTTGGAGGTTTATAACCATGACCCATTGATGCAGTTTTAGCAAATGCAGCTTCATAAAATGGAGAGTTAGCGACATTGAACGGGATACATGCTTCATAAAACCACATTGTAATTGCCATATCAGTTTCATGCACCTTTTCTTTACTTTGAAGCTTCATCTTAACACTAGGTTGAGAAGAATCAATTCCCGCACTTCCTTTCATATAACTTGCAATATTGCCCTTTTCCTTTTATTCTTTCCATTATCAAGAGAACTAGAGACATCATCAACATCTTCTTCATCTTCATTTATGGTTAAAAAATGTATTTGTTTCTTCTCATTCTTAGTTGCTTCAATATCCAACAAAGATTGTTTAATTTTGAAACTAACATTAGGATCCACTTTTAAGCACGGAATTACTTGACCTTTAACTTTTGCAAGGTGTTGCTTCATTCGATTAATTCCACCACCACGTACCTCATGATTGCAGTAGTTGCATTTCATGGTACTCTTCTTTCCTTTAGATGGTAATTCTATGCAATGATCCCAAGCAAAATTAGCCTTTCTTCGTGAACTTACAACAGAAGCAGATGAAGATTCCTTAAAAGCTTGATCAGTAGGTGAAGGCGGCTCCATATTAATTATGCTTAACAAAGAAGTCAAGAATTTAATAAAGACTCATAGATCTCTGTTATTCTTTATCAACTTAATTTGGATCAATCATCAAATGCAAGCACAGTAACAGACTCACAGATCTCTATTATTCATCGACCGATAGAAGTGACGAAATAGCAATATACCAGTTCTATTAAACACTAGAAGATTACTAATATTACATATTGAAATAGCTATTTCCCTTTATTCAAAAGCTTCAAGCCTTCAGCCCTAAAAGATTAGATCCAATTTGTGGGAGAAGATGCCTAAGGCTCGATGGAGAAATTGAGAAAGAGAAGCAGAAGCAGATGGAACCAGCGGGATTCACCGCTCAAGCTCACGACGGAGACGAATGGCGGAGCCACCAAGTTGACGGGAGGATTGGGTCATTAAATAAAGCTGGATAATTGGAATATTGATTTGCCGATTTGGGTGAGACTTGAGAGTCTAAAATGGGAGGAGAGAGAACGTGAGATATTCATATTGATATGAGGGATTAAATATTTAAATCTTATAAATGAGATTTAGATTTTTTTTAATAATTTTACCGAGTCAAACTGGGTACCTTTTTCCGAATCGACCGGTCGGGTCTTTCGGGTCTTCCGAGTCGAAGATAAAAATGGGTTTTTGATTGGACCGGCCCGGATTTTTCACCGGGTCACGATTGAACCGAGCCAATCGGCCGGGCCGGGGGGGTTTGATAACATAGGTTAGACCAACTTCGCCAACTTTTTTTTTTACTTAAGAGAATTTCTTAACTTTTAAGTTGTTGCAAACACTTAACTCTAGCTTTTCTTTAAATTATGTTATAAGTCGAATAATTTAAGTTGTTGCAAACACCCCACATAATGTGGTTGTAACTTATCGCCTTTTAGGTTCAGGTAAACAAGATTTATGAGGACTTGGAAAGATACAAAAAGAAGTCTGCTCGTGCAGAAGCCATTTATACGCAGTCTAAAGGGACAGCTAACCCCGAAGGGATAAGGCGACTTGCAAAACTGGATTTATGGGTATCAGAGGTAAAAAAGTCGATGCAATAGAATACTACGACGAAAAGATCAGAGAGTTGCTCCCGAAGTTAGAATTCGAGCAGAAGGTCACTCTAAAAGACAAGAAACAACATCCAGCTTTGATCATGCAGCAACTGCTTCACAAAGCCTACACGATACGATGGTGGATAAATGGACCGCCATAGATGCACCCGAGGCCCGACAATTGCTATGGACTAATCTTTGCAAGAATTGCTACACTGATTAGGCAATAAATCATCTACTACATAGTCTTCTTGACCATTCTCTTTTACATAATACCTATTGGGTTAATTTCAACATTGAGCACTTTAGATAACTTGAAGAAGCTGCTCCCGTCTATGGAACCGATTATGGATCAAGCTGCCGTTAGGACAGTTCTTAGGGCTTACTTGCCTCAGCTTGCGCTTACCATAATCTTGGAACTTTTGTCGAGTTTCTTGTTGTTCCTATCCAAGGCTACATTCTTTTTGACTTTCGTCGCTCTGAAGTAAGATTCTAGTCCTTTATCGTCTCTTTTACATATGTTCGTTTTCTGTTGATGTCTTGAGACAAAACTCACGATGCACGATTGCTTATGTAAGAATCCCTCATTTTGTTGGTTATCTAACATCTACGGAAGGACTGGGCTGGCTAGTTAAATAGTGTAAAATTCTGCCCCCCCAAATTTTGGATTTTGCTTCCATTCTCTCAAAATTGCATATTTCGCCCACTTAAATTACAAATCATAATTTCCTCTTTTTAAAATTGCAGATTTTGTCCACCCTAGTTCTTAATTTTCGATCCACTTCCTTACATCCATCACGTATGAATGACTTTTGGAAAAGAAAATGAATCTTGTAAGAGCTAGTTTAGTTGTTTTAAGGCCACTCTTAACATGTAAATAACAATTTAGTTGTAAACCCTAATTTACGAGTGAAAATACGAATTTTGTCACTGTTTTTTTTGTTCTTATGATTGTCGTGTATGTGTGATCCGATCCTTAATAATGTGCTTATGACCAATTTGTGCCTTACAAGTTCTTCGTGGGCTGCGAACTTGAGCTATCATGAATAATACCTCTAATAATATTCCATCTAAAGAAGTATGTCTTCAAGAATGAAGTTGAACTAAAATAAGCTTGGGCTCCTGGAGATCTACATTACAACACCCGATTCCCAAACATGCTCGTCCTCACCATTGTTCTCTGCTACTCTGTAATCGCCCCCATAATCCTCCCCTTCGGAGTTCTCTACTTTGGTTTGGGTTGGCTGGTCCTACGCAAGCAAGTGCTCAAAGTCTGAATGTGGCCCCAGATGTACAACTGAATGTTGGCAGCGCTGGCCTTATACCAACTCACCATGTTAGGTTACTTCTGGGTGAGGAAATTATTCTTCATGTGGGTTCTTGTTCCGCTTCCTATCTTGAGTAGCCTCTTCGTCCACATGTGTAGAAAGAAATACCAACGGTTCTTCCAATCAACAGCGCTAGATGTGGCATGCCGCAAGCTGAAGGAGACGCCGGATTTGGAGAGTGTGTTTAGGTCGTATATGTCGGCGTGCTTGAGCTCGGAGAAGGGTGATGAGGAGCAATATGAGGATGCGCTTTTGCATCCGGCTTCTTACATGGTGAGATGCGTATATTTTGTGAATTGTTTGTGCATTTCTAGTTTGTGTTTTACTCCTAGATAGTTTAATTAATTGTTTGAGAAGTTGGATTTTGTGAAATATGTCGTTGTAAGGGCTTTGTGATTTGTATATGTAATTTTGTATGTCAAAAATGGGTGTTGTGTGTTTGTTGGAGTCGGAGGAAACACAATCGTTATGATCATTAAAATCTTACCTTGTATTTGGTTGTACAAAATTAGAAAGAAAAAAAATAAAGTAGAAAGAAAATGATATTTTACCTCGTTCAATAGAGAGGAGGGAGGAGAAAAAAATGGTAGACCCATGCAATTTTTCTTTCTCTTCAAGTATGAGAAAAAAGTGGAACGAAATAGAAAGAATTGACAATTTTATCCTCCAAAAATTTGGTGGGCTCCACATAATATTTTATCTTTCCACATTTTTTAAAACAATGAGTAACCCGCTACCACTACCTTTGGTACGCACATAGTAAACTTCACATAACAACCGGTGGAATTTGCATGAATGACCCTTAACTACAAGCTAACCACCTTAACCGCTATACTTCCTTCCTTTGGTGATGAAGTTGGGCCGTCTTTTTTCTTTATAATTTCATCATTGACCGGGTGAGATGGTGACAACCAAGCAAGGAATAATAAGAAGAAAATACTCTTTCTCTTCTCTTTTTTTTTTGTGTGTGTCTTGTACAAAACAAATATATTAAATATATTCTATTTCTCATCTTTCTCTTTCACTTTACTTTACTTCTCAACTATTTATTTTCTCTCATTTTCTCTCTTCAACCAATTAAAGAATTAGTCCTAAAATATTTTTATAATTATTCCATACTGATCGCAGTTCATCTCATATTCTAATGATATTTGAAATACCTAGGAAAAATGTGAAAATTTCAGCAAAATCAGACACAAATTTGTTCAAACCTCAAGATTGCAGAAGCTCAAAGGAAACAGATTTGAATAATATGAGAAATGCAACCTTGAAGTTTTTCAGTCAAGATCATTAAAAGATAGACAACATGCTCCAATACTTCTTTATAACTTGATCTAGATTAAATCTAACTATACGATCTAACCATAGTGAAGCTCCAAGGCTGGTCTCTTGTGAAGGAGAGACTAGTTTCTTGGACCTGGTGGAAGATGGAAAAGTTGTCATGATCCTTCCTATTGGAGGGCAACTACAGAAACCATGTCATTATAACTTGTAACTTTTTTAGTTCACAGATGGAGATACCATAGCTCTTCAGCAAAATGAGTGTCTAATTATGATGCAAATGTGTATAAGCACGTAATTCACAAAGACTAGATAATGATACTCCATCCGTCCCATTTAAAGTGACACGATTCCCTTATCGGGATGTCCCATTTACATTGACACGTTTCTAAAAATGGCAAAAATTATGTGGACCACATTTAACTACCAAAAAATCAAACAATCTACACCACATAACACTAGTTTCTCAATTCATGTGCTGAAACGAAACGTGTCACATTAAATGGAATGGAGGGAGTACTGGTTTTTGAGAACAAACTGGGACATGTTTTATAGGGTCTACCGAAGGGCAGACCATAGAGTTGAAGTAGAGATTAACATCAGAAGTTTAATTTCATCAAAACCGGCTAGGTTATGGGCGATGTTCAATCAGATACAATCATACAAGAATGGGTGAAATGAAGCCTAGAAATGTTTGAGTCAGTGTAAACCGATCATTTCAAGATCAGTGACATATTGTAAGACTCCATACTGCTTTATCACTGGCTTAAACCGCACGAGAAATACTAACCATCGTGAAGCTCTGATAACAGTGAGTATTTACACAACCTATCCGAAGGGAAAGTTCATTTGCTACATGTCCAGCTTAAAGATAATGAAACAAAGTGAAGCCCGTTGTGTGTGTGTGATGAAGAGAGATTCCTTAGACATAGTAAATGCTTCAATTTGATATTGATGAAAGATAACCGATGAGTGGAGATGCAATTTTGAACCAGATAGCATCTACTCCCTCCGTCCTATTGAAATTGTCCAGTATACATTTTCGGATTGTCCCATTTAAGTTGTCCAATTTCCTTTTTTGGCAAATTATTACACTCTTTTTTAGGAACCACAGCTCTACACATATCAACTACTTTACTTAAAACCGCCCTAAAAAGAAAAAAGAAACTGGACTATTTCAACTAACAAGAGAGGGAGCAATTAATTTAGTTGTGCATTTAGAACAACTTACCAGCTTCTGCATTAGCTTCATATGATCTGCAAATCCTACCAAACCAGCAAAGAATCTATCTTTTCATTGGAAAAAAACACTTGCCAGCTTCTGCATTAGCTTCAAATAATCTGCAAATCCTACCAAATTCAGCAATTAGTGGGCAAAGTGAAGGACATATATCTAGCATGTTACAGTAGCAAAAAGCTATAGCAATTAAGAAAGCCACCATCTATGATTGAACACTAAAATCTATGACCTAGTCTACAATTTTAGCAACAAAACGAAGAGAGCGAAACAATCCGACTTCCAAATTGACAAAAACTAGAAAAGAAAACAAAGGCATCGTCACATCAGACTTCATTAATCGAAGAAATATTGATAGTTTGGACAGACATACACATACAAATTCAGTTCCACACAGAAAAATGATAATCGGAGAGGCACCTGGACTTCTCGATGCTTCAATACTCAGTGATTCGGCATATTCAGAAGCAACCGACTCTTCAGTTCTGAACGCATGAACAAACGAAAAGTATGACCGGCTGCCACCGCCGGCTACCAAAATAAACCGCTACCATCGCCACCGGACGGCGGCGTCTACACGTTGGATCGCGCCGATAGGGCGGATTGGGTCGAAATCTGGATCTAGATTTTTGAAGTTGGGTTTTCCTCAATTTGGGCTTCTGGTGTTCCAAATAATCAATTTATGACACCAGTGTTTTTCATAATGGGCCTCATTAGGCCGAGTTATTACAATCCTTTTTGGCCCAGGCCCATGTTTTCCAGTAGCGGGAAATTAGAAATAGAATCAAATGTTTTTCGCGCTTTAAAATCATACACGAATTCAATTGCTTCCTTGGTACTCTACACTGACATCACTCGCAGTACAGATTGGATCGGAAGAGTTGAGGAGGAGAACAATGGCGGACGCATTGCATCTGGAGAGGATGGGAAGGGAGCTCAAGTGCGCCATATGGTAATTTTTTTAATGCGGTTTGTTAAATCCGAATGAATTTGTTGAAAACATTCTCGCGGCGATGCGATTTTCGATCGCTAATTGATGGTTTTTGTTGTCTCATTGGCAGTTTGAGCTTATTTAATTCGGCGGTTTCGCTCACCTGCAATCATGTGTTTTGCAAGTAAGACGATGATCTGTAAAATCATTCAGTGTTTTTTTTTTTTTTTTTTTTGTATTCGCGGCTTATTTCAAGACGTTCTCGCTTTAAATCTTATGCATGTCTGTTTATTTTACTAATTGTTGCAGTTCGTGTATTGAGAAATCCATGAAATCAGCATCGACTTGTCCTGTTTGTAAAGTTCCGTTTAGGCGAAGAGGTACGTTTTAGCTTTGATTGATATGACTGTTTCTAACTTGCACTACATGATGCTATCTTTCGGTACTTCCCTTTTTCCCAACACAGAATATTGGATTGAAATGATAAAAAATGTCTTTCACCATTTGAATGGTACTTGTTGAATGCTTTTTTTTTAACTAGTAAAGTAGGAGGTAATTCATAAATTAGACTTTGTAAATGAAGAACAGTTTTGTTGGGGTGGGATCTCAAGCATACAAGAATGCATAATATGTTATCGGCATCCATGAATAGAATGGGAATGTTTATTTGTAAGTTGGAACTTGTTAAGTTTACAACTAACTTGTTTGTGGGATGTCACTGTATTTGTGATAAGGGGATCTTTTCACCTTGATATAATACATCTTTTCTACTTGTGTTATAACAACTGAAAGATATTACTATGTCGTATCAGGTGATATGTGTTTCTCTCTATTGATAACTTGTGGAATTGATGACTTAAATATAGATTACTTACATTTATTATTTTTATTTTGCAGAAATTAGGCCTGCTCCTCATATGGATAATTTGGTTAGCGTTTACAAAAGCATGGAAGTAGCATCTGGAGTTAGCATCTTCGTCACCCAAACTCAAGCTTCTACAAAACCATCTGGTAATAATTTGCTACTGTTTTGGGTAGTGTTTAGCTCTTGGCAAGTTAATGTCAGCAATATTCACTATAGACAACTTATTCACATAACTAATGCTGTATTTTATCCTGCCTTAGACTAATTGGTTGCTTCGGTTTTTAGGTGATGGCAGTCAAACTGATATCAATGTATTTGAAGTTCCAAATACTGATGAAATGGAAGTTGAGGCTTCAGACAATCAGAAAAGACATCAAAGGAGAGGATCAAAAAGTGCATCAGTTTTTCCTGCAAAGAAAAGGGTTTTGGGACCACCCTATGCAAGCACAGGGACTGCAATGGAGCTAGAAAATCTGAAAGATAGAACTGCTGAGATTAAGAGAAACGAAACTAAAAATGGTCCTCTCTTACAAAATGAAGTGCCTTCTAAATCTGAAAAGGAGAAACACAACTTTCGACCATTTTTCTGGCTCAGAGATGAAGAGGACACGGATAAATCAACTCAGCAGACAGATGAAAATCTGGCCATGTATACACCACCAGAAGCTCCTTGCTTTAGCGACATCAAAGACTCAGATGATGAGGTATGTTGACTCCCAGTTATATGCTCTCAATTCTATTGATTATGATACACAACGTAGCACACTGATCTAACATTCTGAAATGCACGACTGTCTGTATAAACTAATGGTTTCATAATTGGGATATGGTAACTGTTAATAATCCGACTGATTCATTTATTGTTCTTGGCACCACACCATACTTATACATCTTTTTTGCTTTTTTGCAGAGAGGAACTTGTAACTTATTGAACAATGCAGATTTCTTTGATAGCGAAATGTTTGATTGGACTCAAAGGCCTTGCTCTCCTGAACTTTGTTCAAGTCCTCCAGCCATACAGGTGCTTAGATCATTAATGCAAACATAACAATCTTGACTATTTCAATGAGTCATTCTTCACCAGGTTTTATTTAATTATGTCGGTGTAGATTGAACATACTGCTGAAGAGAATGTAGCTTCAGAAAGGCAAGAGGCTGCCTCAGCAGAAACAGTAGGTCGAAAGAATAGACCTAACATCATAGGAGGCAAGGATAAGAAGAGGACAGAAACCTCCCAATGTAAAGGTAGCATGGGAACATCTAATAAGAAACGCAATGCAAATAAGCTTGGAAAAGGCAAGAAAGCTAAAAATCCTTGTGAAGTTACCAGAGTTCATGTTGAATTGGGAATTATAAGTTATGAAGATATAGAAGAGGCCAATAAAGACACTCCAGGCCTTGTGAAAGGAAAATCCAGGAAATGCATGAAGGTCCTCTCTGATGGTGGTGTTCAGGAGAAAAATGCTCTAGCTTTATCAGATGATATAGAGCCTCTGACAAGCAGCAAGGAAACTAAATGCATTCAGGTTTCAACTTCAGAAAATGATGGAAAAAGCAATGAAGAATGTATGAAGTCAAAGAAGAGTAGTGAAAGCAACAAAATTTCTAGGAAACCAACTCAGCGACTGAAATCTGGTAGCAAAGAAAAAACTAAAAAATCTAATATTGGAAAGAAGTGCTTAGATACAGAGCAAGACAATGAGGGGTTGATTCCTCAGTTGCTCACGGATCTGCGTACACCTGGGAGTGACGAAGGAATTTCTAATAGCTGTATCAAAAGAAACCGTGGACAAAAGAAGAGAAAGTCGCCAAGTTCGTTAAAGAAGGTTAAATTCTCTGTTGAAAGCATATCTAAGGAGAACCATGATGTTATAGCTTTGGGTGCTAATGACAAGGATGCTATTCAAGATCACTCATCTGAAGAAATTCAGCCAGAGATGAAAACTCCATCAATTTCCTCCCTAAACTGCCATATTCTGCGAAAATGCAATGCATCTCCTGAAAAATTACACTGTGCTTTCTGTCAATCATCTGAAGAGTCTGAGGTATGTCTGTCTTTTGAAATATGTTCATCTTTTTTGTTCATGTTACATGTTGATTAATTATCCATTGTGTGCATAATTTACTTTATTTGTGTGTGTTTTTTACTGAAATTCGAAACTTCAGGCTTCAGGGACCATGGTTCACTATGTCAATGGCAAGTCGGTCGTAGATGATGAAATGAAGAATGCTATACATGTCCACAAGAAGTGTGCAGAATGGTATGACTTTGGAACTATTCTATGTATGCCAACTAAGCTGTTTGTTGATTACTAAAAATATCTAGTTCAATTCGTCAGCTCAGTGTAGATGAATACACTTCTATTTATTTTAGCTTTGTTAGTGTTATCATCCAATGAATATCAAATTACTAATTCCAATTCCTGCGGAACAGGTTTGAGATCTCTTCATGTCTTTGGTTTGGAATTCCATCGATATTGTTACGTGTCTTCTGGTCTGGAAAGAATCAGATTTCCATTTGTTAGTTTCATTTTAAATAGAATAATAATGTGTATTTTAAATAGAATAATAATGTTAATTAAGATTGTCCATCTTTTGCAGGGCACCTAATGTGTATTTCGAAGATGATAATGTTGTCAACCTTGAAAACGAATTGTCTAGAAGTCGAAGAATAAAATGCTCTTGTTGTGGCATCAAGGGAGCAGCTCTCGGGTGTTATGAAAAGAGTTGTCGCAAAAGCTTTCATGTTCCTTGCGCAATATTGACTCCAGAATGTCGATGGGATCATGTAAGTATAAACTGAACAATTTTTCTTTGGGATTTGGAGAAAACAAATGTGATGATATTGTGGTTTTCACTACACCTTAACAGGACAACTTTGTTGTGCTATGCCCAAATCATAGTTCATGTCAACTGCCGAATGAAATGCCACAATCTCAATCCAGGAAGAAACAAAAATCTTCTGCTGAAAGGTTTGTTAATTTTTCAAGCAATGCGTGCAACGTTGTGCAGCTTCCAGATAGACTATTTCTTAGTGTAGTTTTACATCATGATTTTCTTTTCTTCTCCCTCCAGAAAAACTTGCATTCACCAAGATCAAGTGAAAACCAATGAAGAAAGCAAAAGTAGTTCACCTGCACAGTGGAAATCTCAGAGAAAGTTCAAGAATTTGGTATTATGTTATTCTGCTCTAACTGATACAGAGAAGGTAAATGAACCAGCAATTGCTTTTATCTTTTATAAATCATAAGAGAATATCTTCTTACAAGTTACAATCTCTATGGTTTCAATTCAGGAAATTGTTGCTGAATATGAAAATTCATCAGGTGTAACAATATTGAAGAACTGGGACCCCTCCATCTCCCATGTAATTGCATCTACAGACGAGAATGGGGCGTGCAGACGGACACTCAAGTTCTTAATGGGCGTCTTGGAAGGAAAATGGATTTTGAGCGTCGAGTGTGAGTACTTTTCTTGACTTAATATTCTTCCAAATATTTGAATATGATGTATTTCCACATTCCAGCTTCAGTTTATCTTAAACATTTATATGTTTCCATTGATTCAGGGGTTAAAGCTTGCATTGAAGCCGGAGCCTTAGTTGATGAGGAGCCGTTTGAGATCTCAGTCGACATTCATGGAATCAAGGATGGACCGAAGCTCGGAAGATTAAGACTTCTAAACAAGGTAACCTTTTGCTACCAATTTGCTGTCTTCACCATCTGTTCCTTCCAAGCCATTTACATAATTCTTCTTTCTGACTTTTCAGCAACCAAAACTATTTCATGGCTACAAATTCTATTTCACGGGCGATTTCACGCCTTCATACCGCGGATATCTGCATGATCTTGTGATTGCTGCTGGAGGAAAAGTTCTGAACAGGAAGCCTGTTTCAGGAGACCAGTATACCTTCATAATTTACAGCGTCGAGCTTTCGGATGAAAGCTCAGTCTTTGCCCAACGACGTGCAAGTGCAGAAGCTTTAGCCGCTTCTGTTGGAGCTCTAGTAGCAAGCAATTCATGGATCATGAACTCAATTGCAGGTTACAAATTGCAAAAGTTTGGTATGTAATTATCTCTCATCAACTAAGCCACTACTGGTTCGGAGTGAATTTTATATATGATTTCTAATCTTTTGTCAAGATTAAATTAAAGTCTTTTGGAGAATCTGATGTGTTGTTATTTTATACTCTCGCTATTCCGCTATTATTGTCCTTTGGTTTCGGCACGCAGATTAAAATTGTTTGTTTAAGTGTGTATTTTCTGAGTTATAAATATAGAAATAGACATAGTTTTCGAGGAATGGTTGGTGGGAAAAAATGAGAATTCATCTAGATTTTTGCAAAGCATAGTTGTGGCAATCAATTTATTAATTTATTTATTTTCTATTTTTTCATGTTGTAATTGAACAAATAGTCTATCCCCCCCCCCCTTTTCCGCCCGACTCTTTGGTCTTAAGAACGCTGGTTTTTTTTTTTTTTTTTTACCGATAAAATCCGTACTCAATTTAATTTGTACTGTAGTTGCTCTTTGGTTGGGTATTGGTGCAACATTACCTATTGATAAATCCCTAACTTTAGGTCTTTTTTAATTTGATTCAATTGTGAAATTACACGACGTGTGTCTAAAGTTTTTAAAAAGTTAAAAATCATAAATTTCTAAATTCGAAGCGAAACAAAATCATGTGAGGAGAGATTTTTTGAATGAGAGAGGTACAGTGTTGGGAGATGATTCAGTCCCTCCATAAATTATTGAGAGATCACTCAATAGCCTACTGCTCTGAAGATTTAAAGATCACAAAACCCTACTTTGATTGATGAACCATTCCATTGTAATTTGTTGTTCTGTCTCTGAGGTTTCAAACTCAGTAGACACTCTTCATTTGGTTCAGGCGCTCAGTTCTGTCCGCTGGCTATTCAGCAGACTATCGGCCTCAGTACCAGAAGAAGAAGACTCAGTGATATTGGACTCAGCAGGAGCAGTATACTGAAAGGAGTCAGTGGAACTGAACTCAGCAGGAGTAGTTCACTGAACTCAGAGTTGATCTTCAGTATAGCTGACTCAGCAGGAGTACGCTACTGAATATAGATCAGACTCAGCAACGGCTGAACAATCTTCTGACTGTCAGGATACATTAAGTCAAAACAGCAGCGTCATACGAGGTATAGAGAAGTCAGTTTTAGATCCACCTTGAAGTCTGTTTTGTCTCACCTACTTTCTTCAACCTCGACCAATGACGAGCGGCCAATTGTCTACTTTCTGATTAAAGCTGCAAGTCAACAACTTTCCAGAAATGGAGGGAAAGGACTCTGCCACCATCTTTGAAAGAGCCGTTAGCTACCCAAAAGAGAGAGACACAAGGATCGTCGTCTCCAACGGATCTATCCATGTCTCTGCTATATAAATAGAGGGATAATTTCAAATTGAAGCTCACGAGAGACCTAGAACACAAGAGCATTCACGAGCAACTCGAAACGACTTAAGCTTTCCGCAAGATCTTCACAGAGTAATCTCCGGCGAAAGGCAACATACTTGCTCATAAGGAACCAAGCTGAACCAGATTATAAAGCCTCTAGTATCCAAGCGACTGAATACGAACCCAAGTCTATACTTAATCGTTCGTCGCTCTAGAAGCCACTTTCTCGTTTCCTATCCCTCTAACCTAAGCTCAGCAGATCTTATCCAGAGCTTAGACGAAGGAGTTTACATCTGAACTGATCCTTATTGTAAAGGACTCCTTCATAGTTGGAGAGTTTGTCAAACGCTTTAGTTTGATACCTTATAAACTGAGACTTGCTCAGTATAATCTCAAGACCAGTTTGTCCAGTGTACAAACCGACTGAGACTATCTCAGTATAATAAATAGCTTTATGATCTTTTGGGACAGTGGACGTAGGATTGTTGGATCCGAACCACTTTAAAATTGCTTGTGTTCCGTCTTTCCTTTTTTACTGTTGCATTGATTAATGTTCATACTGAAAATATTTCTAAAATCATTCAACTGAGTTTCAGCAAAGCTTAATCGATCGCATTAATATACTGAAACTATTTTCTTAAAAACGTTTTCTAACTCAACTGAATTTGGGCCTACACATTTTCGCACTATACTGAACTTCAGATGAACGGTACTGAATTCTGACTCAAGTCAGCTAGCATGCCTCAGTGAAGTCAGTCACTCTGCCACGCGATCCAGAACAACTTATTTGGTCTACTGAACTTGTTCAGTACGACACTCTCTTGAAAAGGACTGTTCGCGTTTAAAGTTGAGAAATTGTTTTCAGGTGTATTCACCCCCCCCCCCCCCCCTCTAAACCTGAACGTTTAATCTCGGGACCAACAATTGGTATCAGAGCGGGAGTTCTCTAAGACTCTTGTTATTCTGAAACTGGTCTACTTGAACGGATCCAGAAAACGTTTTCACTACATATCATTCTTCATTCATATCATTATTTTCTATGTCTGATATGTCAAGAATCAGGATGGTACCCATGTTCTCAGTAGAGAACTACGGAGTATGGCGAGTCAGAATGGAGGCAAATCTGACTTCCCTCCACGACGCGATGTGGCAATCTTGGAGGACGGACCTATCGTTCCGATGGTTGATAGTATCGTATCTCAGGACCCAGCACAAGGAGGAGGCATGGTGACCGGGAAGAAGATCCCTAAAGATAGAAGTCTCTTCACCCCTGAGGAGAAGAAGCTTCAAAACCTAGACCGGGTCGCCAGAAACGTCATACTGACCACCCTGAGCGATTCTTATCTCGGGAGAGTTCAGGACTGCAAGTCCGCGAAGGAACTCTGGGATGCTCTAGCGCTACTGAGTCGGGGGACTCAGAAGATCAAGGCAAATAAATTGGCGCTGGAACTTCAGAAGCTGGAGAGACTGTCTCTCATGCCTGGTGATAAGATTGAAGATCTTAACGTTAGATTCACGGATCTGATGAACACCATCAACGGGCTGGGAAAGACGTTCTCCAACCGAGAGATGAATCTCAAGATTTTGAGGGCACTGCTAGACGGACATTGGACTCCCTTTGCTACTTTACTGAGACATTCTGATTTAGATATTGTTACTCCTGACCATATCTTTTCATAACTTAAAGCTGAGGAGTTCGAGTTTGGTCTACCTCAAAGGAAGCAGCGAGCTGAAGCTAACACCCAAATCGACCATGCCTTCAAAGCATCAGTCAGCACAACGGCTCCAGTGTCTAGCAAGGTTGAACCTTCACTCAGTGACATACAAGAAGGAAAGTTGGCTAAGAAGTATGCGCTGCTTGCCGTGAAGTATCAGAAGCAGAAGGAGAGGCACAGAAAACTCTCAAGAGTCGTCAGAGACTCCAAGGGTAAGACTGAGTATACACCTAAGCGCACTACTGACTCACATACTTCTGACTGCAGGAAACAGGAGGACTCAGCTCAGTCGAAAGACAGCGAGAGCAAAGAAGAGAGAGTCACTACCTGCTACAACTGCAAGAAGCCAGGACATTATCAGTATGACTGTCCTAGCTCAGTACTGCTGAGAGAGCAGCATGCAAAGCTCGAAGGGAGAAGTTCATCAAGAAGCGTCAAGCATATATAGCTGGTGAACTCTCAGACGACTCAGATGAAGTCGATTCCTTCATGGATTCATCAAACGATGAAGCGGCATTCATGGCCGTAGAGCTTGAAGAAGACGCTGAAAAGTGTCTCATAGCAGGAGAAGAGGATGAGGTAAACCCTCACGCTCCATTTAACTCCTCTTCACACTGCACGCATGATACTATTTCAGGTGCAGATGAGAATCTGGACGTCGCAATCGCATACGAAGAACTACTCGACGAGCAGATTCAGATGAGTCTGCAGCTCAGTAAGACTCTTCCGGAAAGTGGAGAATCAGAGACTTTCTCAGGAGAGTCAGGTTGCTACTGAGTCAGAAGGACTTGTGTTGAGACTCAGTGAGGAGATAAACTCTCTGATGGCCAAGTCTCGAAGATCAAGAAGATCGATCTCGCATCGACCAATGACTTGACTCAGAAAGATACTGAACTGAGTCTACTGAAGCAAGAGTTGTCAGGACTTCAGACCGAGCATGAACTGCTGAAGAAAAGCGATGATGTCTGGAGGAATCTGATGACAGAGTGGTACATTGGCGCTGAAAAGAAGCTTGAGGCGATGCTAGCCAGCAAAAGGCCTAAGCACTGCAAGGAGGGACTTGGATTCAGCCATGGAACCTCCACATCTGCCCCCGTACGCTCAGAAAACCGGCTAGCTGATAGATTTGTTCAAGGGGAGACCATCAACGCAGAGATTCTGAACCCCCTAGCCAAGAACAAACAAAAGATGAAGGCACCTCATCCCAGCTATCAACATTCTGACAAGAAGATCAGTTCCAAATCACCCCAGTTCAGTCAAGGGGGAACTAGCAAAGTTAAGTGGGCTGATCAATATGGACCTCCGCAGCTGACACATCCAGCTCAGTATGGGTCATATTACTATGATCCTATAGTCAGGAGAGGACCTAAAAGTCAGAAGAAGAAGAAGAAGAAGAAGAAGAAAGTCGTGCAGAAGGCAAAGGTCAGCAGTCCACCAATTCAGAAGATCAGGACTCCTGAACCTGTGAAGCCTCAGAAGTCAGCATCGACCAGTCCAGTGGTCAAGTATGCTGATCAAAGTGGGAAGAAACTGTCTGAGACCACCAGGGTCGTAAGTCAGATATGGGTTTCCAAAACTAACATCTAAGGACCCAAAATCAAAAATGAATGGTACCTAAATATAATTCTGTTTTACATGTGCACAAGGACCCTTGGTATGTGGACAACAGATGCTCAAGACACATGACATGCCAGAAGGACCTACTGAAGAATTATACTACTAAAGAAGGACCCTGAATCGAGCTTGGAGACAACGCAAAAGGCTATACCAGAGGCTATGGAACACTCAGCATTGGAACCGCAACAGTTCCAAGAGTATCATATGTTGAAGGACTTCAGCGTAATCTTCTCTCTATTAGTCAATTTTGTGATAACTCGAATAGAGTGATTTTTTACGCTGGTTTCTGTGATGTTATTGATAAATCTACAGGGAAAACAGTGTTGTCAGGTTCACTCAAAAAGAATATCTACGTAGCTGACTGGAACTCAGCTGAACCTAAAGCTTGTTTGTTGGCGAAGAACGACAACAGAACTGGGTGGCTCTGGCACAGAAGACTCAGCCATCTCAACTTCAAGACGCTCAACAAGCTAGCTAGAAACACTCTAGCAAGAGGACTGCCGAATGAAGTATTCAGCAAAGACACTCAGTGTGAAGCATGTCTGAAGGGAAAGCAAACAATGAATCAAAATCCACATGTTCCATCTCCTTCCACTGATGGAATCCTTTAGCTGCTACATATGGATTTATTCGGTCCAGTCTCTCCGGTGACGATCAGAGGCAAAAAGTATGCTTTAGTGGTCATTGATGACTACTCGCGCTACACATGGGTCATATTTATTGCCAACAAGTCTGACGTCAAAATAGAGTTACCAACGCTTCTGAAAAAGCTCAGTGTCGAGAAGAACACCAAGATTATCAAGATACATTCAGACAGAGGAACTGAGTTCTTGAATTCGATGGTAGAGGAGTTCTGCAAAGCTGAAGGCATAAAGCATAAGACGTCTGCCGCGCGCACGCCTCAACAAAATGGGGCTGCTGAAAGGAAGAATAGAACACTCAAAGAAGCAGCAAGAACCCTGCTCGGAGACTCAGGATTCCCAACCAAATTCTGGGCAGAAGCTACTGACATTGCATGTTACACTCAGAACAGATCTCTACTGACTAAGCAGCATAAGAAGACACCATATGAACTATGGAACGGAAGGAAGCCTTCTCTATCTTATTTCCATATCTTTGGGTGTTCGTACTTTATCCACAATAATGGGAAGGATCAGTTAAAGACTTTTGATAGCAAGTCAGACCAGGGAGTCTTCTTAGGATACTCCCAGGTCAGCAAAACCTTCAGAGTTTTTAACTACCGGACCCTTTGCATGGAGAAAAGCCCTCATGTTGTTTTTAATGAGTTTGCTACTGAAAACAGAAGTAGAAACTAAAAATCAGAATCTGAGGACATTAGTAAGTAGCTACAGGATCTGAGCCTAAAAGACAAAGTTGAAAAGATCGAGCTGTGTTGGGATGATGATTCAAAAGAGGAAATTGAAGATAAGACTACTGAATCTCAGCCAGCAGCAGAAGTAGCTGAACAGATTGACTCTACTGAACAGAGTCAATCCCATGTAATTCAGGTCGATGAAGAAACCCAAATGGTAACTGAGACCTCTACTGAGGATAATAATTCAGGGGGAACAAATGAAGTTCCTGAGCTAAATGCTCCTGAGCCTGGTGACTCAGTAGACCCAACTCTAGTAACTGAATTGCTTCAATCTCAGAATAGTACAACTGAAATGCCTAACTCACCTACTATCTATGTTGAATAAATCTCAGATGAAGAGTTGAAACATCGTAGATCGTGGCTGGATGCTCACACTTCTGATTTGATTATTGGAGATCCTTCAACAAGCGTAAAGACAAGATCAAAATTCTGTCAGGGAGAAAGCGCATTATATTCCTGCTTCTTGTCTACTGGAGAACCTCAGTCAGTTAAGGATGCACTTAAGGATGCTGATTGGATCATAACTATGCAGGAGGAGCTGAATCAGTTCACGAGAAACGAAGTATGGGAGCTTGTTGATAGACCCCGACATCAACATGTGATTGGAACTAAATGGGTCTTCAAGAACAAGCGAGATGAAAACAACGTTATAGTAAGGAACAAAGCAAGACTCGTGGCAAAAGGCTACTGTCAAGCTGAAGGGATAGATTTCGATGAAACTTCCGCTCCAATTGCAAGATTGGAGGCAATCAGACTATTCCTAGCCTACGCAACATATCAGTGATTCAGAGTTTATCAAATGGATGAGAAGTCTGCGTTCCTGAACGGCGTGCTGAAAGAAGAAGTCTATGTAGAACAGCCTCCCGGCTTTCAGTAGCGACATCAGGTCTACATACTCAGAAAGGCTTTGTACGGGTTAAAACAAGCACCCAGGGCTTGGTACGATACCCTGTCTGAGTTTCTTCTTTAGAAATGCACAGTAGACCGTACATTATTCAGCATTTGACTGGAAGACGACATCTTACTTGTGCAGATCTACGTAGATGACATAATCTTCGGATTGAAGAACGTCATCATGTGTCAGCAATTTGAGAAAATGATGAAGGATAAGTTCGAGATGTCAATGATGGGAGAGATGAATTATTTCCTTGGTTTTCAAGTCAAACAATCTGAGAAAGGAACGTTCATCAATCAAGGCAAATACACTCGAGACCTCATCAAGAAGTTCAGTTGCACATCCGACAAACCAATCAAGATCCCGATGAACACGAACATGAAAATTGATCTTGATAAAGAGGGAGTATCAGTAGACCATACTGAATTTCGTGCTATTATTGGTTCATTATTATATCTAACTGCTACTCGACCTGATATAACTTATGTTGTAGGTGTCTGCGCCCGATTTCAGGCGAATCCTAAGCAGAGTCACATGGACTCATCAAAGAAGATTCTCCTATATCTCAGAGGAACACCTGACATGGGTTTATGGTATCCAGCAGATGATAATATTGAACTAACTGGTTATTCTGATGCTGACTATGCAGGATGTAGAATTGACCGAAAGTCAACTTCTGGAACTTGTCAGTTCCTTGGCAGTAAGCTGATTTCGTGGTTTTCAAAGAAACAACATTCAGTAGCGACGTCAACTACTGAAGCTGAATATATGGCTGCCGGAAGTTGCTACGCCCAAATCCTTTGGCTGAGACAGCAGCTACGTGACTATGATGTTATTCAGAATGAAGTACCGATCTTCTACGACAGCTCCAGTGCAATTGCAATTACTCAGAACCCAGTACTTTATACTAGATGCAAGCACGTGGACATCAGACACCACTTCATTCGTGATCATGTCGAAAAGAAGGATATCAGGATGGAAAAGATCCATACTGACCATCAAAGGGCAGATATTCTGACCAAGCCTCTAGCTGAAGCCAGATTCAGAGAACTTTCAGTATAGCTAGGTCTGCTGGACCCTACTGACTCCAATCAGTAAGTGGATTCAGGAGAGGAGCATTCAGCAAGGGGGGATGTTCACTCTCGATGCGAGTAAATTCAGTACGTAGAGACTCAGCAACCATCTACACGAGGTATCAACTGACTACGATGTTCAGCTGACAGGTTTGCGTATCTCTACTCAGTAGCCAATGAAATATTCTGTACATTTATGATTCAGATTCAGCTTCGTATTCAATGCCTTAGAAAATGTCATTTAATATAACGATTTACATTTAATACATGACATTCTATGTAAAGCATGTTGAACTCTGCGGCGCATTAAATGCATGTCGTATCAAGTTACTTCTTTGGCTAGTTACAACTGTATTTTGACTTAGGCGGCTAAATTGATCATTGCCTATTTTATAACATTAAATCATAGCCGTCCATCTCATAAAGCTATTTCAAACTGAACCGTGGATTTTTAACTGTTCATCTTCTTTAACATATAAAAACACGTTCAAAGTTTAGAAACCGCCATTTTCACTCTGCAATTTTTCGAAGCCCTAGTTTTTCTAAGAATAGCCTCCGTTTCTTTGCAAATTTTTATCTCAAAATCTCATAAACTCTTTGGTAAATCTTTAATGATTATTCAGCATCGTATATGATACTTATAATATTTTTCCATTCGATACTGATATTTCTCATTTGCAGAATCTAAATCATGGCAGGATCATACGTCAGCGTTCCTCTGGATATACAAGAGATCCTAGAGAAGGATAGAGTCTGGTGCGAACCGATGATGGAGTTCGATGCCTGCGGGCTCGACTTCATGGAAGAGATCTTCGACGCTCTCAGAGTGATAGGCTTGGAGGGTTTTTTGTCGAGGAAGCCATCGTATTTCCTTCCGCGCCAAATAGCTGAGTTGTACTTGAACTCAAAGTCAGCAAAAGGAGACATCCGATGCAGATTCATTACTCATACGGTTGCAGACCCCTCCCATGCTATTTCAGAAATCAAGACGATGTCCGATAAGGAAGCTCTACAACGTAGCTTCAAACTTCCCAATGAAGGATTCAGCACGGTGGGATACAAGGATGATTTAATGGATGAATATTTAGAGACTTTCTGCGGGAAGCCAACTACATTCAGAGCAGCCTTCCCAAAGAATGTGTTGGTCCCGAGAGTAGATGAGTCTTCAGGTGTGGAATACACCTGAGTCAAAGTCCAGCAACGAGCGCGACAGTCAGTACTGCTGAATCAGTAGTGCTGAACGCGTGGGCAGAGAATCCTTCTACTGAGTACGGTCTACTGAATTCAGTCAGTAGAATAGTAGTTCAGTATCAGGTTTCGAGTGCGGAAGAGTAGGCCCAAAAGAATATTCGTCTAAGTCTGAAAACACCGTTTTAATGATATTTGATTTAAAGTCAGTTTTATGCAAGTGAACAATTAAGCAGAGCGACAATAAATCAACACAGAGTTTTTAAAGTGGTTCGGATATCAAACGATCCTACGTCCACTGTCCCGAAAGGTCAGGAGGCTATTTATTATACTGAGATAGTCTCAGTCAGCTTGTACATAGGACAAAGCCGCGTCTTGGGGATTATACTGAGCAAGTCCCAGTTTACAACGGTTATCAAACTAAAGTGTTTGACAAACTCTCCAACAGTGAAGGAGTCCTTTTATAATAAGGAACAAGTTCAAATATGAACTCCTTCGTCTAAGCTACGGATATTACAATAAGATCAGCTTAGATTAGATAAGGAACGAGATAGAACTCTAGAGAGAAGAACTATAAGAATATATCTATGAAAGAGTAAGTTCTTCTCTAGATATGGCTTGAATCTTCTAGAGTGTTTGTTCGGTTGAGCTCGGTTCCTTGGATGTGTCCATCATCGTCATGATTGACCTCACCTCTTTTTCTCTGCGTGAAGACTCTTCTCTATTTATAGAGGTGACCTAGGCATATGTCCGTTGGAGAGGACGATGCCAAGTGTCACTCTATGGGGTAGCAAACGGCTTTATTTGAATTCTGTAGAGTCCACTATCTTTAATGAAAGTGGTTGACTTGCAACTTTATGTCGGAGACTCTGCCAGCTGGCTGCTTGTCATTGGTCGAGGTACAGAGAGTGGTTGAGACCTACTCAGACTTCAAGGTGATACTGAAACTGACTTCTCAGATGTACGACCTCGGACAACTCTACTGAATTGTTCTTCTGAAGTCCATGGTCAATTAAAGTAACTGACCGACCGTTGCTGAGTCTAATCTTGATTCAGTAGATAACTTCTGCTGAGTCTGCTTTACTGAAGATCAACTCTGAGTACAGTGAACTACTCCTGCTGAGTTCAGTTCGACTGACTCCCTTCAATATACTGCTACTGCTGACTCCAGTATTTATTGAGTCTTCTACTGAATGCGCAGCTGTTGAACTTTAGCTAGTCTACTGAGTTCCTAACACGGTGAACTCAGTTAAGCTATAACAATATCGAAAGCTCATCATCCAGCTAGGGTTTTGGGATCTTCAAATCTATCATAGTGAACCTAATTCCCAACAGAATGCCATGCTCCCACAATTCAGAGCCCTTGCCTACATCGTCACTCAGCTGCTGACGAGTCAGGCCGGTTCTTTTGATCAAGTATCGAGGCCAAAGATTCAGTTGATTATGGCCATATATGATTACGCCAAGATCAACTGGACTGAGTTCTTTCTCAAAGAATTCATGACTCAGGCCGCCAAGTTTGACAAATCATCATAGAGGACTTATGCGGAGCTGACAACGTAGTATATGCTGATAAGCTATACTTCAATCCGAAGAAGGTCAGGTTCCAGAGCAGGGCAACGGCCCTTCAGCAAATTGGGTCAGGGCCTGCTGATCCCAAGACAGGAGCTCAGAAGACCTCAACTCCCACAAAGAAGAGGTCGCCTCCTAAGTCTACTCCCAAGACACCGACCAAGAGACTGAAGAAAGTCAGTGAGGTCGTAGCTGAACCACCTTTGCAGCTAAGGGACGAGGCTGAGTCCTCAGAGAAGACTCTGTCAGTGGAGAAAGCCGTCTCCATTGAACAAGGCGAAACAGTGGACCGAGGGGTAGAGACTGAACCTATCCCTACTCCTCAGAGCCCCTTGGATATCCCTCCACTCAGCAGTATTCCATCTGCTGAGAATCAACAGTCTCCGATAGAAGTGGAAGACTCAGAGATTGCGTCTGAATCAGAATCAATGGGGATGGAGGCGTCTGCTCTGCAATCAAGAGCCTCCCGAGAGATTTCTGAACATATTCCGGAGATAGCCAGCCATGCAGATCTAATCATATTGGCGAGGCATGCTAGGCTCCACACACTGATCAGGTTCCAGGAGTGGTCAACTTTGAACAAGTTGATCAACCACCACTCCTGCGAACAACTCCACGAAGAGGAGTTGATGATAAGGAACAAGATAGGCTACTCAGAGCCTTCTGACATCTGTTCCTTAGACGACCTGAGGGCATCCATGCTCGCCATGCTGAACGATCGCCTACCCACTTCAGCGACGGCGCCCTCAGATGGGTCAGACCCCGATGGTCAGGACCCACCCCGTGATTCAGGCCCTGAGAAGCCTGATGAGGGAACTTAACTGGACAAGGATGCTCCTACTTCTACTGTTGAACCACCACTCAGCATCCTTGCTACAGGACAGTCGGCGGCTGGTACCTCAAAGACGGCGGAACCAGCCCAGCTATGGCTGGAGTCTGCGTTCGAGGTAGCGCCCAACCCTAAAAGCCGACGTTCGAAGTCAGTGGTCAGGGCACTGAGGAATCAAGGCACTCAGAATAGACTCCTCGCTCGTGTCGTCCACAAGACGTAGAGGCAGACCACTCAGGCTCAGAGTGCGGAGATGAAGGGGCTCAGGACATCAATTCAGAACACACCTGCCCCTGACTTCTCAACGATTCTGACCGAAGCACTTGCCACTCAGAGAGCCAACTTCGAAGAGCAACTGAAGCTGATGGAAGCTGGACAAGCTAAACTTCTGGAAGAATACAAGGCCGCCTACTCAGCTCATATTGCATCCATTTCCTCTATCTCTCAGGCCTCCTAGCTCATACTCCAAACCATTTAGAAGGCCATGGAAGATAAGGTGGATCAGAAGTTGCAGGACATTCAGACTGCATTGGAAAACTCTCACAAAAAGTACAGCGAACAACTGACAGATAAGAGGAATGAGCTGCATCAGAGGCTTGTGAAGCTGCAATATGCCTTGGACAATCTTTCCACAGCCTACAAAAGTCTAGATAAGAAGGTACAGATTCCCACCCCTAGTTTATTTGCTGATGCCAAAAAGGGGAAGGAAAGGTGAAGGTACCTGAAGGAAAGGAGAAGGTACTCAGGATGCCAAAAGGAGTAAGGACAGTGGCAGGAGCGACTCAGATTCAACAATCTGCTCCCACTGGTTCTACTACTCAGACAACACAGGGTGAGGCCCAGGGTGTCTTAGCAGCAGGGGTTGTAGTGCCTGTTGAGACTGGCCCAAGTGGCTCAGGACAACCCAAGGAATCGACTACTCAAGCAACTCAGACACCAAGCGACATCATCAAAGAAATTGTTGAGTATACAGAGGAGGATTCAGAAGAGGAAGAAGTCCCTCTACCTCCTCCAGTGCAAGGAAAGGGAAAGAAGGTACTGAAGATTCCCACTCCTCCCTAAAAGAAAGGAACTATAAGATTCATCACTCCTGAGGAAGAAGCTCAGATAGCAGCTGATAAAAAGCTTGCTATGGAGATTGCCGAGCTGAGGCTGCCAACAAGCCAAAGAAAAAGCCAGCCAAACTCAAAACAAAGGCTCTAGCAGGGGGAAGGAAGCCTGGGACAAGGCTGCCTCCAAGAAATCTGAAGCTGAGTGATGAGGCAGACAAGGAGAAGGAAAGAGATCAGCAGCAGCAGCAGCAATCTGGTCAGCAGGGAACTTCCAAAGAAAAATCTTCAATACCTGCTGACTCAGAGGAAGAAGAGCATGTGCCTTCCTATGTCCCCTCAAAGGCTCAAGAGCAAGAGATGCAAGAAATATGGGAACAGATGGAAAGGTACCTAAACAGAGGAGCTGAAGCCAGGCAGATTGAAGCAGCAAGAGAAAGGCTCAGACTTGCTGTCTAGAAGCCCTAAGGATTAAGGCTGAAAAGGAAGCAAGCCAAAGGATACCTGAGAAAGCTGATATTCCTTACAAATATAGAAGACTCAGGAAGCCTACTGACCTCAAGATCCACAGATGGCCCAGGGTTGATGACTGGATGCCATGGGAACGGACTCAGAAGTGGGAGACACTGAAGGCAGATTATATCAAGAGATTCTACTTCTGGAGATACTGGCCTGACATGCACAAGTCCATTGCCTATGCTGAATGGCTTCTGAAGACTGATCTAGAGATCTATGCAAGAGTCCAGAAGGCCATAGCTGAAAAGATTGATGTCAGGGTCCCAGCTCCAAGACTTATGCCTCCCCCACTGAAGCTTGATCGTTCTGTACACTATGGGGTCATTGAGAAGGAAATCAAGGATGTTGCTCAAGCCAAACAGTTAGATGAAGATGAGCCTGTTGATATGCCTGAGATACTGAAGTTGAGGAAGGTCACCTACATAATGTATGGACTGCCACTCCCTGAAGCAAAATCAAAGGACTTCAAAGACCGGATTCAGCAGTTCAAAAGATGATAGATAGCATCTTGTATTTCTGTTCTTTCTTAGAATAGCAAGTCTAATGTACCTGTACTGAAATTTCTCCATATATAATACATCACTTCTATTTGGCCCTGACAATTCCTTTTTGTCTATATGGCCTTGTTTATTTTTATGCTTAACACTCAGAATCACTCAAGTGATTACTGACTCACACACTCACTGAATATTTTTATCTATCATTTCTTATCTTGTTAGATTCTAGTCTGTTAGATTGCTTATAGGGAGAAAATGTTGTTAGAAAGGGGGAAATTATTGTTAGTCTTCTATATAGAATATGATATTTCTTCCTTGATTCCCTCAGTAGTCTAGAACTTGAAGAACAACTCCACTGATTCTACTTGTAATATTTGTCAGGAGCTCTGTTTCTGATAGTTATAGTGTTAGGTTTTGGCATCATCAAATAGGGGGAAAATGTTGGGAGATGATTCAGTCCCTCCACAAAATATTGGGAGATCACTCAGTAGCCTAGTGCTGTGAAGATTTGAAGATCCCAAAACCCTACTTTGATTGATGAACCATTCTATTGTAATTTGTTGTTTTGTCTCTGAGGTTTCAGACTCAGTAGACACTCTTCATTTGGTTCAGGCGCTCAGTTTTGTCCGCTGGCTATTCAGCAGACTATCGGCCTCAGTACCAGAAGAAGAAGACTCAGTGATATTAGACTCAGCAGGAGCAGTATACTGAAAGGAGTCAATGGAACTGAACTCAGCAGGAGTAGTTCATAGAACTCAGAGTTGATCTTCAGTATAGCTGACTCAGCAGGAGTATGCTACTGAATATAGATCAGACTCGGCAACGGTTGAACAATCTTCTGACTGTCAGGATACATTAAGTCAAAACAGTAGAGTCATACGAGGTATAGAGAAGTCAGCTTCAGATCCACCTTGAAGTCTGTTTTGTCTCACCTACTTTCTTCAACCTCGACCAATGACGAGCGACCAGCTGTCTACTTTCTGATTAAAGCTGCAAGTCAACAACTTTCCAGAAATGGAGGGAAAGGACTCTGCCACCATCTTTGAAAGAGCCGTTAGCTACCCAAAAGAAAGAGACACAAGGATCGTCGTCTCCAACGGATCTATCCATGTCTCTGCTCTATAAATAGAGGGATAATTTCAAATTGAAGCTCACGAGAGACTTAGAACACAAGAGCATTCACGAGCAACTCGAAACGACTTAAGCTTTCCGCAAGATCTTCACAGAGTAATCTCCGGCGAAAGGCGACATACTTGCTCATAGGGAACCAAGCTGAACCAGATTATAAAGCCTCTAGTATCCAAGCGACTGAATACGAACCCAAGTCTATACTTAATCGTTCGTCGCTCTAGAAGCCACTTTCTCGTTTCCTATCCCTCTAACCTAAGCTCAGCAGATCTTATCCATAGCTTAGACGAAGGAGTTCATATCTGAACTGATCCTTATTGTAAAGGACTCCTTCATAGTTGGAGAGTTTGTCAAACGCTTTAGTTTGATACCTTGTAAACTGAGACTTGCTCAGTATAATCTCAAGACCAGTTTGTCCAGTGTACAAACCGACTGAGACTATCTCAGTATAATAAATAGCTTCCTGATCTTTCGGGACAGTGGACGTAGGATTGTTGGATCCGAACCACTTTAAAATTGCTTGTGTTCCGTCTTTCCTTTTTTACTATTGCATTAATTACTGTTCATACTGAAAATATTTCTAAAATCATTCAACTGAGTTTCAGCAAAGCTTAATCGATCGCACTAATCTACTGAAACTGTTTTCTTAAAAACGTTTTCTAACTCAACTGAATTTGGGCCTACACATTTCCGCAATATACTGAACTTCGGCTGAACGGTACTGAATTCTGACTCAAGTCAGCTAGCAGGCCTCAGTGAAGTCAGTCACTCTGCCACGCGATCCAGAACAGCTTATTTGGTCTACTGAACTTGTTCAGTACGACTCTCTCCTGAAAAGGACTGTTCGCGTTTAAAGTTGAGAAATTATTTTCAGGTGTATTCACCCCCCCCTCTACACCTGAACGTTGAATCTCGGGACCAACATACAAGAATATGGAGGTGAGTAGTGGATAAGGAGGGTCACTTCATTTTATGTTTAAGAATTGATATTTGTCATTTTAGGAAAGAGGACAGTAATAACAGGACAAACCCGATTACGAAAGGACAGTAATAGTGGGACGGAGGGAGTACATGATAATAACATATTCATATAAATACTTAACCAAATCAAAGCAAATCAAGGTACATTTTTTACCTCTTCTTAGCCTTTAGTTCTTTGCCATATTTATAGCAAATAAAGAAACTATTTCTAATAGAATCATGGTACTTCCTTCTTGTCCAAACTTGCTATAACTAAGTGATACTTTAAGATGTAGATAATGAAGGAATGAAATTTACCTGCCTCATTCGTATGTTGCAATCATTCTGATTTTTGCTCCTGTTCAGATTTTCTGGTCTGTATCCCGACCCTTTTCTTCCTTCACGTGGTCAGAGAATTGAAGAAAATAATAAAATTGTCTCTCTATCTCACTCGCATTTGCGTATGTGTATGTGAGAATTAAGTGCGTTCTAATTATGAACAAAATATTACTCCCTCTGTCCCACTCCTTGGTCCTATTTACCTTTTTCGATTGTCCCACTCCATTGGTCTCATTTCCTTTTTCAATTAAAATACTCCTCTAACATATTCAATGGACTCCACAACTTTATCTTACTTTACACAAAAAAAATAACTTTCTAATCTCTGTGGTGAAAAATGGAGTGGGACGGAGGGAGTAATATATATAGGCTTCAAAAGCTTATATTATATTTATATTTGTAGCTAATTAATTTAATTATACTTCTAATGGGTTTCCACATCAATTGACCCATAATATAATAAATTAATCTGCTGGGTTATTTTTATTTATCAATTAATTGGCTCAGGCAATTAATCCCAAATAAATAACATTATTAAATAATGCAAAATGCATTAACATATTAATAGTGATTTATTAGAGACAATAAATAACTAGGCAACTAATTGAGCCAGATCAGGATCTAATACAAGAAATAAAGCCGGACCTCGAATCAATTAATTATTTATGTTCAACCCATAACAAAATCAATTAATAAACACATATTCATTCCACTAAAAAATTCGTGTTGACTTACCCGTTTATCCCAACTTGAGCATGACCTTGTATTATAGACTTACTTGATCTCCGTATTTAAGATATAAATATCCGTTAATTAATTAAGCTCACTGACAATTTAAATTAATTAACATCTTATATATTCATGAGTAGTACCAATCGACCTTATTAACACACCTGAACTTAATCAACCGGTCGGGTTTAGTATGATAATCCTTACGAGTTTCTCATGGATATTATCGACCCATTTTACTAGAATACGGTTGCAAGATACAGACAACCAGCCTGAGCCACAAATGACTACTAGCACTCAAGATACGTAGATCTGGTCGCGATGACGTTCACCATAGTAGGTCAAAGTGATAGATAGTCATATGCACTCAACTGAAGTCTTACCAAGCTTAAGACCAACTAAGTCACCGAGATCTTGGTTTTCCACTAAGGTCAGTCAGGCGAACACATCTCACTGTGATCCATCAATACACCACCTTCAGTGTACCAGTGTAGCAGTCAAGACAAATCACTTCTTATCTAAACTGCAGCATATACTGACAACTTATCCTAAAGTTGTATCAGTTGTAATAATTGTTTATATTTTGTCAGGTCAACTAATTGAGTAGTCTTATGTGACCTACAACACACTATACAATCTAACTCATGTACAAAATAAAGGATTATATGTGCATATATATATATATATATATGTATATTTTTATCATATAGGAGAATAAAACATTAGTAATGAAAAAACACATTGTATATAAGCATAAAAACTGCTTCCAGTATACAAAATCTCGACATATTACAATATCTTGTAAATTATCAATCGACCTTTTTATCTGTTCTTTACTACCCAGTAATGGACTTTTCTTAATAATGATAATTGTTTTTCTTTCATTTACCTTACTAAGACCCGACGAGTCACACCAAAAAAAGGGGAAGTCATCTTCTTTTTCTGTATTCAATCAAGAGAAACCCGACCCAGATTTAATAAACGAAATATACCAACACTACGATATTCGAAATCATGTCTTCTCCTCTCGTATGAGTCGAAAACCGAAGAGAACTAGCCTTACCCTTGCTTCTTACCATGCTTTGCAACCATCATTTGAAACTCCTCAAACATACTCTCCAAAGCCTCCACATCTTCCTTCACAGCAACTACAACACTCCTCCCTTGAGACAACATAATCCTATCCTTAAACCTCTGCACTCGACTCGAGCTCAACTCGATCCTCTCCCTCATCTCATCCAGAGCCCCACACACCACCAACTTCTCCTCCTCCGCCTCAATGAGCTTCTTTTTCATCAGCTGGTACCCATTGTGTGACCTCACAAGCATCTCATTCAGAAGCTTGTTCTGCTGCTGCAGAGCAATAATCCCCTGCGGCTCACCCTCCATACACCTGTCACTCCGATCCAATGACAACTCCTGCACCTTCTTCACCAGCTTCTCATTCTGCGCCTTGAGATCGCTCACCAGCTCCTCCATCCCACCCACTTCCTGCACCTTTCTAGAAAGTTCCACCGCCATTATCTCCTTCTCCTTCCCCAAACTCGAGCACATCATCTCGAGCCTCTTCCTTGCCGCGGTGCACGCGCTGAGCTCTCTCCTTAGCTTCTCCTTCTCTTCCTCGACTCCGACCTTCTTGTCCTTCGGCGGGTGGCTGAGACGAAGGTCGGTGTTGCAGCGGCGCAACCCGGCCTTCTGATTGCTCCCGAAGGAGTTGCATTTTTGTATTCGTGCCCGAACCGTATCCAATATTGTCATCATTGTTGCTACCCTTAGCATTCTGCGGCGGTCCTTCCCGCCTTTATCGCATGCATCCTTGTGATCTTGGATTAGTTTCAGTAAAAGCTTTATAGGCGCTGCCACTCCTGATTAAACCACACAAATCAACAAATCAATCTCAATGATTAAGTTATAAGTATATTATCCTATACTTATAACCTAATTTAAGAAAAATCTGATTTATAGTGTTTGTAATAGTTTAAAATTTTCAATATTCTTTGCATTTAGTGTAAATAAGTTGAAGTTGATTAAGTTTGGTTAAAGCAATTTCTCTAATTTAATGGCAATTTCGGAAAAACTATAATCTGACATTTAAGTTCAAAATTTCAAAATAAGCTACTATAATATAAATTTTCAAATACTATTTTTTTTCATTTTTAAGCATTTTTTACAAATATTTATCAAATTATCTAATAAAGTATTTTTACCAATTTCTCCAACTTATTAGCTATTAACATACGTTTATGACTTTCTGCATAAGAGTTTGTTTACCTTCTAAAGTTGAATCGTCTTGCTGTTCGTAGGTTATCGTGGCTAGCTCGGGGTCCGAGTTAGCCCGGGCCTCGTTCATCATTTCCTCGACGGAATTTGTTGTCCGTAGCGACAAAGAGAAAAGGGGTACAAAGAGAAGGAAAATGTTTACGTTCGTTTTGTTTTCATAGATTGTTGGTGATGGATAGAGCTAAGAGAGGTTGTTTGGGATAGCATAGCAAGCCGTTTCTCTCTCTTACTTTCTCTCCTCTTCTTTGTGTCTTCTTAATTTATGTCTCGTGAAAGGCGGGGAAGGAAGAGAGGGGAATTGTTTGGGCAGTTGAAATTTGCGTGGTTGTTGACAAAGTGAGAGACGATTTGGTTGGCTGTGGTTTATATATGCACATAATTTCCATGGTTTCTTCATAATTTCCTATTTTAAAGTTTTCATATTAGGAACAGAGTTTACCAAATGCTCATCTAGTATACCGATATACCAGTTGCAAGTAGTTTTGTTATTCATACAAAATAAAAATTTATCCCTAAAAGTAAGTTTAATTTAAATGGGTGAAGATAAAATGACATGAGAAAAGCAAATTAACATATTAGAATAATAATATTTATCTATATGTAACACGTTTTCGTGATTCAGGTGACATTCAATACAATGTATACTTTTATGTAACATAATGGATTAAGATATATTTTTCTTTATATACACCAATTTTTTTTAAATATGAACTTTTACATTAGTTCATAAATATGCAAAACTTGACTGACCTGATAAATCAGTTACTACATCACGTTAGAAAATGTCATAAATCAGCTTTGCTTCCACTGATTTTTTGACCGATGTACAATTTAAAATAAATTAAGAATTTGTGTATTTATGAACTAAATTGAAAGTTTGTGTGCAAAAATGATATTTAAAAAAAATGGTGATTTAAATAAAAACACACGTACACAACTCATAATTAACTTATAATGAATATTTATTTCACTCTTGCATTAACCAACAGTAACATAGTACCATGTACAAATTATAAAAACACAAACATTATATGTAGATTTATCTTACATGCACCAATGGAAGTAATTGTCCCAAATCAAAATCTTATCCCTCTAGAACCATCCAATAATGTTCGTCCACGTCAGCAACAAGTATGTCAGTGCATCCAATGCAACCACTCCAACGCCACAAGCTGCTCATGTGGCGATTACACCATACCACATATATTTCTTTCTCTCTCTCTAAACACTTATCACAACTTCATCAATTGTGTTTCATTTGATTGGCAAAAATGGCATCTGCTGTCATGACTTCCCTCCCACACTTCAATGGCCTCAAGCCCCAGACACAAACTCTTTCTCCGGTCAAAAATTTGGTGAGTTTTCATAATTTTCACCTACTTTTTAATCGTCTAACGAACTTAATCGAACGTTGAGATGGATATTGAATAATGTTATTAAAATTGTTCGTCTTAGGTTGCTGTCCAACCCATGAGGCGCAGAGGGCAAGGAGCTTTGGGTGCTCGATGCGACTTCATCGGCTCACCAACAAATTTGGTACTCCTATATTGTTTGACTAATTAATCATTGTCCGCTGCAATTTTTGCTTTTTTTTAAGAAATAAGGCACTTTTAATCGACACCCTTAATTGAGAATATAAACAACTTTCAATGGAACAAAAAATTAATAATTTTGTTATTTGAATTTTGATAAAACAAATAAAAAATTACAAAAATAAGCAATAAAAACATATAATGTCGAAATTAAGTAATAGTGGTTGCAAATGTGCAGATAATGGTGAGTGCAACGAGTCTGATGTTGTTTGCGGGCCGGTTCGGGTTGGCCCCGTCGGCGAACCGGAAGGCAACGGCTGGTTTGAAGTTGGAAGCGAGAGACTCGGGTCTGCAGACAGGAGACCCGGCCGGGTTTACGTTGGCGGATACGTTGGCTTGTGGGACCGTGGGTCACATTATAGGGGTTGGAGTTGTGCTTGGCCTCAAGAACATTGGTGCTTTGTAAATCATTTTCATTTCTCAACTATTTGAATAACTTTCAATCTATTTTGAAGCGGTTCAACTATTTATCTCGTATTTCATTTTATACTTAGTCACGTAAAATTCTCAATTGAATTTATCAATTAGTTATAAATTAAGCATACAATTATATACATTTCGTATGGTGTCTAGTCATTAACATAAACATTCTTGATCAATGGAGGACACATTAGAGGCGGAAAATCTATTGTTTTTACGTCTATCTATGATTTTTCAAATTTTATTATTTCTTCACCTTAAAATTACATATCTGCACTTCCGAAAATTGTTGATTTTAAAATTTACCTCAGAACAATAGATCATGGGTTCACCGGTGTTTCTAATATATCAAGACAAATATATATATACATATACCACATACAATACCAACTCAATGTTATTCTATAAACTACAAACACTTTGAAAACTTCAACGTACCATGTCGGCTATATTTCAAACTCTCCAAACACAACACTCTCATGTGTCCAATAATTGAATATGTCACTATCACCATCACTTACATATTTTTCTACGTTTTGATTTTGTAAATGCATAATTTATTAATTTCATGTCCTAGTTTTTGTGTCGGTGTTGTACCTTGTGTTGTATATCTCGAGTCCGTGTGACTTAAATATTGTTGCATTACATATTTTACTAAGAAATAAGCGGTTAGTAATAATCATAAATAAGGCAACCGATTGGTTGTTACTTGAAATCAATACATTGGCCCAATAAGAGAAATAAGTTATGGGCCAAAAGCCAATTTGGAAAGCCCAACTAGCGCCAAATTATTAAAGCCTATAAAAGAGCGCGATTTTGGGCCAGAAAACCACCACGACGCCGTTTCACTCTCCACTCGCTGCACAAATTGATAGCGTAAACAAGCGCAGTTTCTCTCTCTACATTTCGAGCCTGCCGAACCTTCTCCCTCTCTATATACCGCAGGAATTCGAGCGGCAAGGGATTAATCTATCGAGCTGAGACAGGAACTGAAGTCTGCACATTGAGGAGGTGAAGATGAGTGTGTGGAATTACGTGGTGACGGCGCAGAAGCCGACCAACGTCACGCATTCGTGCGTCGGCAATTTCACCGGCCCGCAGGAGCTCAATCTCATCGTTGCGTAAGTTTTCCGTTCTTCTCTATCTCATCTACATGCACGCGGAGTTCAGTGCATTTGACGGATAATCACGAAGTTCGATTTTTATGTGTGGGAGATTAGCGGCGTTGGGTTTATGCTTGTTAGTGTAAATTTGTTGCCTATATTCAATTGAGCTATGTGCGTGGACCTATTTTCGTTTTCTGCTGGTGGTGTTTGAAATGTTGTTTCTATTTGCAGGAAATGCACCCGAATAGAGATCCATATGCTCTCGCCTCAAGGTTTACAGGTTGAGTACTTGAGTTATATTCTGCACTGAGTGTAAAATTAATGGTGTTTTGTAGCTGATTTGGAGCCACATAAGAAAATTGATGCTTCTGTTTTCGTTTTTGAGCTTTCTATTCAAGTAGAAGTGGTTATGACCTTAGATTTCTAGCACATGTAAAGATTTATTTTCTGATTTATGATGGAAATCCTTTCCTAAATTGTGGGCAATGAGAATTCATAGTGAGAAAATAGTGAGGCTGGGAAGACAGAGAGAGCGAAGCAAGCTTTCTGCTTGTAAACTTGCTTGTTTTATATTTCGTGTGGGATGAGATACTGAATTGTGCAAGTTTTAGACGAGGGCCGTGTAGACAGTTCCAGCATATTCGAATAAACGTGCACCCGAATATTATAGCAAGTCTTGTTTAAAATCGTCTTTTTAAATCATTTTTGCAGCCTATGTTGGATGTGCCAATATATGGGAGAATTGCCACGCTCGAGCTCTTTCGCCCACATGTGAGTCCACCTTTAGAAATGAACCTTGTAGCTGCTAATGCTCCATCTATTTAACAATGTAGACACTGTTAGTATAGATTTAAGAGAACGTTATCTTACAATCTTAATTAAATAATCAGGGAGAAACACAAGATCTCCTTTTTGTAGCTACAGAAAGATACAAATTCTGTGTTTTGCAATGGGATGCTGAGACTGGTGAGGTTATTACAAGGTATGACCTCATTTTCTTTAATCAATGTATTTATTTATTATATTTCAACTAAACGACTAAGGTCTCTAGCCTTGTATCCCAGTTTGCTGTGATAATCTGCATAGTAGGATAGTTTCATGACCATAACGAGAGTACATGAAATACTTTACACAGAGGCAGTTGCCTTAGACCTGGAAGCTAGATTTTCTCTTCCATGGTCTTCTTTTTCAGTTTATTATGTTCAATGGTGGGTTGTCTTCTCCACACTATTAATTTCTGAAATACTTAATTTTCTTGGGTTGGCTTCTATCTGTAAAATAGGGCCATGGGTGATGTATCAGATCGAATTGGTCGCCCCACAGACAATGGACAGGTACTTTCTTGCATGTTGGGAATTTGTTTGTGGTCTTTGATCTCTAATATGTTGGTTTGAGAAAATATAGCCAGCCCATGAGTTCTTTATTGCTTCCTTGTAGATTGGAATAGTTGATCCAGATTGCAGATTAATTGGGCTTCATCTATACGATGGATTGTTCAAGGTATTGGTAACCATCGCGTATCAATCTTAGGCTTCTTGTATCTTTTGGAGTGTTTGAACCGGAGCTTTGCTCACTGGATTTGAGCTAATTGTTTTTTGTCTTTTCCTGTTTATAGGTAATTCCATTTGATAACAAGGGTCAACTCAAGGAGGCATTTAATATCAGGTAAACATTTCCGTGTTGAACTCTAGTGAACTACCTCTCTGGAAGAACAAAAGTGGAGCCTTTTCTGTTGCAGATATGGTTTTGTTGTTTAGATTGACTTTTTTCTGGTAGAAGAGAGCTAATTAACTATGTTCTTTTTATTATGGCATTTCAATATTTTCAGTTTTCTTATTGTCCTCTATAACATACATTGAAATTTCATTTGTGCTCTTCAGGCTTGAGGAGCTTCAAGTTTTGGATATCAAGTTTTTGTATGGTTGCCCTAAGCCGACCATTGTTGTGCTTTACCAGGTAATTATTCACTTTTGCACTCACTAATAGTTAGTGTATGATTTGTACTGCCATTTTACACATATTTAGTAACATGATCGACTTAATATATGGGATTGTTAAAGCATATGTTGTATTTTATACATGAAATCAGATCTTGGCTTAGATTTATCTGCCTTGGACTATGTTTTCTACCTCTTAGCATCTGACCTTTTACCTCCACCATGTTCTTGTCCTTTGTTGTTTTTGTCTAATAGGATAACAAGGATGCTCGTCATGTAAAAACATATGAGGTTGCTTTGAAGGATAAAGATTTTGTGGAAGGTCCATGGTCTCAAAACAATCTTGACAATGGGGCAGATTTGTTAATCCCAGTTCCACCTCCTCTTTGCGGTGTCCTCATCATCGGTGAAGAAACTATTGTCTATTGCAGTGCCTCAGCATTCAAAGCAATCCCAATTAGACCTGTAAGTTGTTATATCTAATGCTAGGTAGATGCAAGTCCATTTATGTCATTCCTGACTGTTGTTTATGTACTCTTTAAGTCTATCACAAGAGCCTATGGAAGGGTTGATGCTGATGGGTCACGCTACTTGCTGGGAGATCACAACGGGCTTTTGCATCTACTTGTTATCACTCATGAAAAGGAAAAGTAAGTTTCTTGTACCACATGTTATTCTCAAACAAGTGTCAGTTTTATCATCAAGGTTTGTGTTAATCTTTAACCCTTTGCCTGGTCTCAGAGTTTCTAATCGTTTGCTTATTCTCTGATCCACTAGAGTAACTGGCCTCAAAATCGAGCTCTTGGGGGAAACATCCATTGCCTCATCCATATCGTATCTTGATAACGCCGTTGTTTTTGTTGGCTCAAGTTATGGAGACTCACAGGTCTGAATTCGCATCTCCTATTTATCTATCTATGAATAAACAGCTGTGGCTACTGCTCAATGTGTGAACTTGGTGCATTTCTTGGTAGTTCTAATATAATCTGTATCTTGTTTTAAACCCAGCTCATAAAGCTTAGTCTTCAACCAGATGCAAAAGGTTCTTATGTGGAAGTTCTTGAAAGATATGTCAACTTGGGACCAATTGTTGATTTCTGTGTTGTTGACTTGGAGAGGCAAGGCCAAGGTCAAGTTGTAACTTGCTCAGGTGCCTATAAGGATGGTTCTTTACGCATTGTGCGAAATGGTATCGGAATAAATGAACAGGTAAGCATTGAATAGTTGCATCTTGGCAGAAATTTATTCAGTTATGTTCTCATATATTTTGTTTTCAATGTGATTAATAGGCCTCTGTAGAGCTTCAAGGTATCAAAGGCATGTGGTCTTTACAATCAGCTAGCGACGACCCATATGACACTTTCTTGGTTGTTAGCTTCATCAATGAGACTCGTATTTTGGCAATGAACATTGAGGATGAATTGGAGGAAACTGAGATAGAAGGTTTTTGTTCCAACGTAAAGACACTGTTTTGTCATGATGCTGCATTTGATCAGCTTGTGCAGGTATGGCTGTTGCAGCATTCATAATGCTTTCACGGGCCTTCTAACATTGCTCTAACAGAGATATTGATGACTCTGCAACATCTAAGTCCTTAATATAATGATAACATAAAAATATAAATATAAATTCATGTTTCTAAATGAATAAAAATTTTGATCGAGAAACATTGCCTCCCGATCTGTTGCAGTGAGAAATCAGACACAGTAACATAGATGACGGGCACTAGTTTATGCTATATTTATGGAGGTTGATCTGTTGTCCATGATTTCTGGTATAAACTTGATCTAATACCTACAACTTTGTGAAAGAATTAAAACTAGATGTTTAAAAGATGCTATTTGATCTTTTGGTTTCTCCAGAAAGGCAGTTCAACTTTGATTCACTATCAAAAATTCCGTAGTGTATATATGGGATACATATAAAATTTGTCCAAGGAACAAGTGAATCTTTTAGACTCTAATTTCAATAGCAAAGTAGAAAATATAAATTTTCTTTAACTAATCTTTTATTTTTTATTTTTTTTTAAATTTTAGCTACATTTTCACTTGAGAATTAATCTCACAGGTTACTTCGAGTACAGTGAGACTAGTTAGTTCTACCACCAGAGAGCTTCGTAACGAGTGGTTTGCTCCAGCAGGTTATTCAATCAATGTAGCAACAGCGAATACCACTCAGGTATGTCTTCAATCAATAGTTATATGACTAAATTTGATTGTCTGACAAGAAACTTAGAAAAGAGCCTTAACGCCGAATTTGGTCATCACCTGGTGCATTGTGGTTTTCATGTTTCTGAATTTTATATGTAAGTTTTGTACCTGAGATGCTTTTTACATCGACAGGTTCTATTGGCTACGGGAGGTGGACATTTGATCTATCTAGAAATCGGCGATGGTGTTCTGACAGAAGTAAAGCATAGTCAGTTGGAGTATGACATCTCATGCCTCGATATTAATCCAATTGGCGATAACCAAAGCCGCAGTCAACTAGCTGCAGTGGGGATGTGGACAGATATCAGTGTCCGGATATTTTCGCTTCCAGACTTGAATCTTATAACAAAGGAGCATTTGGGAGGGGAGATCATTCCTCGTTCTGTACTTTTGTGTTCGTTTGAAGGGGTTAGTAATTCCATTCTTACATGAACTTATTGAGATCAAGCTAGTAGTACTAATCCTGATGAGACTGATGAATACCATTTTCTGCTTTCCAATTTCAGATATCTTATTTTTTATGTGCTCTTGGGGATGGACACCTCTTGAATTTCGTGTTGAATACCAGCAGCGGTGAGCTGACGGATAGGAAGAAAGTGTCGTTAGGGACCCAACCGATCACACTCCGCACTTTCTCATCGAAGAACACGACACATGTTTTTGCTGCTTCCGATAGACCAACTGTCATTTACAGCAGTAACAAGAAATTGCTTTACAGCAATGTGAATCTGAAAGAAGTCAGTTTTATGTGCCCTTTCAATACAGCTGCTTTCCCCGACAGGTATGATATATCATCCCATTCCTTGTGTCGTGGTTAGATAATTGTTGTTTCGGTGTGATTTAAGTGCCAGATCTTTCACTTGTTCTTCTTGTTGTTGAATATCATATTAGTAGTGAGAGTTTCTCTTCAACAGCCTTGCTATTGCTAAAGAAGGCGAGCTAACAATCGGCACCATAGACGACATTCAGAAGCTTCACATACGCTCGATCCCACTTGGGGAGCACGCAAGGCGTATATGTCATCAGGAACAGACCCGAACCTTCGCCATCTGCAGTTTGAAGTATAATCAATCCACCACAGATGAATCCGAAATGCACTTCATCCGCCTATTAGACGACCAGACTTTCGAGTTCATCTCAACTTATCCATTGGATCAGTTCGAGTGCGGTTGTTCCATTCTTAGCTGCTCGTTCTCCGAGGACACTAACATGTACTACTGCATTGGGACTGCGTATGTAATGCCGGAAGAGAATGAACCTACCAAGGTTAGTCTTTTGCTCTTCCTAGCTAGGTTTGCCCACAGCCCACATGAATGTCCATTTATACAAACCTTTTCGTTCGTTTTTTAGGGTAGGATTTTGGTTTTCGCCGTAGAAGATGGTAAACTCCAACTTATTGCTGAGAAGGAAACTAAAGGGGCTGTCTATTCTCTTAATGCCTTCAATGGTAAACTCCTTGCTGCCATTAATCAAAAGATTCAGCTGTATAAATGGATGCCACGAGATGATGGCACTCACGAGCTCCAATCCGAATGTGGACACCACGGACACATCCTCGCCCTCTACGTGCAAACTCGAGGCGATTTCGTCGTTGTTGGCGATCTCATGAAATCAATCTCTTTGCTGATCTACAAGGTAAATTTAATATTTCTCACCCTTTCCTACTCAATCAAGATGATTTTATTTATGGTTTCGTTCGCACGCAGCACGAGGAGGGTGCGATCGAGGAGCGAGCACGTGACTACAACGCGAACTGGATGTCGGCCGTCGAGATTCTCGATGACGACATCTACCTCGGAGCGGAGAACAACTTCAACCTCTTCACCGTCCGTAAGAACAGCGAAGGGGCAACCGATGAGGAGCGCGGCCGCCTTGAAGTCGTAGGCGAATACCACCTCGGAGAATTCGTCAACAGATTCCGACACGGCTCACTCGTCATGCGGCTGCCGGACTCCGACGTCGGCCAGATCCCAACGGTCATATTCGGCACCGTCAACGGAGTCATCGGAGTCATTGCCTCCCTCCCCCACGGGGATTACGTCTTCCTCGACAAGCTGCAGGCGAATCTGAGGAAGGTGATCAAGGGCGTCGGAGGGCTCAGCCACGACCAGTGGAGATCGTTCTACAACGAGAAGAAGACCGTCGATGCTAAGAACTTCTTGGATGGCGATCTGATCGAATCATTCCTCGATCTGAGCCGGAATCGGATGGAGGAGATCTCGAAGGCGATGAGTGTTCCGGTAGATGAGCTGATGAAGAGAGTGGAAGAGCTTACCAGGTTACATTGAAACTCGTTTGATATCTGAAAATTCGTGTTTCTTTTTCTACTGCAATATACTTGGTTTGGTTTTATGCAACTTTTGTATGCTTGATAGGATGATAGTTGATGTGTGGGCATGTTGGTAGTGTAAACTCTGTTTGATATCCATGCATTTTAGATATGTGTAACTGTGTATCATTTGATTCTTTGGTTCCTTTCTTTTTCGTTATAATTAAACCTCGATAAAATAATGTTCGATAGAGTAATAATCTCGTTTAGATAATAGTTTCTTTTAATCCCGACTTGAGTTAATAGATTCAAATAATGTTCGACAAAACAAGAATCTCATTAAATGAATATTTTTTCCAATCCCATTTTATTACTATAAAGAGGTTTAAATGTATTTTATTTCTAGGAGTATATATATCTATTTCTCATATTATTTGAATACTATGTTGTCAAATGTATGTGGACAAAGGTGAAATTGGAAATTGAAAACTCGTTAATCACATAAATATTGAGAGGCAATTATTTGACTTTTAAAAATATTATAGTAAAGAATCAAGTGTTAAAACTTTAAACTCAGAATCCTAATTAGTTCCACAATGACTCAAATACCATTTTAAAATAAAATAAAATCCTAAAATAATAAAAATTGGAGAATATATACTGAAAAAAGAAAACGCAATTTTGACCCTAAAATGATGGAATTTTGACACAAAAAAAACTAAAAAACTAAAAGGAAATAACTACAAAAATTCTATCATAATAGTAAAAAAGAAAAATGACGAAAACAAGACGATTTTGATCCCAAAATAATGGAAAATCTGACCAAAAACCTTAAAAACTAAAAAGAAATAACGGAAAACAAATCCTAGAATAATATGCTCTAAAAAAACCCAATTTTGACCCCCAACATGATGGAAATGTGACCAAAAAAAGGTGAATGCCACCACCCTTCCTTATCCCACTTCTCTACAATAGTCTTCAAAGAAGGGCCACTTGCCCTGCATTTCCCATCATCAAAGCAAAGCAAGAGCTTCCTTCTTCAGCAGCTCTACACAGCTGAGGATCAAGTGGAATCTTACCACACCACCACCACTACTATCAAACACTTGACTAAAACCAAACAAATCCACCATTTCTGGTGCCCACTCTGTCATGTCTTTCGGTTTTATGTTGAAGAATTTCACCGATTGACAGGACTCCGAAGTTACGAGGTTGCTCTGGTGGATCTCTTGCCCTTCGAGACCTACCATTTTCGGGATGCATATGTCGATATCAAGAAGGCCGGCCTAATTGGAAACCCTCTGATGCTGCTAGGGAAAATGCTTTCAGCTATAGATACCAAGTCCACAACACAACATAGTTATATAAGCATTAGCATAACAATGCAAATCCAACGTAATTAATTAATCTAAAACATGAGTGATACTTGCAATAGAGATGATCAAATAACAACATTAAGTGACAAATATCCAACTCCAAATGTTCCAAAAACATCAACCACTTAATCATAGAAATCAAAACTTCACACATATCCCAGATTTTAGAAACTAATAATTAAGGTGCCTAACAAAAAACATAGCAATGGATTTCATTACAAATTGATGAACTAAACCTTACACCTTTGACAATTAATACAAAGCTGCTAAAAGATTACAATGTATGCAACACACATCTTGATCATTGATAATCCGATTCATCCGAACAAGAATTGAAATCAAACCTGGATCGGAGCAGTAGCACAGACTTCTTGATTAGGGCATCCCGCACAAGCGTCGGATTTTCCACCCGATTCTGATTCCGGTCATGGCCAATCTGCAATTCATCTGGGAAATGTTAAAAATTAAACAAAAACCCTAAAGCTCAAAATTTTACGACAATAAAATTATACCCACGTTCATTGGCGTCCTCAGGATCCTCTGTTTTCCATGTCTGCAGGCAACGAGTTAACGCGAAATATTCCATTCCAATTGTTCACGTTAGAAAGAGATTATAGCTTATAGCTTAATTTAAGGAAAAACTATTTTTGGATGTTTTCAATTGTTTAAATTCGAAAAAAATTTCTACATTAAAGTTGAATAAGTTGAAGTTAATTAAGTTGATTTTTAGCAACTTCTCCAACTTAATGTCATATTTATAATTTCGGATAAGTTATGATTTGACATTTTACTTATAAATCACAAAATAAGCTACTACAGTATAAATTTTGCAAATACTATTTTTTCAACTTTTTTCTTTTAATCAGTTTTTGCAAACACACCCTAAATTCTCTAATAAGCCACTTTTACCAACTTCTCCTTAATTTAAGCACTTAAAAAAAGTTTAAACTATTGCAAACACCCTAAGGCAGTGTTTGAAATAACTTATTTAAGCAGTTTTTAACTGCTTGTGCTTAAAGCTGCTTAAAGTTTCAATTAAGCAAAAGCTATCAGTGTTTGGATTGTACATTAAAAAGCTGCTTAATTTTTTCTTCAAATTTGCAAAAATGTCCACCGCTTCTAAAAGCACTCCAATACCTGATTATGAGCTTCTGCTTATTTCAGCTTATTTTAAACCCAAAAAAGCAGAAACAAAATAACCAAACATTTAAAAAAGTACTTATATGATAAAAAAACACATAAACAACTTTTTTAAGCTGACAAACCCTACAGAGAGAATGTGCCGCCAAAGTCTGGTTTTTTATTATTTCTTGAGAGACGAATTCTCTCTCTCTCTCTCTCTCTGATGACAAAGATATTTTTTTCTAAATTATTACCAAACAGTCAAATTAAGGAAAGAAAATATTACCCGGAGCAAATTGGATTTGTCTGAAGATTTGGGGTGTCAATTTTTCCTATTTAAAATCTAGTGGCCAGTAATTCTTTAACGGCTATAATATATACACCCTCACACTCATTAAAATAATTTAATTTCTTTGCGTCTCGTTTTTAAAGGAAATTTAAAATTGTGTAGAGTTGTACTCCCTTCGTCTGCTCCAATTGATCAATTTTTTTTTGGCACGGAATTAAAAAAGTAGATAGTATGAGAGAGGAGTAGATGATAATGTAAGGGAGAGAAGATGAGTGAGATTGTGAAAAGAGTAAATGGTAAAGTATGAAAGAGAAATGATAAAGTAAGAGGGAGAAATAGTTAAATTAGAAGAGATAAATGATAAAATATGAGATAAATTATGGTTTTTTTTTAGAAATTATTTCCATTTTTGAAAACAGATCACTTGAGACGGGACGCCCGAAATGAAAAAGGGTCACTTGGAGTAGTACGGAGGAAGTATAAAATTGTGCATCTTTCAAAAAAGTGTTTGCTTAATTTATCAAAAAAAAAAAATTTGCACAAGTTTAATGGGACCCTTGTATTAGTGGAAATTTTGAATATTTATAAATAAAATTCAAATTTGTAGATTTTATTTGATATGGGTAAAGTATGATTGTGGTTGAAAAAATACAAGAAATCAAAGTATTTGGGTCCTTTTTCATAAATCAACTCGGAAGTAAATTGATTATGATCACTCATTTATTCGTCGGGTATCTAATTATAAGATTCATTTATAAGTTAGTTTACTATATCAAAAATTTATGACGTTCAAAATGTACAGATCCAACCTAACTATTTTAGTGGAACGAAGGGTTTAAAATCTAGTGGTGCAAGATTTGTCATCCGTAGCCGACTAACGTATTGTGCCAAGTATAATCAGCAATCATCATCACAAACAAGCGCGTAGATAAATTGGCGCTTCTTGATGAGGGATTTGCAAAAATAGTCAAATGTATACACTATATTGCAAAAATAGATAAATTAAGTGTAAATTGCACCTAATAGACAATGTGACTATTTTAGCCCTCAATTTGACTTGATTGAAATTGTCTGTCATATTCAGAAATATAACTGCCATATTTTCATAAATATTTGAATGGAAGCCTTAATCCCAATGACATGAAATCTTTAAAAACTTGATTTGCTTTTTCCTACAAAAAAGGACTTTAATTTTATATTTATATTTAATTTTAATAATAATAAATTAGTCATTCCAATTTCAATAACGTTAATTTTATATTTATTATTTATTTTATAATTAATTAAATATTATCTTAAATTTTTTGTATTGAATAATTAGATTATAATCATATAGCTGTAATCTATTAAACAAGATTGCGATAATACGCATAGTAATATTAATTCTCAATGATAATAATAATAATAACAATAATAATAAGATTATATTTTATAATAATCATAACAGTAATACTACGGTTTTACATTTTATAATTAGTTATCAACAAATATTTTAAGAATAATTTTGGAATAGTTAATCATAGAATAGGTAGTCAAGAATAACTTTTCAGGAAAAAAAACAAAAATTAAAAATAACATACCTTTTCAGCTAAATTTGTGAATTAAAGTGGATGACTGATTCATCACAATCACCCAGTGTGTAGTCTTTTCTTTTGAACAAGGGTTTGAAAACTTAATCACGTGGGTTGAGTTATATATATGTAAAGGGTAGCGTATGAGATGGATTCACTACTTGGGGAGGATGAATTGATGCCTTCAATTTTTTTAAGGGAGATACGAAAAAGAGAGTGTTCAAGATTGATTATCTTGAAAGAAATATTAAGTGATCTCTAAACCACATCGTAATAACGATTTTGAGGTTAGTTTTCGAACTTATTTTGTTATTTTGGTAGTAAAATTATATGTTACTAGTGATTATTTTGTTATACAATATGTGCATCTTAGATGTGGCTATTAATTAGGATGGTTATACAATATGAGCATCGTACATATGCAACGTAGATGTGGCTATTTAGTTCTAAAATATCTAAATAATTAAAATGTGTTTTATGAAGCATAGTAATTGATATATGTTGATTATAAATTCTCGCATAGTAGTAATTGATATTGAATATTTGATCTTGTAGTGATTAATCAGTATTGATGCTTTGTTTATACTTTATACTATTACTAGTGAGAGTGAATTTGATTAAATTAGACTAAATATTAAACTGTTATTGTGAAAATAATCATAAGCCATACTTAGAAATAATTAGGATTATATATTCTTTTTTATTATTTGTGGCGATCTTTCAGAAAAAAAACAGGTTGTGAATTTATAGTTGATAATTAGGATTTTTATTTGAGTAATATTAGGATTTAATCATTTTAGTATAATTTGGCGGAATACGTGACTATTTGATGAAAATATGATATCAAGTCATTTTTTTTAGATGACGGATTGTATAAGCGTGATCGTAAGATACGGTGGGAATTTTATCGATGCTGAATACTCGGGGGTTTATGAAGAATTAGCATACATGCGGACGGACCAATTATCATTTTCATCTCTAAAACATCGAATTGATGTCATGATGCGATCAAGTGGATTGGATACACATTATCTATTGTACACGACAGCGCATGCAAGATCTGGAAGAAAGATGAAAGCATTAATGAACGACGATGACGACTTGATTCGACTAGTCCGCTTTGATGGAGATCCTATTGTCTATGTTGTTCACAAGAGATCGAACGACGACGCCGGTACCTCTCAGCATCAAGGAGCCTATCCATTGTCCGACAACCTATTTGAACAAGTTTATGACCAGTTCTCACAATCATATGGGAACAATCGACCGGAAAATGAACAACATTTTAAAGAAGAAGAAGAAGAAGAAGAAGAAGAAGAAGAAGAAGAAGAAGAAAACAATGATGATGATTCTGAGGAGGAGCAAGATCATGACCACTGCAACTACGGCACATTTTTTGACTTCGTAGCATGGATTCGAAAGGAGGGTGGTTTCCACCGGCTCATGACCATGCTTGATCATCCAGAAACACCCCCGAACTTGGGCGAAGGAGATGAAGTCACTGAAGCAGCAATAACAAATTGGATTGTTCTGTTTATCCCGATCGGCTAACCAGGAGTTGCTGGGGTCAGGGAACTTGATCCCATAATCGATGGTATTTTGGAGATCGGGGCGACATTTTCCACCAAGTCTGACTTGACCACTACCGTCGGTTTGTGGCATTTAGAACGTCGCCGGTCTTATAAAGTTGCGAAGGCCAATAGACAATACCAATACTACGTATGTCTAAATGCTAGTACATGTCCTTTCGTGTTGCGTGCACATTATATTGATAAATGTTGGGAAGTTTACGAGTTCGATAAAAAACTTACATGCCAATTCGATTTCCACCAATTGGGGACTAGAAAGATTTGCGCTAACACCATTTCCGCATTTTTTGCAAAACGGATGCGGCATGAGGGCACGATTATGAAACCTCGTGCCATGAACAATGAGCTAAGTGATGATTTCGGTGTGAAGGTTGGATATCATAAGGCGTTGTGCGGTCAGGATAAGTCGATTGAAACAATTTTTGGAAGTAACGAGAAATCATTTAATTTGCTTCCAGCATACCTACACATGTTGGCATATGTCAACCCGAGGACAGTGGTTGACTATTCAACTGACATCGATGATCTGTTTGAATATTGTTTTGTTGAATTGGCTCTGGTTTCAAGGGATTTGGGAAAATACAATGAAAAGGGGGTTGAAAATAATATCTCGAGGATTTGGTTTATGCAGAAGATTAGGGGTGCATTTGGAACACCCCCGAGTTAGCATTTGTGTCTAACCAACACATTAGTATTCAAGTTGTCATCGCTGAAGTGTATCCTGAATGCCTTCACTTGCTTTGCAACTACTATCTTTTAAACAAGATTGCGCCTTATGGTCGCACTATTACAAGGATGTTCCGGAAAGCAGCGACTGCGTACCGTCCTTCAGTGTTTAATAAGGCGATGGAATCAATCCAAGCAGCTAGTCCAGATGGAGCCTACCAAAAATTGATGGAACTTTGGTCAGATCGTTGGGCTCGATCGAAGTGTATGCGCCGCCGTTATAGTTTCTTAACGTCAAATCCTGTCGAGTCTTTTAATGGAAGCTTATTGTGGGCTCGACGGTTGCCAATTTGAGCACTTCTCGATACTATCCGTTCAATTATGGAAAAATGGTTCGATGAAAAATGAGCATTCTACGGTGCACACAACCACCCGATGGTCGAGACAGCGAAGCAAAAACTTCATTTCGAGGTGGAGAAAGCACACACTCTCAGAGTCACACATATCTCTATCGGGCAGTTCAAAGTCATGGACGTCCGAAAGTACTTCGTAGTGGACTTACACCAATGAGAGTGCATGTGCTGTGAGTTCCAATTGGATTTGTTGCCTTGCTTGCATGTTGTTGCTGCAATTATGTAAGTTTTTCCTTTTCTTCAAGTTCAATTGATAATTATATTTAAATTATACTGACAAAATCTTCAAATGCAGACACTCTGGTGCCAACATATATGCCTTCGTATCTCGCTACTACTTAACAAATACCCACCGTGATTTATACGCACTCATATTTACTCCCCTTCCGCCCTAGGATCAATGGAACGTGCCAATTGGTATTCTAGGTGAGGTTGTTAAGCCTCCTATATCAAGGCGTCAAGCCGGTCGACCGAAGACGGGACCTTACAAATTTGGATTTGAGGCATCTAGCAGCAGAAGGCTCAAGGGTGCAAAGCACTGTTGTATATGTCGGCAAGCGGGTCATACGAGGAAGAAATGTACGCAAAGAGGGCAAGAAACTGATATATAGGGTGAAATGTATTTTATTTATGGAATTGCAATTTATCGAATTATCAATTATGTGTTATTCTTATCAATTATATATTTTATGTCCTCTTAGCATTTTATTCAGATAATATTATATTTTTAAGAAACTAAAAATCCTACGTTAATTAATAAAAAATATAATATTATATTATATTGAAATTCTAATACACCACATCTACTCTTTTAATTACTTCGAATCTCATAAATGTATGGGCATAAATATGTGGGAAAAAATAATTTTTGGTCCGTTATTTTTGGCACCCGATTCACGTATAATTTTAAAAAATAATACATAAAGTTGGATATCTCTTGTTTGATACCCATAGTAGGGAGCTCATACCCATATACCAAACACGAAATATGGATATCAAACTCGGATCATTCCCATAGTAGAGTAGGAAACCCATGAACCAAACACCCCCTTAAGTTAACATTTAATTAATTGTAAAATAAATAATAAATATAAAAATCAAGTTACTGAAATCAAAATGACTAATTTTTTTTATTTTAGTCCTTTTGTGGATGAGAAATTAACGTCCTTATTTGAAGGAAAAAGCAAATCAAAGTTGTTGAATGATTCATGCATTGGGAATGCTTCCATTCAAATAGTTCTGAAAATATGGTAGACACATGCCCATTCTAATCAAGTCAAATTGAAATTGAGGGCTAAAATAGTCACATTGTCTATTGGATGCAATTTACACTCAATTTGTCTATTTTTGCAATATAGCATATAAATTTGACTATTTTTGCAAATCTTCCCTTCTTGATTTTGTAAAAAAAAAGGGTCCTCCCTTTTCTCTCTCTTTCCGAGGGAAAATGGTATTTTTCTCACGAGTTTGAGGGGAGTGGAGAGTTGAAAGTTGAAACTCAAAAACCTCAATTTTTTCCAGTAGTGGTTCGTAACCAGTGACGTCCGCAGTGTTTTGTCATCTTTCTCTTTCTTTTTTTTCTTCGTCTTCGTCGTTTTCTTGAATTTCTGATTTTAGTATTGGGCACGCTCTTTTTTATAAGTAGGTTCAATGTGTTCGGTCGATGTAATGAAGTGGTGGAGTGATAAAATCAAACAGAAGAACTGATAAAATCGAACATAAGTATAGTTTCTGTATGTCCATGAAGAAAAACCTTTGTACAAATATATACACCTAGCGCTGCTCCCAAATAAAAGGAAACCCTAGAAAAATATTCAATCGAAATATTACAACAATATCTACGCCGTATAAAAAAGGAAACAACTCCCAGGAAATCAGGAATAAATTAGTATCACAATATCGGCCAAAATATGAAATCCATAATACCCCCCTCAAGTGGGAGCATGTAAGTCACAAATGCCCAACTTGCGCAACTGTCGAATTGTTGTTTGCCCAACACTTTAGTAAATATATCAGCTAGTTGATCCGTAGTAGGCACATACGAGGGACATATTATACCATCCATCACAACATCTCTTATAAAGTGGCAGTCGGCCTCAATATGCTTGGTTCTCTCATGAAATACTGGATTACGAGCAATGTGGAGTGTCGATTGACTATCACAATAAAGCTTTATGCATGTCGCATGCATTACTCCCAAATCAAATAAGAATTACCGTAGCCATTTTAATTCACAAACCACTATTGCCATGACGCGATACTCCGCTTCAGCCAAGGAGCGAGACACCGTGGGTTGCTTCTTTATTTTCCAGGATATAGGAGAAGAGCCAAGTGTGACAAACCAGTCGGTCAAGGATCGTCGAGTAAGAGGGCAACTAGCCTAATCCGAGTCACACCATCCAACAAGATCAAGAGTCGATGTGTGGCAAAGCAAAATACCCTAGCCAGGATTACCCTTCAAATACCGAACCACACATACGGCAGCTTGCCAATGTTCCTCACGAGGTTGCTGCATAAATTGGGACAAAATATGTACCGAATAGGCAAGATCCGGTCTAGTAACGGACAAGTAAATAAGTCGACCAACAAGGCGGCGATAAGGTGCCGGAGCGACAAGATACTTGCCACTTGCAAGAGCAAGATTGTGATGTTGTTCTAAGGGAAAGCTAACAGGTTTCAAGCCCAACAATCCAGTCTCCGAAATAATTTCCTATGCATACTTTCGCTGGCATAAGAAAAATCCAGCCCGACTTCGCGCATCTTCGAGCCCTACTTGAGTGTTCCCAAATCCTTCATGTGAGAACGTCCTAAATAATCTTTAAAAACATCTAGCTCTTTGGCGTTATTACCTGCTATCAACATATCATCGACATAGACCAAAAGAGAAAGTTGTACGATTCCTTTCCGATAAATGAACAAAGAATGATCCGATCTTGATTGAAGAATTCCATAATCCTTCAACGCCGTGGATAATTTAAAAAACCAACATCGTGGGGCCTGTTTTAAACCATACAACGACTTCTTGAGACGACAGACTTGAGAAGTATCGGTTGTACGAAAACCAAGTGGCACCTTCATATATACTTCCTCGTGCAAATCTCCATGAAGAAAAGCATTTTGCACGTCCATCTGGTGTACATCCCAATTCTTGGAAGCCGCAATGGTAAGAAAAGTGCGAACGGTTACCATTTTGGCTATTGGCGCGAACGTCTCATGGTAGTCAATTCCTTCCAATTGCCGATTCTCAAATATTACAAGTCGTGCTTTAAGGCGCTCCACACTCCCATCCGATCTATATTTGATTTTATAAATCCATTGACTTCCAAAAGCCGTCTTTCCCGGAGGGAGTGTTGCCATCCCCCACGTCTCATTATCCTAGAGTGCACATATTTCCTTGTGCATAGCATCACGCCATCCTTGATCCTGCATGGCTTCCTTAAAAGACTTAGGCTCTCGTCCCAAGGTTAGAGCAGCCACAAAAGCTTTATGTCGAGAGGAAAAATGATCATCAGAGATATAATTAGATATGGAATAAGGAGTACCTGAGGTTGACATTGGATTAGATGAAAGTGTAGATGGACTTATTTTCCGGACTGTATATGTGATATAATCTTGATAACGTTTATTCGAGAATTTTATACGCTTCCCACGTCCCAAATCATTATTTACCGTATCATCTTGAGAAAGCTCTTGACCTTCGTAATTTTCTGCTTCAACTATGGACTCATCATGAGTCTCCACAACTACATCAGTTTGGTCCACATCTTTCATGGGCTGCTCACTACTTGCTAACACACAAGAAGACTCCTTAGTGGGCTCCATAGTGGGAATGACTACATTATCGGGCTCATCTTCGTCATCACTCCAGCACCCGTCTAGCGTATGTGTCGTTAGTGTGGTATCCAAAATCGTGGCATGACTATCAGCGGGTTCACTAAACGGGAACTCACGCTCAAAAATCGCACATCTCGTGAGACAAAAAAACTCACCGGTGTCCAAATCATAAAGTCTCCACCCCTTTTTCCCAAATGGATAACCCATGAACACACACTTTTTACTCTTACTAGCAAATTTGTCTCCCTTGTGGTGTAAATTATGAGCATAACACAAGCAACCAAAGACACGTATATCATCATAGGATGGTAATTTTCCAAACAACAACTCATAGGGTGTACGGCCATTTAGAATAAATGAAGGAGTTCGATTAATTAAATAACAAGCGGCCAATACACATTCTCCCCAAAATTTAATAGGTAACCCCCCTTGAAACCGTAATGCCCTAGCAACTTTAAGAATGTGATGGTGTTTACGCTCTACCCGTCCATTTTGTTGAGGAGTCCCAACGCACGAGGTTTCAAAAATTATTCCTTGATCACGGAAGTATGTGTCCAAACAACGAAACTCGGTTCCATTATCACTTCTAACACGTTTAATCACTTGATCAAATTGACGTTGCACCATTGCCACAAATTCAAGAAACACAACATGTACTTCCAATTTATTCTTCAATAAATAAACCTACACGCCACGTGAAAAATCATCCACAATAGTTAAAAAATACGATGCCCCATTAGAAGAAATATGTTTGTAAGGACCCCACAAATCAATATGACAAAGTTTAAAAATACGACCAGCACGACTGACACTAACAAGAAAACGTGATCGCGGATGTTTAGCCCTATGACAAACATCACAAGCACGAGCACTCTTACGAAACGATCCACTCACATTGGGAAGAAGCTTCAAAACCTTTTTCGAGGCGTGCCCCAAATGTTGATGCCACAAATCCAACGAAACACCAATATCCACTTTATGAACAACAACTTGAGGAACTCCCCCGAAAAAAATAAAGTCCATCCTTTCTTTCACCCGCTCCAATCACCTTCCTCGTCAGTAGGTCATGTATAACATATAAGTATTTAGCAAATTGAAGCACGCAACTTGTATCATCAATTAATTGAGTGACAGAAATAAGATTGCATGACAAGCTCGGCACACATAGCACATCCTTAAAAATCAAACCACCGGGCAACAATACATCCCCCTCACGATCGGCCATAACAATCGTACCATCCGGTAATACCACGGGACAACTCGGAACACGATGATCATTGAACAAGAAAGATGAGTCACAAATCACATGATTCGTGGCACCGGTGTCAATAATCCAACTATACTTATCTTTCTTACCATGTAATCTCTCATGTGTTTGAGATTTAGAAGTTGTCAAAGCCTCAAAAAGTTGCTTTAATTGAGACACAGTGATACCAGCAAGTCCTCCAGCAACATCACTCCCTTCTTGTTCACCACTAGTATTTGTTCCTACGACCGTTATTGGCTCGGACACCTCCAGATCGTCCTCTACCACTTCGGCCACCACCCCGTCCGGCACGACTATTGCTGCCACGATCAGTCCCGCGACCCCCTTTGGGTCGGTCTCCCCACCAATCTGGAAAACCGTGCAGTTGAAAACACGACGATTCTTCGTGTCCTTCCCGATTGCAGTGGTTGCAAAATTTATCGGTGGTAGGTGTCGAACGGGGTTTGTTCCAGTTTTCAGCTTGTAGAGCAAAAGCAACCATACCCTCACAATCTTCCTTTGTCACCGTCTCGGTGCCACGAAGGCATTCGGCCTGAATCACACGTTGGTATGCGCGATCGAGTGTCGGCAAAGGATCTTGTCCAATAAGATTTTCCCTAATGGCAGCATATGCACCATCAAGTCCAAGAAGGAAGTGATGAAGTTGAGCCTCAACTTTTAAAGCCTCCACCTGTGAAGCAATATTACACATACACAGTCCACAACCACATGTTGGTTGCTTCATGTAGTTGTTGAGTTCCTCCCAAATTTTCGTAAGTCGACCAAAATACGTAGCAACAGTTTCTGACTTACCTTGTCGACACTCTCCCAACGAGGTTTTCAGTTGACATATTCGTGTGCCATTCACCACACAGAACTTAGCTTTTAAATTGTTCCACAGCAGCTTCGCATCATCATACTCCCCAAGGGTTGATCAAATCGACCCTTCAATCGTGTTCATAAGCCAAGAAACAAGCATCGATTGCACCGCGATCCAATCTTAAAGTTTCTCCTCCTCCTTCGGCATGGTGATGTACCATCGAGAAAGCCGAATTTACGTTTCGCCTTGAGCGAGGTACGGATTGCCCTTGCCCACTCATCATAATCTCTCGCCCCGAAGTTGAATCAGAGTGGATATTGCCTGGTTCGTCGCTGGACCCAAGATGATAGATCAGATCCTCTTTCTTCGTTTTGGACGTATCGTCCTTGTCTCTCGCCATGACCTCTCGTGACAACGAAGAAATATACAAAAAAATTGATCGAGCTCACTACTCCGATACCATGATAAAATCAAACAGAAGAACTAATAAAATCGAACAGAAGAATAGTTTCAGTATGTCCATGAAGAAAAACCTCCGTACAAATATATACACCTAGCGTCGCTCCCAAATAAAAGGAAACCCTAGAAAAATATTCAATCGATATATTACAACAATATCTACGCCGTATAAAAAAGGAAACAACTCCCAGGAAATTAGGAACAAATTAATATCACAATATCGGCCAAAATATCAATCCATAATATGGAGTGCTTCAGTGTTCGATATCTCATGCAAAGAGGCAAGTTTGCCTAGTCGAAGAATTTTGTAATTCTGGTGGTAAATTCTTGTTTCCTAATGTTGTTTTTTTCTACTAGTTTTTGATGTTTTGTTGGAATTCTTGGAGTTTGTGAATGTGGGTTTTCTGGGTTTCAAGAATCCAAGTTGCTTAATGTGTTTGGTTTCTTGAAATTGTTCTTGATGTTTTTGGAGGGAAATTTGAATGTGGATTGTTTATGTTGTCTTTGGTGTTTGATGTTAAGCTAGAAATCTGCAGTACATTTTGTTCCTTGAATCAATTGAGAAGTTTTGTTCCTTGAGTTCTTAAATCTTACACTTCTTACCCTAACTTCTTGAAATCGTTTCGATTTTGTAATTTTTTTGATCGGTTTTCAGAAGCACCAAAATCTCTAATCTTCACTTACTTCTGTTCTGTTTGAATGATAAAGTAGATTGGTTGAACAATAATCTTCAATTTTATTGTTTTTTCCCTCCCTCTTCACGAAGAAGCTTCTTGATTCCAAGAAATTGGTGTATTGTGATCAATCAAATGATTCAATTAGTATAACTGAATCCTACATTGTGCTTCCAAACTGCAATTCTAGTTGTTGGTATCGTCCCTAATGTCGAAAGGAATTATATTTCAGGAACAAGCGGCACAAACTTACTTACCCGAAAACATGGATTCTGACCCTCTAGTTTGGTTTTGCCGGCCAGTGGCGAACGGGGGTTGGGCTCAAGAAACGGACAGTGCATTCAGTGCTTTCACGCCTTGTGCCATTGACTCAGTAGTGGGAAATGTTTGTCATCTAGTTCTTCTGGGGCTGTGCTTATATAGAGTATGGCTCATCATCACAATTAACCCCAAATTCCAGCATTATTGCTTGAGAACGAAGTTATACAATTACGTATTGGCCTTGATAGCCACTTATTGTACAGATTGGTTACGGGCATATCACTCTTCAATTTGGATCAAGAGTCGGGTCTTGCTCTGTAGGTATGCAACTTCTCATCGATTATTCCCTTTCATGCACGTCTATTTTGTCACTATGTTACGTTCCTTTATATCTGTTCGGACTGAAGATTGACTACGGTTTACGTTCGTCTTTCATAACAACTATATCAAGACTTGAGCAAATGTGCAGTTGTTTTACTTATGATCTTCAATCTTTGTTAATGATGCAGATTGTTCATTTGGGCGTTGAATTTCTCTCATGGTGTTCGATGGTAGCAATGCTGTTTGTCGAGACTAAAATCTACGTCAAGGAGTTCAGATGGTACATCAGATTTGGACTGATGTATGTTTTAGTTGGAGATGCAGTTATCTTTAATTTCGAGAGTTCTATACCGGGTAAATCTCCAACTTCGAATATTGTTAATTTAGTTTAGAAAGTCACAACCTCTATCGAATTCTTGGCAAAATTAAACCTTCATTTCGGAAACGACATAGCAGCTAGTTTCTGATTGACATCGATCCTCTATATATTGACTCTTGCAGGTCTATACTGTACTTGTTCATCGGTTCAGTCCTCTTCCAGGTAGAATAGTTACTCTTTATGTTCTTTGAATTGCAACCATAGTACACCTATCACTTGACGCCAAGTCTTGACTATTTGAGTCTAATTCAAGTCCAGTCTATCATATCAAAGGGAAATTTCTTTAGCCTCGAAATCCAAACTTATGAATTTATCTCTCAATTGATAAAATTGGTCGATAGGTAAAACAAGTATGGTTGGTTAATGTTTAACGCCTATAAAACAAGGCCCGAGTGAAAGTTAATGAAATCTTATGTTCATCAATCGCTTTTGGTAAAAGAATTCCAACCGAAGAGAATGACTCATTATGTGGAATCCTTGAAAGCAGAAAGTTATATTTATGCAGGTTTTTCTCGTAAATTGGGTTGACGGATCTACGAAAAGTTCTCAGTATCGTTCCACAGTCTCCTGTTCTTTTCTCAGGTACATTTCACTCTCAACCTTTGTGAAGAAATAATTTAGTAGTATTAGGTGTCTATAAATAGAAGTCACTTGTTTGAGATTCGAAATAATCGACTAAAGATCGAGCTTTGCTTTGAATTTGTTTTTCGTTCTCTCGGGGTTTTTCCCTTTTCGTATAGTGTTCTGTATCAGTTAGTTTTTCACCTAAGTGTTTCTTGATTTCGGTCCCCCAATAGGTAATGTTCGGGTTCAACCTCGATCCGGACCTATGGGAAGCTTTGGAGAGGGCCCACTTAAAGGATGTATGTCATCAGGACAAAGCCTTTGGGTTTGGATTCTGAGGTAAAAACACAAGATTGAAAATATGCAACTAAAAAGATTGAATTTTATGTGTGAAGATTTTGGAAGGAGGTGAGAACCTTAGTGTTGGGCAGAGGCAACTACTGAGTCTTGCTCGAGCGCTGCTCCATAGATAGAAGATCCTCGTGCTCGACGAAGCGACAGCAGCCGTCGACGTAAGGACGAACACGCTGATACAGAAAACCATCCGCGAAAGAGTTCCGGTCATGCACGATGCTCACGATCACTCACCGCGTCAACACCATCATCGACAGCGACCAGATCCTCGTTCTCGACGCCGTTCGGGTGATCGAGTACGATAATCAGGAGAAACTCCTCGAGAACGAGGCGAGTGCTTTCTCAAAGATGGTTCAAAGCACGGGCCCTGCAAATGCCGAGTATTTGAGGGGATTAGTGGGAAGTAAGGAGAAGGAGAGTGTTGGTTACAAAAGCTGCTATTACAAATGAACCGTAAGTCGAAAAAACAAAACAAACAAAAGAACCGTCGAGTCGAGGAAGGCCTCTCTCCGCAAGACGAAAAATGCCCCGGTAGTGCTCTCGGTTTTGGCGTTTCGTCCCCAAAGATGAAACGACGAACGTCTCAAGATTGCAGCACCGCAAGATCGTCGAGCTCCGGCGAACTGGACTTTTCCGGCGGAGGACAGGAGTCTGGACAGCTAAGAGCTAAATATGGAATGCGAGCTAAATATGGAATGCTTGTTGTTGCGGATGTTGGTGTTGAAATGGAATGAACACCGCCTATTTATAAGTACGTTCCACCCAGTGTTAATTGCAGGAATAACTCCTGCCAATTAAGGCAGGCGACAGTTTCAGGGGAGTGGAGACATGGAAGGTTGGCTGCTGAAGAGTCTCTTCAAGATCCTTCCAAAAAGACACACTCTGGTGCAGCAGGAGCACTGCACCACGGAGAGGAATCCAGTGCAGCCGGTTCACTTCACCAAGGACTGGGCCAGCCCACACGTAGCCCACCGAGCCCAACTGACAAGCCCAACGGCCAAGCCCGACGGACCAATTGCCAAGATCCAAGATCCAAGTCCAAGTCCAAGTCCAAGTCCAAGTCCACGGACACGGACCGGACGGAGCCGGAGCCGGAGCCGGGCCGGGCACGGGCGCGGTGCGGCGCGGGCGCGCGCGCGCCGCGTGTGAGGCGGTCGGCGAAAAGGCTCGCGCGCATGAGCATGTGTGGCCCAAGCCCACCACATGTCACTTTGTTATCTCCTACAATGTGGTAGAGACTTAAATACCACACAAAACATTATTCATTAATCGATGTGGGACATTGATTAATGTAATAACTCTCCCAAACCCGAATAAGGTAAGTTTCTCCACTTTAGGTAATATATTAGTTTTGTCCCCCCAAACTTCGAGCCACTATTTCTCACTCACCGAAAATCGGAATCGAGAAATTAAGCACACTATAATTATCTACTCAAAATGTAGATCGACGTGATATATCTCAATTCATAAATCGGATATATATCGAGGCTCGAAAATGCTATCGAAAAGGGCTGAATTTTACCCAAGTCAAATTAGCAATAATTGCTAATTAACTTTCCATACAACAAAATATATATATATATATAAATAATATATATATTAACGATTTTCCCAACAATCCCCCACATGAGTGGAAATAGCCAAATGCATGCATGCAGACACACAGCTCTATCCTCAAGAGACAATAAAGCATCAGGGTAGGTGGCTTGTGACCTTGAACCTTCCTTAGTCAGTGCTATCGAGCATACCGGCGGATTAGTGGACACGTGGCCTTGAACTATTCCTCCATGGTGTATACTTAGACAATAACACTAACACTATAAAGTCTCAACCTCGTCCGTTCTCACGTTTGTGTCCTTTACTGGCCATGGACAACCTCTTTGGATTCATAAGTGTTACATAGAAGCGGCCCTCACTTCTCACTTACATAGGTGATTCTTACTCGAGTATCCTGTCATACTCCACCTTCTCAAGGCATCCAAGAATCATTAAAAGTAAAAAACTTAACCTCACCACTTGACAGGTCACCAACACTCTCGAGCTCTTTTAGGGAATAGACTAATTGAGTGCGGTATCAACAGACTCATATAGCTTAGTTTTCCCATTGAACCAAGTTCATGGGATCTCCAATCTACAAGGTTGGGTATCCACTATAATCGTCTTTAACTTGTGGATTTAACTCCCATTCCCTCTACGAGCTTATACATTTGATCTCGATTCAAACTCTTAGTAAGCGGATCCGCTAGGTTATCTATAGACTTGATATAGTCTACAGAGATAACCCCACTCGTGATCAATATCTTACGGTATTATGTCGACGACGAATATGTCTCGACTTACCATTATACAACCCACTCTTGGCCCTACCAATAGCCGCTTGGCTATCACAGTGAATCATCACAGGTGGCACGGGTTTCGTCCAACATGGAATATCTTCAAGAAAATTACGGAGCCATTCGGCCTCCTCACCGGCTTTATCTAAAGCAATAAATTCAGATTCCATGGTGGATCGGGCTATGCACGTCTGTTTCGTGGATCTCCACGACACAGCTCCTCCCCCTATAGTGAACACATAACCACTAGTAGACAACGAGTCTTTAGTATCGGATATCCAATTTGCATCACAGTACCCTTCAAGTACTGGGGGATGTCTCGAATAGTGCAGCCCAAAGTTAAGAGTGTATTTCAAATACCTCATAACTCTTACAAGAGATTTCCAATGCTCTCTACTAGGATTACTAGTATAGCGACTCAGTTTGTTCACCGAACAAGCTAGATCAGGCCTCGTACAATTCGTGATATACATAAGACAACCAATGACTCTAGCATAATCCTCTTGAGCAACAGGATCACCCCTATTCTTGCTCAAGTGAACATTAACTTCTAAAGGAGTCTTAGCCGGTGCACTATCAAAGGCATTAAACCTTTTATGCACTTTCTCAATATAATGAGATTGAGACAAAACAATCCCTTTGGGAGTTCTTTGAATCTTCACTCCAAGAATAACATCAGCAACTCCCATATCTTTTATATCGAAAGTTCTCTTAAGCATTCGCTTGGTGTCATTTATGACTTGAAGGTTTTGTCCCATAATTAACATGTCGTCTACATAAAGACAAACAATTACAAAGCCATTCTTTGTATTCTTTATGTAAACACACTTGTCACATTCATTAATCTTAAAACCATTCGACAACATAGCCTCGTCGAATTTCAAGTACCATTGTAATGGTGCTTGTTTCAACCCATATAGGGATTTCACCAACTTACATACCTTTCGCTCTTGACCAGGTACAACGAACCCTTCAGGTTGTTCCATATAAATTTCCTCTTCTAAATCTCCATTTAGAAAGGCAGTTTTCACGTCCATTTGGTGAATCTCAAGATTGTGCAAAGCAGCAATCGCGAGAAGCACACGGATAGACGTAATCCTTGTTACAAGCGAATAAGTATCGAAGAAGTCATATCCTTCAATTTGTTTAAAGCCTTTAACCACTAAACGAGCTTTATATTTATCAATTGACCCATCTGCCTTATACTTTCTTTTTAGGATCCATTTACATCCTAAGGGCTTGCAACCTTCGGGTAAGTCTGCTAAGACCCAAGTGTGATTCTGCATAATGGAATCAATTTCACTTTGGACAGCTTCTTGCCAAAGTGGGCCATCGGGTCTAGAAAGAGCTTCTTTTATAGACCGCGGCTCTTCATCCAAAAGAAAGACAACATAATCAGGACCAAAGTCCTTAGCAACTCTTGCTCTAGTGCTACGTCTTGGTTCTAAAGTTTCAAGATCGACAGCTTGCCTTTTACGTGTATCGGGTTCTACCCCCACATTTCTAGAACTACTAGCAACTTCTCTTGCTCCACCACTAGAGCTTGACTCAACTTTATCATCCTTTTTACAAGGATAGATATGTTCAAAGAATATAGCATTCCTTGACTCAATAGTAGTTCCAACATTCATATCGGGCACGGCCGACTTATGAATGACAAACCGATATGCACTACTATTCAGTGCATATCCTATAAAGATACAATCGACAGTCTTAGGTCCGATAGTAACTTGCTTAGGCAAAGGCACTTCTACCTTAGCCAAACACCCCCACACTTTGAGGTATTTATAGGAAGGTTTCCTTCCTTTCCACAACTCGTAAGGAGTCACATCTCTACCTTTTAGAGGTATTTTGTTTAATAAGTAGTTAGCTGTCAAGACGGCTTCCCCCACATGTTCTGGGGCAGTCCAGAACTTATCAACAAAGCATTCATCATCTCCTTTAGAGTTCGATTCTTCCTTTCAGCTACACCATTTGATTGAGGCGAATAGGGGGGCAGTGGTTTGATGAATAATACCACTTGTCTTACACAACTCTTCAAAAGGAGCTACATATTCTCCACCTCTATCACTTCGTACCATTTTGATTTTACAATCAAGTTGGTTTTCGGCTTCTGCTTTGAAGTTAGTAAAAGCTTCAATCGCCTCATCTTTACTCCTTAAAAGATAAAGAGTACAATACTTAGTGCAGTCATCAATAAAAGTAATAAAATACTTTTTCCCACCTCTAGTTTGTACAAACTTTAAGTCACATACGTCGGTGTGAATGAGTTCTAGAGGTTTTGTGTTCCTTTCTACGAGAATGAAATGGCAAACTTAGCCAATTTTGCTTCAACACAAACTTCACACTTGGTTTTGTTAAACTCATTTACTTTAAGTAGATCGAGATTAACTAATCTTTTTATTGCATTTAGATTAACATGTCCTAATCTAGAATGCCATAAATCGGAACACTCAATCAAATAGGAGGAAGTAGCTTCATTATCATTATTTTTAGCCTCAACGGGCTCTTGGCGAATTACACTTAACTTAAAAAGGCCCTCAGACAGGTAGCCTTTTCCTAGGAACATTCCAAATTTTGATAAAATAAACTTGTCAGACTCAAACACTAGTCTGAATCCTCTCTTGACTAGTACAGAGCCGGACACAAGATTCTTCCGGATGTCGGGGACATGCAGTACCTCTCCAAGGGTAAGGTTCTTGTCGAAGCTCAACCTTAGCACCACAGTACCATAGCCAACTACCTTAGATGAGGTTTGATTCCCCATATTGAGCTTCCTCCCTTGGCAACTCTTGTACTTGGTGAAGCGGCTTCGGTCACCACAAACATGTGCCGTGGCAGCGGTATCAATATACCACTTCCCCTCATTCTCCACGACGTTTGCTTCTTCAGTGACAACGGCCGCAAGGTCGGCTTCAGTGAGGTCAATCTCCAACATATTGACTTGACGAGCCCTCTTCTTCTTCAGCTTTCGGCAGTCCTTGGACATGTGGCCAGATTTGCCACAGTTGTAGCAGTCCCCTTCAAACTTGCGGGATTGCACCTTGCCCTTCCATTTGGGGTTGCTATTTGGACGCCCTCTCTTTGCATTGTTGGAGTTGCCACCTTTCTCAACAAGGTTGACTCTTGGCTCCACGGGTGCTTTGCCCTTCCCATCTCGAGTCCTCATGTCGGTCTCAATGCGGAGCTTGACCACAAGGTTCTCAAGCGTCATTTCCTTTCACTTGTGCTTCAAGTAGCTCTTGAAGTCCTTCCAGCTCGGGGGAAGCTTCTCAATTACAGTTGCCACGATAAAAGCATCTGGCAAAAGCATACCTTCGGTGTGGACGTCATGGACAATGAGTTGGAACTCTTGCACTTGCTCCATGACCGGTCGAGAGTCCACCATTTTGTAGTCCAAGAACTTGGCGACTACAAACTTCTTGGTACCTGCATCGTCAGTACAGTATTTTCTTTCAAGTGCCTCCCAAATTGCCTTGGAGGTCTTTACATTTGCATATACACTGTACAGACTATCATCTAGTCCACTAAGCAAGAAGTTTTTACAAAAGTAGTCGGAAGTTAGCCAATTATCATAGGCTATCCGGACTTCCAAGTTCTCTTCGTTCTCATTTGGAGGGGCAGGTGCATTCTCCATCAGCACAGTGGTGAACCCCAATGTTGTCAAATAGAACAACATCTTCTGTTGCCACCTCTTGAAGTCGGCTCCACCAAACTTGGTCGGCTTCTCGGCAGTGGGCAACACTCTAGACGAGTGTAGAGGTGCCGTCAGGGTCGGATTTGAACCCCCCACCACTCCATGGTGGTTCACATTCCCAAAAGGGACATTGCTCTTCAAGGCAGAGGACATTGCATTGAAGTTGAATGCCGTGTTAGCGGCATTAGCACGATTAAGTGCTATCCTTGCATCAGTGGCGGCAGACATGGCAGCGAGGGTTGGATTTGCAAACACCGGAGTTGGAGTAGGAACAGACGTCGGTGGAACAACATTGCCGGAGGAGGCAATGACGTCAGAAACGGCGGGGTTGGCGGCGGCGGCAGAAGCAGCGGCAACGTCGGACAAAGCAGCACTTGAGGAAGACATCTTTGAAGCAGCTTGAGTAGAGAAAATTAATTTTTCGCCTTGCGATTGTTGGTTACAAAAGCTGCTATTACAAATGAACCGTAAGTCGAAAAAACAAAACAAACAAAAGAACCGTCGAGTCGAGGAAGGCCTCTCTCCGCAAGACGAAAAACGCCCCGGTAGTGCTCTCGGTTTTGGCATTTTGTCCCCAAAGATGAAACGACGAACGTCTCGAAGATTGCAGCACCGCAAGATCGTCGAGCTCCGGCGAACTGGACTTTTCCGGCGAGGACAGGAGCTGGACAGCTAAGAGCTAAATATGGAATGCAGAGCTAAATATGGAATGCTTGTTGTTGCAGATGTTGGTGTTGAAATGGAATGAACACCTGCCTATTTATAGGTTGTTCCACCCAGGTGTTGATTGCAGGAATAACTCCTGCCAATTAAGGCAGGCGACAGTTTCAGGGGAGTGGAGACATGGAAGGTTGGCTGCTGAAGAGTCTCTTCCAGATCCTTCCAAAAAGACACACTCTGGTGCAGCAGGAGCACTGCACCACGGAGAGGAATCCAGTGCAGCCGGTTCACTGCACCAAGGACTGGGCCAGCCCACACGTAGCCCACCGAGCCCAACTGACAAGCCCAACGGCCAAGCCCGACGGACCAGTTGCCAAGATCCAAGATCCAAGTCCAAGTCCAAGTCCAAGTCCACGGACACGGACCGGAACCGGAACCGGAGCCGGAGCCAGGGCCGGGCACGGGCGCGGTGCGGGCGCAAGCTGCGCCGCGTGTGAGGCTGGTCGCAATGAAAAGCTCGCGCGCATGAGCATGTGTGGCCCAAGCCCACCACATGTCACTTTGTTATCTCCTACAATGTGGTAGAGACTTAAATACCACACAAAACATTATTCATTAATCGATGTGGGACATTGATTAATGTAATAACTCTCCCAAACTCGAATAAGGTAAGTTTCTCCACTTTAGGTAATATATTAGTTTTGTCCCCCCAAACTTCGAGCCACTATTTCTCACTCACCGAAAATCGGAATCGAGAAATAAGCACACTATAATTATCTACTCGAAACGTAGATCGACGTGATATATCTCAATTCATAAATTGGATATATATCGAGGCTCGAAAATGCGATCCAAAAGGGCTGAATTTTGTCCAAGTCAAATTAGCAATAAATGCTAATTAACTTTCCATACAACAATATATATATTAACGATTTTCCCAACAGAGAGTAGGTTCGATGGGGAAAGGAGATGGGTTGTTTCTTCGAAGTGGAACGCTGCCGTGCAGTACGCTCTTGCTGCTAACCTCACCGCGTCGATGAACTTTGAAGAAAACAGCAGTTTGATTGGGAGAACAAAGGATGCATCAGTGCTTCTACAGGATGTTTTGTTGGGGAAGCACGATAAAGAGATCGAGGAGACGCTTGATCAGTTTGAGGTTCCAAGGTATACGTGGTGGTCGGCTTTTATTGAAGGTTAGATTGTTATGAATTACTCCTTCTATCCCGCTAAAAGTGGCTCACTTTCCTAATTAAGACGTCACACTAAACGTGACTTAGTCCAAATTTAGTAAATTTTAACTCTCTTATACTTTGTCATTTTTTTCTCTCCTATTTTATCATCTATTCTTTCATTATCTAACCCATTTTCTTTCTCCTATTTTATCATCTATTTTTCTCTCACACTTTATTATCTACTGTCTTAATTATTGTGCCGAAAAGAAATGAGTCGCTAATAGCGGAACGGAAGGAGTATGATACTACATAAGAATTTCAAGTCTTACTTCTCCCACTTGACTCTCGGTCTGATTTTTGTTCATTTCGTGTGATTAGGTCTAGCGGAGATAAGCCGGTTGGGGAGAAATGCGCTTCAGCAACTGGGGAATGGAGTGGAGAAAGGTGCAGAAAACTGGGATGATCTTCAAATGTAGTGAAGTAAGTTGGTTCCAATTTCTCATCAAAGTAGCCTAAAAAAGCAGCTGATTCGACGTTTGTCGTAGCCATCTTTGATTCTTGAATTAGTTGTGAGTAGAGAAGCTGAAAGGGAGGTGAGGCTTTCAGAACTTGAAACAAGAACTAGGGAGCAAGAGAGAGGTCAGAAATCAGAACCAGTCAAGATTATTACATGTAGATGAGTTCAAGTACTAGGATGTGCCTTCAATTGCTGCAATGTAATGTAAGAATGCACCATATATCAAGAAAACCAATTTGCAGAAAGATTTGGCAATTTTTGAGTTGCATTCAATGTGGATGATTTCCAATATTAGAATGCAATGTTCTAACATTTGATATACTCTCTCCCTCCCGGATGAAACGTCTTATAATTTATGCGTTTTGACTTTTGTGTATTAAGAGAGAGACCGGTGATTGGTGTGAATAAGACCAAAAAAAAAATGAATTTTTGTGAGAAAAATTTATTTCCTCTTTAGGAAACAAAACATTTGTGTGGAACAATCCTAAATAGAATATCTGAGTACATTCAAATACGGATAATTTTCAACAGTAGGATCCAATGTATTAACATTTGATATACTTCCTCCGTCGTATTATTTACGGTTCAAAAATTTTCAACACGGGAATCTATGAGCTTGTATTTAGTTGCTTTATTAGTGGGACTCACTTCACTAAAGCAACAAAAGATTCATTTTTCACCACTAAGTTGCTATTTTTTGTATAGACCAATAATAGTGGGACAAGCCAATCGAGAAAGCAAGCCGAAATAATGGGACGGATGGAGTATATATGAAGAAGCTCAATTTCAGAAAGATTTGGCAATTTCTGAGTGCATTTCAAATTTTCAAAACAGTAGGATATACAGTACTAAACTATTCCATGTTTGGTCTTAATTCCCAATACAGAGACTACAACTTACCACTTAAATCTCTGAAGCTGTAGGCTGCATCTCATCGGATTCGGACACCGTTGCACAGCTGAGAATCGCCTCGAAGCAGTGGCTATAAGCGCTTGAATACACCACCAATGCTTGAAACAACTTGGGCAAGCTTGTTTGCAGGTTGCTTAGAATCATGGCTCTTGTTGTTTTAACAGAATTCAAGTACTTGCCTCTCTCTTCGTCTACTAGCGTCTTAAAAGCCTCCACTTTCGCTCGCCTTATTGTTAGAGGATGCTTAGACGCCATGGTGGAATTAGCATCTTCAATGGAGAAGCTCCCTGCAAACTTCATCTCCACTTCTGCAAGGTAAGTAAGTTCCCTCTCCAGTTTCCTCCCTAGCTTCTCTGATCTTCTGCGTAACTCCGATTCTTGCTGCTGCTGGGAAATGATGAAGTGGATGGATGATAGTAAACACTTGATAGCATCAGAAACCATCTGCAAGAAGAGAAAACAAAAAAACACAAATTATGGTGACAAATTTCATCCATATAACAAAGTGTGCATTATTCCACTTAGTGCTTCAAGAAATCAAGAAAATTACACTATAGTATAGGGTTGTTAAACTATATCCTTCATGCATTGCTGGATCGATTATTTGGCAAAATCGACAAGCATTTTAGAATCGTTCATGCTAATGAAATTATCTAGTAATTTTGGTGACAAATTTCACCCACATCACAAGCTTCGCATTATTCATTTAGTTTTTCAAGAAATCAAGAAAACTATATCCTTCATGCATTGCTGATTTAGTTATTTGGCAAAACCGACATGCATTTTGGAACCGTGCATGCGAAGGAAACTATCGAGTATTTACCTTATCGGGCAAGTTATCCAGTGATTGCCGCCATTTCTCTGAAATACCATGCACTGTTGATGATTCACTCTGATGGTTATTAGCACCTTCAATATAGTTGGTAAGTTCGGTCCACTTGCATAGCGTTCTTACGTACTCCCTTTGATATTTAACGAGTTTGCAGAAGCTTCCGTACCATGATGCCACTTCCTCCTGCAGCTGAGCTGCAGCCAACCGCTGTGATTCAGTAGTCGGTTCCAAAGCTTGCTGATCCGTTAGATGATTCAGCTGCTGAGATATATGATTCTGAACTTGATGGGAATCATGCATTGTTTGCCACATATGCATTAATCTGAGAATACAAGAGAGTATACAAGTTTATGAGAGAGAATCATATGTCAAAATTAGAAACAATCTTGAACAGAAAGTTGAAGTTCTACTGGTGTGTGATTATCAAGTGGAAGAGAGAGCGGTTCGTGTTATACATACCCAGAAGCTAGTGTGATCAACTGAGGGTACAGTTCCTTGTTTATGAATGTGAGCGCGGTGGAAGAAGATCTGCTAATCGATTCTTGAAGAGAAGAGATGTGAGACTCCAGAGTTTCATAAGCTAGGCGCGTTTTCTCCGCCTTGGCATGATCGTGCTCTTCGTCTTGTTTCTGCAGTAGTAAAGTTTTTCTTCCGTACTCCACCTTAGCTATCTCTTCCTCCTATGAACAACAGAAACATCACAAGTAATATAAGTTTCATCCTATCAACTCTAGCCTCCTGCAAATACAGTAGTACCCTATAATTTATTACTCGGTAAATTAATAACTTCTCTAAGATAATATTTTTCTCCGGTCTAGAGTCAAGCCAATAAAAAAAATCATCAAATTCGATAAGGTAATAATATAATAATTATCAGAAATCTCCAATGAGAAAATATATGGTCTCGTTAATATCATAAATTAATAATCATTTAAAATCACCAGTAACACTAAGGAAATTTTATGAAATACTAGTGTTGCCTATTTTTTCTTAAAACTTAAATCTAATTGAATTTCATCTCTAAGTTTTCTAATTGCATCAAAAAGTTTCGATGTTGTTTTCTCGAATTGCACCATAAAATTGTGTATAGTCTTAAATGCAATAAGTGATTCCTTGCACGTAACTGGTTCGAAAGGAATTGTATTATCTTTAGTGTTTTTTGGTGTTCATTGTCGATGAACGTTAACTAAATCATTTTTTTAATGAATAAATTCATTATTTTTTAAAAAATTCATATAATTCATTGTTTCAAGATAGTAAACATTAAAATGAGATTAAATGTGATTTATAACTAAAATTATAACTCCTTATATTCATCTATTTAAAATTCGGTTTCGTTGAAGTTCGAGGACTCTCTCCAAATTAATAGTTATTATAGATAAACTAATATCCTCTAAAATTACAAAATCTCACGGTCCCGACAATATTAATTAAGAAAAGGTTTAACTGTAGGCAAATTAATCTCTCTCAAGGTGCATGAGATAGAATAAAGCATTATCATGCATGACTCAAACCTATGCATTTCAAGAATGCTAGCAAGGGGCCAACATTCCAATACAATCACCCCATGAACCAAATTGCATCATAATTAGTAATAATACTGTTGCATAATTTGGAAAAAAAATGTAGTTTACTTAGGATAAATTACCTTAAAGTCCTTGTAGAGTTTCTGTTCTTCCGAGTAGAGTTTCTCAAGAGTGACACAATGAGCTCCAGGCTTGCAGGGCTCATCCGATCCGAATACGACCTCTGTTTCCCTAGTCGATTGAAGTGATTTCGACGACCAAGTCCAGTTCAAAGCACTGAAAACTTTTGCTGAATTGCTTCTCTTCCCTACAAGGAAAGTTTGATATGTTAACATCTACTAATACTATGATGGATGGGCAAATTTGACTAAAGGGGACTAAAGCAATTACTCTTATTCTCTTTAACACTCTGGTAAAGAAAAGTCCCTCCAGCGTTGATATCAATAAAAACCGCGATATCCTTCACTATAGCGGAAGCTTTCATAAAGTAGTCGTCAAAGTCTTTCACAATACCGGCCAGACTCTTCTTCCCCCTCCACACCACCATCGCCATATCTGAAGTGTCCTTCGTGTTCCAGCTCATCATAGACGAGTTATCATCGAGAAACTCGGTAACATGCTTAGAAGGCAGCAGATGAATCAAATCAACTTCCTCTTCCTCCTCCTCATCTTCTTCTTCAATGAATTCAGTATATGTTTCTTCCCAATTCTCCTCTTCGCCTTGATCAACCGTTCCACTGCTTCTCCCACAATGCGGTGGCAACTGGAGGGGGTGGGGTATAACAGCCACCCTCCTCACCAATCTCAATTATCTCCTCTAATTGAGTCTCTAATGCTTTATTCTCAACCTTCCCTAAATCCGGGCTAAAAGTGGGAGGAGGTGGAGGTGATGGAGGCAAAGGGGGAGGAGGGGAGGGAGGGAAATTTAACCCAACAACGGAATTTGTTTCCTCGATTTCAAGTGATTCGGGTTCAGTAAACTGCCTAAGTGTGGCTCCAGTATTCCTCAATGACCTTAAATATGCTATCTGAGCATCAGCAAATTCTTTCCTATATCTTAACAACTGCTTCATTAGCCTCTTCCTCTCCTTACACATTCTCACCTTCTCCTCTTTATCAATTCTTGATGCAACACAACCCATTTTACCCTAATCTTGATACAGTCAAGACCATCTACTCTAGTCCTTTAAGACTCACTATAAGAGTGAAGCTCAATCAATATCACAATATCTACCAAGATTTTAAAACAATGACAAAATGTGAACATTCAAGAACTACATGGAAATAAAACAAATAGTAAGACCTAAGCTCAAATCAAAGTACTACAAAGCAACACAATAAAATTGTCATCTACATAGCACATTTATTTACAAAAAAAAAAGCATGAAAATGGCACAAAATTCAAATTTCAAAAACTTCAAATTTTACTTCCTAACTACATGTGTAAGTATGTTTCGACACAGATTCAGACAACCTGAAATAAGACAAATGGCATCTTACACTACTACCCAACTAAAAATTGCTACTAATTTCACTAACCTAGAAGAGATATGTATACATTATACAAGAATGTGAGAATTCCAGCTGAGTTTAAACTTGCAAATGGACAATGTGGCTTAATTTGACAGAATAAATACAAGAACGGCAGAAAAAAAAAGAAGTGCAGTTCACCTTCTTTTTGGAATATTAAGTCTCATGTAAATCCAAATATTTGTCGTCAAAGATCAAAGATTTTGATAAGTTTTCTAGACAGTAATTCTTTTTTTTTTTTTTCTAGAAACCCATGAGAAAGACTATAATTTTCTGACACAGAACCGTCTCGGAGGCAACAATGTCTAAACAGGAAGCGAAAAATTTCAGACAATAGAATATCAAGAAAAATGTGAGGAAGAATAACCTATCATTAAACATAGAACGAAGAAGTTGAATGTAGTAAAGAAGACCTGAAGAAATCGGGTTTGTTTGTGTAGAGAGAGAGAGAGAGAGAGAGAGAGAGAGGCAGCTCGAGACTCGTTGAGAGGCATCCAAAGCTATTGGAAGAAGACCACTACGGCTATTTCATAATTTTCTTAAGACAAAAATATTTCTTTGTCGTTTCTCCAATCATGAAAATAAGTAAATTTATTATTAGAATACTTCAGGCCAATAAGAAAATTTCGGAATTAGTACAAATAATATTTCGTCGTTTTTTTTTTTAATTTCAAAAATGGTAATTTATTCACGCAACTTTCAACTCTCCTTAATAACTGAGTAAAGAAGTGAGACAAGCTCAAAAAACAGATAGAGTATTAAAATTGAAAGCATTTAAATTATAACTTAAAAGTTATACTTTTTCAAATTCCTAATATATAGTGACTTGTATCTAAAATTCGGAAAATTCTATCCTAGACCCGGTCCACAACTTAAGTTGTGGACCCGGTGGTTATAAAATATGCCACATAAGATGTTATTAGAATAAAAAAATCCAAAAAACACACAACTCTAATCCTACACCACAGGTCTACAAGATCGGGTCTAGGATAGAATTTTCCCTAAAATTCACTCTCTCTATTCCATCCCACTTGTATTGTTTTTTTTTTTTTTTTGAAACGATGATTAAAATGAGTGGTTGGTTATGTAAAAGAAGTAGGCTCCATAAATGAAAAGTGAGAATTTGTGTAGTAATTATATTCCGTTTTAAGAAATAGAACAGATTAAATTGAAAAATCCAAAAAAATATAAGACAAATCAGACGTGACGAAGAAAATATATAATTCCCTCAATGAATTATGTATATTTGAAACGATGTCAAACTGCTAATCAAACGCGTCTTATACAAGTAGCCTTGGCACATGTATGAGTTTAATTGTATTACTCCCTCCGTCCCTATTTTATATGTCCATTTATTTTTTTATATAGATTAAGAAAAAATTTAATGATATAAAAGTTAGATAAATATTGATATTGAAATTTGAATAAATTAAAGTAAATTACTAAAAAGTTAATGTCATAATTATGTTTGCTATTATAAAAACTAAAAAATTTAATTAGATACAAAATTTTTACTAATAGATATATAAATTTGGGACATACGAAAAAGGAAAGTATGCATAAATACGGAGGGAGTATATATTATGTGACTCGTCATTTCAACCTTAATGGATGAGTAGACGGCCACCATATTAATTAAAGCTCAGTTGTACAAAAAAATACTTATATAATTTCTACTGCAAAATCCGACATTGATATCCTTTTTTTTATTCTACATTTATAGCTATTTAGAGGCCCTTTTACCGAACAAGAAGCGCTTTTAACTATTGAAAAAATCCCAAGAAACGTGCATCACCCAACTAAAAAATATCCACTTTTTTCAGATTAGATGGAGACCAAACCAGTTGTATCATATGATGATAAAATAAACTTTATTACCTTTCTAAGCTTTTTTTACTTTTAGTGTTGGGGAAAGGTGTAAAAATTGACGACATAATTAAAAAGATGATATAAGTGTGGGGTTTGAACAGGTGGTAAAATGAGCGCACGGAACTATCCGACCTCGGGTCTTTTCGGATCAACTTCATTGTTCGTTCAAGCTCGCTCGACGCTTTATTAGGTCATGAGATATGAAGCCCAATCCAATTTTGGGCTTTAGGACGGATTTTTTAGGCCTAGTGATATAGAGCCCCGGACATTTTGGGAGCCCAATGCATTTTCGGGCTTCTAACTTTGGAGCCTAACTCAAGTTTTTTACATCGGGTCGGGCCTATTTATGTGATGAGTGTTAAAAAATATCGAAAAATCGGTATACCGTCCATACCGTATCGAAAATATATTAAAATACCGAATTTTTTGGTATATCGAGATGTTTGGTACGGTATGATACCGTACCGAAGTTTTTTGGTACGGTAAAGGTATGGGTTTTCCTATACCGCGGTATACCGTAGCATACCATGGATACGGTACATATCAAAAGTAATGGTACATACCGTATACCGATAGATACCGTTTGAAACCGAACCACCGGTATGTACCGAATGTTACAACACATACCGTGTATCAAATTATACTGATCACGGTATATACCGCATACCGAAATGATACCGTATGTCGATCTATACCGATCACGGTATATACCGCATACCCGAAAATATACCGTATATATCTTGTAATATAGTATCTTTTAAATGCAAATTTAATATTTTAGAATTTAGATACATTAAAAAGTGGTACTTTACTTACATTAGTCATTACGAAAATCATAAAGAGTTCATAAAGTATTTCATGATATTATTATAAAACTATGATATAATATATACTTTTGTATGAAATGCAATTTGAAATTACTTTCTAATTTTTGTGTCGAAAACGGGACACAAAAAGTCTACTACGAAAGAGGAATTGAAAATATTATGAAGAACTTTGAAATATAATAATATAGATATATAATTAAAGAAAAAAGAAAATATGACCTCTTCATGTTTTCCGAAAAACGAGTTCGTTTTTCAAAAGAAGAGATCTCTACTTACATATTTCATAAAGAGTTCATATTTTATTTTTTAAAGGTATAGTTATATTATAAAGTATTTAATGATATTATTATAAAACTATGATATAATATATACTTTTGTATGAAATGCAATTTTAAATTACTTTCTAATTTTTGTGTCGAAAACGGGACACAAAAAGTCTACTACGAAGGAGGAATTGAAAATATCATGAAGAACTTTGAAATATAATAATATAGATATATAATTAAAGAAAAAAAAATATGACCTCTTCATGTTTTCCGAAAAATGAGTTCGTTTTTCAAAAGAAGAGATCTCTACTTCCATGTTTCATAAAGAATCATATTTTATTTTTTAAAGGTATAGTTATATTATAAAGTATTTCATGATATTATTATAAAATTATGATATAATATATACTTTTGTATGAAATGCAATTTGAAATTACTTTATAATTTTCGTGTCGAAAACGGGACACAAAAAGTTTACTACGAAGGAGGAATTGAAAATATCATGAAGAACCTTGAAATATAATAACATAAATATATAATTAAAGAAAAAAGAAAATATGACATCTTCATGTTTTCCGAAAAATGAGTTCAGATTTCAAAAGAAGAGATCTCTACTTCCATGTTTCATAAAGAGTTCATATTTTATTTTTTAAAGGTATAGTTATATTATAAAGTATTTCATGATATTATTATAAAACTATGATATAATATATATACTTTTGTATGAAATGTAATTTGAAATTACTTTCTAATTTTTGTGTCGAAAATGGGACACAAAAGTCTACTACGAAAGAGGAATTGAAAATATCATAAAATTTTTGAAATATAATAATATAGATATATAATTAAAGAAAAAAGAAAATATGACCTCTTAATGTTTTCCGAAAAATGAGTTCGTTTTTCAAAAGAAGAGATCTCTACTTCCATGTTTCATAAAGAGTTCATATTTAATTTTTTAAAGGTATAGTTATATTATAAAGTATTTCATGATATTATTATAAAACTATGATATAATATATACTTTTGTATGAAATGCAATTTGAAATTACTTTCTAATTTTTGTGTCGAAAACGGGACACAAAAAGTCTACTACGAAAGAGGAATTGAAAATATCATGAAAAACTTTGAAATATAATAATATAGATATATAATTAAAGAAAAAGGAAAATATGATCTCTTCATGTTTTCCGAAAAATGAAATTGTTTTTCAAAAGAAGAGATCTCTACTTCCATGTTTCATAAAGAGTTCATATTTTATTTTTTAAAGGTATAGTTATATTATAAAGTATTTCATGATATTATTATAAAACTATGATATAATATATACTTTTGTATGAAATGTAATTTTAAATTACTTTCTAATTTTTGTGTCGAAAACGGGACACAAAAAGTCTACTACGAATGAGGAATTGATATTTAAGGATGTTTTTTGGTTTAATTTGGTACACGGTATGTTGGGTTTTTTGGTTTCTGCATCTATTCATTATCTTAGATATTTAAGGATGTAATTTTTTGGACGGAAATTGTATGTTTTCTGCATTTGTTCATCTTTATATTCGTATTTTTAACAAGTTTTTTTCGGTATACTTTATGTTTCGGTATACCGGTGTTCTTTCGGTATACCGTTGCTTTCGGTATACCTCACTGTATCGGTATACCGATATGCGGTAAGGCATACCGCACGGCCGGTATGGCAACGGTTACGGCATACCGATCAACGGTATACCGCAATGACCGGTATGGTAACGGTATGCAATTTCTCATACCGCACATTTCGGCACGGTATGCGGTATGAGAAAATTTGGACGGTATGCCGTACCGTAACACCCCTAGATGAGACATAAATACGAAAAATCAAAATGAGGCAAATTAATTTTATATTTTTTCATAATCGAATTCGAAAATCGGATGCGGCATATGCGGGAGAGATTGAACCATAGATTTATTACTCGCGCAAGATAGAAATGGAAAACGTAATTTAGTTCCTGCATATCAAGTCACAAACCATCACTTAACTTCTAAGTTTATTTTTCATGAGAAAAATTGCAATCAAATAATTCTTTTAATTCTTTTTGGATTGATTTTAATTTTCTTTATTACATTTTTCAACTATATATTATGTCGAAATAGTCATAAGCTACACCAGATATCAGGAAAATGGCCCCAAATCAGAGAGCACTTGAATTAAGCAAGACCCATATTTACCTTGAGTTTTGGATCTTTATTGGGCCGAAATACGATAGCAATGTGGTGATAATACTGATATATAAAATATTATTTTATTTTTTTTATATTTATCCTAATCTGCTTGATTTAGTTAGTCTCGTAAAGTTGATCCACCAACTGGATAATGCAGGTGGATGAAAATTAAAAATCACTAATTTGTGTTGAGTTATTACATAGCGGCAATAACTTGGAACCTACCTAAAATCATTACAATATGTACCATAATTTAATTCTACCAATGGATAGTTAATGTTTTTTTCTCAAGCAACAAGCACACTTAAACCAATATAATCATTTAACAATAACCATTTTTCCTATGAATAATCCTAACAACCTTTGTTTGATGTCAGTACTGAGTAATCATCACTCATGTGCAATAACGTGTAAATCATACAAAATATTCTTATTTAGTCAATAATTTTACGAGAAATAAGTACTTGCTCCGTCCACAAATCTTATCTCATTTCTTTTCGGTGCAGTTATTAAAAAAGTTGTTAATTGTGTATCAAGTTGTGAGTCCTTAAATTATGGGATAAATCATACCCACAAGATCTTGACATTTTAGAAAATGAAAATAATATTTATGGTACAACCGGAAAAAAAAGGGGACAAGTTCCGTAAGATCAAGGGAGTATAAGACTTCAATGTGGAATTATGATATGCATAAGAGAATATTTTGTTGCTAGTTTTAAAATACTGAATTCCTTCTCTAATTTATGATAATTTTACTATTATTAATTCAACGTGTTCAGTCCAAGGGGCGGACACAAGAGGATGCGCGCCCCACCCTTGAAAATGATTTTTTTTTAATTTATGTATAATTTTTAAAAAAATTAGTGTTTAACCCCTAAAATGACATATCCATATCATAAAATTAATTTTGAGCTCGAAAATAACAAATTCGGCATCCGCCTTTATTCCCATCCTATCTAGCTCAAACTCATAAATTCTAAAAAACAACGATGGCATGCTCACATGCCAAGAAAAATCCTACTCACTAATAGAGATGGCAATGGATCTTGGACCCGGTCCAGATCCGTGGATCCAGATCCATTTTTATGGAACTGGATCTTAAAAAATTGGACCCATTGGATCTGGATCGGATTTGGACTAATTTTAAAAATTACGGATCTGGATCTGGACTTTACGATCTGAGATCCGGATCCGGTCCAGATCCGCCATTTTTATAACTAAAATATTATTTTATTATCATATCTAAAATATTATATTTATATTATTCTACTTAAAATATCAAGTTACATTATTTGTTGAGCTTGAAATACTTAACTAGTAATCTAATAAATAGAAAAGAGGGAGGAGATTGAGTATCCACTGTCCACGAATTTGAAAGTTTTTTTTAGAGAGAAGATCATAGTTTTATAGATGATTGTAATATTTTTATAATATCATGAGTAGTTTGATTTTTTTTAATGCTCTTAAATATTATCGTGTTATCGTAGAACTAATTAAATTAGTTAAATTTTAATTGATTTAGAATTTTTTAATTTTAGCTAAAACAATTTATGGATTCGGGTCTAGACCCGAGACCCTGTGGATCCAATGGATCTGGGTCTGGATCTCATTTTTTGAGATCCAATGGATCTGGACCGGATTTGGACCAAAGTAAAAAATCCCGGATCTGGATCTGGACCGAGGAGGATCCGGTCCAAATCCGCTCCATTGCCATCCCTACTCACTAATCCATTACTATCATAATAAAGATTAACTCTCTTTGTTTGGTTGAAGAGAATTTGAGAGGAAAAAAAAATGAGAGGAGAGAAATAAGAGAGAAAGTAAGATTTTCTCTCGTTTGGTTAGAAGAGAAAAATGAGAGGAGAGAAAAAAAGGGTGGGATTAGGGGTGTTAATCGGTACGGGTTAACCGTAACCGATAATCGGTTACCCGTACCCGAAAAAACTAGAATTTTAGATACCCGATCGGGTATCGATTAACCCGGTACCCGATCGGGTCGGTTATCATGTTAACCGAAATTAACCTTATTTACGTGTATACTGTTTTCTTAAATAAATCTTATATTTCAATTTTCACACAGCCTTCTCAATCCTTGTTCTGCAGTTGTTTAAAATGGAACATGTTAGCATGGGAATGTGGGTGGAGAAATTCAATATCTCAAGAACAATGGAGTATGTTCACAGCTTGAATTTCTGCCAATTTGGATGTATAGAAGATTACATAACTGCCCATTACCAATCTCCAAGGCAGATGACTTGTCTGTGGAACAAACTCAGACAGCTAGGAAGGCCTTCATGTTGCAACATGAGATGACACGTACGACTGTAAGCACTAGTAGCAGCAAGGTAGAACCCTCCTGAAAATAGAATCATCAAATTTTGCAGTGGAAGTATTTACAAAGTCATTAAGGTGGTAATGACGTGCAGGGAATGAGATGGTGGCTTATGAGGCTCCTTAGTCGTCGATGGGGATCCACCGCCTCGTGATGGTGTTGTTCCGGCAGCAGCGGCGGCAGACGATGCCGTCGCCTGCGACGGCGTGCGGCAGCAGAAGTCGTTGACTCATCGTTTTTTGTTTTGACCCAGAAGACCCGCTGAAAACTGAAAACTGAAAGAGGAAAAATAAGTTAATTGGGTATTTTCGGGTTAACCCAATGGTATGGGTACGGGTACGGGTATTAACCAAATACCCTATACCCGTTTAAGCAGCCCTAGGTGGGATCCTCTTTAAAATCTTCTCTCTAAATATGAAGAGAAAATGAGGAGAAAGAAAGATTTGAAGCAAATGATCATTTTAATTTTAATAATATTTTATTTTTCTATTTTATTTAAAGATATTTTTATCTTTTCATGTATAACACTATTTCTTTTCTTTCCAATTTCTTTTCTCTTTCTCTTTAACCAAACAATATACTCTCTCCGTCCCGGATGAAACGTTCTATTTCTTTTCGGCACGGCGGTAGACTTTTGTGTGTTAAGAGAGAATGGTGTGAATGGAGCCCACAAAAAGTAATTTTTTATGAGAAAGATTTATTTCCTTTTTAAGAAAAAGGACATTTGTGTGGGATAACCAAAATAAAATATAGGACATTTCATCCGGGACGGAGAGAGTACAAAATACTCCCTCTTTCTCACCTATTTCTTTCTCCATATTTTTTTTTCTATTTTTTTTTTCTCATATTCTTCTCCTAACCAAACAAAGGCTAAAGAAATAGAGAAAGCAACGCATCCACATGGCCAAGCTGGAGTTGCAGCCGATAGCGGTTACTTACAAGAATCATGGTAGACAAAAGAATATGAAAATAATAATAATAATAATAATAATAATAATAATAATAATAATAATAATAATAATAATAATAATCTTGAAAGATTATTGATGCAGATTTGAAAATTAAGTTAATCTGATGATAATATTTCAGCAATAAAAAAAAAAAAAAAAGTTTACTGACTTTAATGAATTTGGTATCTCTATGTAATAACTGATGATTGTGTTTCAAGCCAACGAACCCACATGGTAATTATCTACCTATACCTTAAAAATGTCATACACCAGCAATTCAAAATTTCCTGAACTATCAAAAATATCCATACTCCATGAAATATTTACTGTTTTGCCATCAGCCTTTTTTAGTAGATTTTATTCTTACATCTAAAGGAATGACATTGTTGTAATTTTAACGTACAAACTACCCATTTACTCCCTCCGTCCCGCTATTTGTGGCTCACTTTCCCGAAAGGGGTGTCCCGTTATTTGTGGCCACTTTCCTAATTTAGTAAAAAACTATTATCATATCTTTTACTCTATCATCTTCTCTCTCCTACTTTATTACATTCTCTCTCCTACTTTATCATCATTTCTCTCATACTTTCTCATTATCTTACTCATCTTCTCTCTCATACTTTATCATCTACTCCATCTCTCATACTTTATCATCTACTCTCTTAATTCCCGTGCCGAAATCAATTGAGCCACAAATAACGGGACGGAGGGAGTAATAAAGAGAAAGGAATAAGTTTTTGTAACGCTACTTTCTTCGCAGCCACCACCACCGTCCCCTCTCTCCAGTTTTCTTCTCCCACCGCCACTTCCACCCTGTCACCGATCCCACGCCGAATCAAACACAAATCCCTCAAATTTCATGGGTCCACGCTCATTCAAGGAGAAATCGGATAGCTTACAGCCATTCTCTCCACTAGGTTCTCCCTCGGAAAATTTCTACTCCCTCATGTTCCTTTTCCAACCGGTGACTTCAGGGTTTACATGCTTTTCCAAATTTCCACTAGGTATTTACTTGCTTTGTTTGCCTACGGTGTATTATTCAATCTTATGCATTCCTTATGATTGTCTAATGCTCTGATATACAATCGTCAAAGTGGAAAATCAGTCGACAATACCGCACATTCAATGGCGGAACTAGAGGGGGGTCGGGAGGGTCGACCGACCCCCCGGCCGACGAAACTTCGGTTAAATAGTGCATAGGATTCGTATTGCTTATAGATAATTTTAGTGAAAAATATAATTAACTATTAGCTTGTAGTGTAGTTGGTTAATGACTTTATCTCTTTTAAGAGAGGTCTCATGTTCAAAACCCAATGCACTCATTCGATTTCTATTTTTAGACTTTTAAATTATTTCTTTTCTAGTTTTCTTTAGTTTTATTATAAGTATAATTAATTCAATATACATGCATAACTCTCTCACATGTTATAAAAAATTTTCTCTCTTTTTTCTACTAGTTATATAAGTATATTTCTCATAACAAATACAAGAAATAATATATATTCTACTAGTTATATAAGTATATTTCTCATAACAAATACAAGAAATAATATATATATTATATCTTTCATATCGTATTTGTGTTCGAACTATTTAAAACTATATTTAGCAACTCTCGATTTTTTCTCTGCCTTCGACCACCGTTGTTCCTCTATTTCGACCCCCCAACTTCATAGCTCTAGTTCCGCCACTGCGCACATTCGTTCCGCAATACCCTCTCCCTTCTCCCCCCCAAATCAACAGACGACCTCAATTCAACCAACGATTCTGCCCTCGGAGCAACCCACCATTACAGTGAGCGCCAATTCCAATTTGCAAGTTGGAAGATGAGTTGGTGAGAGCAAGATACGTGTTGAGTGAAGGAGATACACGGCGTTTCTTCCAAGCAAATATCATGGTTTGTAGTTTTTGTTTACTACTCTAATTGTTGTGTATGTGAAATTGAATTTATGTGTTGTTTGATTTGGTATGTGAATGTAAGGACATTTACTTTGTCTTATACTTTCTGCGTATTTCCTGTTGTAGAATTATCCTCATCCGAATTTTTGCTGGGAACTTTCATACGAATTCAACATTACTTGATGTTATTTCTTGGATTTCAGGTGCAATTTAAATTGATTTAGTGCTCCAAAGTAAAATGATCCCAACTTTAAGTTGAACGATCACAATTCTTCATTTTGGTTAAGTGGGTCAGGAATTCTTAGGCAAATTCAGCATTACTTGATGTTATTTAGCCGATTGAATTGCAATTAATTCAGGTTGAATATTTATCAGCCCCAAGTGATAATTGATAAATATAATAACTTTGAGTGGAGTGATTACAGTTCTTGATTGTGATCTATTCAGTCACGTGGGCATGCAATTGTTGTCTAATTCAGCATTATTTGATACCATTTCTCTAGTTTAATTGTAATATAAGCTATTTGTTTGTAAGATTATGGGTACATTACTTTTGTTATTCGTATATCGAAAAATCCGAGTTTGGCTCAGTATTTGTGTTTTGTTCCCTCGGGTTTTATTCCCCTTCTCATATCGCATTCACTATCGTAACCCTTACGAATCTTGTTTGTTTCGCCGTACACCCGTGGCTGGCCGAGCCGGACCGCGAGCAGCTCTGCCGGCTCCTCGACTGCCAGAAACTCTCGCTCGAAGCCTGCACGCATGCAGCTCAGAACGAGCGGCTGCCCCTACGAATAATCGTCCAAGTCCTCTTCTTCGAGCAGCTGCAGCTGCGAACTTTCATTGCGGGCTGCTTCCTCGTCTCCGAGAAACTCGACGGCTCGAGGCAGCCGAGGAGCGGGCCGACTGCGGTGAGGGAGAACCAAGTGTTGAAAGTCAGCATGGATAGCATGAGGATGAGGGTGGTCGTGCTCGAGAAGGAGTGCTAGAGCATGAGACGAGAGATCGAGAAGCTGGGCAAGGGATCGACGAGCGCGTGGGGGAGCGTGTTGAAGAAGTTAGGGTTTAGGTTTAAGTCCCAAATGTGCAATGCTGAAGAGGGATCGGTTAGAAGCAGAATGGTAGTAGTAAGAGAGATGAGAAGGTGAAAGGGAAAGAAGGGAAGGAAAGGAAGAATGTTGTAAGTTTGAAAGAACATAGTATTGATTTTGTTCACATTATTACAGTTTTTTGTGTGTGATTGTCTGAATTCAGTGTATCTTGTAATTGTTCCTTGATTTGTTGGGATTTTTTTTCTATTTTCTGGCTAATTTAAAATCCCAAAAGATTAGTGAAAAGTGTTTAAAGTGATAGAATTTATTTGTTTGAATTAATTTTGCCTAATAAGATTATAATAATGATGATGCAGTCGAAAAAAATAATAATAGTATTCCTTCCGTCCCGCTAATAATGTTTTAGTTTATTTTTTTGGTTGCCCGACTTTAACACACTTTATTTCATTGTAACACATTTTCATTCACTTACTTAAATTATGTAGCAAACAATACTAAGATAAAAATAATAGGAGAAGGAAGTACTTGACAATGATATTCCCTCTGTTCTATTATTGTTGTTTTAGTTTACTTTCTTTATTGTCCCACTTTAACGCACTTCCTTCCATTTTAATAAATTTCCATCCACTTGCTTAAATTCTACACGGAACAATACTAAAACAAAAAAAATGAGAAAGAAAGTACAAGAATATAATATATGGGACGGAGGGAGTATTATAGATAGCTCAAACATGGATCAGGAACCACACTAATCTTTTAACCTTATTTCATTGATGGTTACATATTGTCCTTTACTTTTTAATAACAAAGGGGCAATTCCGTCTTTTCACTGTCACTTACAATCCCATCCATAAAACTCTAAAACTCAGTGGAATAAGTAGAAGACAAAAACCACCACCACCATCATCATCTTCACTCATTTCCGAAGCAGAAGTAGAAGTTAGGATTAGCTACACCACTTTATTGCAGGGGGGAGGAAGACAAAAATCATCATCTTCACTCATTTTTTACCTCCATAAAAAAGAGAAGTTGGAATCATGCTTCTCCACCAATAACAGGAGCAGCATCATTCCCATTATCCCCCACTCCATCACTAACTGTGTGCTAAGTCAATCTACATCTATCCAATGTGTTAGTTATCCAGAAAGAGTCAGCATCGAGGCTGGGGAAGCAGCCGTTTTATCGGGTTGATCTTCGAATTCCACCTGCATTTCACCATTTGGGAGTTGGGCTGTATCTGAGGGTGGAGGGTTTTCGAAAGAATCGGAACTTTCCCTCCACTCGACCCACTCGGGTGTTGATTTGCTAGGCATATTGTCATCAACATTTGGTATCTGTTCAGAAGCGGATGTATCTACCGAGTCATCGTCTTCCTCAACAGATCCAAGATCATCCTCGGTATTAGGGGACAAAGAAGCAGTAGACGTAGGTGAATGCTCATTACCGGTTTTATCGTCTTGGAGTGCAGAACAGTTGGAGTTTGTTAAGAGAGATTCACTGTAAATAAGATCAAAATAATTAATTAGTTTAATGAAGATATGTGTGTGTCACAATAAAATTACTTCCATCTTTGAATTTGTGAGTACAAGAAATTGAGGAATAAGTATAGTGGAAATCAAGGTGAAAAGCAAGTACAAATTCAGTGTCATCAAATAAACTCCAACCGTACAACTTACTTTTCGTGGCCATCTCCCATCCTAAGCGAAGACATGACAACTTCAGCAGATTTGTCGTCAAAGTAAACATCATCATCACGTTCCGTAGAACCATGATCCTGCAAAAAAAGCAAAACACAAATTCAAGATACATGAATGTCTATCAACTTCTAATCTACATGCGAAAGATGATAAAACAGAATAAATCGCGTAAACAAACCTCATCAATGCTATCGTTATTGTATATTGCATTATGGATGGCCTCGCTCAAGTTCTTTGCTAATGCTGCAACATCATAGTCTCTATCTTGGTAATCATCGTTATCACTATCTCTATTCTGATCCTCAAGTACAGGCCGCCTGCATAATCAGAACAACATTGTGTTCCAACATATTCAGAACGGATTGATATAAGCATCCAAGTAAGGATATGAATGTAACACGAATGTATGTACTAAATAACTCAAAATCCATAATACTGCCAGTTACCAATACCATAAAGAATGTTTTTTGCTAATAAATAAAAACGCAAACATCTCGATCAATGCATGTACGAAAAGATGTAGAGGACCCAATTTATTAACACTAACCCGCAGGCCCACTGGGTGATATTTTCCACAGCATTACGCTTAAGCAGAACATTTGTTTGCCAATCTACCCAATCACTATTTTCCTGCCAATGCAAAGGTAGCAAAACACTTTCTAAGAAAATATTATCAGAAACTCAACAGCATTGGCGCCTCATAAAGATTCACTATACATTGCAATTTGCCCTTAAGTATCCCGAAGTATTCACTCGGAAGGTTGCAAAACTTTCTTAAGATATACGGGAATCAGAAAAGCTGGTATGAAATTGGGAGTTCATAAAAATAGATATTGTAGATAGCTTTAAGCCAACGAACAACCATATGTTCTAAGACAACCAGTAGAGTCGAGGGGTGTGAAGGCAGCTACGGTAACCAACTGAAAAGTAATAACCAATCAAATAAAATTGTGCAAACCTGAAGAATTGCCTGTATGTCACTGTTACTACTCCCCAATTGGATGAGCTTATTAGCTATAAGGGTTAGGTGACCAATATTACCAATCCTGGGTGGTTTCCTTCCCTCTTCGAGTATTGTAGGCTACAAGATGCATTAGAAAGGTTGATTCATTCTTTGCGCAATACCATAGAAAGCCAAAAGGCCGAAAACAATAAAACAAATTGTCTTTGTGATGAAAAAATAGACAAATAACAGAAACACCTGCAAGTTTTAACTATGGTACAAAATAAGTACCTTGCTCTTATCAATAGTCAATGTGAAGTTTTTTTCTGCTTCAAGAATCCTTCCAACAAGATTACAATCATGAAGCAGATGTCCAACAAGCTGAGGGTTCGTACTCTCGAGGCAAGATATTACAAGATGTTCCACATGATAGTGCAAGAAATTATTGTATGGATACCTAAAAGATAGAGAGCAATCAAATTTCAACAATCCTTGATATAAACTAATATCAGAAGATAAAACTGGTAAACAATGTACCCAAAAAATAATTCCAGAATATGCTTCACAGCATCCAGGCGAATCAATTCCTTTTCTGCAACTTCATTACCAACAGTCACCAAGACTGAGATGAACTCTATAATCTATGAGATGCATCATAGTTCAAAATGAGCCTTTGGTTCAATAGAATAATGTCAAAAACGCTGAGGAAAGAAGAAGCAATGGAATATAGAGCTGCAGGAAAGAGCACATTATACATAATTTACAAGAAATTTGCAGTTATTTATTGGTTACAGAAATCACCAAAAATTCCGACAAAACAAACAAACAAACAAACAAACATGAAATCCAAGAAAATATATACCTTCAAACGATGCTTTCCCAGAGGTGGTTGCAGTTTTCCATAAGTAGTTAGCAAGATTTGACCCTTTGATGAAATTTCCAACAGCTTGAGCAGATCACCTGCCAAACGAACCAGTATACTGTTGTCAAGCCAACCCATGGTGAAGGTGTGATAAAGACTAACATCAAAATTCTAACATCATCTACCAGATCCACATATTTAAATGGACATATAAACTACAAGATCTTGCATTTTGGTTATAACTTAGTAATGAGTCGATAATGGTCTAGTTAAAGAAAGGGCTGAAATGAAAACAGTAATTTTGTTAGCAAGTCATTCCACGCTACTTTAAGGAGCTGTATTTCATAACTTCCTATCTCCAATTCATCGAGCATTTTTCGACATCTATAAACTGAGCAAGTTCTTGCAACTATACTACCCAGAAATATCTCAGTAATCAGTTCAACAATTAAGTAAACTTTCAGTGTATTTAACATTTGCAGTTTTTCAAGATAGGGGAATGTAACATCATCTTCAACTGACCAGCATTGCATCAAGTATGAGAGTTGAGGCATTGCATTTCATAAGGCACAGCAACATTTTGGTTTCTAACACCCGTCACATACATCATCCGCACATAAAGAAGTGAGTCATGTGAATATAAGTAAGCTGATTTTGTCCTCCACCAAGCTACAGAAATTTGACTAAACTGATCAGCTGTAGAGAAGCTCACCATTTTTTTATAGTCAAGGCACATTAGCTGATGGATGAGCTTCATATAGTAGCTCAATAAAGGTAATGCCTAGTCAGCTGACAAGCAGGACGTCTGCTTTGAGAGTAAAAAGAAAATATACTTCTAATACTTCTCGCACAAGTTATCAGTAGTTTCCAACTTATTTATAGGTATGTGCATTCTGTAGCACTATTTAAGTCAAGTCCAAGTGATGGAATAAGAGAACTAACCTAGGCCATCCAGCATGCCACTGACAATCTCAGGACCAGCAGCAGTTCCTGGTCCATGAATCATTTGGTGGGTGTGCATGTAGTCTAGCAGGAATATACAAACGGATAGCAAGTTAACCAGCACAGATTTTGGCCTAGAGTCATCCAGAATGTGACTGAACAATCTTTTAATGAAACTGTAATAGCAATCAGATCCAACCAAGATAAGAAAACAATGAAAAGTAGTGACCAAGGAGGAAGAACCAAATTAGGACTAGATAATTGGACCTTGGGCAGGAGATTTTCGAAGCTAGCTCTGGTGGAGCATATCGAGTAATTGTACAAAGTGTTTCTGCAGCATTAGCATGTACTTCAGGGCAGTCCTGCAAATACAAAGGTACACACATCAAAACCTCTGAAAAGAAAATTGTTCCTCTTCTAATGGGATTTGGGATAACTGGGTACTGAAAAACAAGGTTTTCTTTTAAAAGTGCTTTCTTTAACTTCGCCCTACACCTCTGAGAAGAAATTGGTTCGCTTCTAAGGGGATGAAGGGATAAATCGATATTTAAAAAAGTAGTTTTTCTTTTCCATAGTGTATTTCAGTATTTCTTAACCCCCAGCCCCAACACAAGAGAAAACAAAAAAAGAATGGACATTTTTTAAAATTACAAACAATAAATAGCCAAATGAAACATGTCTCCCAAATGAAACAATTAAAAAGGATGAGTCTCCAACCATTCACCTCAGAAAAGATACACACCCTAATAAGCACACTTGAGATTGAGGGTAAAGGAAACAACAATGTCAAGTCAGGTTATACATGCTTACTGCAACTTACAGATGAACCGAATTTTTCAACAATCATTTCCAGAACATTGATCTCCTCCATCCACTGCATTGAGGCCGCACAGTTGGCATAAAAGTGTTCATCAGTGCCAATTAGACGAATTAAAACCTGTACAACAAGATACCTATTAGTGTCTTTCAATAAAAATACCGAGTAAAAGAGAGGCCTGGATCCACAATGGGGTTTACAGGAGGATAGCTAAAAAGCATACCTCCATGATAGAAGTAATCCCAATTAGGTCAACAAGTCTTTTAATAATATCCTGATGAGCCTGTAAAAACATTAAACTAATATTTAGTATCCTCAGTAAATGGCATGTAATGTAATGCAACAAGTAGGATTGACGATTTAGCACTATAAGAGGGACTTAAGTTTATGCATATGACTTTACACAAAAGAGTAATGGCTTATTATACAGTTTTGTTGGAATATGTATATTAGAATTATAAATTACAAATATATATGAGGAACGATTGAAACAACTTAACATTCTGAAACAGGAAACCGGATATTGCTAGCTGCTTAAAGTATGCATTTAGGAAACTGCCAAAACATGAACAACTCGCTGGGACTTCTCCATTTGAAAAGCCACAAAAAACAGATAACATGAAAACACCTAAAACTTATGTTCTTATGTTCATAAACTTAATAATTGTCCTTCCAACTAACAGACAAATGAGTACTGCTTGTCAGCACACAAAAGTAGCAGATTAATAGATAGAGAATTGAACTCACTTGTATATAGTTCAGTAAAAGAGTTGTCTTCTGCATCAACAGGCACAAAACAACCTGGAAGATCAAAGATCAGGACTTAATAAGCTAGTTATAACTCATAAAAATTTTTAAGAAAATTATGTAATGATTAGTAGTTATGTATAAGAAAATACCTTGCTGAAGTAACCAGCCGACAATGGGTTGTGGGGACGCTCAGGTTCCAGAAAAGAAAACAGCAGGTCCATTAGCTGTGAACCAAAGTAGGAGGTAACTATTGTAGTTCCATTTTATAAAAAATGCCCAACAATTTAGACACATAGAAAGAGACAACTGAAACACACAAAATAAAAAGAGGACGGGATTATGAATTCCCACCTCCTCGTCCTCTGTCAAGGGTTTAAGTATAATATCAACTTCAAAAGTGAAAATTTCACAAGCCATGTAAGCAAGCCTGAGGGGAGAGATAAGAGAAGTTACTCAGAGGTCGCATCGACTTGAAATGCATTATATAATTCCATTGAAAAGAATCGGTATGCAGGAGATTGGAAATAAATATACACCTAGAACATCTACGAGACATGCTTACTTGAATGCTCGTTGTTTTTCGGTACCTTCTGGAGGTTCTTCCACTATGAACTGAATCAGTTGTTTAACTATGTCTCTTTCCTGCAAACTGCAAGAAAGTTGGCAATAAAAACTAAAGAAATACAAGGCCACTTTAAACAGAGTTATATTTTAATGATCGATCAAGCAACAATGAAGAATTAGTTACTTCCCAAACTACTCAGCTGGAAAGCAAATTCTTTTTTGTTTGTAGCATGAAACAATACTATGGTTTTATGCCCAATTACTGTGAAATTATTACTTTAGGATATCTCTTGGGTGAAGATGTACTTTATAAATGAAATTAATATCGGTCGATTATGGACCAGAAATATACCCATTCCACTTTCAGCATGAAATGTTATGAAACACAAAAAAAGGTCAAATATAGAGAAAAACAAAGAATCAGAACAAAGTTTTGTCGTAGGTGAAACTGGATCTCACAAATTAATGAGACGGTCATTAAGAGCTCTGCACTCCAGAAAGATATCATCCTCAACCAATAGCTCCTCCAATGTAAAATCATCTTTGTCTAATATGGTCTCCACCTGATATATTACATAACGAGAAAGTGGCAATCAATTTACAGTCTATAACTGCAGGAAAGATTAAGTTTGAAATCCATCGGTATCTAATGAAATCCATTCCAAGAAACAATATTCGAACAAACTATGATCAAATAAACAAAACAAAATCCAACAAAACAACGCAACTATGATCAAATAACGAGAAAGTGGCAATCAATTTACAGTCTATAACTGCAGGAAAGATTAAGTTTGAAATCCATCGGTATCTAATGAAATCCATTCCAAGAAACAATATTCGAACAAACTATGATCAAATAAACAAAACAAAATCCAACAAAACAACGCAACTGTTCCTCCTTCAATAATGAAATTCTCGGCACTCACTGGTGATGCAGTGGAGGGAGCATCCATATGCCAGAACATGTTAAATTCCAAGTTGCTCAGATCTGTCCGCTCAAAAACCCTTGCCCAAACACAGACACCCAGCAGCGCTCCGCCAAGACTCCGATTCACAATCTCTAGTTCGAGAAAATCCTCAAAACTCAACAAAATCCGATGCAAAAGGCGAAGAAACTAATATCTAAAGATTCCTAAATCGGAGATGGAGAGATATTCTCCGTTGTCAAGTGTAAAAAGGAAGAAATCTGGAATTTGCAGAAGTATATATGGACAGACAAACCTACCATCAAACCGGAAATAAAATATCCGTTGGAGAGTTTTGATTTTTTGTTTGGGGGTGTTTTTTTTTTTTTTTTTTATGTGTATATAGCAAAGAATCAGAGAATCAGACTGACAGTTCAGTAAAAAAAATTAATTACTACACCGTTAATGGGTTAAAATTTAAAACTGTAATTTAAATCTCATCACTTATTGATAGAACTTCGTCTATTAATTCCATTAATAATACATCTTCAAAGCTAGTCCTATGAGGAACTTGGTAACCTAAAAAGTTTTGGCATTGACTAATTTACCCTTCATAATAACAGTAGTTGAATAATGGTGAAAAGCGTCTTTTATTCCTTATCGAGGTGTCCCGTTGGAAGGGTATTATTTTTAAAAAAGACAGGTATATGCAGATAAGATTTAACTACCAAAAAGTTAAATAATATACACCACATAATATCATTTTCTTAATGTTCATACCCAAAAAAAATAAGAGGTTTACAATGGGACGGAAGGAGTATTATATTGGTAAAAAAATACAAGACTGACAAAAGTAGTGGCATTATATTCGACTATCTAGTAAGTGGGTGTTTGAAACTGCTTATTAGAAGTTGCTTTCAGTTTTAAGCTGCTGAAAGGGTGTTTGAGACTAACAGCTTAAAGCCGAGATTCTCTAAAATCAGGTCTAAAATAGAGAAGCAATTGAAGCTTCTTCACCCACAGCTTCTAGCTTTTAGCTTATTGCTTTTGACTTTTTCGGATCAAAATACCCTTAAAAAATTTATGTAGTTCCCAAAGTATCACTAACCCTAATATTCTTTCCTTCAACATCCCATTGTCGTCTCTTCCTCTATCAATTCTCACAATCTCATTCCCGTAAATATCAACTTCTGCACTGGAGTGTATTTTGTTTGTATAATAAATGTATGAATTAATACAAATAAATAGTATTTAACAAATAATTGTATGCTATACTTATGTTAGTATGATTTTATGTTATATATAATATTTAGATTAAAATTATAAAGGAAAAAAATAAATATAGAATAAAAATAATTTTTGAATTTTATTTATTTATAAAAGTTATAATTATTTAATAACATTAAGGGCAAAACATATATTTTTTATAAAAAGTAACAATAAACTACTTCTATAAGTAGCATTCCCAAACACTATTTTTTTCACTTTCAGCAGCTTTTAGCACTTATTTCCAAACATTAACTGATTTTCGAATAAGCTGTTTTCAGCAGCTTTAAACACTTATCAATAAGTTTCAACTGCTCCAAACACTCCCTAAAAAAATTTCTGTGGGAATAGGGAAGGTGGGGTCTAGGTATCCCTAGGCAACTCAAGGTCTGGTCTTTGATCAAGAGCTTCAATGGTTGAATTATCAGGAAAAGCATCTGGGTAAGTTGCCTATCTTTTTCTTCAAACCCCTGCAAGTTATGTAAGAATCAATGTGGTTAGCTTTATGAAAATATGCAAGAATGAAGTAGTGCAAAAAACGGCAGGATGCAAGTTTGCTATTTGTGGCTCACTTTCCCGAAAGGGGTGTCCCATTATTTGTGCCCACTTTCCTAATTTGATAAAAAATTACTCCTACTCTATCATCTTCTCTCTCCTACTTTATTACATTATCTCTCCTACTTTATCATCTTTCTCTCATACTCTCTCACTTTCCTAATTTGATAAAAAATTACTCCTACTCTATCATCTTCTCTCTCCTACTTTATTACATTATCTCTCCTACTTTATCATCTTTCTCTCATACTCTCTCATTATCTTACTCATCTTCTCACTCATACTTTATCATCTACTCTCTCTCATACTTTATCATCTACTGTCTTAATTCCCGTGTCGAAACTAATTGAGCCACAAATAACGGGACGGAGGGAGTATATAGTAAGAAGTTTCTCAAGGCAAGCCTTTTTAACCATTTCTGTTCCTTAACTATGAGAAGTATAGTTTCTGATCTTCAACTACCACCTACAACTGTATACTTCGATCTTAAGGATAAAATCTACTTAACTAAAAACCCGCTTCGCCATACAGAATCGCCATCCTTGAAACTACAATGCTTAAAGGAAATTAACACTATTTGGTATCACATTCACATCTATGAGAGAGAACCTAGGCAGAAAAAGGTTGCAATTCAACTTGATGCAGTTCTGCTGCATTTTTTTGACAACAAGCACGGGCTCTATCATGCCGTAAATCATCCATCACAAAATGACATGCAAAACAGTCCACTAAGTCAGAAATAGAATTTGAAGCCAAGATTCTACCAGCTCCATCGCCGCCTATCTAAATTTGGTTCTATTCTTTGGGGTTGTATGTTTGTGAATGAAATAGGACCATTGAGCTGATCGATAACCAAGATTAGGAGAGGAGAGGAGAGGAGAGAAGAGAAGAGAACGAACGCACTGCAAAAATCTGCAACCAAAACAGAGTATATATCCCCATGAAAACAGAACTATTCAACCACCAAAATCGCTGCTTCTATAGATTCCTAAGAGGGGTAGAGGAAATACATTCAAACATACTCCCTCTATCTCATTCATCTTGTCTCACTTTCCTTTTCGGGTTGTCTTATTCAAAAAATAGCAACTTATTTACACAAAACTCACCACCATTCTTTTGCGGGACCCAATCATTTCCACACAACTTTCAACTCTCTTTCATAACTGTGCCGAAAAGAAATAAAATAAGCACAATGGGAGGGTGGGAGTAAATGTTATTCAGAAAACGTATAGACTCGTCTTATTCTTTTTCTTAACTGAAGAACAGGAACAATAGATTCTTCAAATTCTAAACGGAGGATAATAAGATAATGAGCTTCATGCATTCAATTACTCATCTACAAAAATCTATGCAAATAATCAAATAAGGCTAAAAAAATCCAAATACGATCTTCACCGGCTTGGATAAATTCAGTAACATAAATTGCGGAAAATCGAAAACTGAAAAAAGAAGAATTTCGCACACCTCAGCTTCAGAAAGATGTAATCGAGGTCCGATTTCATGGATCGCAATACGCGCGTGTTCTTAGCAAAATCAGCATACACTTCCGCGTAGCAATTCTCCGAATACTCGTCGAAATGGGATAATACTGCATTACTGTCCTGCAATCTCCCCAATCTGCAGATCAGAAGCCCTAGAATTACGAATTATCAATAATTTCATGGCGGAAAACGGCAATTAACGAAGAAATTCAGACGACGAGTGAAATACAAAGAAAAACCACACATAATCGGATATACATACATGAGATTTTGCGATTGTTTGATCGATTCCAAGTCTTGAGAATCAACTAGGGTTCAAAACTCCCTCGAGATCACTCCGGATGCCGAATTCTTCGACTCTTCTTCTGAATTGGCAACTCGGCCATTAATTTGGGTGAAATTAACGAGCTTCGAATCGGGTCAAACTCCAAATATCCAAGATTGACAGATAGGCCTTATTACAGACTATTGGGCTTTTCCTAAATCTTAAAAATCAAAGGCCCATAAGTTTCAAGGCCCAATTAGGACTTGTAGAATAGAGCGCCAAATTACAAGTCCGAAATCCGAATCACATGAAACCTCTATAGTTCTACTATATGTCTATAACATGACTTCAAAGTAATAAGACTGCTACTCTAAAAAATATTCCTTTAACAACACTATTATTTTAAATCATTAAAAAATTATCAATCTAAGCAAACTTATTACTTTATCTAGATTTAATTATATTATCTAAAATAAAATTGGTTGAAGAAGAAAGTAATGATTGTATATCTGCAAAGTATGACCACCAAAAAAAGCAAAAAATTCAAGTTCAGACACCCAAATTCTACCCAATATTACACGCTAATTACTTACTGCATCAGTGGTTGGTCAACAACCATCTTTAACAGTGCCAATTCAGATCTTTATGTAAATTTTTTTAAAAAGATAGGGAGTTTACGTAATTACCCTGAAAAGAGGATTCGACCTCACCAATATCCATTTTATCTTTTCTTCGATTTTAAATTTTACTCCTTTCAGTGTCCTCATGTTTTTATTGGTGGTTCCATTCAAATCATCATATTTTTAAAAAAGACAATAATATGGACATAAATAAATTAGCAAATAAAAAATACTATTCTTTTTTATCTCTATAAAAAGAAAAATGACATTTATAATGGAACGGATGGAGTATATAAAACTCTTCGCAATATCTAACTTATATTAAAAAAACGCTTTAATAATTCATAAATCAATTAGTTGATTATAGATAAGTTAGGAAATACTTCCTCCTTTTGGAAATGATGGTCATTAGTTTTTACTTCCTGTCTCATTATAATTATCCGGTATTCATTTTCGAGCTGTATTATCTCACTTGTTCAGTTTCTAAACAAAAAAATGGGTCACAAATTATTCAATTCAAATCAATAATAAATAATTAAATAATTATATGGATACCACATTTTTATTATATAAAATCAATCTGTCTATATGGAAAGAAATATAGACAAGTGAGAACATTTAATGGTGCATGGAAATATATATGCCATGCATTATCCATATCATTCCCATGAATATGAGTATGAGTCTGGGCATATCATGCAATGCCATGCATAATTTATAGGGTAGTAAGAAGATCCCAATCCCATACAAAAACTGAAAACTTGGATCATATTTCTTTAATTATGATTAAAGCTTCATGTTTCATTAAATTAAATTAATTTAGATTCATACCATGTTTAACGATTGAAGTGGTTACATGTACTTTCACATCTACAACCCATTGTGATGTAATATTATTGAAGATGGGTTGTTTAAATGGTAGGAATGAATTAAGGCGCAGAAAAGTGTCTGGAAGAGTGGGACAGGAATTAAATGAAATTGAGATTTGAAAAGACGTTGATTGGTTAATTAACAAATCAGACAAATTTATGTATGCCCTTTTTAGGAATTTATGCTGTACTCTACCGTACCCAATAAAATGCCCATGGTTTTTGGATTTGGGGTGGAGACTTGGGTACATATTCTTACAGCCTCTCACTCTCAAAATCATGCCTCTTTCCTAATTTCAACATCAAAATAGTCCAAATCATTTTACCATTACAACATTAAACTTGTATTCTATTTCTTCCTTTAGTAATAAGAAAGGGAAAGGCCGTATTTAGGTGAAAATACGATGCTAACAACATTGCTGTAAAAAGATTATGTGTACAGAAATCTTTTTTTTTAAATATAATTTAACGACGTACGAATATCAAGATAAAATAGATTTTCATGTATCATTTTAAGAATACAAGATGCTTTTGGCATATATATGATAATTTTACGTATTTTATATCTAAACATAATATCCATTTTTCCTGTTTTTTTCTCATTGAGATTTAGTTACGTAAATATACAACAAATTGTAAGTTTATTTACAAATTAACAAAATGAAAGAGTTAAAAATCATTTGAGATACACGTACAATTAAATAGACAAGAGGGGTTTCTATATAATAGTATATAAAAATATGAGGTATTTTCTACTTCCTCTGTCTCATAGTTATTATCCACTTTCTTTTCGGTACGGTATTTAAGGATAGTTGTTAGTTATGTGTAAAGTTATATATAGTCATGGATCCCCATAAAAAAGTTGTTTGTAATAATTTGCTAAAAAATGAAAGTGGATAAAAATCTTAGGATAGCTTAAAATGATATAGTAGACAAGATTTATGAGACAGAGGGAGTAATAAAAAACAATCTTATAGTACTATACTTCCGTCTCATTAGTAGATAGTAGTATTTGATTTCTTTTGGACATAAAGATTAAAAAAATGATATTAAATAGTACTCCTCCGTCCCACCCGACTTAACTTATTTCCTCTTTTTCATTGTCCCACTTGACTTGACCACAAACTAAAATAATACTCTAATAAATTCTAATGGGTCCCATCACTTTATACCACTTTACACACAACTACACATTATTCTTAATAACCGTGGCCAAACCAATTCAACCAAATCGCCCGGGACAGAGGGGGTATATGTTATTTAATTTTTGGTTAATTTATTTTGTGGGCACAAAATTTTTGCTATTTTTGAAAATAATATATTATTAATGACACTCTTTTCAAAAATACAAAACAATACTAATGGGATGGAGAAAATAATTTTTTGTACATATTTCCCCAATTTCTAACATTTGACACCTTCAAATTAGAACAATTTTCTTATTGTTACATCAAAAGCGCACACACAAAAAAAAAAACCTGCGATCACATAATAGTAGGCTTCTCATAATAAGTTGATAATCCTTGGTCAATATTAAGTCATACATACTTTTAACAAAATCAAAGGGCACAAAGCATTTTCGTCGTAGTAGTAGTGATTCTATCTTCTTCTCTACACAAAAGACCAGTTCATGAACATGAAAGCCAGGCAGTGATTCGCATCGTCGTCGTTCAGAACCTTCCACACAATTGCCTGCTCGTACGAAACCGTCCTCCCCATGCTCGAGAAGCACACTCCCGCTGGCAGATAAACGAACCCCTAAACAACAACAACAACAATAAGCAACGCGTATTTCTTCTAGAACTCGAATAAAGGTAAAAAAATCTCACCATCTGCATGATTTTCGAGAACTCCGAGAGGAGAATCTTCCGACCGGATTCATCTAGAATCTTCTCAAGCATAATGTCCTGAAGGGCCACTAGAGTAGTCTCAAGCATGTCCAGCCCTGCTTGGTTTGCAAATGTGAATACCGCAGATGCCTGAGGTCATAATGGTAAAAGCAAGTTTCTTGAATAGATTCACAAATATGAAGAGAAACAAAGATCAAAGAAGACTAAACAAACTCACACTCATTTTAACAGAGCAGCACATAATTGCATCATTGTGATGCCAAAGCTGCTTCAGAACTGCGTCTCCGGCGGAGGACTCGGCCAGGATGAGCTCCGATCCGGTGTGCACGCTGTAATAATACTCGAAAAAATCAGATTAAATATTAAGAATGACGATCAAGATTCAAGATTTCAAATAGTTTAAGACGGCTTGTTAATTGTTTTTGTTGAGTGGTCCCCACCAATAAAGGGTCTCACTAAAAACTCGCGAAAAATAGGAATACGAGACAATTTCTAGGGAAGTAGTATTACCTATAGCTTCTACATATCCATTGCGCTAATGTGACCGCCTCCGGCGAGCCGGGGAGAAGCTTCAGGACGATGTTCGAGCTAAGGGAAGGAGCTATAGCCATGGCAACACGTTGAACCGAGGATACGATGCTTCGTACGTACTGTCGAGCCATTGCCGAGACGCTGTCCCGGTAGTGGTTTTCAAAGGTGAATTGGAATGCTATGGTGAGGATGGATCTAAGGTTGTGATTTGTAGAGTCGGATTCACCACCCGGGCGAGCTCCACCCTCGAGGGAGGAAGCCAAGTCGAGTGTTCGAGTCGCTGCAGGACCGTCCTGATTCGAAAAGACAATACAATACATTATTACGTAAACAAGCAAGAACAAATGTGATGCCTTCTTTGAGTATTGGAAATTTGGAAGAAAAGGATATAAGAATAAGACTAACAGATTTTGGTTCTAATGGGATGACACGAAAACCCGATGGGAGGAGAGGAGCGTCGTCCCCAAATGACTCGTCAATTGGGGCAAAAACGAGCTGAGCACAAGACCCGGAAGTTGTCTCGTCGATCCCACTACATAACTGCATGGTTACACTAACAAAATCAAAAACCACACACTATAGTGAATAAAGTTTTGATCCACACAACTATTTTGTAACGATCAGACCTGCAAGAGGTACATATCTCTAGACAAGGCGATATCTTCGGGGGAAAACGCGTGACCCTCGAGACGAACAACCTCCATGAACTACAATTGAAACCATGAATTAAGAAATAGAATAAGATGAGGAAGATATAGAGAGCAATGTGCGTGTAAGGTTAAATTACCTCCTCATGTTCAACGGTCTGAGCAAGAGGTAAAATGACTTGACTACTCGGAAATCCACCGGCCTTCGAACAAGGGACCGCGTAGGGGCTAGCTTTAAGCGAAGCAGCAGAGTAAACATCAACACCGTAATCAGCCCACTCCGAACGATGCTCCCTCAGAAAACGAACAAGCAAAGCAGGAGGCACATTCTGCAAAACCTTACAATTAATTAAGCAATGCTTTCATAGCTACTACAATTCAGATTATAACAGAAATGAAACTAACCTGGAGAAGCATTGATGCCCGTGCGCAGATGACCCCGCCGAATGTTGGGAGCATCGAAATATTGTTGTACTGGGAAACAAGAAATTTGCTCGGGAATGAGTTGATCGCGATGGTTACGTCTTCCACCCCGTCGCTGGGCATTATCAACCAGCCATCATCGACGAAACCGTTGACGGCGTCATTAAATCCCCTAATCAAAAATACGGCAACACCATAAGAATCACAAGATGGGAATTAGATAAGATAATTGAAATGCTTCATAGTTATCAAGGCAATGAAGAATGTATAACTTACCTGCACAACCTTTGACCTAATGACCGAAGAACAGCCGGCTGGCGACCACCCAAATATTGGATCTCTCCGTTCGTTTCTTGAGCGATTTGTCTTATGTGTCGCAAACCCTACAGGTACGGAATTATTATTAATTCGGTAAATAATGTAAGGCAAACTTGAAAAGATGCAACAATGTGAGGAAGAATTAGAAACACTCACAGCCATAGTCATCTTCTGCGCGAGAATTTTGGACGATTCGTAAAGTGGCCTCAAAACTTCGGGAACACTGCTAGCCTGTTACAAAATGATAGTTAATACATGAGACCAGCTATAAACATGTATAATAGACCACCAAACCGTGTTGGATGAGTTCTTACATCGAAGTCAATGTGATCCACGATATGTATAATCGATCCGCCACCCTCACAAGGACGGATTAGATACCCACTCGGTAGCATTTCGGCTCGGACAAAGCAAGTAGGAGGAGGCCCAGCCGGGCCACCGGTGGAAGACGTTAACGATCTCTCACAAATCTGTGAATTAAGGTTTCAACTGTAAATAAAAGAAAACACACGCCGCTTGAATATATATGCATACAAAATAGATGAGTTATAAAGTTGTTTACCACTATACTGCCATCTTCCAACCGAGTAATATATCTCAGCGTCCAAAAGTCACGAGCGGATGCCAGTGTTGTCGGAGCGTATACCTAAGGATAACAATGTTTTTTTCAGAAAATTTGCGTGCTACGTAAACGACACATACTTCCGTAACGACAATTTGTACCTGCATATATACAAGCTCTATAGTCCCTCCATTTCCAGTAGGAATTGCACTAGCCACATCAAGGCAACGGCAGTCGTGGAACCAAGAGAAACGATCTTTGAGAATTTCAGCAACCTACAAAGAAAGTCGGCCAATCTTGATTTTCGAAAAATTGAAAAAAAATATTGCCAAGGGTGAAGGATAAAGTAAAGAAATAATGCGATTAGCACCTTCGTGGGTTCAAGACTCACGAGGCCACAGGCCCGTGCTGCAACCCCACTACAATTGCGAGAAACAGCGACGATGCCAATAGAATCCGGACCAGGCTACACACACCAAAAAAAGAAGATAAAAGATGTGTTAAACTTATAAACTAGAGCCAAGCAAATATAGAAAACAAGCTAATATTCTTCTTACCTTCATACCAATCATCTGTACCCAGTCGACAGCAGTTCCAGTAGCCTTACCGAGGAACTCTGCCAGGGTCTCCTCGGCAATTGAGAGAAGACTAACGAAACAAACATATAATCCAAATAACAGATTAAACAGAGGAATTGTATGTTTTTCAGAATAAAAGCTTAAATGAAACCTAAAAGATTCAAATTATTATTATTAAGGCGTCGATAAATTTACTTACCCAGCTGGGCTATTAGTATCCCTCTGAGGATGCGGAGGAGTTGGGTTTTGATATTGTTGTTGACCACTCATAACCACCGAGTCACAGCTAGTATCAGTGGTGGAACTGACCTGTTGTAAAACAAGTAGAATTAGTTCAACCAAAGCCAGTTCATTAGATTGTATTATTAGTATGTAAACATAAACATAAACAAAAAAAAACAGAGCAAGCTTACAGTGTGCAGCTGCTGCCGCATGTAACCGTTATCGTAAACCAACTGGGAGACCTGCTTTTGGAGGCGGTCGCTCTCTTCCATCAATAGCTTGTTCATGGCGCTCAGCTTCCGGTTGACAGTCTGGAGACGAGATGCTTCTTTCCTCTGTTTTTCGCGGCATCTTCGGAAGATAAAACGAATCAGTTCACACGCAATGCAACTAAACTTATACGAAAGAGATTTTCAAAAACTAAAAACACAAAATAAAGGCCATAAAATTACACATACGAGATAGGATAATGAGTGCAAATGCCAAAATTACAAATAATGTGACTGGTAGAGTTGATTCACAAATAACCAACAAAATAGACAGTACTGAAACTACCAACTCACTGAAAACTCAAAAAGAATAAACTACCAACAATGCCATATTGCAACTTCGAAAAAGTTCCCTTCAAACAAAATCATAGACAATGAAGGGGAGTGTAAATTACTAATGGTCACATAGAAACATTAAGAGTGATCGCCTAGATCTCAACAAATGACACAAATCTCAGAAAGTGATCCATTGAGAGATTTAAAAAAAAAAAAAAATTAGCCGAGTAAATAATGCTACAACAAATCAAATTTCTTCTCAACACCATAAATCTTAGGAGGCAAAAGAAACAAGTATACAATTGGAGTGGAAACCCTCAATCTTTAATTTTCTCATAATCATTGTAAGAAATATACAATAAATGAGTGGGAAAAGGGAGAATTTCTCCTTGCTTTAAGAAAAAATACTTTAAAAAAAAAAGTATAAGCAACATACATCTGAAATCAACTCACATTCATCACTCCCTCTCACAAAACAAAGAAGATAAAACAAATCCCTTAAAACTCCAAACCCATTAATCCCAACAGCCTTCAGAAACATATATTACCTGCGGTTCTGAAACCAGACTTTGATCTGCTTAGTCTCAATATTAGCTAGAATGGGGCACTCCCTAATGATCTGTTGCCTCCTCAAAGAGCTGGGCTTGGGGCATTCAGCATAAACCCTCTCCAAAGCCTCCACTTGCTCAGGCGTATATCTCACATACTTGCTGGCATCCATTTGCTCCTGCCTGCTGTTGCTACCGCTGCTGGTACTCTCTCTATGCATGGGAAGCACCATTTACACAAAAAGATTGAATCTTTGGTTGGTCGGAAGGAAAAGAGTGATAGGTTAGATGGCTGCATGAACAGGCAGGCTCTCTGGAAGAAGAGAGCCTACTCTCTCACTCATCAGGGTTGGGTTTTTTGCTTCTTGTTTTTTTTTTTTTTTTCTTTTCTCTTTGAATATGAAGAAACAGAGTTTATCTTTTTCTTTGCTTCCCCATAGGAGATAGATATAGAGGAGAGGAGAGAAGAAAGAATGGGTGGTTTAGATGGTGTTGTTTATTGGAACAGAGGTCCCCTGGTTTTTATCCAATGCCCCAATCTCGAAAAATTCAGAGAAAGTGAAAGATGGAGAGAGTGCACTACATACAGTGAGTTGAGTGAGAGAGAGAGAGAGAGAGAGAGAGTAATTTACAAAACCAACCCACAAGAAAACAAAGAAGGGGGAAATCAGAAAGGAAAAAAACAAAAACAAAACCCAAAAAAAAAAAAGATAAAACTGATTCAGAAAGCAAAAACACATCAATAATTTTCACCACTCCTCCAAGTCTTCATAAATCATAAACAAACCAGTCCCACAAGCTCCAGAGATGAAGGGTTTAATTTGTTAAGGAAAGCCCAGATTTTTTTTTGTTTTTTTTTCTGGGTCAGTAATTTCATCGAACACGTTGAAGACAAGTGGGCTGCATAATGACTTGTTGAGTTGTTGATTTATTATTATTATTTATTATTATCAATAAGGTCTATCGACATTTATGAGTAACTGGGGACAGAAGAGTTGATACGCAGATTGTACAAACATGGAAGTATTAAAGAAACATAAAACAGTGAAAAGATTGAAGAGGGTAAGTAGAAGGCAGAAGAGATACCTTTATTGGAAGCAGACTTGCAGGCCTATTTTTAGACAATTAGAGCCTCTAGCTGTTACGCCTTTACCTTCATCTCTTGGGGGAAAATATTATTAATTGAAAAAAGTAAAACACAGTTCAGCAACCATCCATCCCCATTCCCCCCTCTCCCTCTCCCTCTCCCTCTCCCTCTCTTGTATGTGGGACATGTGAATGGATGCTGCATGCATATATGCATGATGTGCATTTGACATGCATGAAGAATTGAAGATAGAAAATTTTGATTTTCACTCTCTAATATGGTCGTGTTTTTGTTTTTTGTCGTATAATATTTTTGAAGTATACTTTATTGAACGAATTCTTCATCACTTTAATTATTATATTATCGATAATTTGAAAGTATCACTGATCGAAAATATATTACGCAATAAAAAAAAGTTAGTGAAGTATGGTACAAAAAAGCTAGGCAACGATTTTATAAGAACAAAAACAAACAAATATCAAAATTCTCTTAGCATGAGGAGGTATATATATATATAAATTATAATGACATAAGAAATCAATACAATTGTATAGTAGTATCAAATATTAATAGCTCATTATGGATAGTTCGACCCGAATACCCGGATATGATGATGGGTCGGGTTTTAAGTGGGTCAATAAAGGCCTGACATGCCCTCATGCTTCGACCCACGGTCTGCAGGCAAAGCGTTAAAATTTAATAAATATTAATTTTTTTCTTTATTGACAAATTTATGGTTATTATTAGTCTATTATTTAATTTTAAAGTTGGACTACTATTAAACTATCGAATACTACCTTGTTGGTCCGGAGACGATAAGTCAGGTGTAGAGGGGGGGTGAATACACCTGAGCTCAGTTTCTTTTTCTCAATGAAGGTCAATCGATGATGATTGCGATCGATGAACGAGTGCCAAATAAGCCTTCGATCGCGGGACGAGTGAGTCGGCCATCGAGCTCTCTCCTACCGATCGTTGTCGCATTACTTTGAGAATCAATCGGAGACTGTTGTGCGGAAAGTGTGGGGCCCGAATGCGTCTCTTTTGAAAACACGTTTTAGCAAATTAAATCTTTTGGTCATGCGCTTTATAAAATACGTTTTATGCAAGCTTATGATTTTCAAGTCAGTTGAATGCTATGCAATAAAACAGTAAAAGAACACAAACGATTTAACGTGGTTCGGATACGCAAGATCCTACGTCCACGGTCCCGAACAAAGCAGGAGAACTTGTTGATTATTCTCGAGCAAGCCTCGCAGGGATACTGCGTCGGCTGGACGGTTCCTCTAAGTTATAGTCCTTAGCGACTTTACAATCCAAACCTAAGTCCGAAAGGGAAGGGAATTTTCTCCAACCGAGAAGGAGTTCTTACAATAAGAACAATTCACTAAATGTGAACTCCTTCGAATCTAAGCTATAAATATGACAATGAGCTTACTTTAGAGAAGAAAGGGATCTAAGAACTCTAGAGAGAAAAACTGAGAAATCTTCTAAGTACGCAAGTTTTCCTCTCGGATGATCTTTGAGTGTTCTAGAGCGTTTATGAACTTGAGCTTGTCCTTTCGAAATTCCGTCACTCGGAGCTTCAAAAACTTATCTATTTATAGTTGTGAGTTATGGCATATGTCCGTTGGAGACGACGATGCCACATGTCACAAGCTTCCAAGGAAAACGGCCATAATTCGAACTTGTTGCGGCGGGCGCTTAATGCACTGTTCATGAGAGCAGACTTTTTACCTGTGTAGAGTAGGTAAGCGTTGTCGGCTTCTCATTGGTCGAGGTTTGTAGTTGGTGAGAATGTCGAGTTGACCGTTCAACAACCTCGTATGTCTTCTCGCCGAACTTTTCGAAAAGACTTGAATAGCTGGGTCGCTTTCCGTAGGATACGATGGCGAAAAGTCTCTCGTCTTCTTGATTGAGTCGGTCGACAGGGCATCTACCGAGTAGGTCGGTGGCGGCTGACGAAGGTATTGTGCTTGTTTTTGTTCTTCCGCCGATGACTATCAGCGGGAGTAGTCTTCTACGATGATTTGTCGGTACGACGCGTCTTCGACCGAGTGGAAGATCAGTGCCGATCGAAGAACACAAGCGATTACACTGATGACGTGGGGTTCTGAAAAGTATCTTCGACAGAAGATCAGTTCAACAATTACCCCGTACAGGACTTAGACAAGAATATAAAAACGATTACAACAAGTCTAACCTATACATCAGCTAATCCTAACGATACACTAATCTACTGATATCAGCTAGGTTTTGGGATCTTCAATTCCATAGTGCTACTATGATTTCCCCCAATTTTCTTTTAACCGAACAACAGCTGAGTATCATCTACTGACTCATATCCAACAATTTCCCCCTAATTGATGATGCCAAAACCTCTACCTCTACCTCTTAAACTTCTTAAGTCTATAAAAGATGCTATCCTACTGACAATAATTTCCCCCTTACAACATTCTGAGGGAAAAAAAATAAAGTAATTTCAATACTTCAGTAGGTGGGAGATAGGCAAAATCAGAGAAACTGACTGTGAGTGTGTGTCAGATCACTTAGTGATCAGTCGTGAAAACACAATGCAAAGAGCTGAAAGACAATGAGTAATTGTCTGACAAGCAATAGGAACTGATATATATAATCAATGAAGTACATGTTCCTATCACTATTACAAAAGATAGAAAAGAGAAAGACTACAGACGCCTGAAGGCTTGAGTGCGTTCCCTGAATCCTGCAGATCTGTCCATGGGAGGTTCCAGACGATAGTATAAATAGATTCTCTTCCTCAGAGTCTGGATATCCTCGTCGTCTTCAGCAAGGTGGACACTCGGGTTGAAGCGAAATGCTTGCAAAGACTAACCTCATCTTCTATGTCCTTCGTACATAGAACTCCGTGCCAGCTTCTAGGAGGTGGGATGCGCCCGAAAGCCGGAGCTCTAAACGGAATATTCTCGTCTCTTCATGATCTCCTTGAGCCGTTCCCTCGGCTCCGGATTGTACTGAAACATGAACTCATCAAAGGCTTGATCGATAGGTTGCTCTCGAGGATAGAATCCCCAAACATAGTAGCCTTTGATAAATTGCTCTTTAAGTTCTTCCCATTGATCATTAACCTCACTAGGAACCCATCGATCGACATGAACAATCGAGTCCTTCTTGGCGAGAGGTGTTCTCTTCCTTGATCCTCTTGGGATTTGTCTTCCGGGATCAGCCGACTTCTTGGATGGCTTATCATCTTAGCCATATCGGCCATTCTTTTCTTTTCTCGGAGAGCACGGCCCTACGGTCTACTCGACCGATATTTAGGCCTTGCAGTCGTCACCTCCCAGTTCGCTTGATCTTCCGCTATCTGCTCAGGTGTTAGAGTAGGAGTGGGAATGCTCTGAGTAGTAGCTAGGATCTCAGTCGGAAGAGCTTTAGCAAAATCTGCTTGGGCTTTCTCCATCTGCTCTTCGACCGATTCGACCTTTTTCTTGCCTTTGCCCCCTAACGCTTTGCCCTTGGGCTTCTTTGCTTCGTCGCTTTCTTCAAGGCGACGCTCTCGGTCCAAACTTATCTTGCAATGTTGGGCAATATTGAGGTCATAAGCCTCTTGCTCCGCTTTAGATTTGAATTTTCGGAGCGGGGAGGAAGGAGGAGTAGATACAGTTGCAATCTCCTTCCCCGGCCTTTGCGGTGGCAATTGTTCAGGCTCAGGCTCTTCTTCTTCTGTCCCCTGCTCAACAAATCTGGTTACTTCTTCAATGTGAGCAGGCAGAAGAGGAGATGGGGGTCGGCGGTAGTGGAAATTCTAGGAGAAGGACCTCGAAGAGTTCTTATCCTGAGTAGTAGAGGGTCCTTCCTCCTGAGCCCTTTCCCCCTGAGTCTGTGCGGGTTCTTCAGCTGTAGAGGGTCTCTTCTCCTGAATACTTTCCCTGATTATCTGTACATCAGCTGTATCCATTTCAGATTCATCTTTTATTATACCTTCCCCCTTTTTGACATCAACAGCCTTATCGAGGTTGGTACGGATAGCTGTGACTTCGTTTTCCAGCTTGTGGACGGAGTCCTTAATCTGAGTTGCTGTGGATTCGAAGTCTTTGACGAGATCGCAATATAATTCCCAGTCTTTTTCTTGATCAGCTCTAGATGTTTTAAGTCATGCGGAGACTCCAGACGGAGTTTCAAGCAGAGCCCGATCATGCGATTCTCGTCATTTCTTTACGAATAAGTTTCGAGCCTCGCCCTGTTGGGTAATAGATTTCTGAAGGCTAGAGGTGGCAATCTTATTCCGTTCATCGATTTCGAGCTTAACAGATGTGAGAGCCTGAGTCATTGCTTCCGAAAATATCTTCTCGTTGATTCGGGAGCAACTGGCGACTACGAGCTTCTAGATCGACTTTCTGAGCTGCTAAGGCTGCCTCAATAATCTCCTGAAAATTGGGTTGAGGAGTAGGTACTGGAGTCTTTGAGATGTCAGCAGCTAGTCTGTCTAAGCTCTGTGTCTGAGCCTTGGTATACTTTGTCCACTTCAGATGGACGTCCTTAGCCAAAAGTCTGTTTTTCTCTCCTTGGCGTCGAATGGCTTTATTTATGGACTTTGAGGACACGGAACCGATAGGTTGTATCTGGTATGAACTGGTTTCGAGCCTCTGCTCAGAAAATGTGAGGAGCTGCTCCCTACTGTACTTCGGAGCACCTTGAGCATCACCTGATGTATCAGGATGTGGTGAATTGCTCTTCTCACGGGGAGTTGAACCCTCAGCAGAGCCTCCCAACTCTGTATCCTTGGGTGTCTGATCCTTCCTCTGATTGTTATCATCATCATCTTTCTCATCAGCAGGAGGAGATGGGGGTGGAGGAGTGTTACCAGGGACTGACTCTCGCAAGCTTAGAAGGTAAAGCATTGCGGCTCTGAGATCTTCAAGAGTAGCTAAGTCAGCTAGTTCTCCGTACCCTATGACTTCTTGTAGCTTCTGCTCCTCATCGTGCAGGTAGATAACTGAGTGGGTTTTGATTATGTCTTCTAGAATATCCCAACTCAGAAATCTTAGAAGCATTTGAACCCTAGCCCTGATGGCTATGTCGACTAAGTCTGAGTGCCCAGCGATCTCAGGAATATGATCGTGTACTTCAGCTGCGGCACGGAGACGAGTGGTGTAAATAGCTGTCCACTCAGTCGTATTCTCCTCAGTCGGTTCTCTGACTTCCGACTGTGTCTCCTCTGAGCTAATCACCTGGACTTTATCTTTGAGGGTCGCACCCTCAATGCCAGTATCAGAATCTAAAAACTGCTCTTCTTGAGTAGGAGGAGGAGTGGGTTTAATAATAGTGAGGGGCTGAGCAGCTGAGACCTCAGCTGGTCTGGTCTTAGTCAGCCGCCTCTTCTTAGGCACTTCGGTATGAGGGGGCAGAGCGGATGCTGCTCTCTTCGGCTTAAGCGGCCCCTTACCGATAGACTTCTCCGCCGCTTCTTTAGTCTGAAACTTTATCAGCTTAGTGTTGTACAGCTTTGAGTCTTCAAAAGCTGAGTTCCTCTGTACAACACTCTCTATTAGGACTGACATCTTGGTCCCGAATAGAAGCTTACCCACACTGGCCAACTTCCTCTCGCCAGTGGGTAGAGTAGTGAACTTCTGGGCTTGGGCTTTCATCTGAGTTGTATAATAGTCAGCCTAGTTCACTTCTACTCCATCATCTATAGCCATCATCAGCTGAATCCTTGGCTTGGACAGTTGATCATACGATCCAGCTGAGCTTGTCGGTATGTGCGAGACCACATACGCTAAACCTCATACTTGAGGTAGCAAGAGATTCCTCGGGAGAGCCGTCTTGAACGTTAGATCACCTGCATCCACGTGAACTTTTGCACATAAGCGTTGATCTCCCTCTCCTTATATCCGATAGGGGAGATTCCGTAAGTAGGAAGGCTGAAACGCGAGGACCGGGGCCTCTCGGATGTTGAAGGTCTTCTGAGACGCCTTCCACTTGTTCGGATTAGTCTCCTCTATGTAAGAAAATGAGGCTTCTTCTCCTCCGGTAGCCACTGAATTCCAGTTGAAATATGCCTCCGCCACTTGCCTCGGCAGACTGGCACGGGGATGCTTGGTCACGAGGGTCTCCAACCCAGACCTCTCCAGAGCATCGAACATTGGTTCCAAATATGGGATATCCACCTGGCAGAAAGCCATTGTGGGTTCGAACTGAATCCGGATGGTCATGATCTCCACTATAGGTTCAGGAGTCTGTACGATCGCCATAGAAATCTGCAAAACAACTTGTTAGCACTTGAAAATAGAGTAAGTTAGTAGTTATCAACAGATTTTAATACATTACCGAGTATTAGAGCTTGAAAGATGCACAGGCAAGGCAGTTATAAGAAGTAGAAACTGATTGCGAATAAAGCTCGTAAGATATGAAAATGGCGAAAAGTGAGGAATGATAGAAGATGAAAGATTTTATATATATTGGCTTGATTGCACATTTTAATCTAACGGCTGAGTTTTAATCTTTCATAACTATGGACGGCTAAGATTTAATGTTAAAAAATGATGATTACCAAAGCCGCCTAAAACATAGATCTAAGTAATAAAGGTAAGTGAGAAGACATGCATTAAATGCGCGACAGACAGCATTAATTACTCAGGTTAAGGTTTCCTACTAATCTTTCCTTAAACTATTAATGGCGGGAAATGAATGCACATTAACTACTGAGTGTGAGCGACTGATGCAATAAATGCGAGCATGCTTCAAAAAAAAATAAGTACACAAAATTACGCAAACCTCTTCGCCGAATTTATCACCGGTTTACCGTTATGTATAAGGAGAATGGTTGTCATGCCGATGACTATGTTCCCCCCTTGCGTGTACAAAGTGTGACTTTCCCAACCGAGTCACCGTACTTAGTTATCCGACCCGTCGTGCGATTCCTTATGCTGATACCAATTGTAACCAATTGTTTGGGCAATGATGTTCTCAGTAGTCGGCATCTACCGACGCATCTCGATAGGATCCAAGAGACCTAGCTCAACCGATAGTTCTCTAAACCTCGTTCTCGGCCTAGTGGTTTGGTCGGTATATACGCCCTTTGCTTGTCGGTATGGATCTTCTCCATCCCGATATCCTTCTTCTCGACATGGTCTCCGATGAAGTGGTGTCGGATATCCACGTGCTTGCATCTCGGTATGTAGAACCGGGTTCCGAGTTATGGCAATTGCACTTGTGGAGTCGCAGTAGATGGGCACTTCATCCCGAGTTATACCATAATCTCTAAGTTGTTGTCGAAGCCAAAGGATTTGGGCACGGCAAACTTCCTGCAGCCCATGTACTCGGCTTCGGTAGTGGACGTTGCTGCGAATGCCGCTTCTTTGAAAACAAAGAAATCGACTTCTTGCCGCTTAGGAACCGACAAGTTCCGGAAGTTGACTTTCGATCTATCATGCATCTCGCATAATCGGCATCGAAATAACTCGTCGGTATTAAGTTATCATCGGCAGGATACCATAACCCAAAGATCGGGTGTTCCTCTTAAATAGCGCAGAATCTTCTTTCTTTGAGTCTAAATGACTTCGCTTGGGATCTCGCTTGGAATCTTGCGCATACACCTACAACATAAGTTATGTCGGGACGGCTAGTGTTAAATAAAGTAAAGAGCCTATAATAGCTCTATAGTCGGTAGAGTTAACGTAAGCTCCCTCTTTGTCTAGATCGATTTTAAAGTTCGTGTTCATGGGGATTTTGACCGTGCTTCTTGCGGAGTCGCAAATCGAATCTTTTGAGAAGGTCTCGAGTGTATTTGGCTTGATTGATGAAGATTCCTTCGTGTGATTGCTTCACTTGAAATCCAAGGAAATAATTCATCTCTCCCATCATGGACATCTCGAATTTCTCTTTCATCATCTTCTCGAACCGCTGGCATATGGTCTCATTTCTGCGTACGAAAATGATATCGTCCACGTAGATTTGCACGGTAGGATGTCATCTCCTCGACTTTATGTTGAATAGGGTGCGATCTACCGTCCCCTTCTGAAAACCTTTTTGAAGTAGAAACTCTGATAGGGTATCATACCAAGCCCTGAGTGCTTGTTTTAACCCATACAGAGCTTTCCTAAGTCTGTACACTTGATGTCCCTGCTGAAAGCCGGGCGGTTGTTCCACGTAGACTTCTTCCTTGATGCACGCCGTTCAGAAAAGCTGACTTTACATCCATCTGATAGACTTTGAAGCCTTGATGTGTTGCATAAGCTAGGAATAGACGAATGGCTTCCAATCTAGCGACTGGAGCCAACGTTTCATCAAAGTCAATTCCTTCTGCCTGACTGTATCCCTTTGCAACTAGTCTTGCTTTATTTCCGACAATGACGTTGTTTTCATCTCGCTTGTTTTTGAAGACCCACTTGTACCAATCACGTGCTGATGTCTGAGTCTCGTCAACAAGCTCCCATACTTCATTTCGACGAACTGGTTCAGCTCTTCTTGCATAGCAATGACCCGGTCAAGATCTTTAAGTGCGTCCTCTATCGATCGAGGTTCTTACGGAGACGAAAAAACAAGAGTAAAGTGAGCTTTCTCCTTGACTTAATCTTGATCTCGTCCTTATAGTTGCTTGATGGATCTCCAATGATAAGATCCGAAGAATGAGCATCGAGCCACGAACGCCTCGAGTCGGGCTTCTTCTTACGATACTACTTCGCACGCGTCGGTAGGAGTGTTAGGCATTTCGAAGAGTAATCGTTCCGCGATCGTAGCAATTCGGTAAGAAGGTTAGGATCTACCGAGTTTCTAAGTTCGGGGCATTTAGCTCGGGAACATTAATCGTTCCCCCCGAGTTTATATTCTCGGTAGAGGTCTCGATTACGCCGGGGCTTCCTCATCGACCGATATTACCTGTTGTTGATTCTCGTTCGATAGAATCAACTAGGTCAACTACATCGATCGTTGGTTGAGTCCGAGTTTGTTCATCGTCCGACTCATCATCCCAACAATGCTTTGGATCTTTTACGCTTTATCGGTAAGTCCGAGATCCCGTAGCTTGCTGCTGACATCATCGCATTTTGACTCTGTTTCTTTCCTCGTTCTCGGTAACAAATTCATCAAAAACAACATGAGGGCTTTCCTCCACACAAAGAGTCCGATAGTTAAAGACTCTGAAGGCTTTACTGACTCGAGAGTATCCTAAGAAAACTCATTGATCGATTTGCTATCAAAGACCTTCATCGATCTTTTCCATTATTGTGGATAAAGCAAGGACGTACCGAAAATATGAAAATGAGAAATAGAAGGAATTCTCCCTTTCCATAATTCATATGGTGTCTTCATGTGTTGCTGAGTGAGTAGTGAGCGATTCTGAGTATAGCAGGCGGTGTCAGTAGCATCAGCCTAGAACTTCGAGGGTAGTCCAGAATCTGCGAGGAGCGTTCTTGCTGCTTCTTTGAGTGTTCTGTTCTTTCGTTCAGCAAGTCCGTTCTGCTGAGGGGTGCGTGCGGTGATGTCTTGTGCTTAATTCCCTCTTTATCGCAGTATGTCTTAACTGCTGAGTTTAGAAACTCTGTTCATCTGTCCGAGCGAATTCTTTGAATCTTGATGTCCTTTTCCACACTGAGTTTCTTCAGCAGATTGGGCAACTCAGTTTGAACATCAGATTTATTGGCGATGAAGATGACCCAAGTATATCTCGAGTAGTCATCAATAACGACGAGGGCATACTTCTTGCCTCTTATAGTCATCGGAGAGGCGGCCCGAATAGGTCCATGCGGCGGTGAAGGATTCCATCGGTGGAAGGTGACGGAATAGGTGGATTGCTACTCTTTGTTTGCTTTCCCTTCGGACATGCTTCACAATTTACTCGTCTTTAACGAACGATTCGTTGGGCGGTCCTTTGACTTTGGAGTTCTTGGCTAGCTTGTTCATGGTCTTGAAGTTCGAGTGGTTGAGTCTCTTGTGCCATAGCCATCCTGACTTGTCACCAGATTTTGTCTGTGCTAGTAAGCAAGCTTCAGGTTCTGCGGTTTTCCAGTCTGCAACATAGATGCTTTTCCTCCGCGAACCTGATAACACTGTTTTCCTGTAGATTTGTCAACAATATCACAGAAACCAGCGTCAAAGATTACTCTATTAAGATTATCACATAATTGGTCGATCGAAAGGAGATTATGTTGAAGTCCTTCAACATATGTTACTCTTGGAGCCGTGGCGGTCCCAATTGTCGGCGTTCCGTATCCCCTTGTATAGCCTTTGGAGTTGTCACCGAATTCAATGCGGGACCATCTTCTTGTACGTAGTTGGTCAGCAAGCTCTTCTGGTAAGTCATGTGTCTCGAGCAGCCATTGTCCACTATCCAAGGGTCCTTATGCACCCGCAAAATAGAGGCATTTTTAGGTACCCTTTGGTTCGGTTGGGTCCTTACTGGTTAGTGGGTGATTTCGGAACCCGGATCTGTCTAGGAACCTTAGAAGTCCGAGACTTCTTCTTCCGAACCTTTGTCGGCTTTCTTCTCCACGGACTTGGAGATACCGACTTTCTGCGATGATTTTGGGTTCAGGCGCTTTCTTCTTCTCGAGTCTTAGCGCTTCTCCCGACCCCGGGCTCATAGTAGTACGAGCCGTCTCGAGCCGGGTGCTCATACGGATGGCTCCTTGTACTTGTTCGCCCATCCGACCTTCTTGGTTCCCCCCCGAATTTGATAGCGGTGTCCCGGGGCCGGAACCTTTGGTCATTGCTTGTTGCTACTCGGGCCGAGGTGCAATCATTTTCTAGTTTGTTCTTCGCCCGAGGTGTAGTGTCGGCGGCTTGCACCTTTCCTCGACGAACCTATCGCCCGAGGTTGCGAGTTTTTGGAGGTAGAAGCTTCGTGGGTATAGCCAAGGCCTTCTTTTACGGTAGTTGGCCGTTGTGCTCGAGCATGCTTTCTAGCTTCTCCTTAGCTCCCAGTGCTTGTTCGGTCATCGAGTCCTCTCCGGACCTCATCACTTCTCCCGAGTGAGTCATAATCTTTCTCTATGTCCGAGAGTTTCGGCCGAGTTGGGCTATTTCGGTCTCTTTCTCGAAATTGTCCTTAGTCGGGGCGACGAGATCCGAGTCTCTTGAAGCCGAGACTTAGTCATAAGAGATTCAATCTCTTTCTTGAGTCTCGCAACTAGATTCTCCGACTCGGTAGAGACTCGACAATCGAAGAAAGTCTCCGATTCTCGGCCTTTACTCGTTCTAGTTCTCGGATGGTTCTGCTTTGAACTCTCGCTCACCGAATCTGCCTCTCTAGTAGATCGTCGTAGGCTTGTACCACATCTAGAGGATCATCCGAGACCGAGCACGTGTCGTGTGTGCTGTGTGAAGAAGAGGTAATATTAAGTTTAGAATTTACCTCGGCCTCTTCTCCGCCATCGACACTGTTCACCGATTCCTCGGGAACCTTCTCTCCGACTTCAACAGCCTACGAATGAGCTTCATCTTCGAAGAATACATGAATGTATCCTCTTCAATTGAGTTGTCGGATATCTCTCCGGCTATGTAGGCCCGCCTTCGCTTGGCAAATTTTTCTCTTCGCGCTCGCCGTTCGCTCTTTGAGCGGTGAGAGTTCGGGACAATCATACCGATAGTGTCCCTCCTTCTTGCGGTTGTAGCAGGTGGATGTTCCGCTTTGCTCTTACCAGTGAGTCTTTAGACGGACCGGCGGCAGACTACGATTTCCCGCATTCGTAGAAGGATTAGATTCTTCTTTCTTATGATAGTCTTTCTTACCCGAAGAAGAATCTCGATTGTATTTCCTCTCGCTTTCGACTTTCTCCTTTCCCCTCGATATTTGAGAGCCATCGGTGCTAGGCCGATCGGGGCCTCGGAGTCTCGGAAGACTTTGCTACGTATGTGGCCACGCTTTGCTTGAGGAAATAGGCTTGGTTCTGTGTTCTTGTGTTGCCTTGAAGGCATGGTCGAACCGTGTGTCAGTTGGAGCGCTTAAGCACTTTTGGGGTAGGCTATGCTCGAATTCCTCCGATTTTAATTACGAAAATATAACATCGGGAGTTAGAGCATTTAGATCGGAGCGACGTAAATAGGTAGCAAAAGGAAGCCACTTACGTCGGGGCAACGCTCTCAAGATCTTGGTGTTCATCTCCTTGTTGGTGAACGACCTCCCGGCCCATTGATGACATTGACTTGATTGGTGAAACCGACACTCGGTTCGTCAATGGTTTCGATGAGGCTCCATTGCAAAGGCGTCGAACTTCACGAAGCTCTAGCTCGAGCTTGTTTTCTTTGATCCGAGGGGTTCCATGGCTCGATGCGGCCAAGGCGTCCCATAGCTCTTTCGCCGTCTTGCAATCCTCGTACCCTTCCGAGGTGTGAATCACCGAGCGTAGTCGGTATGGCATTACGTGCAACTCGGTCCAAGGTTGTGCAACTTCTTTTCTTCGGGCGTGAAGGCGATTTATCTTTGGGAACCTTAGCACCGGTTTGTGCTCCCACGCCTCCTCCGGCGAAAATACTACGCCGTCGATCATGGGAATGATCGGTCCTGACTCTAGGACATCTGACATGCTGTCGTGGAGTGACGTTAGGTGTGCTACGCGCCATACCGTGTAGTTCTCTATTGAGAACATCGGTACCATCCTAATACCTGACATATCGGACATCGTAAGAGTAAGAGTATAAGGATGCTTGAAAAGATGCTTATGCGGTGAAAACGGTTTTCGGGATCGGTTCGAGAGGACCCGTATTTCAGAACCGGCGATCAGTTGAACACCGTGCGCTCTGATACCAATTGTTGGTCCGGAGATGATAAGTCAGGTGTAGAGGGGGGGGGGTGAATACACCTGAGCTCGGTTTCTTTTTCTCAATGAAGGTCAGTGAGCCGATGATTGCAACTGATGAACAGTGCCAAATAAGCCTTCGATCGCGGGACAGAGTGAGTCAGCTACTGAGTTATCTCCTACTGACTGTTGTCAGTACTTTGAGAATCAGTCGGAGACTGTTGTGCGGAAAGTGTGGGGCCCGGAATTCGTCTCTTTTGAAAACATGTTTTAGCAAATTAAATCTTTTGGATGTGCGCTTTATAAAATACGTTTTATGCAAGCTTATGATTTTCAAGTCAGTTGAATGCTATGCAATAAAATAGTAAAAGAACACAAGTGATTTAACGTGGTTCGGATACGCAAGATCCTACGTCCACGGTCCTGAACAAAGAAGGAGAACTTGTTGATTATTCTGAGCAAGCCTCAGCAGGGATACTGTGCGACCGGACGGTTCCCTCTAAGTTATAGTCCTTAGCGACTTTACAATCCAAACCTAAGTCTGAAAGGGAAGGGAATTTTCTCCAACTGAGAAGGAGTTCTTACAATAAGAACAATTCACTAAATGTGAACTCCTTCGAATCTAAGCTATAAATATGACAATGAGCTTAGTCTAGAGAAGAAAGGGATCTAAGAACTCTGAGAGAGAAAAGCCGAGAAATCTTCTAAGTACGCAAGTTTTCCTCTCGGATGATCTTTGAGTGTTCTAGAGCGTTTATGAACTTGAGCTTGTCCCTTCGAAATTCCGTCACTCGGAGCTTCAAAAACTTCTCTATTTATAGTTGTGAGTTATGGCATATGTCCGTTGGAGACGACGATGCCACGTGTCACAAGCTTCCAAGGAAAACGGCCATAATTCGAACTTGTTGCGAGCGAGGCGGTTAATGCGGCTGTTCATGAGAGCAAACTTTTCGTGTAGAGTAGGTAAGCGTTGTCGGCTTCTCATTGGTCGAGGTTTGTAGTTGGTGAGAATGTCGAGTTGACCGTTCAACAACCTCGTATGTCTTCTCGCCGAACTTTTGGAAAAGACTTGAATAGGCCGGGTCGCTTTCGTAGGATACGATGGCGAAAAGTCTCTGTCTTCTTCAGCTGAGTCGGCTGACAGGGCATCTACTGAGTAGGTCAGCTGGCGACTGCGAAGGTACTGTGCTTGTTTTTGTTCTTCTGCTGATGACTATCAGCTGGGAGTAGTCTTCTACTGATGATTTGTCAGCTGATGCGCTGTGTTCGACTGAGTGGAAGATCAGCTGCTGACTGAAGAACACAAGCGATTACACTGATGACGTGGGATTCTGAAAAGTATCTTCGACAGAAGATCAGTTCAACAATTAGCCCGTACAGGACTTAGACAAGAATATAAAAACGATTACAACAAGTCTAACCTATACATCAGCTAATCCTAACGACACACTAATCTACTGATATCAGCTATGTTTTGGGATCTTCAATTCCATAGTACTACTATGATTTCCCCCAATTTTCTTTTAACCGAACAACAGCTGAGTATCATCTACTGACTCATATCCAACATACCTCCGTCCAGCTATTTCCGGAAAATTTCATTTGACACGGAAATTAAGAAAGTAGATAATTAAGAATGAAATATGGGTAGATGATAAAGTAGGAGAGAGAAGATGAGTGATAGTAGATGATAAAGTAAGAGAGAGAAGATAGTAAAGTAAGATAGACAAGATGATAAAGTAAGAAAAAATAGAAGATATAAGATGATAAAGTATGAGAGAGATGGTAATTATTTATAAATTAGGAAGTGTGCCAGAAATAGCAGGACGTTCATTTCGGAAAAATGTGTCAGAAATAGCGGGACGGATGTAGTATTAATTAATATTTGATAGTATAATAATTTTGTTTAAATAATATTTTTTTAATCTTGATATAGATTAATGCATTAAAATAATATTCAATAATATAATAATTTTATTAAATGAATATTTTTTTCGATACCAAGATTATTATTCCCTCCGTCCCGCTATAAGTGGTCTATCTTTCTCGATTGGGATGTCTCACTAAAAGTGGTCATTTTTCAAATTTGACAAATAATTATTATCATCTCTTATATTTTATCATCTTTTTTCTCATATTTTATCATCTACTTCTCTCTCATACTTTATCATATATTATCTTTTCTCGTATCGAAAAGAATGTGTCATAAATAATGAGACAGGTGGAGTATTTTATTTGGATTCGACTGTATTTCAAAATTATAGAATAACTAAAAGAAAGCCATGTCAGTGGGGATAGGCCCACCAAATATTTATAAATCGATTAATTATAATGAAATTGGTGATTAATTAGGCAATTTTAAGCAAACCAATAGAAAATTAAAAATAAAATACTAGAATATAGAAGCATGTGATTGCTATAAAGAGTGGAATAAACAGCCATTTTAATTTGTCACCAAGCAATGATTGCACTATTTAGGAGGCTTCAAGATTACACCCCTTTTGCAAGATCAGAAAAGCATGTAACAAAAAAGTGTGATTAATTGATTATTAATTATTGATTAATTAATTAATATGAGCAAATAAGAAAAAAAAAAAAAAAAAAAAAGGGAAAAGGGTTGTTAGGTGCTGTTTGGCTAGTTTGGAATTGATGTCCGAAAGTCGACCGCCAACCAACACAAAATTTTGCTCACACTTGAAAGTTTTTGCCACCACCAGGTGAAAATGTGAAGAAATGTTGTATTATGCCTTCAGTCGAAAGAATCCAAAGAGGTGAGGAAAAGCAATTGACCTTTACGTAGGTTGACATTTTGGTTTAAAGCGTTGGGCATTTTTCAAAAGCATCCAAAGCAAGGGAACATGCGACCATGAGAGAGAGAGAGAGTGGGCCCACAAAATGGGGCAGGCCCACTTGGTGGTGTTTCCCATTCCCATCGCTTGGTTTTGCAAATTTATAAAGTAAAGTGTGTTGCTCACTTGGAGTCCTCCATGGGGCTACCTACGCCTACCTCCTTTTCTCATGCACCAAAAGTGTGTATGTGTGTGTGTTCCACAGTTTGAGAGAGTTGAGCCTCTTTCAAGCGACAAAATGTCGATTTTGGTCATGTATTTGGGTATTGTCAATTTCTGATCGTGTAATTTGGATATCCACGTGTTCTTTTTTGGTCGCTTGAATGTTGTGTATCTAACCGTTACTAACACAAATAAATCATCGTAATCATGGGTGGCCGTAGAATTTAGTATTCGGGATTGCAAAACTAATTTTGGAATGCTAATATACATGGAGGTTGAAACACCAAATTTTCGAAAAATCATAGGTAAATTTAAAAAAATAAAATAAAATTGGAGAGTGCAGCTGCCCCACATACAATCCCTTGTATCCGTTGTCGGTAATTAGACAACATATATATGGAATACACCCACTGTTAGAGGATAAAAAATAGATTTTTTTTTAAATTATAGAACAAAAAACAGATGCAACCACATTATATGACAGAAAACAAATATAAATCGCATTATTTGATCAAAATGGAGATTTTCTATTTTTCAAGACCCACCATCCACCTTTCTTCATCTTTCTTGAAATCTCATGCCTTTGCTTCCATTTTACACCTCTCTCTCTCTCTCTCTCTCTCTCTCTCTCTCATACAAAGATATGCATGACACTCACACATTGTAATGGAGATATAATGGAATGGACAGAGGAGAGTGAGGTCCCATTTTGAAATAATAGGAGTTGTAAAGGTTAAGAGCCAAGAGGAGGGGGGAGGGAGAGAGAGAGATGAACTTTATGGGACTAATAATAATAGAAGAAAATCATTGTATAATACTTTTGCCATGATTATGAGTGATACCAAAGGTTATGAATTTTATTTGTCAACCTTGTTATCGATGGAGCAGAAAGTAAGCTAATATTATGTTTGAACTGAGACTGACTGTTCAAGTTATGAATCAAATCATCTCACATTCTCCACCTTGTGACACACCTTCTAATATACGGTAATAATTCAAAAAAATATATCGAAAATAAGGAACCACAAGCATATAGCATACATAATCATGATCTGACACGATATATCGAGATATTGAGAAAAATACTTAAAATACGAAGCCAAATACATATATCAAGGGATAGGGGAATAGGGGTTGAAAGAAGGCAAGAATACAAGACAAAAACCACAACAACATGAGAAATTTAGGCAAACCAGAAATGATTGAATGGAAGAAAACTTTGGGGGGGGGGTTAGGATAAGACGATATTATATTAAGAAAAAACAAAAGTGAAGTAATTGTGATTTGGTTGAAATTTGAGGCCCTTGGAATTTGGTTTGATTGGGAGATAATTGGCATATCATGTTTGTTCGAATAAGACATGCAACATATGATCATTAATTATATCTGAAAACTTTGGTCAACAAATCAAGCCCTAACATTTCACCATACTACTCATAGTAGGTGCCTCATCCCGTAGCCACGGACCGACCATAGAATCATGTTTAATAAATGGAACTCTCCGATTTCAAATTAAACTGACTATAGAACCCTTTTCAATAAGTGGAACGCGTTAGTTGTTCGATCTCAAATTGAATAATAACGGCCCGAGAAGGACAATCACTCATTCTTAAAACATGTATTTGGGCCAAAATTGGAAATTCACTATGGCAAAGCCCATATTTTGCACTACTTGGAGTCCCATTGTGAAGAAGAGAGAAACAAATGCAAGCCAGAGAGATAAGAGGGAGAGAGAGAGAGAGAGAGATGCCAGATTGGTTGATAAATATGAAACTGATACAGCAACTTGAAATTCACATTCTGCTGAAATGCTGAAGCAGCAGCCTACAAAAACCTATAACTGGACTGTACACAAACTGGACTATATAACAACTCTATGAACCAACCATCTTAAACTCACCTATCGAATTCATACCAGATAGTCCTGCTGAGCTACTTATGTTTCAAAGATTTCTACGATACATCCTCGGGAGGCACCTTCCAAGGAACCTCGTTCTCCCTATTGAGGTTAATGTTGTCCTGCGACTTCTCACTAGATTCCACCTCTTTCTTCTTGTTGTCGTTCTTCTTCTGGAAACGCCCCCCGTTTCCTCTAGCTCGTCTCAGCGCATGAAGATGCCGAGACTCATGCAAGTATGGCTGCAGAAGAACATAAATAAGCGGTTTTTAAGCCAAGCCAAAATGAACATAAATAAGTTCTCAAAATAAACTATTGATAAACTCTCTCAGGCCATAAGTCATTACTGCTATACCTTCCGGTTTTTGTTAAGTTTATTCTCAGACTCAGCCTTTGCACGAGACTGGCGACGTCTCAAGATGCCATGGTACTGTTTTGCATTAACGAAGACGGGCTCCTCGACTGCTTCCGAGGGCAAAGGAACATCAGCTTGCTGAATTCCCATCAATTGAAGATGTACATAGATTGAGAATAGTCAGAACATTAGGGCATATTGGAAGCGCGTCTAATAGGAGAAGGAGAGTAAAATAAGTAGTACCATAGGCTGGGGAGGATACGGTTGAGCCGGATAAGGCTGTGTTTCGTAAGGAGCAAATATACTCCTATAGTAAGGATCAGGATATGGGTAAGCTGTCTGGGCCTGCAAACCAGCATACATCAATCATCGAGCATAGTATGTAATATCAATCTCTATTGGCGTGACAAAGTTAGACAAAGGATCAAAGAGGCAAAACTAAAATAGCTGCTTGCACATAAATTGACATCTATAGATGAATTATACAAGAGAAACATGAAGAAAATGTGCAGGGAATTCCATCAAGATAGTCAAAATAATCAAGAAACAAAACAACAAATGATTCTGCAACTAAAATTAAGATAGAAAACTTATAAGTTCAGAAAGTCGCAACTCGTAACAAGAAATATATTATACCACTCCATTTCCAGCTCCAACTTGAGCAGCTGATGCATGGTGCATTGCTGGTGATGCTATACCGGCGTGACACATCCCTTTTGCTGGAGAAGATGGCTGTACATACGATTCTGTGTGATTTTGTTGTTCATCAGCCTCACTATTTTCTGACAATCATCATATCATTAGTAAGAAAATGCTAATAAAGGGATTGAAGACATAACGGTGTGAAGGTGCTCTGAGAATCTCTACAGCAATAACTGAGATTTACTAAGTCCTTTTGTTAACAATGGCAACATTTAGTGGAAAAAAAGCCAAAATTGGATTTTGAGGAGTACTACATCTTCCTAGAATGAAGTCTCCACATGCCCTCACCTAGAAACTGGTCAATGGACGGTGTTTTCCATACAAACACATGGATTTACTAAATAAATGCTTAACACATGGATTTACTAAATAAATGCTTACTTTCCCAAAGTACAAAATTTACACTGGGATTCCATTAAATAAAGAACATATGCTAGCAAAACAGACATTTAACATGCAAGTGGAGGCAAGTTCTTCACTGTAAATTACCAGAAAGGCTAACGGAAGATGTCATAATGTTGGATGATGCAGGCACACCTGCAATGCAGAATTGAATGATGGAAATTAGTCATCCACGCGCATATAAATCAGATAACTCAACCGAACTCAGCACAAACATGCAGAATCTCCAATCTATAATCAGCTCCGCCAGGATTTCAATCACATTGAATCGGCTCAATTGAGAATTCTCCACTACGATTGAAAAAAATAAAATCAGAAGTTACAACTAAAGTTACCCCCCTCCCCCTCCCCCGGAGCCTCCACCGCCGAATTCCGATATGGCTTCCATCAGAAAATCAGAAGCTATTTCTCCAATCGAAAGAAAATCAAACGGTAAAACCGAAACAAGCAAAAATTTTCGGATTCGATAAGATAGGGGAAGTGATGTTTAGGGTTTGAGATTACGAATTTTTTACCTGAGTGAGAGGGAACTCGATTTCACGGAGGCTGCCACACGACCAATAATTCTCGCTTCTATCTCCTTTGCTCTTTCTCTCTAGCACGCTATATATTGCTGGAGATCTTATTCTCTGCAGTTGAATGCAGGTGGAAACTGTTCCTCTGTTTTGACAAGAGACGTGGAATTTCCATTTTTACCATGCCGTCCGTTTTTTACTGCCACCTGTACTTTTCTATTTCCTTTTTTAGCTGCGGTAACTTCGAGAAAATAAAATAAACCTTCTATGCCTTAAGTAGAATCCATAAATAAAAAATAAGATTCATAAAAAAACTCATTAAATAAATTTTAAAAAATAAAAAACCCAATAAAATTTAAATTTGAGTTCTTGTTATAAACTAAATAGAATAATAGAGAGAATGAATTGAGGTGTGTATTATTATGAGGGTGGAGACCTCTATTTATAGAGTACAAGATGGGCTTTTGGGTCGACATAAGATGGGCTAATGGGTTGCTAGGGTTTACATGTGGTCAATCTATATACGGTAAATATTATTTACAACACTCCCCCTTGATTGACCATCCTTAAACAAAAATTGCTGCCTCGTTAAAACCTTGCCAGAAAAATCCAATGGGATAAAAACTGGTCGAAGGAAAAAGAGTACAGCTGCTCCCCCTCAAAATAATCATTGTAAATCCTTGAGTCGGCGCATGCCGATCTTGTGTACCAACTTCTTGAATGTTGACGTCGGTAGTGCCTTCGTAAATAAGTCTGCTAGATTATCACTCGAACGTATCTGTTGAACGTCGATATCACCATTCTTTTGAAGTTCATGTGTAAAGAAAAACTTGGGAGAAATATGCTTTGTCCGGTCACCTTTGATGTAACCTCCCTTCAATTGCGTGATACAAGCAGCATTGTCTTCATATAACGTCGTTGGATTGTCCTTTGAAGAAGCTAATCCGCACGACTTTTGGATATGACTTGTCATATTCCGTAACCACACGCATTCTCGACTTACTTCATGGATTGCAATTATTTCAGAATGATTTGAGGATGTTGCAGTCAAGGTTTGCTTAACTAACTTCCAAGATATAGCAGTTCCTCCACGTGTAAAAACATAGCCAGTTTGTGACTTGGCTTTATGTGGATCGGATAAATAACCAAAGATCTCGCATACCCTACTAGAGAATAACCAGAACCTTTTGAGTAATATATTCCAAGGTCAATGGTACCCTTTAGATAACGTAGAATGTGCTTAACACCATTCCAATGCCTTAAAGTGGGTGCAGAGCTATATCTTGCGAGAAGATTTACAGAAAAAGCTATATCCGGTCTTGTGCAATTAGCTAAATAAGTCAATGCTCCGATTGCACTAAGATATGGTACTTCAGGACCAAGTATCATTTCGCCATCTTCAATAGGTCGAAATGGATCTTTATGCACATCAAGTGTTCTAACGACCATTGGTGATGATAATGGATGCGCTTTATCCATATAAAACCGCTTTAAGACCTTTTCTGTATATGAGGATTGATGAACAAATAGTCCTTCAGGGACATATTCAATTTGCAAACCAAGACATAATTTTGTCTTTCCTAAATCCTTCATCTCAAATTCATTTTTCAAGTATTCAGCAGTTTTATTGAGTTCTTCAGGAGTCCCAATTAAATTCAAATCATCTACATAAACTGCTATGATTGCAAATTCATTGTTTGTTTTCTTATTGAAAACACAAGGGCAAACATCATCGTTTTTGTACCCTTCTTTCAAGAGATATTCTCTAAGTCTATTATACCACATATGGCCAGACTGCTTCAACCCATACAACGACCTTTGCAGTTTAATTGAAAACATGCTTTTGGGTTTTGACTTATATGCTTTAGGCAATTTAAATCCTTCTGGAATTTTCATGTATATGTCACTATCTAGTGAACCATATAGATATGCAATTACTACATCCATTAGGCGCATATCAAGTCTTTCTGACACTAGTATACTTATCAAAAATCTAAATGTAATCGCGTCCATTACTGGAGATTATGTTTCTTCATAATCAATTCCCGGTCTTTGAGAGAAACCTTGTGCTACGAGTCTTGCTTTGTATCTCGTAATTTCATGGTTTTCGTTTCTCTTTCGAACAAAGACCCATTTGTATCCTACAGGGATAACATTTTCCGGAGTTTGAACTACAGGTCCAAATGTTTTCCGGCTTTCAAGGGAATTTAGTTCACCTTGTATGGCTTCTTTCCACTTTGGCCAATCATGTCTAGTTTGGCAGTCTTTAACAGACCGCGGTTCAGGATCCTCATTTAGAACTTCAAGAGCCATATTAAAGGTGAATTTATCGTCCACGACGATATTTTCTCTCTCCAATATCTTATTAGAAGATAAGTAATTTATTGAGATCACATGATTTTCCGGCGCTTGTGGTTCTTCAGGAACTACATTATTTTGATCAATAATTTACGTCATTGTTTGGTTCGTGTTTTGTGCCTTTCTCTTTCTAGGTACAGAATCTTTGGAACCAATTGGTCGACCACGTTTTTTACGGACGTTAGATTCATTTGCTACCATTGATGTTTGTCCTTCAGGGACACTAATTCTAGCAGGTGTATTGGCGCTGGTATGTAAGATAGTGTCACTTTTCTTGTATCTATGAAAGCATCAGGAATTTGATTTGCAATCTTTTGCAAATGAATTATTTTTTCAACTTCTTGTTCACATTGATTACTTCTGGAATCAAAATGTGATAAGGTTTTTTCATTGCAAGAGATTTCCTTTTGCTTTTCTGGATGTAGGTTTGTTCCACCTAATGTTGGAAATGTCATTTCATCAAAATGATAATCTACAAAACGTGCAGTAAATAAATCGCCCGTTAAAGGTTCAAGATATCTTATGATCGAGGGTGAATCAAATCCAACATATATCCCAAGCATTCGTTGGGGACCCATTTTTGTACGTTGTGGGGGTGCAATTGGGACTTGGACAGCACAACCAAAAATCCACAAGTGAGAAACATCAGGTTCTCTACCAAAAACAATTTGCATTGGGGAATGTTGTTGGTTAGCTATTGGTAGAATCCGAACTAATGATGCAGCATGCAAAATGGCATGACCCCAAGCCGAAATTGGGAGTTTTGATTTCATAAGTAATGGTCTAGCAATAAGTTGAAGACGTTTAATGAACGCGTCTGCTAAACCATTTTGTGTATGAACATGAGCTAACCGAGTGTTCAATCTCAATCCCAATCGCCATACAATAACTATTAAATGCTTGAGACTAAAACTCACTAGCATTATCGAGGCGAATCCTCTTAATCGGGTTATCTGGGAATTGAGCTCTCAATTTTATTATTTGAGCAAGTAGTCTAGCAAAAGCTGCATTTATACTAGAAAGCAAGCATACATGGGACCATCTAGAAGAAGCATCAATCAATACCATAAAGTATCGAAATGGTCCACATGGTGGATGTATAGGTCCACAAATATCTCCTTGAATTCTTTCCAAGAAAGATGGAGATTCTATATTGACCTTCGTATGGGATGGTCTAATGACTAACTTGCCTTGTGCACAAGCACCACATGAGAATTCATTTGTTATTAGAATCTTCTGGTTCTTTATATTGTGTCCACATGAGTTTTCAATGATGCGGCGCATCATAGTTGCTCCTGGATGTCCAAATCTATCATGCCAAAGCAAAAAACTTTTTTAGTCATTGAACTTCGGGTTCATGACATGGTTCGTCTCAATTGCCTTGATAAATGTGTAATACATCCCGGATGGTAGTGTTGATAATTTTTCTTTGATCTGCTTCTGGCCAGATACAAAATAATTTATATATAGATATTCGTTACTACCTTCTGACATTGTTTCAATGTGGTAGCCATTGCAGCGAATATCCTTAAAGCTTAGTAAGTTTCTTCTGGACTTACTAGAATATAAGGCATGTTCTATAATTAATTTAGTATCATTTGGTAGAATGATACAAGCTCTTCCGGAGCCTTCGATGATGTTCGATGCACCAGATATAGTATTAACATTATCTTCAGCTAATGTTAATTTTTGAAAATACTTTTTATCCTGGAGAATGGTATGTGTGGTGGCACTATCAGCTAAACATATATCAGAATGATTCATTTGCATTTTCTGAGATATTATTTTTCAAGAAAATAATTTCCTAATCAGTAAAAGGCAATCGACAATAATTCGAAGAAGAATAGTAAGTTTAAAAAACAATAACAATACTAAGATAGAGTCGTGTAAGCAAATGAAAGGAATTATTTAACAAAGGTAAATGATAAAAGCTAAATATGTTAAAAACTGCATCAGTTGTCTTCTTAAACACCACCACCAATCAAGCCATCAATGTTGTCATTTGGGTCATTAAAGAAATCAGAGACATCTAAGTGAGTTGTTGGATTACTCGAACTGTTATAGTCGATGACATTGGTCTCCTTCTTTACTTTTCCCTTGATTGAGCTCTGATACAGATCCACAAGGTGCTTTGCCGTACGACAGGTACGCGACCAATGCCCATTCATGCCACATCGATGACATATTTCCTCCTTGTTAGATGAATTGTGATCTTTAGATGTCTTAGCCCTTTTGTTGCTCGAGGTTGCATAGTCGGGATTACTATATCGGCGTCCATGCCCACGACCACGACCGCGCCCACGTGCATGTTGGTTTCCACAACCATATCTATGTGTCGCATTGGCTTGAGGCAATGCAGAGGAACCAGTGGGTTTTAACTCGTGGTTTTTCATTAGCAATTCATTATTTTGCTCGGCAACTAATAAACAAGATATTAGTTCGGAGTACTTTTTGAAACCTCGCTCCCTATATTGTTGTTGTAGGAGAACATTAGAAGCATGAAATGTGGAGAATGTTTTCTCAAGCATCATTTCAGCAGTGATTGTTTCTCCACATAGTTTCATTGTGGAGCTAATTCTAAATAATTCAGAATTATAAGTACTCACAGATTTGAAGTCTTGCAGTCTAAGATGCAATCAATCGTATCGAGCTTTAGGAAGGATAACAGTCCTTTGGTGATCAAACATTTCTTTAAGGTTGTTCCACAATTCATATGGATCTTTGACGGTGAGATACTCATTTTTTAGGTCACCATGAAGATGGTGACGAAGGAAAATCAGTGCCTTTGCGCGATCCTGCGGGGATGCGGTGTTTCCTTCTTGTATAGTCTCTCCTAGACCCCTTGAGATCAAATGAATCTCGGCATCAACAATCCATGACATATAATTTTTGCCGGATATGTCAAGTGCAACGAACTCAAGTTTGGTGATATTTGTCATTCGTGCAACTCTGCACAAGTAAAATAATTTTTATTAATGTCTATAAAGACTTATGTTTTTCCTTCAGGGATACCTATATCATAAAGTGTTCTACATGAGTATTAATATTCTTCAGGAATATTAATTATTTGCTACTTCGGGAGCAATAATTTAAGATTATATGTCTATATAACATATATATATATATATATATATATATATATATATTATAATATGCAGAGAAAAAAATAAATAAATTGTAAATACATAAATAATAACTCTTCAAGAGTGTGAAATATTCTTCAAGAATATTAATTTATGCTACTTCTGGAGCAACAATTAAATCATTTCAATGAATAAGTTTGATTTGCTCTTTAAGTGCATATGATATTCTTCAGCAATATGGATCGTGCTACTTCAGGAGCAACAATTGTAATTAAACATTAAATAAATAAACAAACAAACAATCAAACAAACGAATAAATAAATAAATAAAAGCGTAGAGTAAATGCTCTTCAAGAGCATATAATATTCTTTAGGAATATTGATTGTGCTACTTCTGGAGCACCAAATCAAGTTGAAAATATGTTTTTCAATTGTTCTTTTCAACATGTTTTTCAATTGTTCTTCAGGAGCATGTCATATAGTTGGTCCGGAGATGATAGTCAGGTGTAGAGGGGGGGGGTGAATACACCTGATCACAGTTTCTTTTTCTCAGAACGTGAAAGACAGCTAAGTTTTTGGTTGCGACTGATGAACAGTGCCAGATAGTAACCTTCGATCACGGGTCAGAGTGTGTCAGCTACTGAGCTCTCCTACTGACTTAGTCAGTCGTTGAAACTCAGTCGGAGACGTTGTGCGGATAAGTGTGGGGCCCGGAAATTTGTCTCAGTTTGAAAACGTGTTTTAGCAAGTTAAGAGTCTTTTGGCTTTGCGCTTTTAAAAATACGTTTTATGCAAAGATCTGATTTTAAATCAGTTTGTATGCAATGCAATAAAACAGTAAATAACACAAGCAGTTTAACGTGGTTCGGATACGCAAGATCCTACGTCCACGATCCTGAACAAGGCAGGATAACTTGTTGATTATTCTGAGCAAGTCTCAGCAAGGAAACTGTACACTGGACAGATCCTTCTAAGTTATAGTCCTTAGCGACTTTACAAATCAAACCGAAGTTTGAAGAGTGGGGATAATCTCCAACTAGAAGGAGTTCTTACAATAAGAACAATTTCACATAATGTGAACTCCTTCGAATTTCTAAGCTATGAATATGGCAATGAGCTTAGCTAGAGAAGTAGGGATCTAAAGAACTCTAGAGTGAAGAACCAAGAATATTCTATGAAGGCTAGTTCTTCGCTGGATGATCTTTCAAATTTGCTAGAGTGTTTGAATGCTTGAGCTTTTTCCCTTGTGAATCCCGTGCATGGAGCTCGGATTTCTTCTCTATTTATAGTTGTGAGCAGGCATATGTCCGTTGGAGAAGACGATGCCACGTGTCACAAGCTTCCAAAGAAAACGGCCATAATTTTGAATTGTTGCAGTAGGGCAGTTAATACTGTACATGAGAGCAGGCTTTAGTTGTTTAGAGCAGGTAAAGCGTTGTCGGCTTCTCATTGGTCGAGGTTTGTGGTAGGTGGGAATGTGTCAGAGATAGAGTTGACTATTCCACATCCTCGTATGATCTTCTGCTGAACTTCGAAAAGACTTTTACGACTGGGTCGCTTTCTGTCGGATACAGTAGACTTAAGATAGTCTCTGTCTTTTTCGGCTGAGTCGGCTGACAAGCTGATAAGGCTTTGGTGGGTCAGCTAATGACTGCGAAGGAACTGAGCTTTGCATTATGTTCTTCTGGTGATAACTATCAGCTGATGGGCTATCTCCTACTGAGGTGGAGATCAGCTGATGGCTGAAGAACGCAAGCTCTTACATTGATGACGTGGGGTTTTGGAGAGTAACTTCGTCAGAAGATCAGTCCAACAGTTTACCCCGTACAAGACTTAGACAAAAAGATAATCAAAACAAAATAAGTTTAACCTATACATCATCTAATCCTATCGACACACTGCACTACTGATATCAGCTGGGTTTTGGGATCTTCAATTCCATAGTACTACTATGATTTCCCCCAATATTCTTTTAACCGCTAGACAGCTGAATACCATCTACTGATTCATAACCCAACAATTTCCCCCTAATTGATGATGCCAAAACCCTCTACTTCTATAAAATCAGAGAAGGGAGTGCTAATCTACTGACAACAATTTCCCCCTAATATATCTTAAGATACAATCAAGGTGATCAGTTAAAACATCAAGTTCAGTAGGTGAGAGATAGGCAAGATCAGAGAAATTGTTATGTGTGAGTGTGTGTCAGATCACTTCAGTGATCAGTCGTGAAAATACAGTCAAGAGCCGTAAGACAATGAGTAATTGTCTGGCAAGCAATAGAAACTGTTATATATGATCAAAAGATTACAGAGTTTCTATCACTATTACAGCAAATGAGATAAGAAGATCACTGCTGACGTCTGAATCTCTGCGTCCGCTTCTTGAAGTCTGCAGACATATCAGCTGGAGGATCCAGACCATAATACTTGTAGATTCTGGCTCTCAGTGTCTGGATTTCCTCGAGATCTTCAGGAAGGCCTACGCTCAGTTCGAAATGATATGCAGCTGCTCTGACTTCGTCTTCTATCTCCTTAGAGCATAGAACTCCGCGAGTTGTCCTTGGAGGTGGAATGCGCCTGAAAGCTGGAGCTTTAAACGGGATATTTTCTTTCTTCATAATCTCCAGGAGCTGATCTCTGAGTTGGGCGTTGTACTGATGCATGAACTCATCAAAGGCTTGATCGACTGGTTGCTCAGAGGGATAGTAACCCCATACATAGTAGCCTTTGATGAATTCCTCTTTGAGTTCTTCCCATAGATCATTTAGCTCGACTGGTACCCATTTATCTATGTGAGGAGTAGGCGCTTTCTTGACATAAGGTGCTCTGGCGCTCTCCTTTAGTACTTTGAAGCTCTGGGTACTTGCTTTCTCAAGTCAGCTGCTGGCTTCTCGAATAAAGCAATCATTTTAGCCATGTCAGCTAACCTCTTCTTCTCTCTGAGGGCTGCTGATCTAGCATCTCCTCTCTGGAGACTTAGTCCCTTCAGTGTTGCCTCCCAGGTAGCTCTGTCCTCGGCCTCTCGCTCGGGTGTAAGAGTTGAAGTGTAGTAACTACGAGCCGTTGGTCGGACTTCGATCACTAGAGCCTTGGCTAGCTCCTCCCGAGCTTTCTTCTTCGTTCGTCCACCACCGCTTAACCTTTCCTTTGGCAATTTTGCCAATCGGTTTCTTAGGCTTCTTGCCTTTCTTTGCTTCTTCCACCCGATGCTCATGATCCGGCTTGTCTTGCGGTACTGTTGAGCAATTCTCAAGTCGTAAGCTTCCTGCTACGCCTTGGTTTTGAACTTAGGCGTCGGGGAAGATGGAGTGGCTTCAGTAGTAATCTCCTTCCCCGGCCTTTGCGGTGGCAGTTGTTGTGGCTCTTCTTCTTCTTCTTGTTCATCAAGGAATTGAGCAATTTCCTCGATGTGCTGAGCGGATGAGATAGGTGCTGGCTCAGTCACAGTCGATTGGGGGAGTGGGGCATACTCTAGGAGGAGCACAGCTGAACTGGGTCTAGCCTGGGCAGCTGAACCTTCTCCTTGTGGTACTGAGCTGGTTCCTTCCCCCTGAGTAGATTTCCCTTTCTCCAAACCTTCCCCCTTATCAACTATTTGGACTTCGGGGCTCCTCTGAACCTCAGCCTGTTCCGCCTCAGTATCTTTTATTTTAACTTCTCCTTCCCCCTTTTTGGCATCATCAGCCTGGGAGAGGTGAGTGCGGATGGCTTTAACGTCTTTCTCCAAGTTGTAGACGAGGTCTTTGATTTGAGTGGCAGTGGCTTCGAAGTCCTTGACCAGATCACAGTATTTATCCTAGTCGTGCTCCTGATCTTCTCTGAATAATCTGAGTTGTGCGGCTGACTCCTGTCGGAGTTTCAGTAGAGATTGATCGTGGAAGTCTGTGATCTCCTTCTGGATGAGTTTAAGTGCCTCCGCCTGCTGAGTAATGGTAGATTGGAGACTGGTGGTGGCAACTTTATTCCTCTCATCCATTGTGGCTTGGACAGCCGCTAGCCCCTTAGTCAGCTGCTCAGCGAAGATATTCTGTTGAGTGATCAAGAGCTGCTGACTCTGGGCGGCTAAGTCCGCCTTCTGAGCTGCGAGGGCTGTCTCAACTATCTCCTGAATATTAATTTGTGGAGTAGGAGCTTTTAAGACTTTCTCGACCCCGGCTGCAAGTCGGTTGAAGCTCTCCGTCTGAGCTTTCGTATACTGGGCCCACTTAATATGAACGTCTTTCGAGAGAAGACGATTCTTTTCACCTTGGCGCCTGATAGCGTTTATTGACTTGGAGGACACGGAACCTATAGGTTGTATTTGATAGGAGCTGGTTCCGAGCCTCTGCTCAGATGATGCGAGTTGTTGCGCTCAACTTGGCTTCGAGGCAACCTGGGCTTCACCAGATTTAGCAGGTGGTGGTGATTGGCCCTTTTCGCAGGGAGTGGAACCCTCAGCAGAACCTCCCAATTCTGCATCATTGGGTGGTGCCTGTTCCATCTCATCATCATCCTTGTCACCATCGTTGTTATCTGGATGAGATGGAGGTGAAGGGCTGTCGCCAGGAACTGAGGTGCGCAGACTTAGAAGATATAACATCGCAGCCCTCAGGTCCTCGAAGTAGGCAAGATCAGCTGGTTCCCCAAAACCAATGGCTGACTGTAAGTCTTGCTCCTCGACGAGTAGAGATAGAGCTGACTGAGTCCTTATCATGTCTTCGAGAATGTCCCGGCTTAGGAACCTCGGCGAAGATTTGAACTCCAGCCACTTATGGCTATCTCCACTAGGTCCGAGTGCTCGGCAATTTACGGAATCTCGATCATGCACTTCGTTGTAGCACGGAGATGAGTGGAATGTAAGGTGGTCCACTCGGAGGATGTCTCCTCGGTCGGTACCGGAATGTCCGACCGAGTTTCCTCGAAGCCGATAACTTCGAACCTTATCCTTCAACGTGGCACCCTCAATGCCGGTGTCCGAATCAAGGATTTGTTCTTCCTGAGTGGGCGGGGGAGAGGCTTGTTTAGCTTGTTCTGCTGGGACCTCGGAGGGTCCAGTCTTTGTTAGCTTCTTCCTCTTAGGCGGATCGGAGCCAGGGGGAAAAGCTGATGCATCTCTCTTCGGTTCAGGCGGCCCTCGCCCGATAGACTTCTCAGTAGTGGCTCTAGTTTTGAACTTAGTGAGCTTGCTATCGAAGTACCTAGAGTCAGCGAAAGCTGAGCTCCTCAAGACTCTCTGTTCGATGATAACGGACATCTTCGTCCCAAACAACAGTTTACCCACACTGACGAGCTTCCTCTCTCCAGTGGGTAAGGCCGTAAATTTCTGCGCCTGAGCCCTCAGCTCGGCTAAGTAGTAGTCCATCCAATTGACTCGGACTCTATCGTCAATAATAATCATCAGCTGAATTCGCGGCTTCGAAAGCTGATCATACGATCCGGCTGAGCTCGTGAGAATATGAGAAACTATGTATGCGAGTGCCCGGTATCTTGGCAATAACAGATTTTTCGGCAGAGCGGTCTTGAAGACTATGTCCTTCCTACCGCAGAACTTCTGAACATAAGAATTAATCTCCTTCTCCTTATATCCAATCGGAGAAATTCCTTCGTCTGTCAGATCAAAGGCCAGTTCGAGAGCATCTCGAATGTTGAACTCATGAATACTAGCGTCCCATGAGAGAGAATCGACCTCCTTCATGAAAGCAAAACTGGAGATTTCTGCTCCTGTCTCTAAGGTCCTCCATTTGTAGTAGACCTCTGCTACTTGCCTGGGAAGATAGGCTCTCGGTTGCTTTGTAACAAGAGCGTCTAGGCCCGATTCTTCCAGAGCATAAAAAACCTCCTCCATATAAGGAATATCCACTTGCCGGAAGGCCATGGTGGGTTCGAACTGAATGCGCGAGGTAATGATCTCTTCGATATTTGCGGGGGTCTGTATAGTCGCCATGAGTATCTGCAACAAAACTCGTTAGCACTTGAAAATAGAATTAGTCAGTATGAGTTTTAAGCACGATTTAATACATTACCGAAAGGTATAGAGCTTGAAATACGCAGATGCAAAGCAGTTTTAAGATTTGGGGAGAAAACTGAATCGCTGAGGAAAAGCTCTAAGATTTCGTAAATGGCGAAAAGTGAGGAGAGTGGTAGAAGATGAAAGATTTTGTAAGATATGTGTGATAAGCCGTTTAGATCGAACGACTGAAATTTAAACTTTCATTTTTATCGACGGCTGAGATGTGATGTTATAAAAGGAATGATTACTTAGCCGCCTCTACCATAGACCCACGTAGGATGATGTGTAATAAAGGTAAGTGAGAAGACATGCATTAAATGCGCTGCAGACAACATTAAAGACGAGTTACTTTAAATAAGAACGATTTCCTACTGACTCATCCTTAAAGATTAATAGCGGGAAATAAATGCTCATTAACTATTGAGTGCTAAGCGACTGATATAATAAATGCGAGCATGCTTCTGATGAACTTTAAGTAAATAATACGCAAACCTCTTCGTCGAACTTTTACGATCACCGGTTACTTCTTGTTAAGATTAAGGAGGATGATTGACGTGCGATGACCACGTTCCCCCCCTGCGTATGCAGTGTGATTCTCCCGACCGAATCATGCATGCGAGTCTTCTGACCCGTCATACTGGTTTATCACACGATACCAATTGTTATACCAACTGATGTTATCAGTAGTTGGCTTCTACTGATAGCAATTGACCGTCTTCTACTGATGTGACTCAGTAGGATCCAGTAGACCTAGCTCAACTGATAATTCTCTGAATCTATTCTCAGCTAGTGGTTTGGTCAGTATGTCTGCCCTTTGCTTGTCAGTATGGATTTTCTCCATTTTGATATCCTTCTTCTCGACATGGTCTCTGATGAAGTGGTGTCGAATATCCACGTGCTTGCATCTCGTATGGAGAACTAGTTTCTGAGTTATTGCAATAGCACTTGTGGAGTCACAGTAGATGGGCACTTCATTCTGTATTATACCATAGTCTCTCAGTTGTTGTCGAAGCCAAAGGATCTGGGCACAACAACTTCCAGCAGCCATGTACTCAGCTTCAGTAGTGGACGTTGCTACTGAGTGTTGTTTATTTGAAAACCAAGATATCAGCTTGCTGCCTAGGAACTGACATGTTCCGAAAGTTGACTTTCGATCTATCCTGCATCTTGCATAATCAACATCAGAATAACCTGTCAGTATAAGATTATCATCAGCAGGATACCATAACCCTGCGTCAGGTGTTCCTCTTAGATATCGCAGAATCTTCTTTGCTGAGTCTAGATGACTTCGCTTAGGATCCGCTTGAAATCTTGCACATACACCTACAACATAAGTTATATCAGGTCGGCTAGCTGTTAAATATAATAGAGAACCAATAATAGCTCTATAATCAGTAGAGTCAACAGAAGCTCCCTCTTTGTCTAGATCGATTTTAAAATTTGTATTCATGGGGATCTTGACTGGCTTGCTCGAGTTGTAACCGAATCTTTTGAGAAGATCTCGAGTGTATTTGGCTTGATTGATGAAAATTCCTTCAGGTGATTGCTTGACTTGAAATCCAAGGAAATAATTCATCTCTCCCATCATGGACATCTCGAATTTCTCTTTCATCATTTTCTCGAATTACTGACATATGGTTACATTTCTGCAGCCGAAAATGATGTCGTCCACGTAGATTTGCACCGGTAGGATGTCATCTCCTCGACTTTATGTTGAATAGGGTGCGATCTCTTGTCCCCTTCGAAAACCTTTACGAAGTAGAAAGTCCGATAGGGTATCGTACCAAGCCACGGGTGCTTGTTTTAACCCATCTGAGCTTTCCTAAGTCTCGTACACCTGATGTCCCTGCTGAAAGTCGGGCGGTTGTTCCACGTAGACTTCTTCCTTCAGTACGCCATTCAGAAAAGCTGACTTTACATCCATCTGATATACTTTGAATCCTTGATGCGTTGCGTAAGCTAGGAAAAGATGAATGGCTCCCAATCTAGCTACTGGAGCGAATGTTTCATCAAAGTCGATTCCTTCTGCTTGACTGTATCCCTTGGCAACTAGTCGAGCTTTATTTCTGACAATGACGTTGTTTTCATCACGCTTGTTTTTGAAGACCCACTTAGTACCAATCACATGCTGATGTCTAGGTCTGTCAACAAGTTCCCAAACTTCATTTCTAACAAACTGGTTCAGCTCTTCTTGCATGGCAATGATCCAGTCAGCATCATTTAGTGCGTCCTCTATCGACTGAGGTTCTTCTGTAGACAAGAAACAAGAATAGAGTAAGCTTTCTCCTTGACTTAATTTAGATCTTGTTCTTATTGTTGCTGATGGATCTCCAATGATGAGATCTGAAGAATGAACGTCAAGCCATGAACGTCTGAGTCTGGCTTCTTCTTCTGATACTACTTCTGCACAGTCAGTAGGTATGTTAGGCATTTCGTAGTAATGCGTTCGTGATTGCAGGCGGTTCGGTAAGAAGGTTAGGATCTACCGAGTTTCCGGGTTCGGGGGCATTTCGCTCGGGAACATTAATCGTTCCCCACGAGTTTATATTCTCGGTAGAGGTCTCGGTTACCACCGGGGCTTCCTCATCGACCGTTGTTACTGTTGTTGATTCGTTAAGGAGAATCTACTAGGTCGGCTACATCGCTTGTTGGTCGAGTCCGAATTTCTTCATCGTCCGACTCATCATCCCAACAATGCTTGGATCTTTTCGGTTTTTATCGGTCGGTCCAGAGATCCCGTAGCTTGCTGCCGACATCTTCGGTGTTTGTCTCCCGTATTTTTCCCCGTTCTCGGTAACAAACTCATCAAAAACAACATGAGGGCTTTCCTCCACGCAAAGGGTTTGATAGTTAAAGACTACGAAGGCTTTACTGACTCGAGAGTATCCTAAGAATACTCCTTGATCGAGATTTGCTATCAAAGACCTTCACCGATCTTTCCCATTATTGTGAATAAAGCAAGGACGGCCCAAAAATATGAAAATGAGAAATAGAAGGAATTCTCCCTTTCCATAATTCGTATGGTGTCTTCATGTGTTCTTTGTGTAAGTAGTGAGCGATTCCGAGTATAGCGAGCGGTGTCGATAGCATCGGCCCCGAACTTTGAGGGTAGTCCGAGTCCGCTAGGAGCGTTCTTCTTTGCTTCTTTGAGTGTTCTGTTTTTGCGTTCGGCAAGTCCGTTCTGGCCGAGGGGTGCGAGCAGTGATGTCTCGTGCTGAATTCCCTCTTTATCGCAGTACTCCTTAACTACCGAGTTGAAATTCGTTCCTCCGTACCGAGCGAATTCTTTGAATCTTGATGTCCTTTTCCATACTGAGTTTCTTCAGTAGATTGGGTAGCTCAGTTTGAACATCATATTTGTTGGCGATGAAGATGACCCAAGTATATCTCGAGTAGTCGTCAATAACGACGAGGGCATACTTCTTGCCTCTTATAGTCACTGGGGAGACGGCCCGAATAAGTCCATGTGCCGCCGTGAAGGATTCCATCGGTGTGGAAGGTAGGAATAGGTGGATTGCTTTTCTTTGTCTGCGCTTTCCCTTCAGGCATGCTTCACAATTTCTATCTTTGATAAACGATTCGTTGGGCAGTCCTCTGACTTTGGAGTTCTTGGCGAGCTTGTTCATAGTCTTGAAGTTCAGGTGGCTGAGTCTCTTGTGCCATAGCCATCCTGACTTGTCACTAGATTTCGTCTGTGCGAGCAAGCAAGCCTCAGGTTCTGCGGTTTTCCAGTTTGCAACATATATATTCTTCCTCCGCGAACCTGATAACACTGTTTTCCCTGTAGATTTATCAACAATATCACAGAAACTAGGGTAAAAGATAACTCTGTTAAGATTATCACAGAATTGACTGACAGAAAGGAGATTATGTTGAAGTCCTTCAACATATGTTACTCTTAGGCCCGAAGCGATCCCAATGTTCAGCGTTCCATGTCCCCTTGTGTAGCCTTTTGAGTTGTCACCGAACTCAATTCTGGGACCATCTTCTTGTATGTAGTTAGTCAGCAGGCTCTTCTGATATGTTATATATCTCGAGCAGCCGCTGTCCACTATCCAAGGGTCCTTATGCACCTGCAAAACAGAAACATTTTTAGGTACCCTTTGGTTCAGTTGGGTCCTTACATGTTAGTGGGTGATTTCGGAACCCAAATCTGTCTAGGAACCTTAGAAGTCTGAGACTTCTTCTTCTGAAACTTGTCAGTTTTCTTCTCCACAGGACCTGGAGATACTGACTTTCTGATGATTTTGGGCTCAGGAGCTTTCTTCTTCTGAGTCTTTGCGCTCCTCCTGACCCTGGGCTCATAGTAGTACGAGCCATATTCAGCCGGGTGCTCATACAATGGCTCCTTATCGTTACGCCCACCTGACCTTCTTGGTTCCCCCTGAGTTTGATCGCGGTGTCCTGGGGCTGGAACCTTTGGTCAGTTGCTTTTTGTTGCTCGGCTGAGGTGCAACGATTTTCTGCTTATTCTTCGCGGTGTCAGCAGTTTGCACCTTTCCTCTGACGAACCTATCAGCCAGCGCTTCTGAGCTTTTTGAGGTAGAAGCTTCGTGAGTATAGCCAAGACCTTCTTTCAGGACTGTTGGCCGTTGCGCTCTAAGCATACTTTCCGGCTTCTCCTTAGCTCCTAGGTGCTTGTTCGGTCATCGGTCCTCGCCGGACCTCGTCACTCCTCCCCGAGTGAGTCATAATCTTTTGCATGTACCGTGAGCTTCGGGCGAGTTGGGCTATTTCAGTCTCTTTCTCAGAATTGTCCTTTGTCAGAACTGAGATCTGAGTCTCTTGAAGCTGAGACTTAGTTATAAGAGATTCAATCTCTTCCTTGAGTCTCGCCACCAGATTCTCTGACTCAGTAAAGACCTGACAATCAGAAGAAAGTTTCTGATTCTCAGCCTTTACCTGTTCCAGTTCCTGAATCGTTCTGCTGAATTCTCTGCTCAGCTGAATCTGTTCCTCTAGCAGATCATCGTATGCTTGTACCACATCCAGAGGATCATCTGTGACCGAGCACGTGTCGTGTGTGCTGTGTGAAGAAGAGGTTGTATTAAGTTTGGAATTTACCTCTGCCTCTTCTCCGGCCATCAGACAGTATTCAGCTGTTCCTTCAGGAACCGTTTCTCCGACCTCAACTGCTACAAATGCAGCTTCGTCCTCAGAGGAATACATGAATGTATCCTCCTCAAGTGAGTTGTCGGATATCTCTTCGGCTATGTAGGCCTACCTTCTTTGGGCAAATTTTTCTCGTCTGGCTTGCCGTTCTACTCGTTGAGCAGCTGAGAGTTCAGGACAGTCGTACTGGTAGTGTCCCTCCTTATTACAGTTGTAGCAGGTAGATATTCTGCTGCTTTTTCCAGCTGAAGCTTTGGATGGACTCGCAGCAGGCTCTGTGTTCCTGCATTCAGTAGAAGGTTTAGATTCTTCCCTTTTTCTGATAATCTTTCTTACCTGAGGGAGAATCTCTGTTGTATTTCCTCAGCTTTCTGACTCTCTGCTTTTCTCTCTGATATTTGAGAGCCATCAGTGCGAGTTGGTCAGGGCCTGAAGTCTCAGAGGACTTTTCTACGGTTGTGGCCACTGCCTTGCTGGAGGAAATAGGTTTGGCTCCGTTTTTGCCGATCGTTGCTTTAAAAGCGTGGTCGATACCGTGTGTCACCGGAGCACTCGGAACATCTTTGGGGTAGACTATGCTCAAATTCCTCTGTTTTTAGTTCTGAAAAGATAACATAAGTGGTTAGAGTATTAAGATCAGAGCGACGTAAATAAGTAGCAAAAGGAAGCCACTTCTGTCGAGGTAGAGCTCTTAAGATCTTGGTGTTCATCTCTTTGTTGGTGAACATCCTCCCCAGCCCGTTGATCACATTGACTTGGTTTGTGAATCTGTCACTCAGCTCGTCAATGGTTTCACTGGGCTCCATTGTAAAGGCTTCGAACTTCTGAAGCTCTAGTTCAAGCTTGTTCTCTTTGATCTGCGGGGTTCCTTGGCTCAGTACAGCCAGTGCATCCCAGAGTTCTTTCGCCGTCTTGCAGTCTTGCACCCTCCCGAGATGAGAGTCACTGAGCGTAGTCAGTATAGCATTTCGCGCAACTCGGTCGAGGTTGTGCATCTTTTTCTCTTCTGGCGTGAAGGTTGTTTTGTCCTTGGCAACCTTAGCACCAGTCTGTACTCCTCCACCTCCCGGTTCAGCATATTGTACGCTGTCGATCATGGGAATGATGGGTCCTGTCTCAAGGACGTCCGACATGCTGTCGTGCAGCGATGTGAGGTGTGCCTCCATTCTCACGCGCCATACCGTATAATTCTCCACTGAGAACATTGGTACCATCCGAATACCTGACATATCAGACATTATGTGAACGAGTATAAGGATGAATGAAGAGATGCTTGTGCAGAGAAAACATTTTCAGGATCTGTTCAAGAAGACCAGTAGTACAGAACCGGTGATCAGTAGAACACCATATGCTCTAATACCAATTGTTGGTCCGGAGACGGTAGTCAGGTGTAGAGGGGGGGGGTGAATACACCTGATCACAGTTTCATTTTCTCAGAACGTGAAGGACGGCTAAAGGCTTTGTTGGTTGCGGCCCGATGAACAGGTGCGGGATAGTAACATTCAATCACGGGTCAGAATGTGTCAGCTACTGAGCTCTCCTACTGACTTTAGTCAGTCGTTGAAACTCAGTCGGAGACGTTGTGCGGATAAGTGTGGGGCCCGGAAATTCGTCTCAGTTTGAAAACGTGTTTTCGCAAGTTAAGAGTCTTTTGCTGTGCGCTTTTAAAAATACGTTTTATGCAAAGATATGATTTTAAATTAGTTTGTATGCAATGCAATAAAACAGTAAATAACACAAGCAGTTTAACGTGGTTCGGATACGCAAGATCCTACGTCCACGGTCTTGAACAAGGCAGGATAACTTGTTGATTATTCTGAGCAAGTCTCAGCAAGGAAACTGTACACTGGACAGATCCTTCTAAGTTATAGTCCTTAGCGACTTTACAAATCAAACCGAAGTTCGAAGGGTGGGGATAATCTCCAACTAGAAGGAGTTCTTATAATAAGAACAATTTAACAGAATGTGAACTCCTTAGAATTTCTAAGCTATGAATATGGCAATGAGCTTAGCTAGAGAAGTAGAGATCTAAAGAACTCTAGAGTGAAGAACCAAGAATATTCTATGAAGGCTAGTTCTTCGCTGGATGATCTTTCAAATTTGCTAGAGTGTTTAAATGCTTGAGCTTTTTCCCTTGTGAATCCCATGCGTGGAGCTCGGATTTCTTCTCTATTTATAGTTGTGAGCAGGCATATGTCCGTTGGAGAAGACGATGCCACGTGTCACAAGCTTCCAAAGAAAACGGCCATAATTTCGAATTGTTGCGAGCGGGCGCTTAATACCGTACATGAGAGCGGAGACTTTAGTTGTTTAGAGCAGGTAAAGCGTTGTCGGCTTCTCATTGGTCGAGGTTTGTGGTAGGTGGGAATGTGTCAGAGATAGAGTTGACTATTCCACATCCTCGTATGATCTTCTGCTGAACTTCGAAAAGACTTTTACGACTGGGTCGCTTTACGTCGGATACTGATGACTCAAGATGCCGTCTGTCTTCTTCGGTGAGTCGGGCCGACAAGCCGATAAAGCTTTGGTGGGTCGGTGATGACTGCGAAGGAACTGAGCTTTGCATTATGTTCTTCTGCTGATAACTATCAGCTGATGGGTTGTCTCCTACTGAGGTGGAGATCAGCTGCTGGCTGAAGAACGCAAGCTCTTACATTGATGAGGTGGGGTTCTGGAGAGTAACTTCGTCAGAAGATCAGTCCAACAGTTTACCCCGTACAGGACTTAGACAAAAAGATAATCAAAACAAAATAAGTCTAACCTATACATCATCTAATCCTATCGACACACTGCACTACTGATATCAGCTGGGTTTTGGGATCTTCAATTCCATAGTACTACTATGATTTCCCCCAATATTCTTTTAACCGCTAGACAGCTGAATACCATCTACTGACTCATAACCCAACACATATTCTTCAGGAATATTAGTATATTGTGCTACTTCTGGAGCGACAATAAATATAATGATTTTCTTGAAGGAAGTGCATGATTCAAAATAATAATTGATTTACTTATATAAACCATGCATGAAAATATAACTATAATAATTATATGATTATAAAATATAACTATTAATATTAAATAATAATATAATATAGTAATTGAAAAGAGAACGAAAAGGGGTTGATACTTTTCTTTTTTTTTTCTTCTGCGGAATGCTTTTGTAGTAAAAAAAATTACCTTCCACGGCAGATGATACTTTTTCTTTTCTTTTGGAGAGTTCCTTCGTGCTGATAACGTGTTATAAACTAAATAGAATGAAGAGAATAATAGAGAGAAGGAATTGAGGTGTGTATTATTATGAGGGTGGAGACCTCTATTTATAGAGTACAAGATGAGCTTTTGGGCCGACATAAGATGGGCTAATGGGTTGCTAGGGTTTACATGTGGTCAATCTATATACAGTAAATATTATTTACAACAGTTCTTATTGTTTGCCAAAATAAGAACATTTCTATTATGATTAAATTGTCAAAATTTCTTTTGGTGTTTAAATTTTAATTAAAAGATGTTGTAATTATGTAAATATTTTGAAAGTCGTGCATAATCAGAATCCTCTCAAACTTCATCTATTTTATTGATTTACATGTTAATAACTCTTAAGTATTACTTCATATGTGGCTAAAAGTAGTTCATTTTTCATTTTAGATCGTCCACTACAAAAATTGATTATTAAAAAATCAAACAATCTACACTAAATGTCATTCATTTCCTAATTTTCGTACCAAAAGAAATGGGCTACAACTAGATGAAGTAATCCACTAAAATTAAGTTTTCTTTATATTGTAATGGCGCATTTAGGAATCAATATAGTTTATTAAATCATGGATTCAACTTCTAATGGGAATATTAGTTAGAATCTCAATCGTGAGGGGCAACGGTAAAATGCTTCACGGGAATATGCTAAAACCTTGGAGTTTAGCAGAAGGGGCGCGTCGGGAAATGATTGGCTGAGGCGACGGACAGCGGATGGGTATATAGACCGCGAGGCTCTGGATTAAAAAAATAGCAAAAGGGGAAGGGAATATGTGGTGAAGAGGGGCGTGGTCCAGTGGTACGCCTGGTTTGGGGCAGACAGATCTGAGCCAATCTCAGTCACTACATTTTGTGGGGCCCGCCGCTTTTGGCCAAGATGGTCACGGCTAGGGGTACCGAAAAATCGATATACCGCAAATATCATACCGAAAAAATATTGAAGATATCGTATTTTCGGTGTACTGTAATTTTGGGTACGGTATCATACTGTACTGAAGTTTTTTCGGTACAGTAACGGTATGAGATTTTTCATACCGAGGTATACCGCATACCGAAGTTCATACCGCATATATCTTGTAAAAAAGAGTGCAAAAATGTTGGTTACAAGTTTTGAACATGGGTTATTACAAATATGTCACTCATATCAAACAATCTTAATGTTATATCATAAATTCACATAAATGACATAACTTTATTTGACATAAAGTCACATTATTTTATCTATTAAATCATGAAATGAATAAAAAATTATATTTTTTAACTTTATAAATATTAACCCGTAGATAGATTAATTAATTTTATTGAAAAATAATATTAATAATTTTCTTGGCTTTTATAAAAAAATAGATAGATTAAATTTACGATATATCGTTAAATATTCGGTAGACCTTGATTTTTCGGTATACCGAAGTGCCGTACGGTATACCGAAAGAGCGGTATGACAACGGTATGGAGGTTTGTTATATTGAACTTTCGGTATACCGAACTACGGTATACCGAAATGATCGATACGGTAACGATATGCTTTTTCCCATATCGACCCTTATCGGTACGGTATGCAGTATGAAAAAAATAATATGGTATACCGTACCGAACACCCCTAGTCACAACCTATTGCCGAATATTTTGTACAAGAACTAGAGGAAGATATGACCTCAGCTGATTTTTTCAACGTGTAGTGGATAGTAGATCTGTGTTAGGGATAGTGTTGAAAGTGGCTTATTTAAATCTGAAACTGTTGACTTTTTTTTTTTTCAATTTTGAGTGATCAAGTAGTACTTCAGTTTCAATATTTGTGACTTAATTGCTTTCGGCACGGAAATTTAGAAAAAGTATTATGTGGTATAAATTGTTTGATTTTTCGATAATTAATTTTGGTCCACAGAGATAGCGGCGGCTTGAAAGCCATGGTTTGATAGAAATCTTACTTAATTATTACATTTTTTTAGAAGTGAGCCACAAATATTAGGACATTCATTTAGGGAAAGTGAGCCACAAATATTAGGACCGGGGAGTAATTCCACAGTCCCTCCCACTGGATGTATTTACTTATTGAATGTCCCATCTTATTTCTAAAATGATAAAAATATATATACATGAAATACCAACTGGGGGTGAATCCAGCCTAATAAAATACTTTGATTTCGGCATGAACTGGGAAAAATACATTGGGTTGGGCCGGTAGTTTTAGCTTATATTATTAAAAAATAAAATTAATTACTCTCACTAAAAAAGTAAATAAAAAATAAAAATTATCACGACTGGAGCCCACTATAGCTCATAGGTTGGGTTCGTCTCAGCTACCAACTAAAAGTCAAACAATATTAACCACACAATATCATTTTTTTTTATTTTAGTGCTAAAAAATGCTTAAATGAGATAGAGATAATATTATTTTTGTAAATTTTAATGTATACTCCCTCCGTCTCCATTATCTTGTCCGATATTTTATTGTGTTGTTCCAAATATATTATCCAATTTTTTTAACAAATTAATACACTTAACTTTTTTATTGGATCCACAACTTTATACTCCTCCGTCCCATTTAACATGACCCGTTTTCCTTTTCGGGACGTCCACTTAAAATGATATGTTTCCTTAAAAGGAAATAACTTTTAAAAAATTACTAAATTATCTCTTACTTTTTTATTTCTCCCTCCTACTTTTTCATTTATTTATCTTACTTTATAAATTCTCAATCATACTTTATCATTTACTCTCTCACAAATTCATTTATATTATCTCTCTTACTTTATCATTTATCCATATCCCATACTTTATCATCCATTTTCTTAATTCCCGTGTCGAAATAAAATGTATCACATTAAATGAGACAGAGAAAGTACTACTATAAACACAACTAACAACTCTTCTTAAAAAACACATTACAACCAAAGTGGACAAGAGAATTGTGACGGAGGGAGTATAACGGATCCGAAATTTAGCTTATCATACTATATTTAATTTATTAAATCAATTCTTCGTGAGTATGAAATAAGTGGTTAATGTAATAATGTTGGCTATGGTCAAGAGGATTAGTGAATGTTAAGGGCTAATATCATCCTTTAATGGATTTTTATTAATTAATTATTACACTTGCTCGTGCAATAACAAGTCTTAAGCTCAATTTGAGAAAGAAAAAAAACTTAAATAAACGTTTAGGACAAGCTTATTGTATGAGAGATTGTACAATTAAAATTAATAATCGATGCACAATGGATAACAACTTATGCGAAATAAATGTAATATGGAAAATATTACTAGTCATGATTCGATGAGAGAATTTCATTAAAAAGGTAAACATGAGCTCCACATAAGTTGTTACTAAAAGTTATTTTATTAAACATTTCCAAACGTGTAATAAATTTCTACTTCCTCCGTTTTAAAATTATTGCTCTATTTCTAAAATAATAAATTATTATAAACACTTTATTTGATGCCCTACATCTTTACACACAACTAACAACAAATTTAAAATACCATGCCAAAAAGTTTTTGAACGAGAGGAAATATTTTTTAGCATAAACTATTGATACGTTCTCATAAACAGAAGTACGAGACATTAGTCTGCAATGCACTAATGGTCTTGGATCATAAGTGTCAAAGTTTTCGGGTCGGACCAACCCGGTTCAGCCAGCACATTGTATAAACTCGGGTCGGGTATTAAATTGAAAAAATTCCATTAGCCCAAATGGGCCCACCATAGGCCTCTTTAATAGGCTTTTTAAGTTTTCAAAATCGGCCCAATCTAATATTCGTTGAGGAAGAAACATAAAGGAAAAGGAAAACAAAACCAAGAGTTCTGAATCACAGAGCTTCCTACTTCAAAAACCCTAATCACTTGCTAAAACCCATTCCCAATTTTCAATCGACACCTCCAGAGAGAGAGAGAGAGAGAGAGAGAGAGAGAGAGGGAGAATGGCGTTTAGGTCGCGAGAAATGATGAAAAAAATTGTGAAGAAAATCGGTGGCGAAAGCAATTTAGCGCCGGGAGTGAAGGAGCAACTCAAAAAGTCGGTGCCGGATCGCAAAATCGTGATGGGACGAGCGCACCGCGGGCTTTACGCCGGCCGACACATCCAATTCGGCAATCGCGTCAGTGAAGATGGGGGCAACAAGTTAGTGATTTTGTTTTTGTTTTCGCTGAATTTATACGTTTTTCCTCCACTGCAAAATTGGAACGCTTGCTGTGTGTAGTTGGTGATTTGAGCTAATTATTTGTTAAATTGCGACTGATTATTGTGAAATCTGCTTAAACCTATTCATTGTGGGTTCTGGATTTTGTTGATTGCGTTGTTATGGTACTGTTTGTGTATAGTTGGTGATTTGACTAATTATTTATTTAAATTGCGACTGATTATTGTGGAATGTGCTTAAACCTGTTCATTGTGTGCTCTGGATTTTGTTGATCGGGTTGTTATGGTATTGTTTTCTCAGTGGCGTAAAATAATGGCAGTTGAAGGTCCCTTATGATCTTTCCATTGTTCTCATTCATGTAGTAGTTCTCTAATATATTTGTAATAGCAGGAAAATGCCATTTTCACTTTTTGCCTGTATTTTGATTTTTGAGTATAATGTGTTAAAGAAAGGATAGGCTATTTAGTATAACTGTATGAATGAAGTTACAGTCTGCTGCTAAAACCCATGAATTGGAAGAACAAACATGTATAGTACTTTGAGCATATGTAGATCTCAGTTATTATACATTTTGCATTTTGAGCTAGATGTTGCTGTTCTTCAGTTGTATCAATTACACTTACCATGTCTCTGTAGTCTGATATTGTTTTGACTCTGTTTCCATGTTGTATGAATTTACTAATCCAGACTCTCTGAAAAATGAAATGTATGAATCTAAATCCCCATTTCTGTTTCTTGATTCAACAACTATGCTATAGGACGAGGAGGAACTGGAAACCTAATGTACAAGACAAGCGGCTCTTCAGCTACATTCTGGACCGCCATATCCGTATCAAAGTAACCACTCACGCACTCCGCTGCATCGACAAGGCGGGTGGAATCGACGAGTACTTGCTAAAGACACCCCACCACAAGATGGACACAGAAATGGGCCTTTTCTGGAAGACCAAGATCGAAAAAATGTATCAAGACCTCGGAGGGAAGGAGGTGGTATTCTTTTCGCCAGAAGACGAGGCCAACCTTGAAGAAAAGTTCAAAGAATTGAGATTCGAACAGAAGGATGCACGCAGAGAGTTCAGGCGGAAGATGTTTGGCTCGGCCTCCAAAGACGAGCCAACAAAAGATGAAGCGGATGTCGATAAAGGTAGTGAGCAAGCAGCATCAAGCAGTGATGATTTCCATGAACCATTGGTGGCCAATGCTTGAGTAGCCATTTCAGCTCTGATATTAATGATCAGATTTTGTTTTCTGTTGGAGGGTGGATTTTGTTGCTCCACATAGCAGTTTGTTTTTATGTGTTAAAAAGAGTTGAAAATATGAATAAGCCTTGGACTGCAGCCAGAATAGAGTTTATGAATCACAAGTAGTAGTTTTTTTCTGGTTATTCTGTTTGTTCAGAAAGAAACTTCCTCTTGTAGTAGATTTCTATCTTTTTGATATTGTCGTTAGAGAAAATATCAATTTTGGTCCTCTAATATAACTTCTACACGATTTTGGTCTTTTAATGTGGTAGTGCTCAATGTTGGTCCTATAATTTTATATAGTGTATAGTGCTCGATTTGGTTTTCTAAAATGGCGAAGTACGATTTTGGTCTTCTAATGTAGCATTGTTTGATTTTTGGCCATGTAACTTTATAATCTGTCTGATTTTAGTCTTATAACTTTACAAAGTGTACGATTTTAATTATCCAACAGAAATTGTCGATTAACAAAAGACACATGAACTGTACTATTCTCTGCATGATTAAGATAAGACATTTTTATAAACTTTTGCCACAAAAGAACACTTTTAAAAATTAAAAGACCTAAAAACTGTTAGAAACTATGCATAATCAAAATTGAACTCGTTTTAATAATAAAAATGTTCGTTGTTTTGTAATGAAACTTTACAAAATGGCTTATTTTAGTCATTCTACGAAGTATGAAATTCGCGAACTTTTTTTTATGTTCGATAATATTTATCGGAGGACAAAAAATCGAACATTTTATAAAGTTATAGAACCAAAATCGATCATTATCACATTAAATGACCAAAGTTGGAAACTTTATAAATTATAAGATCAAATTTGACAATGCCATGTTAAAGAACCTAAATCAATAATTTCTCGGCAGCAAACGCTTGTTTTATTTTCTTTATAGTTCGGAGAATTGAGATTTTATTTGAAAATAATGTCGCATGTGGGTTAATTATTGCTTGAAATGTTGAATACATTAAGCCACTATTATATTAAGGTAGTGTTTGGAACAACTTTCAGCTGCAGCTGGAGTATTTGGAACACTCAACTTTCAGCAGAAATTATATATCAAATATAGCTAAGATAGAAAAGCTGCTCAGCTGTAGTACAACTTATCTAATTTATTGGACTATTTTATCCTTTAAATATTTTTGATAATTCTAAAAAAATTATTAATTATTAATTTAAAATTTAATATTTTTCTTATTTACAAATTTAATTATAATTATATTTTAATGTATTAGTTAGTAATTTGATAAAAAAATATTTCATATTTATTATTTATAAATTCTTCAAGTTTAATAAAATAATAATTATTAAAATTAAATATAAATTAATTAAAATAGTGGGTTATGAAAATTTTGAATTTTAAATTAATATTTTTTCTATTTTTATTTAATGATAATTATTTTTTAGCTACATAAGTATTAAAATTATATAAAAATATTATTATTACAAATTAATATTTAAAATACAATAGTATGATATATTTATGCTAATATGATATATTATAAATTTATATAATATATAAATTAATTTAATTAATATTTGTTTATTTACTATAAATTATAATTATTTAATAAGATTGAGGGTAAAACGAATATTTTATTTAAAAATATAAAATATGATACTGATATCAGCAGTTTTCCAAACACTATTTTTCCCAATTTCTGCACTTATTTCCAAACATCTACAAATTATCAAATTCGCAGTTTTCAGCACTTATCAATAAACTTCAGCTACTTCAAACACCCACTAAGTTGTTTGCAACAATTTAAAATCTTCAAAATTCTCTAAATTTAAGTTGAATTACTTGAAGTTGGTTAAGTTGGTTTTAAGTTTTAACCAATTTCTCCAATTTAATGACATATTTGTAATTTCAAAGAAGTTATGATTTAACATTTTAGTTTTAAATCTCAAAATAAGCTACTACAATATAAATTTTGCAAATACTATTTTTTTCAACTTATTTTATTTTAAGCAGTTTTTGCAAACATACCTCAAATTATCTAATAACCCATTTTTACCAACTTCTGTTTAATTTAAGCACTTAAAAAAAGTTTAAAAAAAATTTAAACTATTGCAAACACCCTTAGAATGCAATCATTCTTTAGAAGATCCAATGAATTATAAATAAATGTAATATTTTCTTTTGCATTTAATGGTGATTTAAGAAACATAGTTGACTAATTTAGTCTGCATAGAAGGGAAAAGAAAACGAAAACTCGATGTAAGAAAAATGGGAAGGAAATAAATTGAGATGACAAAAGGGCTGTAATAGTAAGCTTCTGCAATAATAAGATTATAGAAAGTGGACAACTTTATAATCCTAAGGAACAGTTGATTTCGTTGATTCTAATCAAATACATCTCTCTCTCTCTCTCTAAACCATCAGAATTATTCCGATTACACCGAAGAAAAGGTAATAGAAAGTTGGCTTACACAATCTTTTTCCAGATCATTCATCCTTTATTGGCTATGTTATGTATTATTGTGTTATGCAAAGTAGATTTTGAATTTCTAACTGGGTTAAGATTAAGGTAAGAGGGATTTGATTTTCTCCACCTGACGAGTATTTTCAAGAATCAATATCAGTTTTTTTCCTCTCATTTTTCAGAGTTAGTTTATGGGTTGGATTTACAGTTCTGAAATTAGTCTATATAATGAATTCAATTTTGTAAATTGAAGACTATTAGAGATTATTACCGCTTTGTTTTTGTGCTTATGACTGCAGATTTTGATAACCAAGAGGGCTAGTTTTGTTGGACTAAGAAGGGATGAACCACCATCCATCTGCAGGTTTTCCTTTCTATGTATTTTGCAATTTAATTAAAGAAAAACCATTCAATTTAATTCACTTGTGCAAATTCACACAGTAAAATTTGAACTTTCTAATCCAGAAGTTCTATTCGAAAAGGAAGAAAGTGAATTGAGTTGAATCGATGAATTAAACGACATAATGTTAAAATCCCACATTTCAATAAGATTTACCAACTGAGAAAATAAATCAAGAGAGATGGATTACTCCATTTGGGTTTCTTTCTTGATGTTACTACTGTATAGATTTAGTCTTAAGGAGATTATGCATGAACTGAGACATATGCAGGATTTTAACTAAGGGGGCAAGATTGAAATGTTTGTACGAATAAAAAATTAGCTATAAATTATATTTACATGAGTTTTTGGTGATTCATCTTCTACTTTTTCTCAAATTCGTGTTAAATATAATCTCCAAGCCGAATACCAAATGCACTCAACACTACTTTAAAGAACCTAATATGCAAACGAATGGGAAGCAGGACTAGACGCTTTTCTATTAAATCACCTTCCTCGGCTGTCAGATTTTCAGGATTTTGAGCACTTTTTTTTTCAGTAATGTTCTTGCACGAGATTTAATTCCAAATATAATGTATTGGTGGATTATGTTGGGAGCTTCTAATATCGGTTTTCCTGATATTCAAACACAATTTATCCTACGGAAATAAGAATGAAAAAAAACTGTAGGAGTATTTTAGTAAATTTGGGACCAAAATGAAGGGGTGGCATTTGCCATCCCTTGGCCTAAGGTAGATCCGTCCTTTGTATTGTTCTGTCATAGTATGTGAGTTTCTCCATATTTACTCTGTTTTCTCGAAATATGTACAGCTAACACATGATTGAAAGATCTTTTGGCTCAACCTGACAATCACGTATGTGCAGATTGTGGTGCCCTGGACCCAAAATGGGCGTAAGCTTCGCTACCCTTACTTTCTCTATCGTCGATAAATCATGAACAAGGTTACTAGTTCCCGTACCTACATTCTTCATTTTTTGCTTGTGGGAGGCTAAAAAAAGATCAATAGTTCATAATCATATATTCAGATAAATAGTTCTTTTCATTTGCAGATCATCGAATATCGGAGTCTTTATATGCTTAAAGTGCTCTAGTGTCCATAGAAATCTTGGCACACATATTTCGAAGGTGAATTCTCTAAACCGTATTTAATTTGTTCGCTATTTCATTATACGCATAGGTAGATCATAAGCTTACATCTCTTAGCCCTATTTATAGAGGGTTATTTTGTTGACTAGTTGATTGTGTTCTTGTTTATTTCTCTCTTCATTTAGAAGATTTTTCTCCGTGGGCATGTCATGTGTCTACTTATGCATGAAATTTTGATGGTAATAGAATTGAAAAATCCCCAAAAAAAGACGGCAAGGCTTAAGCAACATATAATAAAGGCGAAGTTATAACTCTCTTTACTAGTTACTGACATTCCATCTATCCGTAAGGTTTTGTCTGTGACATTAGATGAATGGTCCGACGACCAAATTGACTCCATGGTTGAGGTTGGGGGAAACGCTTCTGCAAACGCCATCTACGAAGCTTATATTCCAGAAGGTGTGTCAAAGCCTGGCCCGGGTGCTAGCCTGGAAGAACGCTCGCACTATATTAGGTAAAGTCGTATCGAAAGTGCAAGTATCACATCTTAGCTTTTCTTGGATGCATTAAATCATTGCTTGGGTTTTAGGACTAAGTATGAGCTTCAGGAGTTTTTGAAGCCTAGCCTACGTATCGTGTCGACTTCTTCGAAGAACTCTTTGCAAGAAAGTATATCTGCCAAGAGTACGGATAGCTTCCGAACTTCAGCTTCGTTACAGCACTTGGTAAGTCTCCTCCTTTCTCTCTATGCTAGTCTTTTCTCGAATCTTTCGCAAATAGTGAAATTATAGTCGAATCTTTTGCATTTCTTTTGTCATAGAATTTAGTCTTGTTTTCTAGATACTGTTTTTGCCTTTTTTCTTTACAATTTTCACATCTTTTCTTGTGTCAAATATAAAAACTTCAATCCGAAACTGAAACCAAATCTGCTCAACACTATTTTAAACAAGCTAATATCTAAGCGAAGTGGAAACACGGCTAGAAGTTTTCCTACTAGATTTCCTTCTCCAACCTCAGGACTTTCGGATTTTTGTTAGTGATCGAAAAAATTTAGCCTATAGGATCGTTTTTGTAATTGCACAATAGAATTAGGTCCGGCTGTCCGGCCATGGCTATAGCAGTTAGAGGTTCACGAATTCATGCTGATCTTCGATTATTTTTACGTAATAACTACGAAGCTACTGATCTGATCGCAGGAAGGCATGGTCGAATACATCGGAATGTTGAAGGTTCGCGTTCTCAAAGGGACGAATCTAGCTGTCTGGGACATGCTAACAAGCGATCCGTACGTTGTTCTGCATCTCGGAAAGCAGGTACATAGTAATTCATCGTCTACGGAGACTAATTTCTTGCGATTCTTGATGTTTCTACGTTGGTGATCACAACATTTTGTTTTGTTAATAGAGAGTACAGACAAGTGTAGTGAAGAGCAACTTGAATCCTCTTTGGAATGAAGATCTCATGCTCTCAGTCCCACAAGAATATGGCCCTATAAAGCTGGTAATGACAATATTACCCTTCTCTTCCAAATTTTTCATTACATGTTGTGATCTTTGTCATGTACTTCTTCTGCTCCGGTAATCCCCGTGTTTCTTTTGAGCATATCGATTTAAAAACTTGACTTATGTTGATCCACTTTATGTTTAGAAATTCTTAGTGTTATTTTATTTCCTTTTCGGGAAATAGGACAATATTATTGAGACGATCCAATCTGGAATACAAGACGGTATTATCGGGATGGGGGGAGTAATAATCTTATAATGTCCGAATTGCAGGAGGTTTATGACAAGGATGCATTATCTGCGGACGATGTGATGGGAGAAGCGGAGATTGATATTCAGTCGATGATAACTTCTGCTACTGCGTTTGGGGATGCCGGAATGTATGAAAATATGCAGATCGGGAGGTGGCAGAAGGAGAGTGTATTTCAAATATCTCTTTTCCATTCCCTAATTTTATGGTGACACAATATTTATGTGATCGAAAAAGGACGTGTAAATACACTATCCTGTCATATGGCAAAAACGGCAATTGTTATCATTATATGATAAAACGATGACACATTATAAGAACAAAACAGATATAAACCATATTATAGGACCAAAACTGAAAATATCTCCCATTTTTTGGTATTGTGATGTGCACGGCAAAGAGTTTATTTACATCTTTATTTTTCGATTTTTTGTGTATAACGTTTGATTAATGGTAATTGTTTCAGTCTTTCCGACAATAGGTGAGACAAATAAATTACTGCGACAAAAAGGGCATGTGAAGTGAATTACACTAGATATGCGTTTTTAAAAGTTAAATAGATACCGCATTAAGGGACCTAAAGTCGAAAATTTCTCTATTTTGTTGTATATGCATTATTACTATTTCACTTTTGTATTATTACAAAATCGTGAGCTTAATTTTATTATGTAATAATAAGCAAATAATCCGACATATTATATAACAAAATGTAAGTAGGCGAAAATTATGTAACCGAACACTCATCACTAACCACTAATTTGTTTCCCCGCATGATTCGGAGTCAACGAAGTCAGCGCCGCCGAGGAAGAAACCCCCACATCTTTCCGCCCCTCCTTCCGCAGGCGAAAGATGAAAACCACGCCGGAGATAGCCAGCAAAACGACACCGGTCAGCCCACACACCGCACTCGCCACCACCAACCCCACCTTCACGTGATCTCTCCCGCCGTCACGTGCAGCAGCCCCAACTCCAACTTGAGCGCTCAGCCACGTGTCACTAATATTCTTCGCCTCCGGAAGCTCCACGGCCGGAAAGGCCGCCGTCTCGCCGGCGCCGAAGAACGACCGCATTTCCTCCGCGTCGCCGCTCTGAGCCGGCGGCGGGGAGGCGGATTGGTACTCTAGTCCGTGGTCGGAGGGGCGGAGCTCACGGCCGCCGCTAGTGGCGAGGATTGCAGATAGGGAGACTAAAACGACAGCGTATTGGTTCATTTTCTTATGATGTTAATTTCTTTCTTGTGGGTTTTTTGTACTTGTTGATGTAGAGTTGAAATGAATGATGGGAAATTGGGAGTGTGATTGATTATGAATTATAATCTTTTATGGAAAATAAATTGGACAAATTGTCAAAATCTGGAGGGTTAACTCGTGAGGAGTTGTCGGGAGGGAACAAGTGGGATTAGGACGGAACAATTATTATGGGAATAAATAGTTTGCATACCGTGACTTGGAGTTTGGCCTATGAAACAGAGGGAGGGAGGGAGAGGAGAGAGAGAGGAAGAAAAGTGTGGTTAGCTTTTACCTCAAAAAGTAATCCTCATCTCGTCCCTTCTCTTGGATTCTTCTGTTTCGCTTGGCATACTTGCATGTGCAAATTTCTGTTTGAATATTCACATTCGTGTTAAGAAATAGGTACTTGATGTAAGAACACAAATCATTTGTCACCAAATATGAGAAAGAAAAAAAAAAAAAATCATCCCTTAATGTTGTGGTTTCCATTCTCTAACTCGTAAGACTGTCCAACTTTAATCTTTTTATTTCATGTCCGATTTTAGTCATCTAATTTGCAAAACTGTCTGATTTTGATCAGGGCCGGCCCACTTGAATAGTAGGTGAGACTTTTGCCTATGGCTCTCAATTTTAAGGGGCCCCGAAATCTAAACTACGATCCGGTGCGAAGTAGCCCGTTAAAAAAAATTAATATGAGTCCATATTTATTTTGAGCCCATTTATAAAAAAAATAAAATATTATGAGCCCATTTCCAAGATTCGACTTCTTAAAAATTAATATGAGCTCATTGCCCATATAATAAATAGGGGTAATTTCTTAAATACCCAAATTGATATTACAAAACTCAAATTTATCCAATTCTTATATTTGCTATACAAAATACCCAATTTTACATTAAAACCCCTACTTTTCAGACTTGTCAGTCTGCGTAAATGATTGAAATCGGATATTTGAAGCAGAATACGGAATCCCGCTCAAAATCCCGCTCGCGTCCCGCTCAAAATCCCGCTCACTGCGCTCAAATCCCGCTCATGCACAACTCAAATCCCGCTCACTGCGCTCAAATCCCGCTCACTGCGCTCAAATCCCGCTCATGCACAGCTCAAATTCCGCTCACTGCGCTCAAATCCCGCTCACTGCGCTCAAATCCCGCTCATGCACAGCTCGAATCCCGCTCATGCACTCAAATCCCGCTCATGCTCAGCTCAAATCCCGCTCACGTCCTGCTCCATCTCGCTCGGAAAATCCCGCTCAAGAAATCTCGCTCGACCTATCGAATCCCGCTCGACTTTTTGACTTTTTCATAAAGTTAGGGGTAGTGTAGGTAAAATTGGGTATTTTGTGTGGTAAATATAAGGATTGGGTAAATTTGAGTTTTATTATATGAAATTGGGTAAAAGAGAATAATATCAGTAATAAATACGTGAGTTGTGAGGAGGTCGACTACAATTATTAACGATTCTTTTTATTTTTATTTCTTGTAGTGCAGCATCGAATATCTCTCTCACTCTCTGTACTGTACAACGTTAAACGCAAAAACAAAAATGTCCCAGACCACCACTCCAATTCAATCGGCAGTCGGCAGTCGGCAATCGGTCAGGGCCAGTCACCACTCACCAGTCGGCTCTTCTCTCTTTCGTGATCCGTCTTCACTATTCTTTTCAATTCGTTGAAATTTCCCCTTTAAAATCAGGTTTTTTCATTTCAATTTGTGTTAATTTCTCTTTAAATTAGGTTTTGTGCTTCCAATTTGTGCTAATTTTTTTAAAATAGAGATTTGAGTTTTGTGTTGTATTTGAGTAATTTGTGACGCGTGAGTAAAATATATTGCCTAGAAAATATGCTTCCGGAAGTCAAAAAGGAATTAAAGGAAAAAACCTGATGAGGTAATTAAAACTCAAAGAGGGGGCTCTTCATAAATTTCTTGTACCTAGTTCTAGTTCTTCGGGAAAAGAAGTTGATGTGAATGTGATTGATAATGAAGAGGTTGATGATTTGAATGAAGAAATGGATATGAATGTGAATGAGACATTGGAAAAACTTGATCTTGATGATGTTATTGATGATTTTTCATCTCAAAGTGCTAGAAAATCTAAGTTATTTCAATAAGTATTCGATCCTTTTTTTTTAAAGTTTGTTGGACTTTACGGTTTCAACTTTTAAAGTTATGTAGGTACACAAATATGGAAGCATGTGCTAGCTTTCGCTATAAATATAGTTCACAAAGCTTCAATAAGGGGCCCCGTTTTTGCTTTTCGCCTAGGGCCTCCAGAATCTCAGGGCCGGCTCTGATTTTGATCTTTCATCGAAAAGTGTACGACGGAAAAAGGCATATCAACTAGTCAAATACACTCTCCGCCGGAGGACCAAAATTGGACGGGTTCGCCCATATATTTGGTTGGTACAAACGAGTTGCTATTCGGATTCTGACGAGATACGGATGGCGCACAAATGAAAGTGTTCTTTGATTCCACCGGGTAATTGTGGGGTGAGCAGAAGCTCACCAAAAATTCTATCGGCTTTTTTACAAAAGAAATAGAATTAATATACAAAGAATAATGTAAACATAAACGAAAGGAGTGTGAACTTTTAAGTCGGAAAAAATTGTATGTTCGACACTTCCAACATAATACCAAAATCGGATAATTTCACAAGAAAGATGACCAAAATCGCAATTTTATAAGTTGGTCTAGAATCGCGAAATCGGATATAACCACAATAAAAGACCAAAATCAAATAGTTTTACAAATTAGAGGACTAGAATCAGATATGATCAAAATAAAGGACCATATTCAGACGAAGGTACAATATGGACTAAAATTCGGACTTTTCCCCACCAAAGATATATATATTAATAGCATTTATTATCTATTTCCACACAGTTAAAAAGAAAAATAAATAAATAAAAATCCACCTAGTTGGTGTTTGTTAAATCAGCTAATTTCGGCCTCATTTGTGGTGGGCCGATCTCATTATCATCCTTTGTTATTGGACTAGGCCCGGCCTGCTTGATTTTGTGTTCCAAGCCACAATGGGCTTGATCCGGTGGGCTGTATTTTACAAAGCCCATTTAAACCCTGTTTTTTGGGAATCAAATTTTTTAGTTTGGTGAAACTCAAATTACGTAAACCTAGCTATTTTGGACCAATTTTATCACGAATGAATAGATTTAAATGCAAGTTGCAGACTTTCAACTTGTATACCGATCATGTGGGAAAACTCTTTAAAATATAAAACAAGAAGTAATTTGTATCCTATTAACTTTTCATTTTATGGTTTGGATTGAATCTACTATGGAATATTTGTCATGTGTAAGGTCTAAAGTGTAAGTGTTAGATGAGTGTGCATAAAAAAAGAAAATCCCGGACTCAATCTCCAGCATTACCTTCTCCGGCGAAATCCCGGACTCAATCTCCAGCATTACCTCACTCCAGTCATTAGATTTGAGCCGAAACTCCCTCCCCGGCCCCATAGCCCCGTCTTTAACAAAGTTGGGAGGTTTAGTGTATTTGAATTTATCGTCTAATAGTTTCACAGAAGGCATACCGAAGGGGTTGGAGATGATGACACAGCTTGATGTGGTCGATTTGCACGGTAATTCTGTTGACAATCTGAATCATGAATCTTTAACAATGAACAATAAGGACCGAATGAACTCCATGGCAGAACATTGAAGTAAGAAAACAGAGAAGAGATTTAGAGTGAAATCGAAGAGAGATTTTCATATATGAACTTTGAGATAAAGACTTGAATGATCTATGAGGCTTCTACCTTGCTATTTATATACAATGAGAGTCTTGAGCTTCAAGTTAAGATATAACTAACATAACTAACTTCTGTTATAACTAATTCAACAAACTTCAGTTGCTAACTAATCTATAACAGAGTATAGCTAATCTAAACAAACTGCAGTTGTGTTATCCGTTGAGCACATGTGTGTTGCTTTGATCATCATGTGGCTCTTCTTCTTTATGTACAGGTGCTGCGTCTTGCATGGAAGAAGGAGTTGAGTTGGCTGCTGACTTGGATGCTGAGTTGGAGGTTGAATCATAACAGCCCCCCTCAAGTTGAGAATACAAGTTGTTGATTCTCAACTTAGAAATGAGGAATTCAAACTGAGTTCAGCCAAGAGCCTTAGTAAGTAAATCAGCAGGTTGATGCTGAGTTGGAACATAGAGCAGATGAAGTCGGCCATTGGAAAGGCAGTCACAGATGTAATGACAATCAATCTCTATATGCTTTGTCCTCTCATGGTGGACTGGATTAGAAGCAAGAGCCAGAGCTGACTTGCTGTTAGTGTATAAAGTAGGAGGAGGTAATGGACAACCAAAATCTTGAAAAATCTGTATGAGCCACATAGATTCAGAGGCAGCAGCTGCAATTACCCTGTACTCAGCTTCTGCTGAGCTGCGGGAGTTACTTGTTTCTTGGACTTCCAGGAAATAAGAGATTCACCCAAAAACATACAATATTCGGTTACAGATCTTCTAGTGTCAACACATGATGCCCAGTCTGAATCACTAAACCCTTTAAGGGTAATAGGTGAACATGCAGAGTAAAAAAGTCCTTGGCCAATAGTGCCCTTTAAGTACCTTAAAACCCTGTGAGCAGCATGGAGATGGGATAAGCCTGGTTTACTGATGAACTGAGCCAGAGTATGAACAACAAAACTAAGCTCATGCCTGGTGACAGTTAAATACATCAGTCTGCCAATTAGCCGCCTGTATGGTGTTGGATCACTGAGGTAATGGTCATCATGGGAACTGAGTTTAAGCTTACTGTCCATGGGGAACTTTGATGGTTTACAGTCAATGTAGCCTTCTTCCTTCTTCCTTTAATAAATCCAAAACATATTTTCTTTGACACAAAGAAACTCCAGTTGAGTTTCGTGCTATTTCAATGCCAAGGAAGAACTTTAGAGGACCAAGGTCTTTAATTTTGAAGGAATTATCCAGAAACTGTTTTATCCTCTGTACTTGCAACACATTATCACTTGCCACAATGATATCATCAACATAAACAAGTAGAAATGGTGAATAGGGAGGAGTCTGATTTAGACTGTTTGAAACCGCAGGGACAATGAAAGAGTCGAGCGGTTTGGAAAACCCATTGTCACGCTAGCTTGCTTGAGTCCATATAGGCTTTTCATTAGTCTGCAAACTTTGTTTGGATTGTCTGAGGTATAACCAGGAGGTAGGGACATATACACCTCTTCATGCAAATCCCCATGAAGGAAAGCATTATTAACATCTAGCTGCTCTAGGTACCAACCTTTGCAAGTAGATAAAGCAATTAAGCTGCGGACTGTGGTGAGCTTAGCTACAGGAGAGAAGGTTTCTGCATAGTCAATACCTTCTTGTTGAGTGTAACCCTTAGCCACAAGTCTGGCTTTGTATCTTTCAATGCTGCCATCCGCATGAAACTTGACCTTGTATACCCACTTGCAGCCAATTGGTTTCTTTCCAGCGGGTAGATTAGTAATGAGCCAAGTTCCATTAGCTTCTAAGGCGACTAGTTCGGCGGCCGCTGACCTTTTGCTAATGATCATAGGAGGCAGCTTGGTTATATGTTTTTGGTTCATAAATATCAGAAAGGGAAATTGAATAGGCTTTGTGTGATATGGAAAGGAGTGAGTAAGAAATGTATCTGTGTAGAGGATGTTTAGATTTACCTGACCGAGCTGCTGAACAAGAAGGCTTGGATTGCTGAGCTGAAGGCTGTGAGGGCAAAGAGCATGAATAATCCTGCAGATAGGTTGGTGGATGTTTGACCCTATTACTTTTGCGGGGAATAACAATGATAGAAGATATAGAGGAAGAAGTTGGAGGTGAGTTAGAAGAGGAATCAGTAGGAGGTGAGGCAGAAGAGGAATCAGTAGGGGGTGAGGCAGAAGGTAAAGAAGAAGAAGGAGTTGGCCGTGGCACAGGAGAAAGAATATGAGGGAATATGGGAGTAGGAAGAGGAATGGAGGAATGGTCAGAAGTTTGAGTTTGAGTATGAAATGGAAAGGTTTGTTCATGGAAATATACATCTCTAGAGACAAGGAAGGACTGTGATTCTAAATCAAACAATTTGTAGCCTTTTGAAGTGTTAGAGTAACCCACCATGATGCATCTTCTGGCTCTAGGAGCAAACTTATGTTTATGGCCAACAAGATTTGCTGCATAACAAAGGCAGCCAAACACTTTAAATACAGAATAATCAGGGGGAAGGGAGTATAAAGCTTCATAGGGGGTTCTGTTTCCTAATGCAGAGGTTGGTAGTTTGTTTGAGATGTATGTGGCTGTAAATAAAGCTTCTCCCCAGAAAAAAAAGAGGTAGTTTGGCTTGAAAAAGAAGAGCACGAGCTATGTTTAAGAGGGATTGGTGTTTTCTTTCTACTACACCGTTTTGTTGAGGAGTATAGACATATGAGGTCTGATGGATAATACCATTTTTGGAGTAGAATTCAGGGATAAGAAACTCATTTCCATTGTCTGATCTAAGGATTTTAATAGAGGTTGAAAACTGAGTTTTGACAAAGGAAAGAAAAGATTGAAGATGAGTGTGTGTTTCAGACTTTGTATGCATCAAAAAACACCAAGTTGTTCTAGTGTAATCATCCACAATTGTGAGAAAATATTGTGCACCAGAATGTGTTTGGACAGAGAAAGGACCCCATAGTGTTGGGATTTTGTATACTGGAAGCAAATTTTATGCTTGTATACAATGTATTTTGTCCCTACCACTATTTTATTCTCCTATCTGATAAATATATATATTTGCACATGTTATCCTTTATCTTGTATAAAAGTTAGATTTGTGTGGTGTGTCGGGTATCACAGAAGACAACACAAATTGGTTGAACTGACAAGATATAAACAGTTATCACAACTGAGATAACTTAAGGATAAGTTGTTGGTTTAAGCTGCAGTTTAGATAAGAAGTGGCTTGTCTTAGCTGCTTGTCTTTACTGGTACACTTAAGGTGGTGTATTGATGGATCACAGTGAGATGTGTTCTCCTAACTGACCTTAGTGGAGAACCAAGATCTCGGTGACTTAGCTGGTCTTAAGCTTGGTAAGACTTCAGCTGAATGCATTTGACTATCTATCACTTTGACCTACTATAGTGAACGTCATCGCGACCGGATCTACGTATCTTGGGTGTTAGTAGTTATTTGTGGCTCAGGCTGGTTGTCTGTATCTTGCAGCCGTATCCTAGTAAAATGGGTTGATAATATCCCCTAAGGAACTCGAAAGGATTAGCACACTAAACCCGGCCGGTTGATTAAGTTCAGGTGTGTTAATAAGGTCGAGTGGTACTACTCAGGAATATAAGATGTTAATTAATTTAAGCTGTTAGTGAGCTTAATTAATTAACGGATATTTCTATCTTAAATACGGAGATCGATTAAGTATAAAATACAAGCCCTAGCTCAATTTGGGATAAAGGGGTAAGTCAGCACAAATTCTCTAGTTGAATGAATCTGTGTTTATTAATTAATTTTGCTCTGGGCTGAGCATAGATAATTAATTAATTTGAGGCCCAGCTTTATTTCTAGTATTAGATCCCTGATCTGGCCCAATTAGTTGCCTAGTTATTTATTGTCTCTCAGAAATCATTATTAATGGATTAATGTATTTTTACCTTATTTAATAATGTTATTTATCTGGAATTAATTGGCTGGGCCAATTAATTGATAAATATTAGTAGCCCAGTGGATTAATTAATTATATTATGGGCTAATTATGTGAAAGCCCATTAGAAATATAATTAAATTAATGGGCTACAAATATATTAATATTATATTGGCTTTTGAAGCCTATATATATTAGTATTCTGTTCAGAAATAGAACACACACATATACATAATCACCGTGCATATGTGTGAGTTTATGGGGAGACGAAAATCTTATTTTCTTTAGTTCTCTGATCACCCAGAGGAAGAAAAAGGTCGGGACACAGATCAGAAGATATATCAAGTTTTCATCCATATCCTTAGACATATCAAGTTTAAACTTAAAGAAACTCTGCAGTAAATACATCTTAGAAGGCAGGGAAGTTTCAGTATATAATTCATTTAATCTATCCCATGTCTCTTTAGCAGAAGAAAGGTGTCAGATCTTCTGATCTGTGTCCCGACCTTTTTCTTCCTCTGGGTGGTCAGAGAACTGAAGAAAATAAGATTTTCGTCTCCCCATAAACTCACACGTATGCACGGTGATTATGTATATGTGTGTGTTCTATTTCTAAACAAAATACTAATATATATAGGCTTCAAAAGCCAATATAATATTAATATATATGTAGCCCATTAATTTAATTATATTCCAAATGGGCTTCCACATAATTAACTCATAATATAATTAATTAATCCACTGGGCTACTAATATTTATCAATTAATTGACCCAGCCAATTAATTCCAGATAAATAACATTATTAAATAATATAAAAATACATTAATCCATTAATAATGATTTCTGAGAGACAATAAATAACTAGCAACTAATTGGGCCAAATCAGGGATCTAATACAAGAAATAAAGCTGGACCTCAATTTAATTAATTCTCTATGCTCAGCCCAGAGCAAGATTAATTAATAAACACAGATTCATTCCACTAGAGAATCCGTGCTGACTTACCCCTTTATCCTAAATTGAGCAAGGGCTTGTATTTTAGACTTAACCGATCTCCGTATTTAAGATAGAAATATCCGTTAATTAATTAAGCTCACTGACAGCTTAAATTAATTAACATCTTATATTCCTGAGTAGTACCACTCGACCTTATTAACACACCTGAACTTAATCAACCGGCCGGGTTCAGTGTGCTAATCCTTTCGAGTTCCTCCGGGGATATTATCAACCCATTTTACTAGGATACGGTTGCAAGATACAGACAACCGGCCTGAGCCACAAATGACTACTATCACCCGAGATATGTAGATCCGGTCACGATGACGTTCACCATAGTAGGTCAAAGTGATAGATAGCCAAATGCACTCAGCTGAAGTCTTACCAAGCTTAAGACCAGCTAAGTCACCGAGATCTTGGTTCGCCACTAAGGTCAGTTGGGAGAACACATCTCACTGTGATCCATCAATACACCATCTTCAGTGTACCAGTAAAGACAAGCCACTTCTTATCTAAACTGCAGCTTAAACCAACAACTTATCCTTAAGTTGTCTCAGCTGTGATAACTGTTTATATCTTGTCAGTTCAACCAATTTGTGTTGTCTTCTGTGATACCCGACACACCACACAAATCTAACTTTTATACAAGATAAAGGATAACATGTGCAAATATATATATTTATCAGATAGGAGAATAAAATAGTGGTAGGGACAAAACACATTGTGTATAAGCATAAAATTTGCTTCCAGTATATAAAATCCCAACAACTCACCCACTTATACTAAAGTAAACTTTTAGTATACAATATGTCAGTTTTAGGTACAAACTAGTACTCAGCTATGGTACAAACTAGTACTCAGCTATCTATCATATATATCACTGCATCTTCTCCCACTTATACAAAAGTTTCTGTAGTCCTAAGTGGGGGGCATCTCTACCAACCCTAAGCCACGAACATGCTTCTCGTAAGCCGAGAGTGGTAAGCTCTTCGTGAAAGGATTAGCTAGGTTGACTTCAGTTCTAATTTTGTCAATAACCACGTCACCTCGATTTACGAATACTCGTATAATGTGGTACTTCATGTCTATGTGTTTAAACGCCTTGTGAGATCTAGGTTCCTTAGAATTTGTCACTGCACCCGCATTATCACAATAAATCGTGATCGCCTTAGGCAAATTCTGAACAATATCAAGATCCAGGAGGAAATTCTTGAGCCAAACTGCCTCTTTCGAAGCTTCTGAAGCAGCCACATACTCTTCTTCCATGGCTGAGTCCGCAATGCATTTCTGCTTTGCACTCCTCCATGAAATGGCTCCACCTCCCAAGGTAAACACATAACCCGAGGTAGACTTCTTCTTGTCTCTGTCAGCCTGGAAATTCGAGTCTATATAACCCAAAGACACTAGGATCGTCGACGGGTAAACAAGCCTATAATCTCTAGTCCGTTTAAGGTACTTGAGAATATGCTTGACCGCAGTCCAATGTTCCTTTCCAGGGTTAGACTGATATCTTGAGACCATGCCTACAGCATATGAGATATCTGCTCTCGTACAAAGCATCGCATACATGAGGCTACTGATAGCGGAATCATATGGTACTAGCCTCATACTTTCTATCTCTTCAGGCGTTTTAGGGCACTGATTCTTGGATAGAAAAATGCCATGTCTGAAAGGTACTGAACCCCTCTTAGCTTTTTGCATGCTAAATTAAGCAATAACAGTGTCAATGTAGGACACTTGTGACAAGCTTAACATCCTTTTCTGGCGATCTCGGATAACCTTGATCCCAAGGATGTAAGCAGCTTCACCTATGTCCTTCATTTGAAACTGCTCGGATAACCACGTCTTTACGTCTAATAACACTTCAACATTGTTGCCAATGAGAAGGATGTCATCTACGTAAAATGCAAGAAACACTACTGATCCGTTAACACAAATACGGTACACACACCTCGTTAGGACAGGATACAAATCCATAGGATTTGACTACCTCGTCAAAACGCCGGTGCCATAACCTAGGAAAGCTTGCTTAAGTCCATGAATAGACTTCTTAAGCTTCCAAACAAGATGCTCTTCACCCTCCTTCACATAACCATTTGGCTATTTCATGTACATGTCCCTACCTTTTTTTAAGGTGACCGTTTAGGAATGCGGTTTTGACATACATTTGCCGGATCTCTGGATTCATGTGAGTGCTATGGCAAGGAGAATCCGAATGGACTTGATCATTGCTACGGGCGAGAAGGTCTCTTCGTAATCGATACCTTCTTTACCGGGTAAAACCCTTCGCCACTAGCTTGGCCTTAAACGCCATGATCTCTCCATTCAGTCCTCTCTCTTTCTCTTGTATACCCACTAACTACCAATAGCCTTGCAGCCCTCAGGTAGTTCAGTGATCTCGTATACATCCATATCAATTATGGATTTAAATTCTGAGTCCATGACGATTCGCTAGGAATCTGCATCTACATCTCCCACTGCTTCGTTGTAAGTCCAGGGATCTACGGTATCTTATTCATCTGCACGGAGATGATCAAACGTCTCCCCAGGTGAACATATACCGATCGGTGTAAATATCACCCTCCCACTACGTCGAACGATGTCGGACGTTGGGGTTAACAGATTGTGCAGTTACTCGTGGAGTACTATCTTGCACAACTGGCTATTCAAGTGGAACTCGACCACCTTGTAATTCCTCAAGGATGATGTCGACTCGAGATTTATGGTTACTAATGTAATCCTTTTCTAAGAACCGAGCGTTATGGCTAACAACGATCTTCTGTTCTTTAGGATCATAAAAGTATCCACCCTTCGTTTCCTTCGGATACCCTATAAACAACATCACTTTTGAACGTGATTCCAATTTGTCGGCATGCCTATTTAGCACATAAGCGGGATAACCCCAAATCCTTAAGTGGTGCATACCGGGTTTGTGCCGGCTCCACAACTCGAAAGGGATCTTTTGAACCGACTTGGAAGGCACACGGTTCGACAAGTATGCTTGCAGCCTCTAGGGCATATCCCCAAGAGGAAATTGGCAAAGTTGCATAACTTCATCATGGACCGAACCATCTCTAAGAGAGTTCGGTTCCTTCTCTCGACACACCGTTCGCCGAGGCGTGCCCTGGTCTTTGTCGGTTGAGATGTAATCCCACATTCTCGTCAAGTAGTCCTTGAACTCGTTGGATAGGTATTCCCTACCACGATCGATCGTAGTGTTTTGATTTCTTTACCTAGCTTCTTCTCCACTTCGCCTTGAATTCCTTAAAGGTTTCAAAGCAATCCAACTTGTGGCGAAGAAGGTAAACATATCCATACCTCGAGTAATTGTCGATAAATGTGACGAAGTACTCATACCCTCCACGAGCTTGTGTAGACATAGACCCACACAAGTCAGAATGTATCAAACTTAATACTTCTGTGGCTTTATAACCCTTTGCCTTGAAAGGCCTAGTCATCATCTTTCCTTCCAAACAGGTTTCGCAAGTTGAAAATGGTTCAACTTGGAGAGACTCCAATGATCCATATACCACCAACCTTTGAGTCCTATTAAGATTGATGTGACCTAGTCTTAAGTGCCACATAAAAGTTTGGTTTACCTTAGAAGACTCTTTCCTCTTCTTAGGATTTGATGATGATGAAGCAATATTAACAGAACTACGTGATTTACAAGTAATAGTATATAAAGATCCCTTTAATGGTCCACCACAGATAAAATCATCGTCTTTCATGATAGAAACTTCACTATCAAAACTTGATTTATAACCATCCATGGTGCAGAGTTTTGAAACAGAAATAATGTTTCACCTAAACTCAGGCACATATTAAACTTCTTTAAATACTAAAACAGAACTATCAAAAGATAGATGTAAATCTCCAATGGCAATTGTAGGAACTTTCGATCCATTGCCCATTGAGACTACCACCTCGCCATTGCTCAATTGCCTTTTCCGCAAGAAACCTTGCAAGGTGTAACAAACATGATCAGTTGCCCCCGAATCCACTACCCATTCGTGGGTAGAAGAGGAAACCATAACAGTTTCAGTTACAAGAGCGACTCGCGTCTCTTTCTGTTTTGCCTTGACATCTGGATTATAATTATTCCAGTGTCCTTTCTTACCACTCTTGAAGAACCTTCCTTTCTCCTTTGACATTCGCATGTCGCCGCTAAGGACCGTCTTCTCACTCCCACTGCTCTTCTTGAAATGTCCATCCTTTCTGCTCTTTTTCTGGTTTCCGCCTTTCGGAGGATTCCTTGAACTACTAGGGATATTCAAGATTTGAACACTCTTGCCCTTTCCTATAACTTCTTTGACCGCTACCAAAGATTTGAGTAACATACTCATAGTAAACTCGTTCTTAGACATAGCGGTCCTAAAACAGAAGTTCTTATAAGACCTTTGCAGAGCTTTTATTGGGAGAGGTAAGATATCTCTTCCACTCTATGAAATTATTTAAAAATTGTTAAACCCATTAGGGTTTGGTTGGTGAGATTGTTTAGGAACTCGAAAAATTTCGAACAGACATATCTGAAAAATATAATTTAAAAAGCATGTATCAAGTTAATATTTGCACATAATTCGTAATTAACCATCATTGTAACCTTTTGAAAAACTAATAATATTAAATACTCGAATAGCCCTAGAGATCACACTCGCAAGCCACTCAGGTGGACGTTTACTCGTGTACCCCTAGACCAAGCTATATACCTAGCTCTTTAATTCCAATCCACGCCTAGGTTCTTAAGACGAATGGAATTAATAATCCGATATCTTTGGACCATGTCACTATTAATATTAAAACGCGGGAAAGGACTTCTCAGGAAGTTGTACCCGCGGTGACATCTAAGCTTTGACCATTAATTTGACCGAATTAACATCAAATTCTCAAAATTGGCATACTTCCGCGAACCATACCGCATTCAATTTGAATTAATTGACCATCTTATTTAATTATTTTCTGCTAGAGTACTCGTGTTTACAAGGCACGCAAGCCACTCAGGTGGACGTTTACGGCTTTGCTCCCACTACTCAATAATAATTAAATATTACATTAGAAAACCCATCTCACAAAACTCGTGGTTCAAAAATACAAGCAAGCCACTCAGGTGGACGTTTACTTATATAATTGTTCCACTTTTGTGTAGGGTCCAATTAATGGAGGTCCGGTTAAATATTTAATTTCCAATTTAAATGGAATCCAATTAAATATTTAATTTATTATTTGCTTAGTCTTTTTCTTCAAAAGGTTCGTTTTGAATCATGCATATCCACATAATTCCTAAAGCATGCAATTTCTAAACGCACATAATAAAACGTGCTCGCGAAAATTAAAACATGCTTAAAAACGACATAGATCCTATTTACATGATTTTCTAATCGCAATTAATCACATAATCGCATGCTAAAGCATAATAATAAATAAATGCACAAATAGGAAATTTAAAACGTCGATCGGGCTTTAAAACACGTAATTCGTAACTATTACATAGCCCGATCAAAATACAGCTCTTCGATCTTCAAAATCTTCGAATCTGAAAACTGCATCAAAAACTGCATCGTCGCCACGTCATCAGGGGCGTCTGCCACGTGGCAGCTAGGGCTGACGTGCACGTCATCATCTTCTTCACGAAACTGCCCGCCGCCGTCGCCGATATTCCAGGCCGGTTCCCGGCCGCCGCCCGCACACGGAAGCGTCGAACGACGGCGAGTCCGGGAACCGGCCGCCCCATACCGAGACGCCGCCGTAGGCGGCGCAGATCGTGCTGCGCGCGGCGCGATCGCCACCGTAGACACGTGCCGCCGCGCCATCCCGGCCCTCCGCCACCGTCCCCGCTGCCCCCGACGTCCTCCGGACGTCCGATCCGGCAGGAGAGCCGCCGCGATCCGGTGCCGCGAAATTTCGCGGCCCGTCGCCGGTGAGCTCCTCCGCCAAAATTCACCTCTTCCGAGCCGCGATTCGTTCAATTGATTCATGGGTAATGATCCTTGGACGATTTTAGGCCACCATGAACGGATTCCGGCCGAAATCGTCCATCAATTTCCCTCAATTTTGAAACGATTCACCGGAAAAATTTGTTGTGAGCAGCGAACGTCAGACGTCGATTCCAGTCGCATCCAGGATCGGATGATCCCATACGATATATCAACATGAAACTTGTGTGACGAGGAATCCAGCAGTTCAAGCCGATCGAAAATCGGACCGCAGACCCTCCGGGAATCGCCGCCTCAAGATGCGGCGGAACCCTAGCCGAATTAAGGTTTTCGTCCGAATTGGGGTTTTCTAGACAGCACGACTACTTCTCCTTTCCGATGCTAATCCGAACAAACCAGAAATCGGAATAGGTCGTGCGACCTATTCAGACGAAGCTAACGAAACAAAGAACAAAACTATCCAAACGGATTGGAAAAATAAGTCAGCACGCGCCTCCACGGCCCCTTGAAGATGACGGTCGTGTTCTACCACAAACTAGGGTTTCGCCCTTTTCCGTCCTTCTGCGCCGTCACGCCTCAATTTTCTTGCAACCCGGACCAAAATATAGTACAAAAATAGTACAATTACGTAACACATTGGTCCTATCAACTACTCGTAGATTTTCTCACAAGAAAAATGTTACTACGGGGTTAAAACAGTGGCTCGCAGGCTGCCCCAAACACGAAAATAGCCCGATAACGACGGAATTATACCCTAATCATGCTCCTAACAACAACAATCAGAGCCTAAACCAGGCTCTGATACCAATTGAAGGAAATATTAGGTTAGGAATCGATACCTTCCTCCTTCGTATGTTGTTGTAGCTCTGATTGTTGCTCGTGTGTCAAATCTTCTGATCTGTGTCCCGGCCTTTTTCTTGGTCAGAGAACTAAAGAAAACAAGATTATCGTCTCCCCATAAACTCACACGTATGCGCGGTGATTATGTATATCTGTGTTATCTGTTTCTGAACAGAATAGTAATATATATAGGCTTCAAAAGCCAATATAATATTAATATATATGTAGCCCATTAATTTAATTATATTCCTAATGGGCTTCCACATAATTAGCCCATAATATAATTAATTAATCCATTGGGCTACTAATATTTATCGATTAATTGGCCCACCAATTAATTCCGGATAAATAACATTATTAAATAATGTAAAAATACATTAATCCATTAATAATGATTTCGAGAGACAATAAATAACTAGACAAGTAATTGGGCGGATTATAGATCTAATACAAGAAATAAAGTCGGGCCTCAATTTAATTAATTATCTATGCTCGGCCCGAGCAAAATTAATTAATAAACACGCATTCATTCCACTAGAGAATCCGTGCCGACTTACCCCTTTATCCCAAATTGAGCAAGGGCTTGTATTTTAGACTTAATCGATCTCCGTATTTAAGATAGAAATATCTCGTTAATTAATTAAGCTCATTGACAACTTAAATTAATTAACATCTTATATTCCTGAGTAGTACCACTCGACCTTATTAACACACCTGAACTTAATCAACCGGCCGGGTTTAGTGTGCTAATACTTCCGAGTTCCTCAGGGGATATTATCAACCCATTTTACTAGGACATGGTTGCAAGATACGGACAACCAACCCGAGCCACAAATGACTACTAGCACCCAAGATACGTAGATCCTGGTCGCGATGACTTTCACCATAGTAGGCCAAAGTGATAGATAGCCAAATGCACTCAGTTGAAGTCTTACCAAGCTTAAGACGAGCTAAGTCACCGAGATCTTGGTTCTCCACTAAGGTCAGTTAGGAGAACACATCTCACTGTGATCCATGAATACACCACCTTCGATGTACCAAGAAAAGACAAACAAACTAAGACAAGCCACTTCTTATCTAAACTGCAGCTTAAACCAACAACTTATCCTTAAGTTGTCTCAACTGTGATAACTGTTTATATCTTGTCAGTTCAACCAATTTGTGTTGTCTTCTGTGATACCCGACACACCACACAAATCTAACTTTTATACAAGATAAAGGATAACATGTGCAAATATATATATTTATCAGATAGGAGAATAAAATAGTGGTAGGGAAAAAACACATTGTATACAAGCATAAAATTTGCTTCCAGTATACAAAATCCCAACAGTTTCTCCCTCTGAAAATACTGACACTCCTCCTAAGGTGGAGCCTCAACCTACTGAGTTTGATATTGAACCTACTGAGTCTGATACTGAACCTACTGAGTCTGATACTGAACCTACTGAGCCTGATACTGAATCTACTGAAGATCATGCTGAGTCTAGTAGTACTTCTGAGTCTTTATCTGGTGATACTGTACCATCTGATTACATGTTATCTAGAGATAGACCTAGAAGAAATATTCATGCTCCCTCTACATATGATGATTATGTTATGTATGCTCTTAGTGTATGTGATTCTTTGGATAATGAACCAACATGTTATTCTGATGCTATTCATCCTGCTTCCTCTGATAAGTGGATGTCTGCTATGCAATCTGAAATGAATTCTTTGCATTTAAATAATATTTGGATTCTTGTTCCCAAGCCTGCTTTCTGTTCTGTTGTGGATTGTAAATGGCTATTTAAGCTCAAGCATGAACCTAAATCTCCGAGATATAAGGCTAGGTTAGTTGCTAAGGGTTTTACTCAAAAAGAGGGGGTAGATTATTCAGAAATCTTTGGTCCTGTTGTGAAACTGACTACTGTGCGCATTATATTGTCTTCAGTTGCTCATTTTAACTGGGAACTGAAACAAATGGATGTTACTACTGCTTTTCTTCATGGTGATTTGGATAAAAAGATGTATATGAAACAACCTGAGGATTTTGTGGATTCTGAAAAACCTGATTATGCGTGCTTATTACATAAAGCTTTATATGGTTTAAAATAGTCTCCTAGGCAGTGAAATAAAAAGTTTGATCAATGCATGCTTTCTGTAAACTTTGTTAGAAGCTCATTTGATCACTGTCTCTATTATACTAAAGCTGCATCTATTCCTGTATACTTGCTGATATATGTGGATGATATGCTGATTGCTAGTCCTTATGTGAAGTCTTTTAAACACATTCAGAAATGCCTAAGTGATAATTTTAAAATGAAGGACTTGGGGGATGCCAAGAAGATACTTGGTATGAGTATTGTTAGAGATAGAAAACTTGGCACTCTTTTACTGAGTCAGATTTCTTATGAGGATAAGATTTTGAGTAAATTTGCTATGTCTGCAGCAAAACCTGTAAATCAGCCTCTTGCTTCTCATGTTGTGTTAAGTAAGGATCGGTCTCCAAAACGATTCTCAAATTTCGATATGCAAAAGGTACCTTATGCTAATGCTATAGAATCATTATGTATCTCATGGTGAGTACTAGGCCGATATAGCTTATGCTATTAGTTGTTTGAGCGGATATATGTGTAATCCGGGTTTGGCGCACTAGAATGCTTTAAAGTGGTCGTTTAGATACTTGAAATCTACTAAGTATGTTGGACTAAGATTTTCAATGTATGCTGATGATACTCAACTTATTGGTTATGTGAATTCCAATTATGCTAATGATAGAGACAATATGAAGTCTACTACTTCATATGTGTTTACTTTCATGGATCTTGTATTAGTTGGAAATCACAGTTGCAGACTTATTGTGGCTTTGTCTACCACCGAGGCGTGAATATGTTGCTGCTGCTTGAAGCCTTAAAAGGAAGCTATTTGGCTTAAGGGCCTCTTGTCCGAACCGAATTTTCGAATAATAATGTGATCAGTGTTTTCGATAGTCAATCTGCTATTCAGTTGTGCAAAAATCATGTGTTTCATGATAGAACCAAGCATATTGATGTTAGGTATCATTTTATACGGGATATGGTTGATAAAGGTATTGTGATACTTGATAAGATTCATACAGACCTTAATCCAATGATATGGGTACTAAATGCTTAAGTCTTTGAGAAGCTTAACACTTGTCTTAAGATCCAGAATTTTGATCTAAGATAGAATTTGTGTGTTTTTCTTCTACTGATGCCTGTGTTTGTTGGATGCAGGGAATTGGCTGCGGGTCTATGGAGAAGGGGCGATGATGACAATTTAATTCCAAGTACAAGTCTACCTTCATGTTTTGAAGGCACACCACGGTTCGGCCTAAGGTGGAGTATGTAATGCTGATAGGACGACCCACACCTCATGCCCAGGCTCACCAGAATACAAGCCCGACCCATCTGTATTAATGTGGCCCGTGTAATCCGCGCCCGTTACCCGGTCTTGACGCAGTCCGTTTCTTAACCCTAGCTATAAATAGCTAAGGGTGTTGGTCGAGAATGGGCGCAACTGTTGTCTCTCTTCTTTCTCTCTTGATTCTACTCTTCTCTTCTCTTTGTGAGATCCTGTGTAAATCTGTGAGAGTGTGAGGATTGGTGCTTGTAATAGTTGTGTGTTAGTTTGTTAGCGCTGTGTGGGTGTGGTGTGACGAGTGTACATTTGGAGGTCTGAGCCTCGTTTATATTAGATCAGATCCCACCCGTGATAATCGATCCTTACACGCTGCTTTGATCATTCTGATCCTGCTTGCTGCTTTTGTTCTTTGTAGACGAAAATCCGAAAGGCCTTCACCTCATATAACAACCAAAGATGTCAGCCGCCAACCCTCAACCAATCCGTCCAGCTACGGTGGGAGAGACCGTGCTACCGGCTTGGTTGAATCCACCGAGGACTTTGTGAGATCAAGAAAAGGCTCATCGTCTGAGATAATCGACCCGAAGGAGAAGAAGGCAGTGATAACCGGCTTCTCCCCATCGAAAATGAGCCACTTCTGGTGTTCACCCGAATCGGGTGATTCCTACACTATGGAGAGCCTCTCAAGACTAGACATCCGATCCCCCGATCGACTAGCGGGCGAGCTCTACTTCCTAGACGACACGATCTCATTCACGGCCGAGGAGATATCACGCGCCCCGGCCGAAGTTCTCAGACGGAGCAGCCATGGAACGTCGTATAGAGCGACGTTAAACAATGGGTTCTTCTTGACTGTGAAGTGGCTGAGGGAAGGCGTTGCTAAGCAGAGGAAAGAGTTTGCTAAAGAGGCTAAAAAGTTCTCCAACATTAGGCATCCAAATGTGGTTGGTTTGAGAGGGTATTATTGGGGTCCCACACATTTCGGACTACATCTCTTCCGGAGGCCTTGCTAGTTTCCTCTATGGTAATTTCTTACACCATTTTTAGTCAATTTATGTCTTCTTTTGCTCTTAGTTGTTGATGATTAGATGATTCAATCATAGAATTAATTAGGTTAAATGCATTAAGCCCCTAAAATATTAGTTTTTTAGGTTGTCCCTTGATCTATAAAAAATTTCATTTTGCCAGCCGGATTATAGGCTTTCCACATTTTGCTCCCTTGAATGTGAAAATGTGAAATTTGCCCCATGAATTATCTAATTTGTTGCAAAAGAGTAAAATCTCGATAAAAGTATAAACAAGTCATACGTGCAAATTTAGGGGTAATGCGACCTTTGGTTATTAGTTTTGTGTAGTTTATTCTGTAGACTATTAGTGTTGTGATAATCTGCGATGATACTATCAATAAATTTGCAGGTGTGTCGGCAAATTTTATCGAAATTTTACTCTTCCACAACAAATTAGATAGTTTATGGGGGCAAATTGTACATTTTCATAGTTAAGGGCAAAAGCGTAAAAAGACAATAGTCCAGGGGGCAACATGCAAATTTTCATAAATCATGGTGCAAAGCATAAAAAACTAATAGTCTAGTGGGTTCAATGCATTTAACCTGAATTAATTAATCAATCTCTCGGATTTGGCCATTTTTCAAACTTTTGGTTTATAAAGCAAATTCATCAAGTTATGCATTAGCATTTGCATTTGCATATGAGTTTAACTGATTTTGATGGAATTTACCATTGCAGATAGGCTAGGAAGAAAGGGTAGTCTTCCCCTAACATGGCCTCAAAGGCTCAAGATCGCAGTTGATATGGCGCGAGGCCTAAACTACCTCCATTTCGACCGAGCCGTCCCTCATGGCAACCTCAAAGCAACAAAATTACTATTCGAAGGGCCCGACTTCAACGCCCGGGTGGGCGACTGTTGGGTTATGAGTCCGTAGATGATACTTAGCATTTTATTGTAAAATAAGATTGGGGGAAATCATAGTGTTCATGCTATGGAATTGAAGATCCCAAAACCCAGCTGGTATCATTAGTGTAGTGTAGATAGGACTAGATGATGTAATAGGCTAGACTGTTTTCAATTTCTTTATCTTTCGTGTCTATGTACTGTACGGGGTAAAATATTGGATTGACCTTCAGTAGGAAGTTACTTTCCAGAACCCCACGTCATCAGTGTAAGAGCTTGTGTTCTTAAGTCATCAACTGATCTTCGCCTCAGTAGAAGACACCTTATCAGCTGAGTAGAAGAATCTCCTATACAAAGCTCAGTACCTTCGCATTCAACAGCTGACTACACTCAGTAGAACACCTTGTAAGCCGACTCAGACGAAGAAGATAGAGACTGCCTCAAGTCTACTGTATCCGACAGGAAACGACCCAGCTTTTAACATCACTCGAAAGTCTGCAGAAGATCATACGAGGATAAGTGGGAGTCAATTCCGAGAAAGACCGATGTCTGAAATATCTCACCTACCACAAACCTCGACCAATGAGAAGCCGTCAACACATTATCTGCCCTGACCAACTAAAGCTGCTCTCATGAACAGTATCAACAACTCTGCTGCAACAATTCGAATATATGGCCGTTTTCTTTGGAAGCTTGTGACACGTGGCATCGTCCTCTCCAACGGACAAATGACTGGGTCACGACTATAAATAGAGAAGAAAATACGAGCTCCACGCACGGGATTTCAAAGGGACAAATGCTCAAGCTTTCGAAACAACTCTAGCGCATTCAAGATAAATCCAGCGAAGAACTTGCTCAATAGAATACCTTTAGTTCTTCTCTCTAGAGTTCTTTAGATCCCTCTTCTCTAGCTAAGCTCAAAGTCATATCTATAGCTTATATTTTCGAAGGAGCTCACTTTTAGTGAGTGTTCTTATTGTAAGAACTCCTTCCTAGTTGGAGAAAATCCCCTCCCCTTCAAACTTAGGTTTGATTTGTAAAAGTCGCTAAGGACTATAACTTAGAAGGGTCCGTCCGAGGCACGAGATACCTTGCTTTGAGGCCGCCGTATTATTCAACAAGACCTCCTCGTTCGCCAGGACCGTGGACGTAGGATCTTGCGTATCCGAACCACGTTAAAAATTGCTTGTGTTGTTTACTGTTTTATTGCATTGCATACAAACTGCTTACAAAGTCATATCTTGCATAAAACGTATTCATAAAGTGCACTAGCCAAAATTATTTGACTTGTGAAAATCACGTTTTCAACTAAGACGATCCTCACTAAGTCTTCGACTGAGAATCAACCACTGACTAAAGTCAGTAGGAGAGACTCAGTAGTTGGCACACTCTGACCCGCGATCGAAGGTTACTATCTGGCAATGTTCATCAGTTGCATCCAAACAGCTCAGCTGTCCTTCGCGTTTGAGGTAAGAAGCAGTACTCAGGTGTATTCAACGCCCCCCCCCCCTCTACACCTGACTCTCGTCTCCGGACCAACAATTGGTATCAGAGCAACGGTTGTTCTTCTGATCATCGATTCTGAAACTACTGGTCTTCTCGAAAAGATCCTGAAAACGTTTTTCACTACACAAGCATCTCTTCATACATGCTTATACTCTTATCCACAATGTCTGATATGTCAGGTATTAGGATGGTGCCGATGTTCTCCATAGAGAACTATATGGTATGGCGCGTGGGAATGGAGGCGCACCTAACATCGCTGCATGACAGCATGACGGATGTCCTTGAGACAGGACCTATCATTCCCATGATCGACAGCGTACAAGTTTCTGCTGTGGGAGATGTAGGAGCACAGACTGGTGCTAAAATCGCAAAAGATAAATCTGCCTTCACGCCAAAAGAGAAAAAGCTGCACAACCTCGACCGAGTTGCGCGGAATGCAATCCTGACTACGCTCAGTGGCTCACATCTCGGGAGGGTGCAAGACTGCAAAATGACAAAAGAACTTTGGGACGCCCGGGCCATGCGAGCCAAGGAACCCCGCAGATCAAGGAAAATAAGCTCGAACTAGAGCTACAAAAGTTCGATACATTTGCCATGGAGCCCAACGAGACCATTGACGAGCTAAGCGTCAGATTCACTAATCAGATCAATGTAATCAATGGGCTAGGGAGGACGTTCACCAACAAAGAGATGAACACAAAGATCCTGAGAGCGCTACCTCGACTGAAGAGGCTTCCTTTTGCTACTTATTTACGTCGCTCAGATCTTAATGCTCTAACGCCTGATGTTATCTTTTCAGAATTAAAAACGGAGGAATTTGAGCACGGTCTACCCCAACGATGTTCCAGTGCTCCAGCTGACACACAGATTGATCATGCTTTCAAAGCAACATCGGCAAGAAAGCGGAGTCAAACTCATTTCTTCCCAAGGCAAGGCGGTGGCTACGACGTAAGCAAAGTCCTCCGAGACATCCGACACCGACCAACTTGCACTTATGGCTCTCAAATATCAAAGAGAAAAAGAGAGAGTCGAAAAGTCAAGAAATATCACGTAGATTCTCCCTCAGGTAAGAAAGATTATCGAAAAAGGGAAGAATCTAAATCAACTACTGATTGCAGGAACACAGAACCTGCTGCTAGTCCATCCAACGACTCAGCTGGAAAAAGCAGTAGATCGTCTGTTCGTTACAACTGCAAGAAGGAGGGACACTATCGATCGATCGTCCGAACGTCAACTGCTCAAAGAGCGAAAGACGAGCCGATGCGAGAGATTTGCCCGAAGGAGGCAGGCCTACATCGCCGGAGAGATATCCGATGACTCAATCGAGGAAGATACATTCATGTATTCTTCTGAAGACGAAGCTGCATTTGTCGCCATTGAGGTCGGAGAGACAGATCCTGAATCAACTTTAGAATACTGTCTGATGGCCGGAGAAGAGGCCGAGGTAAATTCTAAACTTAATATAACCTCTTCTTCACATAGCACACACGACACGTGCTCGGTCACGTATGAACCTCTAGACGTGGTACAAGCCTACGATGATCTACTAGAGGAGCGATTCACCGAGCAGAGAGTTCAGCCAGAACCATTCGGAGGCTGGAACAGGTAAAGGCCGAGAATCGAGACTTTCTTCCGATTGTCGTGTCTCTACCGATTCGGAGAATCGGTTGTGAGACTCAAGGAAGAGATTAAATCTCTTATGACTAAGTCTCGCCTTCAAGAAACTCGATATCGGTTCCGACTAAGGACAATTCCGAGAAAGATATCGAAATAGCCCGACTCGCCGAAGCTCGCGGGGAGTCGAAAGGATTATGAATCACTTCGAAGAAGTGATGAGGTCTCGGCGAGAACCGATGACCGAACAAGTACCTCAGGCGCTAAAGAGAAGTTGGAAAGCATGCTAAGAGTTCAAAGGCCAACGGTCATGAAAGAAGGACTTGGCTATACTCATGAAGCTTCCACTTCAACGTCAAAAAACTCAGAAATGCTGGCTGATAGGTTTGTCAGAGGAAAGGTTCAGGCTACTGACTCAACACCTCAGGCGAAGAACAAACAGAAGATGATTGCACCTCAGCCGAGCAACAAGAAGAACTGACCAGAGGTTCCAGCCCCAGGACACCACGATCAAATTCAGGGGGAACGAAAAAGGTCAGATGGGCAGAGCAGTACAGTGAACCGCTATATGAGCATCCAGCACAGTATGGTTCGTACTACTATGAGCCCAGGGTCAGGAGGATCACACAGCCAAAGAAGAAGAAAGCTCCTGAACCCAAAACAACCAAAAAGTCAGTATCTCCAAGTCCCGTGGAGAAGACAGCTGACAAGGTTCAGAAGAAGAAGTCTCAGACTTCTAAGGTCCCGAGACAAATCTGGGTTCCGAAATCACCCACTAACACTTAAGGACCCAAACTGAACCAAAGGGTACCTAAAACAGCTTTTTCGTTTTGCGGGTGCATAAGTGATAGGAATTTTATTCGCAAGTGTACGAATTTAGTCCTATTGTAGTAATAAATCGTGGAAGACCAAGGTCGAACCACAGGGACAATGATTTATCTACTTAATTAATTCCAATAACATAAAATAGTAAACCAATTTGTGATGATAATGATTAAAGCTAGAAACACCAAAATGAAATAAATGCAAATAAGTATGAACTAGGTATGTCGGGCTATGATTAGAAATCCAATTAACCTATTGATTTTTTTCTTCAACTATTCTACAACATGCACTCTAACGTATCTTAAACAATCTCTTTATTCGAATAAGACGTGCTCGTATAAATGCTATACCTACTTTCGTGATATAGAAATTAAACGAACCCATTACAATCCTAGGTGTTGAACATGCTATACCCTTATTATCCTACTCTCGTGACTATTCTCGGGCATATCCTACTATCTATTGCGCGGATTAATCTCGAGGGTTACAAGAAATCAATCCCAAACATCATATACATGTTGATCAAGCATATATATGTAATTAAAACAAGATAGTAGAATTAAGAAATGGATGAAGAACTAAAATCAATAAAGATTAAATATCATTCATAATCATAAACACCCTAATCCCTAGCGAAGGAAATTAGCCACAAAACATAGTCGATAAAACAAGAGAGAATTCGAATACAAGAATTGTAAAGAAAAGACAAAGGGACTTCTCAATCTCCATGTCGAATCTCGTCAAAAGGTTGTATTGATTCTCCTTTTTTCCACTTGCCATGTGTGTCTTCTTCCCCCAAAATGAGTTGATGAAGATTTATGAATCTCCTTTCCATCCGGAATGGCTCGCGTCCATTTCCTCTCTCTTTTAACTTCTAAAATTAACTTCCCATCATCCCCCATACAAAACTGCCGTGGAGCCTCCTTTTATCCAAGGAAAAGATCATGTTAATTGGGCTTAATTAACTTAGAGAATTAAAAAGCCCAATTATTCCCTTTATAAATCAGCGCACGTTTTATTTCTTTTTCTTCTTCGTCCGACTTCCATCCCGACATTCAATCCGACATTGTTCAACATTAAATTTGGCCTCTATCCTTTGTTTTCTTCCACTTTTCCATATGAAAGCTTTACACTTTTCAAACACCTATTAAGATCCAAAAATTATGAAATAAGTAGCAATCATGTTCAAAAATGAAAACTATTAAAACCAAAACACACATTGAACAATGCTAGAATACAACCTATCAATAAGGACCCTTGGATAGTGGACAACGGCTGCTCGAGCCACATGACTTATCAAAAGAGCCTGCTAACCAACTACGTACAAGAAGATGGTCCCAGAATTGAGTTTGGTGACAACTCTAAAGGCTATACTAGGGGATACGGAACACTGAATATTGGGACTGCTTCAGTTCCAAGAGTAACATATGTTGAAGGACTTCAACATAATCTCCTTTCGTCGATCCAATCTGCTGACAATCTAAATAGAGTTATCTTTGACGTTGGTTACCGTGATGTTGTTGACAAATCTACAGGGGAAAACAAGTGTTATCGGCTCGCGGAGGAAAAATAACTATGTTGCAAACTGGAAAACCACAGAACCTGAGGCTTGCTTACTTGCACAGACAAAATCTAGTGACAAGGCAGGATGACTGTGGCATAAGAGACTCAGTCACCTGAACTTCAAGACTATGAACAAGCTAGCCAAGAACTCTAAAGTCAGAGGACTGCCCAATGAATCGTTTATCAAAGACAGAAACTGTGAAGCATGCTTGAAGGGAAAGCAGACAAAGAACATCAATCCACCAATTCCTTCACATTCCACTGATGGAATCCTTCAACTGCTACACATGGACTTATTCGGGCCAGTTTCTCCAGTGATTATAAGAGGCAAGAAGTATGCCCTCGTCGTTATTGACAATTATTCAAGATATACGTGGGTCATCTTCATAGCCAACAAATTTGATGTCATGACTGAGTTACCAAAGCTGCTGAAGAAGCTCAGCGTGGAAAAGGACATCAAGATACAAGAGAATTTGCTCGGACAGAGGAACATAATTTCTCAACTCGTAGTTAAGGAGTACTGCGAAAAGGAGGGAATTAAGCACGAGACATCAGCAGCTCGCACTCTTCAGCAGAACGGACTTGCTGAACGTAAGAATATAACACTTAAAAAAGCAGCAAGAACGCTCCTAGCAGACTCCGGACTACCCTCTAAGTTTTGGGCTGATGCTACTGACACCTCCTGCTACACTCAGAATCGCTCACTGCTTACACAACAACACATTAAGACACCTTACGAACTATGGAAAGGGAGAATTCCTTCTATTTCTCATTTTCATATTTTTGGTTGTCCTTGCTTTATCCACAATAATGGGAAAGATCAGTTGAAGGTCTTTGATAGCAAATCTGATCAAGGAGTATTCTTAGGATACTCTCGAGTCAAGAAAGCCTTCGAGTTTTTAACCGTCCGGACTCTTTGCGTGGAGGAAAGCCCTCATGTTGTATTTGATGAGTTTGTTACTGAGGACAGGAAATCTACAAAGACAAATATCGAAGATGTCGGCAAGAAGCTACGGGATCTCACACTAAACGACAAAGCCGAAAAGATCCAAGCATTGTTGGGATGATGAGTCGACGATGAGGAAATTCGAGACCCATCCCACGTGCAATGTTGCCGACCCGGTTGATTCTACCGAACGTAATCAACATCGTGTAACAACGGTCGATGAGGAAGCCTCGGTGGTAATCGATACCTCTACCGAGAATATAAACTCGGGGGGAACGACTAATGTTCCCGAGCTAAATGCCCCCGAACCCCGAAACTCGGTAGATCCTAACCTTCTTATTGAACCGCCGCTCGCGAGAATAGTACTACTGAAATGCCTAACACACTGTTGATCGTGCGTAGTAGTATCGAAGAAGAAGCCGGACTCGACGATCATGGCTCGACGCTCATTCTTCAGATCTTATTATAGGAGATCCATCAGCAACAATCAGGACGAGATCTAAATTAAGTCAAGGAGAAAGCTCACTCTATTCTTGTTTCTTGTCCACAGAAGAATCTCAGACAATAGAGGATGCACTCAGCGATGCTGACTGGATTATTGCCATGCAAGATGAGCTGAACCAGTTCGTTCGAAACGAAGTTTGGGAGCTTGTTGACAGACCTAGATATCAGCTCGTAATCGGTACTAAGTGGGTCTTCAAGAACAAGCGAGATGAAAACAACGTCATTATTAGAAACAAAGCTCGACTTGTTGCCAAGGGATACTGTCAAGCAGAAGGAATAGACTTTGATGAAACGTTCGCTCCAGTCGCTAGATTGGAAGCTATTCGTCTGTTCCTAGCCTATGCAACGCATCAGAGATTTAAAGTATATCAAATGGATGTAAAGTCAGCTTTTCTGAATGGCGTACTGAGGGCAGAAGTCTATGTGGAACAACCGTCCGGCTTTCAGCAGGGACATCAGATGTACAGACTTCGAAAAGCGCTGTATGGGTTAAAACAAGCACCCAGGGCTTGGTACGATACCCTATCAGACTTTCTGCTTCAGAAAGGTTTTCAGAAGGGGACAGTAGATCGCACCCTATTCAACATAAAGTTAGGAGATGACATCCTACTGGTGCAAATCTACGTGGACAACATCATTTTCGATTGCAGAAATATGACTATATGTCAACAATTCGAGAAAATGATGAAGGAGAAGTTCGAGATGTCCATGATGGGAGAGATGAACTACTTCCTTGGATTTCAAGTAAAGCAATCATCTGAAGGAATATTCATCAATCAAGCCAAATACACTCGAGATCTCCTGAAGAGATTTGGCTGCGACTCAAGCAAGCCAGTCAAGATCCCCATGAATACGAATTTTAAAATCGATCTAGATAAAGAGGGAGCTTCTGTTAACTCTACTGATTATAGAGCTATTTCTTTATTATACTTAACAGCAAGTAGACCTGATATAACTTATGCTGTAGGTGTATGTGCAAGATTTCAAGCGAATCCCAAGCGAAGTCATATGGACTCAACAAAGAAGATTCTGCGATATCTGAAGGGAACACCTGATGCAGGGTTATGGTATCCTGCTGATGATAATCTTATACCGACAAAGTTATTCCGATGCCGATTATGCGGGATGCGGGATAGATCGAAAGTCAACTTCCGAACATGTCGGTTCTCGGCAACAAGCCGATATCTTGGTTTTCAAAGAAACAAGCATTCAGTGGCAACGTCCACTACCGAAGCCGAGTACATGGCCGCCGGAAGTTGCTTTGTGCCCGCATCCTTTGGCTTCGACAACAACCGCGAGACTATGGTATATCTCAAGATGAAGTGCCTATCTACCGCGAATCCACCAAAGGCGATTGCTATAACTCGAACCCAGTTCTCCATACAAGATGCAAGCACATGGATATTCGACACCACTTCATCAGAGACCATGTCGAGAAGAAGGACATCAGAATGGAAAAGATCCATACTGACAAACAAAGGGCGTACATACCGACGGTGAAGCAAGATTCGTGAGAATTATCGGTTGAGCTAGGTCTTCTTGGATCCTACCGAATCGAGTCAGAGAGGGAAACAAGATCGACAGTCGAAGACTCGCACTTGATTCATCGGGTGAATCGGACGAAGATACGGTAAGGGGGGAACGTGGTCATCAGCACATAAAATGTCCTCCTGAGTCTTAACAAAACCAGCTGATCGTAAAAGTTCAGCTGAAGAGGTTTGTGTAGTTTTATATACTTAACTTTATCAGAAGCATGCTCGCATTTATTAAATCAGTTGCTTGCACTCAGTAGTTAATGAACATTTATTTCCCGCCATTAATTTTTAAGGTTTAAGTCAGTAGGAAACCATTCTCATTTAAAAGGCTTAGACTTTAATGCTGCCTGCAACACATTTAATGCATGTCTTCTCACCTTACCTTAACTACGCATATCTTACGTGGGTCTAGATTAGAGGCGGCCTTAGTAATCATTCCGTTTATAACATCAAATCACAACCGTCATTAAAAGCGAGATTTAATCCCAACCGTTAGATAAAAAACGATTGATATGCATATCTTATAAAATCTCTCGCTTATCACTCTAATCTATTTTTCGCCATTTGTATCCTAAAAGAGCTCTCTGCATTCAGCTTTTCATCTTCTATTAACTGCTTTTGCATATCTCTCAAGCTCTTTGTATACGGTAATTTTCACTCCTCTCTACTTAAAACTCTACTAACTCACTCTATTTTTAAGTGCTAACAAGTTTTTTGCAGATATTCATGGCGATTGTGATGACCCCACCCAACGTTGAGGAGATCATAAAGTCGAAGGTTCAGTTTGAGCCTACGATGGCTCTTCATCAGGCGGAGCTTCCCTATCTTGAGCCCATCTACACGGCTCTGGAAGCGTCCGGCCTAGAGCTTCTTGTTACGAAGCATCCCAAAGCTTATCTTCCCCGACAAGTCGCTGAAGTCTACTATAACTGGAGGTCGATGGAAGATACAGACGGGGAAGTATCCCAGTTCGCATATATGAGGGAGGTGACCCCTCAGAAGTGGGAGTCTGATCACCACGACTTTGACATCAGGGCCGCATTACAGGTATCTTTCGATCTTCTGGCCCACGGGATCTTCCCTGTTGGATATAAGGAGAAGGAGCTCAACTCCTATGTCCAAAGGTTCTGCGGCAGAGACGACATCACATTCAAATCTGCACTGCCAAAGAACCAGCTCTTACCAGAATACCGCGGGCTCGCCTACATCGTCACGCATATCCTAACGAGCACCACCGGTTCCTTTGATCAGCTGTCTAAGCCTCGTCTACAGCTGATGATGGTTATAGAAGATGGTGTCCAGGTTAACTGGACGGATTTCTACGTGACTGAGCTTAAGGCTCAGGCACAGAAGTTTGTTGGTACTGGAGAGAGAAGACTCATTAGTGTGGGCAAACTTCTGTACAGGAAGAAGATGTCCGTACTGATTGAGGATTTAGTATCGAATCACGCATCCTTTGCTGATTCTAGATACTTCGACAACAAGCTCATCAAGTTCAAAACTAGAGCCGCTGCTGAGAAGTCAGTCGGGCGAGGGCCAGCCGCACTGAAGAGTGTCACTACTGATCTGCCCCCTCGTACCGACCCACCTAAGAAGAAAAGGCTTACTAAGACTGGAGCGTCTGAAGCTCCAGCAAAGCCTGTTTCTCCCCCACCTACTCAGGAGGAGAATATACTGGATGTGGACATAGGCATTGAGGGTGCCACGCTAAAAGACAAAGTCCAGCGTATCAGCTCCGAGGAGACACAGTCGGATGAAGCTGAACCGACTGTGGAGATATCTCCTGAGTGGACGACCATGCAGTCAGCTCGTCTCCGAACCACAGGAGAAGTGACTGCATAGATCTTAGAAATCACCGAACACAAAGATCTGGTCGATATTGCGATCAGGGCAAGGACACAGATACTGCTGAGGTTCCTGAGTTGGGACATCCTCGAAGATCTAATAATGACTCAGTCAGCACTGTCCTTACTGACAGAGGAGCAGAGCCTTCAGTCAGCCATCGGGTTTGGAGACCCGCTGACCTTAATTCATTCGAGGATCTGAGAGCCGCCATGCTGTATCTACTCAGTCTAAGATCCTCAGAATAGCAAGTCAACAACCCTTCGCAGCCATCCCGTCACGACGACGACAACGATGACAATAACGATGATGTGGATCAGGCACCACCCAAGGAAGTAGACCAGGGAGGATCTGCTGAGGGTAAAACTCCCAGCGAGAAGGGCAAATCACCACCTCCACCATCGACATCAGGTGATGCCCCAGTTGCCTCGATACCCAGTCGAAAGCAACAACTCGCCACATCTGAGCAGAGGCACGGAACCAGCAGCTATCAGATCAAACCAATCGGTTCCGTGTCCTCCAAGTCTGTCAACAGAGCCATCAAGAAGCAAGGAGACAAGAATCGTCTCCTCGCTAAGGACGTTCACCTGAAATGGGCTCAGTACACCAAGTCTCATACTGAGAAAGTTGACAAACTTGCCAACGAGGTAAAGAAGGTCTCCGAAGCTCCTACCTCTTCTCTAAATATTCAGGAGATCTTCGAGACCGCCCTCGCAGCTCAGAAAGCGGACTTAGCCGCTCAGAATCAGCAGCTTCTTCAAGCTCAGCATAAAATGTTTTCTGAGCAGCTGACTCAGAGCCTTGCAACAGTCCAAACAACAATGGATGAGCGGAACAAGATGGCCACCTCCAGTGTACAACAAGCCATAACCATTCAGGCAGAGGCCTTCAAGCTCATTCAAGCTGAGATGACAGCTTCCCATGACGAATCCCTCCTGAAGCTGATACAGGAGACAGGAGACCAGATCAAGCATATTCGTGCTGACCAAGAGAAAGACTGGGAGCACTACTGTGATGCCGTCAGGGATTTCGACACCACCACCACCTCCATTAAAAACATTCTTTTCAAATTGGAGAAGGAGGTGTCTGCCATCCGCGCTCGTCTGACCCAGGCTGATGATGCCAAAAAGGGGGAAGATAAGACTGAGGCGGAGAAGGCTCAGGTGGGTGAGGGATCAAAGGCAAAAGAAATTGCCAAGTGTGAAAGCTCGGTGCTCAAGCCGAAGCCACCCCCGCACCCACTCCCGAAGTCCAAAGTCCGGCTATCATACCACTAACTCAGTGCCTGGAGCGCACAAGGATCTTCCTCGGCTCAGCACATTGAGGAGGTCACTAGGTATGTGGACCAAGACGACCAAGATGACGAACCACTGCCACCGCAGAGGCCGGGGAAGGAGAAAGCTACTGAAAACACTCCACCGCCTTCCCCGACGCCCAAATTCCGATCCAAAGCGGAGCAGGAGGAGTTCAATAAGAGAGTTGCCCAGCAACTTCAGGACCAGCTCGACTATGAGCAACATCTTGAAGAAGAAATCCAGAAGGCTAAGAAGCCCAGGAAGCTTGTAGGCAAAATCGCTAAGGGCGCGGCCCAAAAAAGCTTCCGGATGCGAGAGAAGAAGAAGAAAGCTCGCAGTCACCGATGCTTGAGGCTCTCTCCGTCATCGACAACATACCCTTTGCTCAGAGAATGACAGACATTCCAAAACTAACTCCTGAGCAGGAGGCGGAGGACAGAGCCACCTGGGAGGCAACACTGTAGGGACTTAATCTCCGAAGAGGAGACACTAGAGCAGCTGCCCTCAAAGAAAATAAAAGACTGGAAGACTTGACCAAGATCATCGAAGCAACCGACAAGATAGCCAATGAACTAGTCATTGACTGGAAGAAACAGATACCCAGGTCATCCAAGTACTACAGGCGAGGCGCTCCGAGAGCTACTTATCAGAAGAAAACTCCTCACCGCCACGTAGACAAATGGATACCGTGGAATCTGAACGAGGAATGGGAGGAACTCAAGATCGAGTTCATCAAAGGAAACTATATGTATCAATGCTATCCGACTGAGATTCCGGCAGATCAACTTTTCGATGAATTCCTTCATCAATCAAACGCCAGACTCAGAGCACAAGTTCATATGATCCTAGCTAAGGAGAAGCGGCCACTCGTTACTCCTGCTTTCAGAAGAGTACCTCCTCCCAGGACCACTCGCAGTGTTTTATGCACCAAGGAGATTGAAGACGAGGTCGACGCAGCAGCATACCATCATGATCTCAGTTCTCAACTGCCCGGTGATCTCGAGGAAATCCAAACACTCCGTGCAAGAATCTACACGTATTACGGTTTGGATCCTCCTGCTGACAAGTTTGCGGATTTCAAGAGCAATACTAAGAAGTTCAGACGTTAGCAGTAGTCTTCATATCTTTTTTATAGAAGATAGGAACCCTGTAACTCATTTCTCATATACAACAGTTCCTTCTTCTGGCCAGACAATCACTCATTGTCTTACGGCTTTTGTTTGTGTTATCTTTATCACAACTGATCACTGAAGTGATCTGACACACACTCACACATAACCGTTTCTCTGATGTGCCTATCTGTGAACTGCTGATTTCCTTAAGTCAATTGCTCAGTTTTACTGAAGTTCGTCTATGTCAGTAGTTTAGGACTTATTCTCTTAGAACTTATAGAGGTTTTGGCATCATCAATTAGGGGGAAATTGTTGGGTTATGAGTCAGTAGATGATACTTAGCATTTTATTGGGTAAAATAAGATTGGGGGAAATCATAGTGTTCATGTTATGGAATTAAAGATCCCAAAACCCAGCTGGTATCAGTAGTGTAGTGTCGATAGGACCTGTGTTTTGAAACCCAGCCTGAACCGGCCGGTTCGACCGGTTTGGCCCGGAACTGGTCAAAAATCCGGGCCGAGTGTCATGTTGACTCGGTTTTCCAATTGACCCGGTGTGACTCGGCCGGTTCGGCCCGGTTGAACCCAGAAGCCGTGACCGGTCGACTCGTTTTTTTTTTGAATGTGTTATTTTATGTAGGGTTGTTATCAAACCGGTAATATGAGTTCGAGCTCGGCTCAATAAAATTTTATAATGTTCGAGCTCGATTCATAAGCTCGATTAAATATAAAAATAAAATAATTTTTAATTTTTTAATTCAAGCTCGAAAGCTCGAATTTGATGCAGAAGTTCGAATTTGGTACTCAAATTCGATACCAAAGCTCAAAACTTCACTCAAGTGGGATTAGCAATGAAAGGAGGGGATAGGGTTTATATAGAAAAATTTTGTTCTCAACTTCCATTCATTTTCGATGTGGGATGACAACACTTTGGAAGTGAGAACAAAAGAAGTGTACAACACCCATTTATTTCTTTCCTCCATCCCACATCGAATATATATGAGAAATGAGAAACAACATAAGCTATATATAACTATCTACTTCTTCCTTTTTTTCTTTAAATTTTTTCGTTAATTAATAATAATAATAATAATAATAATAATTACAATTATTAATAATAATAGCTATATATTTATATTTAATCATATATTAAAATAGCTATATATTTATATAATTTAATCATATATTTATGATGTCACACCGAGTCGACCCACCAGTTGAACCGGTTCGACCGGTTCAACCGATAAAAAAAAAATTTCCGGGTCAATGACCGGGCCGGTTTTAAGAACACAGGATAGGACTAGATGATGTAATAGGCTAGACTGTTTTCAATTTCTTTATCTTTCGTGTCTATGTCCTGTACGGGATAAAATGTTGGATTGATCTTCAGTAGGAAGTTACTTTCCAGAACCCCACGTCATCAGTGTAAGAGCTTGTGTTCTTAAGTCATCAGCTGATCTTCGCCTTAGTAGAAGACACCTTATCAGCTGACAGACATCAGTAGAAGAACCTCCTATACAAAGCTCAGTACCTTCGCAGTCAATAGCTGACTACACTCAGTAGAACACCTTGTAAGCCGACTCAGACGAAGAAGACAGAGACTGCCTCAAGTCTACTGTATCCGACAGGAAACGACCCAGCTTTTAACATCACTCGAAAGTCAGCAGAAGATCATACGAGGATAAGTGAGAGTCAATTACGAGAAAGACCGATGTCTGACATATCTCACCTACCACAAACCTCGACCAATGAGAAGCCGTCAACATATTATCTGCTCTGATCAACTAAAGCTGCTTTTATGAATAGTATCAACAACTCTGCTGCAACAATTCGAATATATGGCCGTTTTCTTTGGAAGCTTGTGACACGTGGCATCGTCCTCTCCAACGGACAAATGTCTGGGTCACGACTATAAATAGAGAAGAAAATTCGAGCTCCACGTACGGGATTTCAAAGGGACAAACGCTCAAGCTTTCAAAACAACTCTAGCGCATTCAAGATAAATCCAGCGAAGAACTTGCTCAATAGAATACCTTTAGTTCTTCTCTCTAGAGTTCTTTAGATCCCTCTTCTCTAGCTAAGCTCAAAGTCATATCTATAGCTTAGATTTTCGAAGGAGTTCACTTTTAGTTGGAGAAAATCCCCTCCCCTTCAAACTTAGGTTTGATTTGTAAAAGTCGCTAAGGACTATAACTTAGAAGGGTCTGTCCAGTGCACAGATAGCTTGCTGAGGCTTGCTCGAATTATTAAAAAGACCTCCTGTTCAACAGGACCGTGGACGTAGGATCTTGCGTATCCGAACCACGTTAAAAATTGCTTGTGTTGTTTACTGTTTTATTGCATTGCATACAAACTGCTTACAAAGTCTTATCTTGCATAAAACGTATTCATAAAGTGCACTAGCCAAAACTGTTTGACTTGTGAAAATCACGTTTTCAACTAAGACGAACCCCCGGGCCCCACAATCTTATCCGCACTAAGTTTTCGACTGAGAATCAACCACTGACTAAAGTCAGTAGGAGAGACTCAGTAGTTGGCACACTCTGACTCGCGATCGAAGGTTACTATCTGGCATTGTTCATCAGTTGCATCCAAACAGCTCAGATGTCCTTCGCATTTGAGGAAAGAAGCAGTACTCAGGTGTATTCACCCCCCCCCTCTACACCTGACTCTCGTCTCTGGACCAACAACGACTACTGCCTACACAACCTCATGACACAATCGGACACCATCGAGAAAATTCTCGATGCCGGGGTTTTAGGTTACCGGGCACTGGAGCTGGGCGCATCTAAGAAGCCTCTACCGTCGTTCAAATCGGATGTTTATGCATTTGGAGTCATCATGCTAGAGCTTCTCAGCGGAAAATGCGCTGGATATGTGGTCTCCGGTGCGGACGGAGGAGTGACGTTAACGGAGTGGGGTTCGGTTTAATGTGGCGGAGGGCCGAGGGTCGGAATGCTTCGATGCTGGTTTTGTGCCGGAGATGAGTGTTCTGGCGGTGGATAAAGGGATGAAGGAGGTGCTCGGGATTGCTCTCCGGTGTATACGGGTGGTATCGGAGAGGCCGGGGATTCAGACGATGTATGAAGATCTTTCCTCCATTTAGGGTTTTTGGTGGTTTTTCTTGTTTTGGTGAAGAAGATGAAAATATGAAGTGGGAATGAAATATTTCATTGAATAGTTGTAGTAGGAAATTAATTTTAGGGTGTTGAGTACCATGAGTCCATTTACATAGTTGATGGAGAAGCATGTTTCTTGTCTAATGTTGGCCAAATTGAAGTACCTCTCTATTTATTCCATCCTTTGTTTGGTCAAGTACTACTCTTCAAATTGATTGATATGTAAGTAAATGGATAAAAGATGTACAATGAAAAGAATATGCAAATAATTTCTTCAAACTACCTAATTTGTTGTTGTAGACACTAAAATATCATCAACAATAATACCTTAAATTCACCGACGATGTATATTATATTCTAGCTTCCTAACCTGCTACTGCATGCGAACCCAAAGTAATCTCACGTATTTTTACTCCTTGCAATAAGTTAATAAGTTAGTTTAGAAACTGTTTTTACATTTTTCAAAGTTTAAGAGAGCTTTTGTATTTTTCTCTTTCTCATTCTTCACTTCAACTTTACATAATCTTACATTGACTACAATTTCCTCCCAAATCCATGATACCAACAAAAACCTGCACCTATATATTTACAGATCGATCTGCAGCAACTACAACTGGAACGGAATGGAGGTTGAGAGAGAGAGGGAGGGGATATGGCGGTATGGAGAGAAGTTATAGTATTGCTCTGGGGAAGAAGATTGGAACCATTGATGAAGATGAGCCTTGTGAGTTTCAAGATGTGGTCAAGAATGATTTCTTTCTCTCAAGCAGAAGCCATGCTGTTGTCAGGAGTTATGGTATTCATTAGTGTGGGAAAATTCATCTCTCTCTCTCTCTCTCTCTCTCTCTCTCACTCACACACACACACACACACACACACACACACACACACACATACACACGCACACACTCATCTCTGTTAATGGAGGCAGAGCAGAACAAGATGCATCAAACAATCATGGTTCCCATTTTGAAAGAAAACCACACTATCATCATACATCAAACACCCAAATCCAAACATGATGAGCCAGATTCTATATATATATATACACATATGGACAGACAAATGTAGGTTTATATCACAGCATAATAAACAAACACACCGAGAAAGCCAATTGAGCATGACAATGGGAACTCACAGAGCATATCAAGAATCAACATCTTCTTCCTCCTCCTCGTACTCCTCATCATCCGCAGTCGCATCCTGGTACTGCTGATACTCCGCCACAAGATCATTCATGTTGCTCTCCGCCTCAGTAAACTCCATCTCATCCATCCCTTCACCAGTGTACCAATGCAAGAAAGCTTTTCTCCTAAACATAGCCGTAAACTGCTCGCTCACGCGCCTAAACATCTCCTGAATCGACGTCGAGTTCCCAATGAAGGTGGACGCCATTTTCAGACCCTTTGGAGGGATGTCGCAGACACTCGACTTCACGTTGTTGGGGATCCACTCGACGAAGTAGGACGAGTTCTTGTTCTGGACGTTGATCATCTGCTCGTCGACTTCCTTCGTGCTCATCTTTCCACGGAACATGGCCGAGGCGGTTAGGTATCGGCCATGGCGCGGGTCCGCTGCGCACATCATGTTTTTCGAGTCCCACATCTGTTGTGTTAGTTCCGGGACCGTGAGAGCGCGGTACTGCTGGGAGCCACGAGCGGTTAGGGGGGCAAATCCGACCATGAAGAAATGGAGGCGCGGGAATGGGATGAGATTGACCGCGAGTTTTCTGAGGTCCGAGTTGAGTTGACCAGGGAAGCGGACACAGCATGTAACCCCGCTCATGGTGGCCGAGATAAGGTGGTTGAGATCGCCAACTGAAACAAGGATTCACATTCACATTCTCACTAAATTATCGATACAAAATGGACTAAAATGGACAATATTCTTACATGTAGGAGTGGCGAGTTTAAGGGTACGGAAGCAGATATCGTAGAGGGCCTCATTATCCAAAACCATACACTCATCTGCATTCTCAACAAGCTGATGAACCGACAAAGTGGCATTGTACGGCTCGACAACAGTATCGGATACCTTTGGCGATGGAAAGACGGAGAATGTGAGCATCATTCTGTCCGGATACTCCTCCCTGATCTTGGAGATGAGAAGAGTTCCCATACCGGATCCGGTGCCTCCACCCAAAGAATGACACACTTGAAATCCTATTCATGAAAATCATAACATTCTCAATACACCTTTGGTGCTTGTCTTGTTGGCTAATCAAACCACTAATATTTTCACCAAGACACAAAATTTCCTACATTTTCAAGATCTCTTGAGCAAGCAAACTCAAGTTAGCTCGAAGAATACATTATCCACTCCCTCCGTCCCATAGATTTAGTCTAGTACACCTTTTCGGACTGTCCCATTGAAATAGTCAAATTTCTTTTTTTTTTTTTACAAATTATTACAAACACTTTTTTTGAGTAGCCATAAATACACACATCAATAACTCTCCTTAAGAAGCACACCGAAAAAGAAGTGGACTAAATCTATGGGACTTAGGGAGTACTAATTAGCATGACTCAAGCTAATTAGTATAATGTATTAGTGTGACGGAAGGTATTAGCATGATTATAATAGCCAATTAGCCTAATTAAGGAGGCTATCACTAACCTTTTTGCATTAATGGTAATTGCAACACTCTATCAAGTTTCTTATACTGCAAAGTGTAAGAATCTATAACTCTACATGTTCGATACAAAATTAGAACTTAGAAAATTGCATCATGAATAAAACGAGAGAAAGTCTGCAACTTTATAAGCATACGAAAATTCAAATGTTACAAAAAAGACTAACCTTGCAAGCAGTCGCAATTCTCGGCCTCCTTGCGAACGACGTCGAGCACCGAGTCAATCAGCTCGGCTCCCTCGGTGTAATGCCCCTTCGCCCAATTATTCCCCGCGCCGGACTGCCCGAAGACGAAGTTATCGGGCCTGAATATCTGACCGTACGGCCCGGATCTGACGGAATCCATGGTTCCGGGCTCGAGGTCGATGAGGACGGCGCGTGGGACGTACCTCCCGCCGCTGGCCTCGTTGTAGTACACGTTGACGCGCTCCAGCTGCAGCTCGGAGTCGCCGCTGTACCTCCCGGTCTGGTCGATGCCGTGCTCGTCGCAGATCACCTCCCAGAACTTGGCGCCGATCTGGTTGCCGCATTGGCCGGCCTGGATGTGCAAAATTTCTCTCATTTTTTGTCCTGATTTTCGATTTACTTCTCAATTGAAGGAAGATTAGAGCGAATTTGTCTGCGTATATGAAGGAATCGGATTATGATCTTGATTGTTGAACTGAAATTTGATTGAGTCGTTTGTTTCAGTGAAGACTGAAGCTTCGAGAAACTGAGCTGCATCAGAGAATAATAGTCCGATTTTGGGGCTGAGATTCCACTAGAATATCAGAAATGCCATCCAGATTGCTTTTTCATTTGATTAATTAATTGATAATGATAAATAAATGGCATTTAATTACGCCATGTTCATTTGTTTAGTAGAAGCTTAATGAATTCAATTTTAAGTACAGTTGAACTTAACTGCGACTTAAGAGTTAATCTCGTTAATACGTATTTGTTATTAAGGTAGGATTTCGTTGTAGCTTAAAATTGGACTATTAAGACTTGCATCCTCATAATATTTGAATTTTGGAGAAAGTCTATTACTAAGAGTTTAACAATCCTCAAAATTTACTAGATTACGTCAATTTGATTACAATAGGTACTAGTTTATGTCAATTTATGATTATAAAAATCCTCTTTTATCATACGTCATATGATGACTTTTGTAATTAGATGTTACGAGATTTTAAATTCGAAGTTTTTTATAGATTGAGCCTATATTTCCATTGAACTTGTATGGTTTCTAAATAAGGCTCACTCAAACCAACTTCAAAATATTACTCCATCCGTCCTTTTGAAATAATTCAGTATACATTTTCGAATTATTCCATTGAAATTTTCTAGTTTTGTTTTTCGGCAAATTATTACAATTTTTTTTTGAGGAGCCAACAACTTTTTATAACTCTACGCATATCAATTACTCTTCTTAAAAACCGCACCGAAAAGAAATTTGACTATTTTAATGGGATTAAAGGAGTACTTAATTGTAGAGTCCAAAATCTTTACCCCACAAACCATTTCTAAATAATTAATTAATCACATGAGTCTCACACTTTTACCAATTCAAACAAACCCTCCTAAATAACTACGTCGCAAAAGAATAAGACGTCTTACTTGGGCCCGAGGAAGTATATATCTTGATCTCTTTGATGAAAGTGATTGGTTCATGTTGGAACTAGACTTGTAGGAAATATAAGTCCAGGTCCATTGTAATGGGAAAATCAATTTGGGCTGCACGAGAAAGTAAGGATTGTCCACAACTAAAGAAATGCTCATTATTTATCTCGCAACTTACCTACAAATCAATAATGTTATGTGAATATTATGCAACAAATATGAAAAATATAAAATAAAAAATGTAATGGATGACTATAAACTTGAATTTAAATTTTATACTCTATCACACATTATTTTTACAAGATCAATTTGAAATCAAATGAAAATAATATAAATTTATGTGAAAAATTTAAATGAAATTTAAAGATTATGTGCAAAACGAGAATTATTATAAAATGTGTATTTGTGAGAAATTAAAATTTCAGAGTTTCTGACTCAGCTGCTACATGCAGACATGTCAGACCTAAATTTAGCACGTCAGAATCGATTTTGCTAGAAAGTTCATTAGTGTACAATTTAAAATTTTAAAAAAGTTCGTGTACTGTAGAAAAGAGTAACCTTATTATCATTATTTACCAATTATCACTCATTTTGATGATCCTATCAATATTCACCAATTATTAAACGTCGTCTTCTTCCTCAAGCATAAAACGCACGCCACCGTGTACCAAAATGGCTGTCCTGGTCACCAAAATATTCATTTTAGGGTTTCAAAATCTTCTTACCGTCTTCCATAATTAGGTGGCCAAAAGAGGAAATTAGTCAAAGATTTCTTAATTCGTTTATGCAATTTCCCCAAATTTCTTGATTCCGAACTAGGGTTCTTTATGGTGGCCGGACACTCCGAGCTTTTGGGTTTTGGCAGCAAAGGAATCTTATTTTATCGGTTTTGTCTCAATTCCTCTGTCTTTTCGATCGAATTTGATAGCCTCTGTTTTCGCCATGCCGTTGTGGAAGAAGGTGAAGAACACCAGAATCTCTCAATTGGTGAACGATCACATACACAAGCGGCGGCGGGGCGGTTCTTCTATGGTGGTGGAACCCCGGTTTCCGACGTCGCTGGTCGATCTCTTCATAAAAAACCGCGAGAAATTGAAAAAATCCTCTAAGAAAAAGCGGCGGAGCCCGCCAATTAAATCTACGGAATACGATTCCGACTCTATGATCGAACGGTCGAGATTGGCCACCTCTTATCCGTCTAATCCGCCCCCTCCGCCGCCGTCGCTCGTCGACTCGCCGGCTCCGATTCGGAATTCCTCACCCCTCCCTCCACCTCTTAGCTGCGTGGATGAGATTTGCGTCGCGGGACCGAGCTGTGGCGGCTCGGCAGCTGATGCGGCGGAGGAGGAGAAACGCGGCGATGAAAGAGGTGGTAGGGATGTAAATAGGGCTTTAATTAGGGTTTCAAAGATATTTGCGGTGGTCGCTTTGGCGGCGGTGACGAAGAGAATAACGGTAGGGATCACCATCTCGGCGGCCTTGCTCATCCTCCTCGAGTATGTTTGCGGCAGATTGTGCGCCGCCGCGACATCGGCGGCGGGAATTGCTGGGAGATTGCTAAGGCTGAATAAATCAGAGCAGGAGCAAGAGCGTAATCCCACGAATCTAGAGAGAGGAGTGTCGGCGACCCGACCGGATCCGACATTACACGGAGGGAAAAAGGACGTAGGAAGGAGGAGACAAGGTTGAGTTGAATGAGGGTTTACTGTATATTCATTTCATCGAAAAGTTTGAGAATGAAGAAGAAGACAGTGAGGAGCCGTTTTGTGACACATTGGATTCGTTCCCTGCCATTGATGAAGATGAGTGGGATCTGACGGTGGAAAACAAATGTGGCTAATGTTGACCAAGGAAGAAGACTTATCCGGGCGTAGACGGACGAGATCGTATCCACGCGCTTATCCTAGCTAATCGCGATTTCTTTTCAGCATTATTATTATGTTATTGTTTAGCTACGTTAATTACCCTATGTCTTTAAATATGTGTTGAGGCAATGAGATCGGCATGCTCGAGAAATTATCTTCCCTTACTCTCTCTCTCTCTCTCTCTCTCTCTCTTACCCTTCTTGTGTATGCTCTCTCTCATGCTCTCCTCTCCGATTCCATTAAAATTCCAGATCTGAATCTGGGAATTGTTTACAGTTCTCTTCTAATACAACAATCGAATTACAACTGTTCTATCAATTGACTAACCAATAGACTGTCGTCTATTGCAGTGGTATCGGAGCGCTCGGTTCATGGCTACCTCCGGGCTCTCTCCCATTCCAGAAGAAGGCAGGGTTGAGGACGAAGATCCGGTGCTTCAACCTGCACAGATGGACGCCAATACACATGCATCAGCAGATCTGCTATCACTGAACATGTTTTAGCAACTAGCTATGAATAATCTCACCCTCACAAACACGTTCACCGGCTTGCTTGGTAACCTCTCTAATCGCCATGATTTATTGGAATCTCAATTAACTCATGGGTCTAAGCAAGGCCCCCCGTTGACACCCTTGCTCACTACCCCACACTATGCTAACACACAACCCAGGTTCTCACCACGAACGCCACCAGGGTTTAAAAACTTTGGTAAGGGGGTGGAAGACGGGTGTGGACCTAATTTCATGGAAGTTTCGAGGGGAATGGAGGAATTTGGGGAACAGGGTAGGGAAGGAGGAAGGAATCATTGGCAGGAAAACAATAATTATGGGGTTCTCCTCATCAATATGCAGGGTCAATTGGGGGTAATGTGAAGGGAAGTGGATCTAGGAACTATTCTGCAGGATCTGGAAACTCATCTTCTGGAGTTATGCCTATAGTGGCAAAAATCAACTTCCCTAAGTTTGATGGCACACGTTCTAGATCTTGGTTTATGAGGTGTCAAAGCTATTTCTCTATGGTCAACACCATTCCTGAAGACCAGAAGGTTGCCTTTGCATCTATGCACTTTGAGGGGAATGCTTTAGAATGGTAAGACAATCTACCCCTTAAGGGGGAGGATTTGGTGTGGGCTCAATTTGTTAAAATGATATCTACTAGGTTCCAAGATCTGCAGACTAACAAAGCTATAGCTGAACTACATAAACTTGGTCATGTGGGCAACTATGATGAGTATGTGGCACGGTTTGAGGAGTTGAAGGCCTTTATCATTCACAGCCGCTGTGGGGAGTTTGATGAACAATATTGGGTGGTTGCTTTCCTCAGTGGGCTTGATAAGGACATTCAGGCTGGTTTGGACATGCTACATCCTAATACATTGGAGACTGCCATCCACTTGGGAAGGCAGCAAGTTCATCTAAATGACTCTTTCCTGAGAAAGATTAGGGAATACTCTAAGGGGCTTTCTCACACTACTTACCCTAAGAAGTTAGAGAACAGATCCTATCAGAAGCCGGCCCACTAAGCAAGGCCCCGCTGCAAGGCTCGGATTCAAGCTTCGACTCCTATAGAAATGGACCGAGAGGAAGGCCAAGGGCCTCTCGCTATAACCGTGATGAGCAATTCTCCCCCGGACACGAATGCAGTAATAAGATAAACTTCATGGTAATGAGTGTGGAGGAGCAAGGAGAATTTCTGAACAGCCTTGAAGTGGGAAATGAAGATGTGGAGTTCAGAGATGCTAAGGAAGAATTAGGCATGGCCATGATTTCTTTGGGGTCTATGGAGGAGGAATCTGGTAAACATATTATGAGATTGATTGGGGAATCAGATACCAAGAAGTTGAGGATCTTGGTTGATACAGGGAGTTCTCTCAGTTTTCTAAACACGTAAATGGCAAAGACCCTGCGAGGAACTGTGGAACCAGTAACTCCCCTTAAGGTGATAGTGGCTAATGGGAATGTGATGACTAGCAACCATAAACTCAGAGGATTTAAATGGAGGATGCAGGATAGGGAGTTTGAATATGATATCGTGTCTGCGCCACAACTGGGTATGACATAATTTTGGGTAGTGATTGGCTTAAGAAGGGCTCCCCTATACTTCTTGATTATAATCAAATGTACTTTTCAAGACAAAGACAAAGGGGAAAGGATATACATACATCTTTGCTAAGACTCGTAAGGAAAGCATTCCTATCACTGCAGCAGCCATCTACCAGCTACTGTAGAAAAGGCAAACTACTCCAGAACACTTCCTACTAATGTCTCTAACTGAGGTGGGGGACCAGAATAATCCCTTGATGGGACCATTACTGGAGTCAATTGAGGATGAGTTTGAGGTGCCCAGGGGGTTATGTTGGTCCCGAGATAAACGTTCGTGTGTGGGGGGGGTGAATATACCTGAAAACTTTCTTAACTTAAAACGCGAACAGTACCTTTCAGGAAGATGCCGTACTGAACAGGTTCAGTAGACCAGATAAGCTGTTCTGAATCGCGTGGCAGAGTGACTGACTTCACTGAGGCCTGCTAGCTAACTTAGGTTAGAATTCAGTCTTATTCAGTAGAAGTTCAGTATAGTGCGGAAATGTGTAGAAAACGTTTTTAGGTAAACTGTTTCAGTATATTAGTGCAATCTTTTAAGCTTTGCTGAAACACAATTGAATGATTTGAAAGATATTTTCAGTATGAACGGTAATCAATGCAACAATAAAGAAAACACACAGACCACAAGTGATTTAAAGTGGTTCGGATCCAACAATCCTACGTCCATTGTCCCGAAAAGATCACGAGGCTATTTTATTTACTGAGTTAGTCTCAGTCGGTTTGTGCACTGGACAAACACTGGTCTTGAGATTTATACTGAGCAAGTCTCAGTTTACAAGGTATCAAAATTAAGTGTTTGACAAACTCTCCAACTATGAAGGAGTTCTTTACAATAAAGAACAGTTCAGGAATGAACTCCTTCGATCTAAGCTATGGATATAGTCTGCAGAGCTTAGGTTAGAGGGAAGGTAACGAGAAAGTGGCTTCTAGGGCGACGAGCGGTTAAGTATAAACTCTGGGTTCGTATTCAGTCGCTTGGATACTAGAGGCTTATAGTCTGATTCAGCTCGGTTCCCTTTGAGCAAGTATGTCGCCTTTCGCTTGGAATAGCTCTTTGAAGATCTTGCGGAAAGCTTTAAGTCGATTATGAGTTGCTCGTAAATGCTCGTGTGTTCTTTCATTTTCTGGGTCGTGAGCTTTGATTTGAATTCTTCCCTCTATTCATAGATAAGAGACATGGAAAGATCCGTTGGAGACAATAGTCCATGTGTCTCTCTCTTTTGTGTAGCTAACGGCTCTTTCAAAGTACGGTGACATAGTCATTTCCCTCCATTTTCGGAAAGATGTTGACTTGCAGCTTTAATCAGAAAGTAGACAGCTGGCTGCTTGTCATTGGTCGAGGCTGAAGAAAGTAGGTGAGACAAACAAACTTCAAGACAGATCTGAAGCTGACTTCTCTATACCTCGTATGACTCTGCTGATTTGACTTATAAGATCTCCGACAGGGAGACCGTGCGGCCATTGCTTGAAGTCCGATCTATGTTCGAAGCATACTCCTCGCCGAGTTCGGCTCTCTACCGAAGATCAACTCCGAGTTCAAGGAACTACTCCTCGCCGAGTTCGGTTCAATCGACTCCATTCGATGTCGTTGCTCTGCTGAGTCCAACACTACTGAGTCTTCTTCTCATGGTACTGAGGCTGATAGTCTATTGAAGAATCAGCAAATAGAACTGAACGCCTGAACCATGTAGGAAGGATGTCTACTGAGTCTGAAACTCTGAGAGACAGAACAAACAAATACAACTAAATGGTTCATCAATCAAAGTATAGTTTTGGGATCATTCAAATCTACTAAGCACTAGGCTACTGAATCATCTCCCAATAATTTCCCCTATTTGATGATGCCAAAACATAACACTACAAACTGTCAGAAACAAACTCCTTACAAATATTACAAGTAGAATCAATGGAGTTGTTCTTCAAGTTTTATACTACTGAGGGAGTACATGGAAGAAATATCAGAACCTATACAGAAATCTAACAATAATTTCCCCCTGAAAATCTTATACAATAAGTTCCCTCATAAATCTCTCAATCAATCAAGAAAGAATCTATCAATCTAAGTAAAAACATACAGACACAAATATATTCAGTGAGTGTGTGAGTCAGTAATCACTTAGGTGATTCTGAGTGTTAAGCATAAATAAACAAGGTCATGAAGACAATAAGATATTGTCAGGCCGAACAACAATGCTATTTTATAGATATGAGAATATTCAGTACAGTACATCAATTGTTATTCTAGAAAACAGAAAAAGATACACATAACCTAACAATCTATCTTCTGAACTGCTGGATCCGCGCTTTGAAATCTCTGGACTTCTCCTCAAGCAGCGACAATCCATACATTCTGAACGTGTCTCTCCTCAGCTTCTGTATCTTCAGCATATCAGCAGGATCTGACTCATCAAGATCAAAAGCTTAGACTGCACTTCTGACCTCTCCTTCAATGACTCCAACATGCAATGATCCATCGAGCTTCTGGGGAGGGGGCAGATGTCTAGGGGCTGGGACTCTGACATCAATCTTCTCAGCTAGGGCTTTCTGGACTCTGGCATATATTTCAGGGTCGCTCACCAGAAGCTATTTAGCAAACGTTGTAGCTTTGTGCATGTCAGTCCAGTACCTCTAGATGTAATACCTCTTGATAAATTCAGCTTTGAGTGTCTCTCACCTCTGAGTCCGCTCCCATGGCATCCATGTATCAATTCTCGACCATCTGTGGATCTTGAGATCAGTAGACTTCCTGCTCCTTCTGTATTTATATGGAATTTCAGTTTTATCAAGAACCCTCTCTCTAGCCTCTTTCTCAGTCCTGAGTTTTAGAGCTTCTAGATCTGCGAGTCTGAGCCTCTCTCTGGCTTCACTGATCTGTCTGGCTTCAACACCTCTGTCTAGATATCTGTCCATCAAGTCCCATATTTCTTTCATCTCTTATTCTTGGGCTTTAGAAGGGACATATGATGGAACATGCTCTTCTTCTTCATCTGACTCAGCAAGGGTTTGAGATTTAGACTTGGTTCCACCCTGCTGACCAGTCTGCTGCTGCTGCTGCTGTTGTTCCTTCTCTTTTTCTTTATCAGCCTCATCGCTGATTTTCAGTTTCCTAGGGGGTGGCCTCGTTCCAGGCTTCCTTCCCCCTTGAACCTTAGTTTTGCCCTTAGTAGGGGCTTTCTTGGGCTTATTAGCGGCCTGCGCTTCAAAGAATCTCCCCGGCGAGCTTCTCATCGGCTTGTATCTGAGCTCTCTCCTCAGGGGTTATAAACCTCTTGGTTCCTTTCTTCGGTGGGGTTGGGAGTTTCAAAACTTTCTTCCCCTTACCTGCCACCGAAGGAGGCAGAGGAGTTTCCTCCTCATCAGAGTCCTCCTCGATAAATTCAGCAACCTCCTTGATAATTTCACTTGGAGTCTGGGTTGCTGAGTCTTTCGGTCTTGAGCCGCTTGGGCCGGTCTCAGTAGGCTCTACATCTCTTGCTGCTGAGACACCTTGGGCCTGACCTTGTGGTTCAGTGGGAGCAGATTGGTGAGTCAGGGTTGCTCCCCTTACTGATCTGGTTCCCCTCGGTGCCTTCGGTATCCTTTCCCTTTCCCCCTTTTTGGCATCATCAATTGGGCCAAGGGTAGGTACCTGCACCTTCTTATTCAGACTTTCATAAGCGGTCGCCACCGATCCATAGTCATGTCATAGCTCGAGGCGTTCATGGAGTTCATTCCTCTCTTCAAGAAGTGCATCACCATATTTCTTGTGGGAAGACTCCACCCTCGGCCTCGAATCGATTGCAACTTATTATCCATCTTCTCTTCCGAGCCTTCCGAATATTCTCAAGTCCGAGTTCGAGGCTTGACTCATGGAGGAGATAAATTCAGCATTGGCTGACTGGGCTACTTAGTAATCTTCAAGAAGTTTGTTCTGAGCAGCTATTGGTCCCGAGAGTAAACGTTCAGGTGTAGAGGGGGGGCGGGGTGAATACACCTGAAAACCGATTTCTCAACTTTAAACGCGAACAATCCTTTTCAGGAGAGTGCCGTACTGAACAAATTCACCAGACCAAATAAGTTGTTCTGAATCGCGTGGCAGAGTGACTGACTTTACTGAGGCCTGCTAGCTGACTAGAGTTAGAATTCAGTACCGTTCAGATAAAGTTCAGTAGTGCGGAAATGTGTAGTCCCAAATTCAGTTGAGTTAAGAAAATGTTTTTAATAAAACAATTTCAGTTTATTAGTGCAGTCGATTAAGTTTGCTGAAACTCAGTTGAATGATTTTAAAGATATTTTCAGTATGCACAGTAATCAATACAACAGTAAATAACGAACACATACGATTTTTAAAGTGGTTCGGATCCAACAATCCTACGTCTACTGTCCCGAAAGATCAGGAGGCTATGTATTATATTGAGATAGTCTCAGTCAGTTTGTACACTGGACAAACACTGGTCTTGAGATTTATACTGAGCAAGTCTCAGTTTACAGGGTATCAAACTAAGTGTTTGAAAAACTCTCCAACTATGAAGGAGTCCTTTACAATAAGGATCAGTTTAGATATGAACTCCTTCGTCTAAGCTATAGATATGAACAGTTGAGCTTAGGTTAGAGGGATAGGAACGAGAAAGTGGCTTCTAGAGCGACGAACGGCTAAGTATAGACTTGGGTTTGTGTTCAGTCGCTTGGATACTAGAGGCTATATAATTTAGGTTCAGCTTGGTTCCCTATGAGCAGGTATGTCATCTTTCGTCGGAGATTACTTCTTTGAACTACTTGCGAAAAACTTAAGATGTTTGTGAGTTGCTCTTTGAATGCTCTGTGTTTTCAGTTCGCTTGTGTGCTCGTGAGCTTCAATTTGAATTGTATCCCTCTATTTATAGAGTACAGGCAAGGATAGATCCGTTGGAGACGACGATCCTTGTGTTTCTCTCTTTTGGGTAGCTAAAGGCTCTTTCAAAGTATGGTTGCAGTGTCCTTTCCCTCTATTTCTAGAAAGTTGTTGACTTGCAGCTTTAATCAGAATATGGACAGCTGGCTGCTTGTCATTGGTCGAGGTTCAGGAAAGTAGGTGAGACAGAACAGACTTCAAGGAGATCTGAAGCTGACCTCTCTCTTCCTCGTATTGACTCTGTTGATTTGACTTTAGAGAATCCTGACAGTCAGAAGACTGTCTAGCCGTTGCTGAGTCTGATCTTTATTCAGTAGCATGCTTCTGCTGAGTCGGCTCTATTGAAGATCAACTCTGAGTTCAGTGAACTACTCCTCGCCGAGTTCGGTTCCATCGACTCCTCTCGCATATCTTGCTCTCGCCGAGTCCAAGATACCTGAGTCTTCTACTGCAGGCGAGGCGGGTAATCTACCGAGCGCCCGAACCGGAGGAAGAGTGTCTACCGAGTCCGAACCCTTAGAGACGTAACAAAACATATTACAAATGAATGGTTCATCACCAAGATAGGGTTTTGGGATCTTCAAATCTTCGGTGAATATTCGTAGCACATGGCTACTGAGTTATGTCTCAACTGATTGTGAGAAGACTGAATCATCTCCCAACATTTTCCCCCTATTTGACGATGCCAAAACTAACACTATGACTTATCAGAAACAGAGCTCCTTACAAGTATTACAAGTAGAATCAGTGGAGTTGTTCTTCAAGTCCCAGACTACTGAGGGAATCAGGGAAGAAATATCTTAACCTATACATAAAACTAATCAACAATTTCCCCCTTTCTAACAACATTTTCGCATCAAAGCAATCTAACATATCAGACTCTAACTAAGTAAAAACTGACAGACTATAACATTACTCAGTGAGTGTGTGAGTCAGTAATCACTTGAGTGATTCTGTGTGTTAAGCATAAAAAACAAACAAACAAGGCCATATAGACAATAAGGAATTATCAGGGCCAACAACAGTGATGATTTTATATATATAAAGAATTGTGAGTACAGTTACATCAACTGCTATACTAAGGAAAGACAGAACAGAAACTACAAGAAACACAGAAGCTAACTATCATCTGAACTGCTTAATCATGTCTTTGAAGTCCTTTGATTTAGATTCGGGAAGGGGCGACCATACATTCTATATGTGATCTTCCTCGCCTTCAAGATCTCTACAAAGTCACTGGATCATCTTCTTCTAAGCATTTGGCTTCAAAGAACATCTTTGATCTATTTCTCAATAACTCCATAGTGAACAGAGCCATCTAATTTCAGTAGGGGCGGCATGATTCTTAGAGCTGGGACTCTGACATCAATCTTGTTTGCAATGGCCTTCTGAACTCTGGCAAATATTTCTACGTCGGTCCTCAAAAGCCATTCATCAAAGGCGACATATTTGTGTTTTTCAGGCCAGTACCTCCAGAAGTAATATCTCTTTACATAATCAGCCTTCAGTGACTCCCACCTTTGAGTTCTTTCCCAAGGCATCCATTCATCAACTCTTGGCCATCTGTGGAGTTTGAGATCAGTAGGTTTCCTGAATCTTCTGTATCTGTAAGAAATGTCTGCCCTTTCAGGAATCCTCTGACTTGCTTCTTTTTCAGCTTTCAGCCTCAGAGCTTCTAAGTCTGCTAGTCTGAGCCTTTCTCTAGCTGCTTCTATCTGTCTTGCTTCTTCTCCTCTATACAGATACCTCTCCATCTGAGCCTAGATCTCTTGCATTTCTAGATCTTGTTCCTTCGACGGGACATAGGAGGGTACATGAGGTTCTTCTTCTGAATCACCAGGAGTTGTGGATTTTTCTTTTGAAGTGCCCTGCTGACCAGCTGTCTGCTGCTGTTCCTTTTCTTTCTCCTTATCTGCCTCATCCCTCAGTTTCAGAGTTCTGGGAGGCAGTCTGGGTCCAGTCTTTCTTCCACTTGCTGGAGCTTTAGTTTTGCCTTTGGTTGGCTTCTTCTTTGGCTTGTTTGCAACCTCAGCCTCAGCAATTTCTCCTGCTAATTTTTTGTCGGCAGCAATCTGAGCTTCTTCCTCCGGAGTAACATACCTCTTAGGTCCTTTCTTTTTAGAGGGAGGGGTTGGAAGCGTCAGAATTTTCTTACCTTTTCCGGCAACTGGAGGATGCAGAGGAACCTTTTCCTCTTCTGACTCCTCTTCTGCATACTCAGCGATTTCTTTGATAATGTCAGATGGAGTCTGAGTCGCCTTAGTAGCAGAGTCCTTGGGTCCTGAGCCGCTTGGGCCGGTCTCAGCAGACACTACATCGCCTACTGCTGAGACACCCTGGGCCTCGCCAGACTGAGTTGAGGGACCAGTAGGAGCAGTTGGCTGACTCTGAGTTGCTCCTACCACTGTCCTCACTCCTTTCGATACCTTCAGTACCTTTCCTTCTAGTATCTTTCCTTTTCCTTCCCCCTTTTTGGCATCAATAAATACACCAGGGGTGGGAATAGATACCTTCCTGTCCAGACTTTTGTAAGCTGCTACTAGTTCGTCCAAGGCATACTGCAGCTTAATCAGTCGTTCATGCAGCTTGTTCCTCTCTTCAGTGAGTTGATCGCTGTATTTCTTGTGAGAAGTGTCTGCTGCTGTCTGGATCTCCTGCAACTGTTTATCCACTCTCTCTTCTATGGCCTTCTAAATAGATTGGAGCCTGAGGTCTGAGGCCTGAGAGATGGAGGAGACTGATTCAGTGTGAGCTTTCTGTGCGGCCTTATAATCTTCAAGAAGTTTTGCTTGGCCAGCCTGAATCATCTTCAGTTGCTCTTCGAAGTCGGCTCTTTGGGTGGCGAGTGTGTCGTTCAAGATACTGGAGAAATCAGGGACAGGTGAGTTCTGAATGGTTGTCCTGAGTCCCTTGATTTCAGCACTCTGAGCCTGAGTGGTTTGCCTCCACGTCTTCTGGACGACGCGGGCGAGGAGTCGGTTCTGAGTCCCTTGACTCCTCAAGGCCCTGGCCACTGACTTCGAGCGTCGGCTTCTCGGGCTGGGCGCTACTTCGAAGGCAGATTCAAGTAGCAGCTGAGAGGGTTCTGCTGACTTCGAGGTACCAGCCGCCGACTGTCCTGGACCAAGGATGCTGAGAGGTGGTTCAACAGTAGATGTGGGAGCATCCTTGTCCAGTTGAGTTCCCTCATTAGGCTTCTCAGGGCCTGAATCACGGGTGGGTCCTGACCATCGGGATCAGACCCATCTGAGGGTGCCGATGCTGAAATGGGTTGGCAGTCGTTCAGCATGGCTAGCATGGCAGCCCTCAAGTCTTCTAAGGAGCAGACATCGGATGGCTCTGAGTAGCCAATCTTGTTCCTTATCAGTAGCTCCTCCTCGTGGAGCTGTTCGCAGGAGTGATGTTTGATGAGGCGGTTCAGATTATGCCACTCCTAGAACCGTATCAGCATGTGGAGCCTAGCATGCCTTGCCAGTAAGATCAGATCAGTGTGGCTGGCTATCTCCGGGATCCTTTTAGCAATCTCTCGGGAGGCTCTGGATTGAAGAGCTGAAGCCTCTATCCCGATTGATTCTGACTTAGAAGCGGTCTCAGAATCTTCAACTTCTATTAGAGACGGCTGCTTCTCAGTAGAAGGTATGCTGCTCAGTGGAGGGACGTCCAAGGGGCTCTAAGATGTTAGAATAGGTTCAGCTTGGACCCCTTGGTCCACTGTCTCGCCTCGTTTAGTGGAGACGACCTTCTCCACTGACGGAGTCTTCTCGGATGACTCAGATTCATCCCTCAGCTGCAGAGGTAGTTCAACAACCACGACCTCTGGCACTACCTCCGGTACGACTTCACTGACTTTCTTCAGCCTCTTGGTCGGAGTTTTCGGAGTAGATTTAGGAGGAGACCTCCTTTTTGTGGGAGTGGAGGTCTTCTGAGCTCCGGACTTGGGATAAGCAGGCCCTGATCCAATCTGCTGAAGGGCCGCTGCCCTGCTCTGGAACCGGACCTTCTTTGGGTTGAAGTATTGCTTGTCAGCAAACGTGATGTTGTTCATTCCACAGAAGTCCTCTATCATCACTGATAACTTCAGTCCATAAAGTAGTTTTCCCTTTACAACAAGGCGAAAACTTGTCTTGTCAAATTTAGCAGACTGCGTCATGAATTCTTTCAGGAAGAATTTGGTCCAGTTGATCTTGGCACGATCGTGTATGGCCATCATAAGTTGAAGCTTCGGCGTAGACACCTGATCCAAGGACCCGGCCTGACTCGTCAGCAACTGAGTCACTATGTAGGCCAGCGCTCTGTACTGAGGAAGCATTGCATTCTTCGGGAATGCGGCTCTGAACGTTGTAGGCTTCCTACTAAATTTATGATAGGTATTCATCCATCAGGTCGTCTTTGTATGCTACAGTGCTGAATCCCTCACTGGGGAGTCGGAAGCTTCTCTGAAGAGCTTCTTTGATCGACATAGTTTTAATCTCAGTAATGGCACGGGAGGGGTCTCCAACTGAATGAACAACGTAACGGCATCGGATGTCTCCCTCTACTGATTCTGAGTTCAGATAGAGCTCAGCTATTTGGCGCGGGAGGAAATAGGATAGCTTCCCCGACTGAAAGCCTTCGAGGCCAGTCTCTCGGAGAGCATAGAATATATCCTCCATGTAGTTGAGTTCACAAACATAGAACTCCATCATGGGCTCGCACCAGACTCTATCCTTTTCCAGGATCTCTTGCATATCCTTCGGAACGATAACTTCTCATCCTACCATATTCAGTAATCTGCAATAATAAGAAATCAGTATAAAATGGAAAAATATACTGAATGATCATTGAAAGTTTACCAAAGATTTTTCTGAGAGTTTTGAAAATGAGTTTTGGAAGGAGGCAAGGATTATCTCAGAAAAACAAGGGTTCGAAAATATGCAGAGTAGAAATGGCGGGTTCTAAACTTTGAATGTGTATATATATGTTAGAGAAGATGAACAGTTAATTATCCACAGTTCAGTTTGAAATCGCTTTTTGAGATGGACGGCCAGGATTTGATTTTATAAAATAGGCAATGATCAATTTAGCCGCCTAAGTCAAAATACAGTTGTAAATAGCCAAAGAAGTAACTTGATACGACATGCATTAAATGCGCCGCAGAGTTCAGCATACTTTACATAGAATGTCGTGTATTTAATGTAATCCGTTATATTAAATGACATTTTCTAAGGCATTGAATACGAAGCTGAATCTGAATCATAAATGCATAGAATATTTCATTTGCTACTGAGTAGAGATACGCAAACCTGTCAGCTGAACATCGTAGTCAGCTGATACCTCGTGTAGATGGTTGCTGAGTCTCTACATACTGAATTTTTTCAGTACTGAGAGTGAACATTCCCCCTTGTTGAATTCTCCTCTCCTGAATCCACTTACTGACTGGAGTTAGTAGGGTCCAGCAGACCTAGCTCTACTGAAAGTTCTTTGAATCAGACTTCAGCTAGAGGTTTGGTCAGTATATCTGCTTTTTGGTGGTCAGTATGGATCTTTTCCATCCTGATATCCTTCTTTTCGACATGATCATGAATGAAGTGGTGTCTGATGTCCACGTGCTTGCATCTCGTTTGAAGTACATGATTCTGAGTGACTGCAATTGCACTTGTACTATCGCAGAACATTGGCACTTCATTCTGAATAACATCATAGTCGCATAGCTGCTGTCTTAGCCAAAGGATTTGAGCGCAGCAACTTCCGGCAGCCATATATTCAGCTTCAGTAGTTGACGTCGCTACAGAGTGCTGTTTCTTTGAAAACCATGAAATCAGCTTACTGCCAAGGAACTGACACGTTCCGAAGTTGACTTTCGGTCAATTCTACATCCCGCATAGTCGGCATCGTAGTAACCGGTTAGTTCGAGATTATCATCACCGGATACCATAAACCCATGTCAGGTGTTCCTCTGATATAGCAGAGAATCTTCTTTGCTGAGTCCATATGACTCTGCTTAGGATTCGCCAGAAACCGAGCGCAGACACCTACAACATAAGTTATGTCAGGTCGAGTAGCTATTAAGTATAATAAAGAACCAATAATATCACGAAATTCAATATGGTCTACTGATACTCCCTCTTTATCAAGATCGATTTTCATGTTCGTGTTCATCAGGATCTTGATTGGTTTGCCGGATGTATAACTGAATTTCTTGATGAGGTCTTAAGTGTATTTGCCTTGATTGATGAATGTTCCCTTTTCAGATTGTTTGACTTGAAAACTGAGGAAATAGTTCATCTCTCCCATCATTGACATCTCGAACTTGTCCTTCATCATTTTCTCAAACTGCTGACACATGATGACGTTCTTTGAACCGAAGATTATGTCATCTACGTAGATCTGCACAAGTAAAATGTCGTCTTCCAGTCGAATGCTGAATAATGTGCGGTCTACTGTGCCTTTCTGAAAACCTTTCCGAAGAAGAAACTCAGATAGGGTAACGTACCAAGCCCTGGGTGCTTGTTTTAACCCATACAGAGTCTTTCTGAGTCTGTAGACCTGATGTCGCTGCTGAAAGTCGGGAGGCAGTTCTACATAGACTTCTTCTTTCTGTACGCCGTTCAGTAACGCAGACTTCACATCCATTTGATAAACTCTGAACCTTTGATGTGTTGCGTAGGCGGGGAATAGTTTGATTGCCTCCAATCTTGCAACTGGAGCGAACGTTTCGTCGAAATCTATCCCTTCAGCTTGACAGTAGCCTTTTGCCATGAGTCTTGCCTTGTTCCTTACTATAACATTGTTTTCATCTCGCTTGTTCTTGAAGACCCATTTGGTTGGGGTCTGTCAACAAGCTCCCAAACTTTATTTCTCGTGAACTGATTCAACTCCTCCAGCATGGCTATGATCCAATCAGCGTCCTTAAGTGCATCCTCAACTGACTGAGGTTCTTCAGTAGACAGGAAGCAGGAATATAAGGCGCTTTCTCCCTGACAGAATCTGGATCTTATCTTCACGCTTGCTGAAGGATCTCCAATAACCAGATCAGAAGTATGAGCGTCCAGCCACGATCTATGATGTTTCAACTCTTCATCTGAAATTTGTTCAACATAGATAGTAGGTGAGTTAGGCATTTTACTTGTACTATTCTGAGATTGAAGCAATTCAGTTATGAAAGTATGATCTATTGAGTCACCATGTTCAGGGGCATTTAGCTCAGGAACATCATTTGTTCCCCCTGAATTATTATCCTCTGTAGAGGTCTCAGTTACCACTTGGGTTTCTTCATCGACCTGAGTTACCTGGGATTGACTCTGTTCAGTAGAGTCAACTGCTCGGCCTACTTCGCTGCGGGCCGAGATTCAATAGGCTTATCTTCAGTTTCTTCATCTGAATCATCATCCCAACATAGCTGGATCTTTTCAACTTTATCTTTTAAGCTCAGATCCTATAGCTGCTTACTGATGTCCTCAGATTCAAGGGTTAGAGTTCCTGCTCCTGTCTTCAGTAGCAAACTCACTAAAAACAACATGAGGGCTTTCCTCCATGCAAAGGGTCCGATAGTTAAAGACTCTAAAGGCTTTGCTGACCCGGGAGTACCCTAAGAAGACTCCCTGGTCTGACTTGCTATCAAAAGTCTTCAACTGATCCTTCCCATTATTGTGGATAAAGCACGAACACCCAAAAATATGGAAATAAGATAAAGAAGGCTTCATGCCGTTCCATAATTCATATGGTGTCTTCATATTCTGCTTTGTCGGTACAGATCTGTTCTGAGTATAACATGCAATATCGGTAGCTTCTGCCCAGAATTTGGTTGGGAGTCCTGAGTTTGCGAGCAAGGTTCTTGCTGCTTCTTTGAGTGTTCGATTCTTCCTTTCAGCAACCCCATTTTGCTGAGGCGTGCGCGCGGTAGACGTCTCATACTCTATGCCTTCTGCTTTGCAGAACTCCTCCACCATAGAATTCAGGAACTCAGTTCCTGTGTCTGAACGTATCTTGATGATCTTGGTGTTCTTCTCGACACTGAGCTTTTTCAGAAGCGTTAGTAACTCTGTTTTGATGTCAGACTTGTTGGCAATAAATATGACCCATGTGTAGAGCGAGTAGTCATCAATGACCACTAAAGCATACTTCTTGCCTCTGATCGTCACCGGAGAGACTGGACCGAACAAATCCATATGTAGCAGCTGAAGGATTCCACCAGTGGAAGGAGATAGAACAGGAGGATTTTGATTCCTTGTTTGCTTTCCCTTCAGACATGCTTCACACTAAGTGTCTTTGCTGAATACTTCATTTGGCAGTCCTCTTGCTAGAGTGTTTCTAGCTAGTTTGTTGAGCGTCTTGAAATTGAGATGGCTGAGTCTTCTGTGCCAGAGCCACCCCGTTCTGTTGTCGTTCTTTGCCAACAAACAAGCTTCAGGTTCAGCTGAGTTCCAGTCAGCTACATAAATATTCTTTTTGCGCGAACCTGACAACACTGTTTTCCCTGTAGATTTATCAATGACATCACAGAAACCAGCGTAAAAAATCACTCTATTCGAGTTATCACAAAATTGACTAACAGAGAGAAGATTATGCTGAAGTTCTTCAACATATGATACTCTTGGAACTATTGCGGTTCCAATGCTGAGTGTTCCATAGCCTCTGGTATAGCCTTTTGCGCTGTCTCCAAACTCGATTCGGGGTCCTTCTTCAGTAGTATAATTCTTCAGTAGGTCCTTTTGGTATGTCATATATCTTGAGCATCTGTTGTCCACATACCAAGGGTCCTTGTGCACTTGCAAAACAGAATTATATTTAGGTACCCTTTATTTTTGATTTTGGGTCCTTAGATGTTAGTTTTGGAAACCCAGATCTGTCTTATGACCCTGGTGGTCTCAGACAGTTTCTTCCAACTTTGATCAACATATTTGATCACTCGATTGGTCGATGCTGACTTCTGAGGCTTTATAGGTTCAGGAGTCCTGATCTTCTGAGTAGGTGGACTGCTGACCTTTGCCTTCTATACGACTTTCTTTTTCTTCTTCTGACTTTTGGTTCCTCTCCTGACTATAGGATCATAGTAATATGACACATACTGAGCTGGATGTGTCAGCTTCGGAGGTCCATACTGATCAGCCCACTTTGCTTTGTTAGTTCGCCCTTGACTGAACTGGGGTGATTTGGTACTGATCTTCTTGTCAGAATGCTGATAGCTAGGATGAGGTGCCTTCATATTTTGTTTGTTCTTGACTAAGGGGTTTAGAATCTCTGTGTTGATGGTCTCCCCTTGAACAAATCTATCAGCTAGCCAGTTTTCTGAGCGTACGGGGGCAGATGAGGAGGCTCCATGGCTGAATCCAAGTCCCTCCTTGCAATGCTTAGGCTTGTTGCTTGCTAGCATCGCCTCAAGCTTCTTTTCAGCGCCCATGTACCGCTCTGTCATCAGGTTCCTCCAGACATCATCACTCTTCTTTAGCTATTCATGCTCGGTCTGAAGTCCTGACAACTCTTGCTTCAGCAAACCCAATTCAGTATCTTTCTGAGTCAAGTCATTGGTCAGTACTGAGATCTGATATTTTTAATGTTGAGACTTGGCCATCAGAGAGTTTATCTCCTCCATGAGTCTCAACACAAGTCCTTCTGACTCAGTAGCAACCTGACTCTCCTGAGAAAGTCTCTGATTCTCCACTTTCAGGGTATCCAACTCCTGAAGAGTTTTACTGAGCTACAGACTCATCTGAATCTGCTCGTCAATTAGTTCTTCGTATGCAATCGCGACGTCCAGATTCTCATCTGCACCTGAAATATTGTCGTGTGTACAGTGTGAAGAGGAGTTAAATGGAGCGTGAGAGTTTACCTCATCCTCTTCTCCTGCCATGAGACACTTTTCAGCGTCTTTTTCAGTTTCAAGCTCTACGGCCATGAATGCCGCTTCATGATCTGATGAATCCATGAAGGAGTCGACTTCATCTGAGTCGTCTGAGAGTTCACCGACAATATATGATTGTCGCTTCTGGATGCACTTCTCCCTTCGAGCTTTGCGTGGTGCTCTTTCAGCAGTGCTGAGCTCAGGACAGTCATACTGATAGTGTCCTGGCTTCTTGCTGTTATAACAAGTTGTGACTCTTTCTTCTTTGCTTTCACTGTCTTTCGACTGAGCTGAGTCCTCTTGTTTTCTGCATTCAGAAGTATGTGAGTCAGGAGTGCGCTTAGGTGTATATTCAGTCTTACCCTTGGAGTCTCTGACGACTCTTGAGAGCTCCCTACGCCTCTCCTTCTCTTTCTGATACTTCACGGCAAGCAGCGCGTACTTCTTGGCCAAGTTTCCTTCTTGTATGTCATTGAGTGAAGGTTCAGCCTTGCTAGAGGTCGGAGCTGCTGTGCTGACTGATGCTTTAAAGGCATGGTCGACTTGGGTGTCAGCTTCAACTCGCTGCTTCCTTTGAGGTAGACCAAACTCGAACTCCTCAGCTTTAAGCTCTGAAAAGATATGGCCAGGAGTAACAATATCTAAATCAGAATGACGCAATAAAGTAGGAAAGGGAGTCCAGTGACCGTCGGGCAGTGCCCTCAAAATCTTGAGATTCATCTCTTGGTTGGAGAATGTCTTTCCCTGTCCGTTGATGGAGTTCATCAGATCCGTGAATCTGATGTTGAAATCTTCAATGGAGTTACCAGGCATGAGAGACAGTCTCTCCAGCTTCTGAAATTCCAGCGCGAGTTTGTTCACTTTGATCTTCTGAGTCCCTCGACTCAGTAGCGCTAGAGCATCCCAGAGTTCCTTCGCGGACTTGCAGTCCTGAACTCTTCCAAGATAGGAATCGCTCAGAGTGGTCAGTATGTCGTTTCTGGCGACACGGTCTAAGTTGTGAAGCTTCTTCTCCTCAGGGGTGAAGAGACTTCTATCTTTGGGGATCTTCTTCCCGCTCACCATTCCTCCTCCTTGTGCTGGGTCCTGAGCTACGACGCTATCAATCATTGGAACGAAAGGTCCGTCCTCTAGAACCTTTGTCTTGCTGTCGTGGAGGGAGGTCAGATGTGCCTCCATTCTGACGTGCCATACTCTATAGTTCTCTCCTGAGAACATGGGTACCATCATGATTCCTGACATATCAGACATAGTGAATAATGATATGAATGAAGAATGATATGCACTGAAAACGTTTTCCGGATCCGTTCAAGTAGACCAGTTTCAGAATAACAAGAGTCTTAGAGAACTCCTGCTCTGATACCAATTGTTGGTCCCGAGAGTAAACGTTCAGGTGTAGGGGGGGTGAATACACCTGAAAACCGATTTCTCAACTTTAAACGCGAATAGTCCTTTTCAGGAGAGTGTCGTACTGAACAAATTCAGCAGACCAAATAAGCTGTTCTGAATCGCGTGACAAAGTGACTGACTTTACTGAGGCCTGCTATCTGACTAGAGTCAGAATTCAGTACCGTTCAGATAAAGTTCAGTAGTGCGGAAATGTGAAGGCCCAAATTCAGTTGAGTTAAGAAAATGTTTTTAATAAAATAGTTTCAGTTTGTTAGTGCAGTCGATTAAGTTTGCTGAAACTCAGTTGAATGATTTTAAAGATATTTTCAGTATGCACAATAATCAATGCAACAGTAAATAACGAACACAGAACACAAACGATTTTTAAAGTGGTTCGGATCCAACAATCCTACGTCCATTGTCCCGAAAGATCAGGAGGCTATGTATTATACTGAGATAGTTTCAGTCAGTTTCTATACTGGACAAACACTGGTCTTGAGATTTATACTGAGCAAGTCTCAGTTTACAGGGTATCAAACTAAGTGTTCGAAAAACTCTCCAACTATGAAGGAGTCATTTACAATAAGGATCAGTTCAGATATGAACTCCTTCGTCTAAGCTATAGATATGAATAGTTGAGCTTAGGTTAGACGGATAGGGAACGAGAAAGTGGCTTCTAGAGCGACGAACGGCTAAGTATAGACTTGGGTTCGTGTTCAGTCGCTTGGATACTAGAGGCTATATAATTCAGGTTCAGCATGGTTCCCTATGAGCAGGTATGTCGTCTTTCGCCGGAGATTACTTCTTCGAACTACTTGCGGAAGACTTAAAACGTTTGTGAGTTGCTCTTTGAATGCTCTATGTTTTCAGTTCGCTTGTGTGCTCGTGGGCTTCAATTTTAATTGCATCCCTCTATTTATAGAGTAGAGGCAAGGATAGATCCGTTGGAGACGACAATCCTTGTGTCTCTCTCTTTTGGGTAGCTAGCGACTCTTTCAAAGTATGGTTGCAGTGTCCTTTCCCTCTATTTCTGGAAAGTTGTTGACTTGTAGCTTTAATCAGAATATGGACAGCTGGCTGCTTGTCATTGGTCGAGGTTCAGGAAAGTAGGTGAGACAGAATAGACTTCAAGGAGATCTGAAGTTGACTTCTCTCTTCCTCGTATTGACTCTGCTGATTTGACTTTAGAGAATCCTGACAGTCAGAAGACTGTCCAGCCGTTGCTGAGTCTGATCTTTATTCAGTAGCATGCTCCTGCTGAGTCGCCTCTATCGAAGATCAACTCGAGTTCGGTGAACTACTCTCGCCGAGTTCGGTTCCACCGACTCCTCTCGCATATCTTGCTCTCGCCGAGTCCAAGAATACTGAGTCTTCTACTTCTAGTACTAAGGCAGGTAATCTACTGAGCGCCTGAACCAGATGAAGAGTGTCTACTGAGTCTTAACCCTCAGAGATAGAATAGAACACATTACAACTGAATGGTTCATCAGTCAAGATAGGGTTTTGGGATCTTCAAATCTTCAGTGAATATTCAGAGCACAGGGCTACTGAGTTATGTCTGAACTGATTGTGAGAAGACTGAATCATCTCCCAACAGTAGCTTCCATCAGTTTCTGTTGCTTCTCAAAATTGGCTCGCTGAGTGGATAATGCGTCTGTCAGTATAGAAGAGAAATCCGGAGCTGGAGTGTTCTGAATTGAAGTTCGGAGCTCCTTCATTTCCTCACTCTGAGCCTGAGTAGACTGTTTCCACGTCTTGTAGACAGCCCTGGCAAGAAGTCAGTTCTGAGCACCTTAATTTCTGAGTGCCTTGGCCACAATCTTTGAGCGTCGGGTCTTAGGGCTGGGCGCTACCTCAAATGCAGACCCCAGAAGAAGCTGTACTCGGTTCGCGGCCTAAGAGGTACCAGCTGCCGACTAACCTGGAGGGAGGATGCTGAGTGGGATTTCAGCAATAGTTGGTGGGGCACCCTCCTCCAGTTGAGATCCCTCAACAGGCTTCTCAGGGCCTGAATCATGGGGCGGGTCCTGATCATCAGGATCGGACCCATCTGAAGGCGCGGCTGTTGAAGATGGAACTTTGTCGTTCAGCAAGGCTAGCATAGCCGCCCTTAAGTCCTCCTAGGAGCAGAGGTCCGCAGGCTCTGAGTAGCCTATCTTCTCGTGGATCAGAAGCTCCTCTTCATGAAGCTATTCACATGTGTGGTGTTGGATCAGTCTGTTCAGAGTTGACTACGCCTGGAACCTTATCAGTGTGTGAAGCTGGGCCTGTCTAGCGAGAGTGACCAAGTCAGAGTGACTCGATATCTCAGGAATGGCCTCTGAGACTTCTCGAGAGGCTCTGGATCAAAGAGCTGAGGCCTCCATCCCGATCGTCTCGACTTTAGACGCTCCGAATCTTCAACTTCTATCGGAGACATCTCTTTCTCAACAGACGGGATGCTACTGAGAGGTGGAATGTCTAGTGAGGTCTGAGTGATAGGAGTAGCAGGTTCAGCACCGGACCCCTGTTCCACTTCCTCTCCCTTTTCAGTGGAGACTGCCTTCTCCACTGAGACAGTCTTCTCAGAAGATTCTGCCTCATCTCTTAGTTGGAGGGGAGGTACGACGACTGCCTTAGAGACCATCTTCTGCTTCTTCGACGGTGTCTTCTGAGCAGTCTTAGGTGGTGACCTCTTCTTGGTCGGAGTAGAGGTTTTCTTAGAGCATTTCTTGAGCAGCCCTGATCCGATCTGCTGAAGGGCTGCTGCCCTGCTCTGAAACCTGACTTTCTTAAGGTTGAAGTACCCTTTGTCAGCGTAAACATGGTGGTCAGCACCACAGAAATCCTCTATCATAACTGTCAGCTTCATCCCGTAAAGAAGCTTACCCTTGACAGTTAGACAGTTTGAGGCCTTATCAAACTTTGCGGCCTGGGTCATGAACTCTTTGAGGAAGAATTTTGTCCAGTTGACTTGGGCTCTGTCATAGATAGCCATCATCATCTGTATCTTGGGTCTGGACACCTGATCGAATGACCCTACCTGGCTAGTCAATATCTGAGTGGCTATGTAGGCCAGTGCTCTATACTTGGGCAACATTGCGTTCTTCGGGAAGGCAGTCCTGAACGTCGTAGGCTCGCCGCAGAAGATCTCCAGGTATTCATCCATGAGATCATCCTTATAGCCCGCAATGCTGATGCCTGTGCTGGGAAGCTGAAAACTCCGCTGAAGAGCTTCTCTGATATACATCTATTTGATCTCAGATACAGCACGGGCTGCGATATGATGAATGATGAACCGACCCCTAATGTTGCCGTCTACGTATTCTGAATTTAGGTATAGCTCTGAAATCTATCTTAGAAGGAAGAAAGCAGGCTTCCTAGATAGAAACGCTTCCAGACCAGAAGCCCTCAACGCCTCGAAGATTTCCTCCATGAAGTCCAACTCGTAGGCGCCGAATTCCATGATTGGCTCGCACCAAACACGGCCCTTTTCAAGAATCTCCACCATATTTGCTGGAACAATTACTGTGACGTTGTTTGCTCCCATGACTTTGATCTGCAAGAGAAAATATCAGTATCAAAAAAATATTACAAAGAAATATACGTGATACTGAATATGCATGAAATTTACCGAAGTGATTTCTGAGAAGTTATAAGAGTTGTTTGCAAAGAGTAGATGCTTTTCTCAGAAAATTCTAGGGTTTAAAAGATGCAGAGCGAAAATGGCGGTTTTTCTATCTTTGAACGTGTTTTATATGATCAAGAAGATGAACAGTTTTACATCCACGGTTCAATTTAAATCTGCTTTATGAGATGGATGGCTAAGATTTAATGTTATAAAATAGGTAATGATCAACGTAGCTGCCTAAGTCAAATTACAGTTGTATATAGCCAAAAAAGTAACTTGATTAGACATGCATTTAATGCGTCGAAGAGTTCAGCATACTTAGCATAGAATGTCGTGTATTTACTGTAAACCGTTATATTAAATGACATTTTCTAAGGCATTGAATACGAAGCTGAATCTGAATCTGAATCATTAATGCATAAAATATTTCATTGGCTACTGAGTAGAGATACGCAAACCTGTAACCTGAACATCGTAGTCAGCTGATACCTCGTGTAGATGGTTGCGGAATCTCCATGTACTGAATGAGTTCAGTACTGAGAGTGAACATGCCCCCTTTCTAAATGCTCCTCTCCTGAATCCACTTACTGACTAGAGTCAGTAGGGTCCAGCAGACCTAGCTCTACTGAAAGTTCTCTGAATCTTGCTTTAGCTAGAGGCATGGTCAGAATATCTGCCCTTTGATGATCAGTATGGATCTTCTCCATCCTGATATCCTTCTTTTCGACAAGATCACGAATGAAGTGGTGTAGGATGTCCACGTGCTTGCATCTAGTATGAACTACAAGGTTCTGAGTGATTGCAATCGCACTGGAGCTGTCGCAGAAGATCGGCACTTCATTCTGAAAGACGTCATAGTCGCGTAGCTGCTGTCTCAGCCAAAGGATTTGGGCGCAGCAACTTCCGGCAGCCATGTATTCAGCTTCAGTAGTTGACGTCGCTACTGAATGTTGTTTCTTTGAAAACCATGAGAACAACTTACTGCCTAGGAACTGACAAGTTCCAGAAGTTGACTTTCGGTCAATCCTACATCCTGCATAGTCAGCATCATAATAACCAGTTAGTTCAATATTATCATCTGTTGGATACCATAAATCCATGTCAGGTGTTCCTCTGAGATAGTAAAGAATCTTCTTTGCTGAGTCCATATGGCTCTGCTTAGGATTCGCCTAAAATTGAGCGCAGACACCTACAACATAAGTTATGTCAGGTCGAGTAGCAGTTGGATATAATAATGAACCAATAATAGCACGAAATTCAGTATGGTCTACTGATACTCCCTCTATATCAAGATCGATTTTCATATTCGTGTTCATCGGGATCTTGATTGATTTGCCGGATGTGCAACCGAATTTCTTGATGAGGTCTCGAGTGTATTTGCCTTGATTGATGAATGTTCCCTTCTCAAATTGTTTGACTTAAAAACCGAGGAAATAATTCATCTCTCCCATCATCGATATCTCGAACTTATCCTTCATCATTTTCTCAAACTGCTGACACATGATGACGTTCTTCGAGCCAAATATAATGTCATCTACGTAGATCTGCACAAGTAAGATGCCGTCTTCCAGTCGAATGCTAAATAATGTGTGGTCTACTGTGCCCTTCTGAAAACCTTTCTGAAGACGAAACTCAGACAGGGTATCGTACCAAGCCCTGGGTGCTTGTTTTAACCCATACAGAGCCTTTATGAGTCTATAAACCTGATGTCCCTGCTGAAAGTAGGGAGACTGTTCTACATAGACTTCTTCTTTCAGCACGCCGTTCAGGAACGCAGACTTCACATCCATTTGATAAACTCTGAAGCGTTGATGTGTTGCGTAGGCTAGGAATAGTCTGATTGCCTCCAATCTTGCAACTGGAGCGAAAGTTTCATTGAAATCTATCCCTTCGGCTTGACAATAGCCTTTTGCCACGAGTCTTGCTTTGTTCCTTAATATGACGTTGTTTTCATCTCGCTTGTTCTTGAAGACCCATTTAGTTTCGATCACATGTTGATGTCGGGTCTGTCAACAAGCTCCCATACTTCATTTCTCGCGAACTGGTTCAGCTCCCCTTGCATAGCTATGATCCAATCAGCATCCTTAAGTGCATCCTCAACTGACTGAGGTTCTTCAGTAGACAAGAAGCAGGAATATAATGCGCTTTCTCCCTGACAAAATCTGGATCTTGTCTTTACACTAGCTGAAGGATCTCCAATAATCAAGTCAGAAGTGTGAGCGTCCAGCCACGATCGACGATGTTTCAACTCTTCATCTGAAATTTGTTCAACACAGATAGTAGGTGAGATAGGCATTTCAGTTGTACTATTATGAGATTGAAGTAATTCAGTTACGAGAGTTGGGTCTACTGAGTCACCAGGCTCAGGGGCATTCAGCTCAAGAACTTCATTTGTTCCCCCTAAATTATTATCCTCAGTAGAGGTCTTAGTTACCACTTGGGTTTCTTCATCGACCTGAGTTACCTGAGATTGATTCTGTTTAGTAGAGTCAATCTGTTCAGCTACTTCTGCTGCTGGTTGAGATTCAGTAGTCTTATCTTCAATTTCCTCTTCTGAATCATCATCCCAACACAGCTGGATCTTTTCAACTTTGTCTTTAGGCTCAGATCCTGTAGCTGCTTACTAATGCCCTCAAATTCTGATTTTTAGTTTCTACTTCTGTCTTTAGTAGCAAACTCATTAAAAACAACATGAGGGCTTTCCTCCACGCAAAGGGTCCGGTAGTTAAAAACTCTGAAGGCTTTGCTGACCCGAGAGTATCCTAAGAAGACTCCCTGGTCTGACTTGCTATCAAAAGTCTTTAACTGGTCCTTGCCATTATTGTGGATAAAGCTCGAACACCCAAAAATATGGAAATAAGATAAGAAAGGCTTCATGTCGTTCCATAATTCATATGGTGTCTTCTTATGCTGCTTAGTCAGTAGAGATCTGTTCTGAGTGTAACATGCAGTGTCAGTTGCTTCTGCCCAGAATTTGGTTGGGAGTCCTGAGTCTGCGAGCAGGGTTCTTGCTGCTTCTTTGAGTGTTCTGTTCTTCCTTTCAGCAACCCCATTTTGTTGAAGCGTGCTCGCGGTAGACGTCTCATGCTCTATGCCTTTAGCTTTGCAGAACTCCTCCACCATCGAATTCAGGAACTCAGTTCCTCTGTCTGAACGTATCTTTATAATTTTGGTGTTCTTCTCGATACTGAGCTTTTTCAGAAGCGTAGGCAACTCTGTTTTGACGTTAGACTTGTTTGGCAATAAATATGACCCATGTGTAGCGCAAGTAGTCATCAATGACCACTAAAACATACTTTCTGCCTCTGATCGTCACTGGAGAGACTGGACCGAATAAATTCATATGTAGCAGCTGAATGATTCCATCAGTGGAAGGCGATGGAACAGGCGGATTTTGCTTCTTTGTTTGCTTTCCCTTCAGACATGCTTCACACTGAGTGTCTTTGCTGAATACTTCATTCGGCAGTCCTCTTGCTAGAGCGTTTCTAGCTAGCTTGTTGAGCGTCTTGAAGTTGAGATGGCTGAGTCTGTTGTGTCAGAGCCACCCCGTTCTGTTGTCGTTCTTCGCTAACAAGCAAGCTTCAGGTTCAGGTGAGTTCCAGTCAGCTACATAGATATTCTTTTTGCGCGAACCTGATAACACTGTTTTCCCTGTAGATTTATCAATGACATCACAGAAACCAGCGTAAAAAATTACTCTATTCGAGTTATCACAAAATTGACTAACAGAGAGAAGATTATGCTGAAGTCCTTCAACATATGATACTCTTGGAACTGTTGCGGTTCCAATGCTGAGTGTTCTATAGCCTCTGGTATAGCCTTTTGCATTGTCTCCAAACTCGATTTTGGGTCCTTCTTCAGTAGTATAATTCTTCAGTAGGTCCTTCTGGTATGTCATATGTCTTGAGCATCCGCTGTCCACCTACCAAGGGTCCTTGTGCACCTGCAAAACAGAATTATATTTAGGTACCCTTTATTTTTGATTTTGGGTCCTTAGATGTTAGTTTTGGAAACCCAAATCTGTCTTACGACCCTGGTGGTCTCAGACAGTTTCTTTCCACTCTGATCAACATACTTGACTACTGGACTGGTTGATGCTGACTTCTGAGGTTTCACAGGTTCAAGAGTCCTAATCTTCTGAGTAGGTGGACTGCTGACCTTAGCCTTCTGAACGACTTTCTTCTTTTTTTTTTTCGACTCTTAGGTCCTCTTCTGACTATAGGATCATAGTAATATGACCCATACTGAGCTGGATGTGTCAGCTGTGGAGGTCCATACTGATTAGCCCATTTAACTTTGCTGGTTCCCCCTTGACTGAGTTGGGGTGATTTTGAGCTAATCATCTTGTCAGAATGCTGATAGCTAGGATGAGGTGCCTTCATCTTCTGTTTGTTCTTTGCTAGGGGGTTCAGGATCTCAGCATTGATAGTCTCCCCTTGAACAAATCTATCAGCTAGCCGGTTCTCTGAGCGTACGGGGGCAAATGAGGAGGCTCCATGACTGAATCCAAGTCCCTTCTTTCAGTGCTTAGGCTTGTTGCTGGCTAGCATTACCTCAAGCTTCTTTTCAATGCCCATGTACCGCTCTGTCATCAGATTCCTCCAGACATCGTCACTTTTCTTAAGCATTTCATGCTCCGTCTGAAGTCCTGACAACTCTTGCTTCAGTAGACTTTGTTAAGTATCCTTCTGAGTCAAGTCATTGGTTAGTACTGAGATCTGATCTTCTTGATGCTGAGACTTGGTCATCAGAGAGTTAATTTCCTATCTGAGTCTCAACACAAGTACTTCTGACTCAGTAGCAACCTGACTCTCCTGAGAAAGTCTCTGATTCTCCACTTTCAGGGTATCCAACTCCTGAAGAGTCTTACTGAGCTGCAGGCTCATCTGAATATGCTCGTCTAATAGTTCTTCATACGCGATCGAGATATCCAGATTTTCTTCTGCACCTGAAGTAGTGTCATGTGTGCAGTGTGAAGAGGAGTTAAATGGAGTGTGAGAGTTTACCTCATCCTCTTCTCCTGCCATAAGACACTTTCAGCATCTTCTTCAAGCTCTATAACCATGAATGCCGCTTCATCATCTGATGAATCCATGAAGGAGTCGACTTCATCTGAGTCGTCTGAGAGTTGACCAGCAATATATGCTTGACACTTCTTAATGAACTTCTCCCTTCGAGCTTTGCGTGCTGCTCTCTCAGAAGTACTGAGCTCAGGACAGTCATATTGATAATGTCCTGGCTTCTTGCAGTTGTAGCAGGTGGTGACTCTATCTTCTTTGCTCTCACTATCTTTCAACTGAGCTGAGTCCTCATGTTTCCTGCAATCAGAAGTATGTGATTCAGGAGTGCGCTTGGGTGTATATTCTGACTTACCCTTTGAGTCTCTGACGACTCTAGAGAGTTTTCTGCGCCTCTCCTTCTCCTTCTGATACTTCACGACAAGCAGTGCATATTTCTTAGCTAGGTTTCCTTCTTGAAGATCACTGAGTGAAGGTTCTACCTTGCTAGACGCGGGAGCCGCTGTGCTGACTGATGCTTTGAAGGCATAGTCGATTTGAGTGTCAGCTTCAGCTCGCTGCTTCCTCTGAGGTAGGCCGAACTTGAACTCCTCAGCTTTTAATTCTGAAAAGATATGATCAGGAGAAACAATATCAACGTCAGAATGTCTCAGCAAAGTAGCAAATGGAGTCCAATATCCGTCCGACAGTGCTCTCAATATCTTGAGATTCATTTCTCGGTTGGAGAATATCTTTCCCAGCCCGTTGATGGTGTTCATCAGATCCGTAAATCTGACATTAAGATCTTCAATCGTGTCGCCAGGCATGAGAGACAGTCTCTCCAGCTTCTGAAGTTCCAGCGCCAGTTTGTTTACTTTGATCTTCTTAGTCCCCCAACCTAGTAGCACTAGAGCATCCTAGAGTTCCTTCGCGGACTTGCAGTCCTGAACTCTTTTGAGATAGGAATCACTCAGGTTGGTCAATATGGCATTTATGGCAACCCGATCTAAGTTGTGAAGCTTCTTCTCTACAGGAGTGAAGAGACTTCTATCTTTGGGGATCTTCTTTCCGGTCACCATGCCGCCTCCTTGTGCTGGATCCTAGGTTTCGACACTATCAATCATAGGAACAATAGGTCCGTCTTCCAGTACCTCTGTCATGCTGTCGTGGAAGTCAGATGAGCTTCCATTCTAACTCGCCATACCCCGTAGTTCTCTACTGAGAACATGGGTACCATCCCGATTCCTGACATATCAGACATTGAAAATTGTGATATGAATGAAGAATGATATGCAATGAAAACGTTTTCTGGATCTGTTCAAGTAGACCAGTTTCAGAAAACAAGAGTCTTAGAGAACTCCTGCTCTGATACCAACCTGCTCTGATACCAATTATCGGTCCCGAGATAAACGTTCAGGTGTAGGGGGGGTGAATACACCTGAAAACTTTCTCAACTTAAAACGCGAAAAGTCCCTTTCAGGAAGATGTCGTACTGAACAGGTCCAGTAGACCATATAAGCTGTTCTGAATCCCGTGGCAGAGTGACAGACTTCACTGAGGTCTTCTAGCTGACTTAAGTCAGAATTCAGTACCGTTCAGTAGAAGTTCAGTATAGTGCGAAAATGTGTAGGACCAATTCAGTTGAGTTAGAAAACATTTTTAGGAAAACTGTTTCAGTATATTAGTGCAATCTTTTAAGCTTTGCTGAAACACAGTTGAATGATTTGAAAGATATTTTCAGTATGAATAGTAATCAATGCTACAGTAAAGAAAACACACTGAACACAAGAGATTTTAAAGTGGTTCGGATCCAACAATCCTACGTCCACTGTCCCGAAAAGATCAGGAGGCTATTTTATTATACTAAGTTAGTCTCAGTCGGTTTGTGCACTGGTCTTGAGATTTATACTGAGCAAGTCTCAGTTTACAAGGTATCAAACTTAACTGTTTGACAAACTCTCCAACTATGAAGGAGTTCTTTACAATAAAGAACAGTTCAGGAATGAACTCCTTCGGTCTAAGCTATGGATATGGTCTGTTGAGCTTAGGTTAGAGGGAAGGGAACGAGAAAGTAGCTTCTAGAGCGACGACCGGTTAAGTATAAACTCTGGGTTTATATTCAGTCGCTTGGATACTAGAGGCTTATAGTCTGATTCAGCTTGGTTCCCTTTGAGCAAGTATGTCGCCTTTCGCTTGGAATAACTCTTTGAAGATCTTGCGGAAAGCTTTAAGTCGATTATGAGTTGCTTGTAAATGCTTGTGTGTTCTTCGTTTTCTAGGTCGTGAGCTTTGATTTGAATTCTTCCCTCTATTTATAGATGAGAGACATGGAAAGATCCATTGGAGACGATGGTCCACGTGTCTCTCTCTTTTGGGTAGCTAACGACTCTTTCAAAGTATGGTGACAGAGTCCTTTCCCTCCATTTCAGGAAAGATGTTGACTTGCAGCTTTAATCAGAAAGTGGACAGCTGACTGCTTATCATTGGTCGAGGCTGAAGAAAGTAGGTGAGACAAACATACTTCAAGACAGATCTGAAGCTGACTTCTCTATACCTCGTATGACTCTGCTGATTTGACTTATAAGATCTCTAACAGTCAGGAGACTGTCTGGCCGTTGCTGAGTCTGATCTATGTTCAGTAGCATACTCCTGCTGAGTTCAGCTCTACTGAAGATCAACTCTGAGTTCAGTGAACTACTCTTGCTCAGTTCAGTTCAACTGACTCCTTTCAGTATACTGCTCATGCTGAGTCCAGCACTACTGAGTCTTCTTTTCATGGTACTGAGGCTGATAGTCTACTAAAGAATCAACAGACATAACTGAACGCCTGAACCATGTAGGAAGGATGTCTACTGAGTCTGAAACTCTCAGAGACAGAACAAACAAATACAACTGAATGGTTCATCAATCAAAGTAGGGTTTTGGGATCATTCAAATCTACTAAGCACTAGGCTACTGAATCATCTCCCAACAGGTTACCACCTAGCAGGGGAGTGGAATACAAAATAGTAATTCATCCAGGCAGTATTCCCAAGCACCAATACCCCTACAAGGTATCTCATGCCTAGAAGGCTGAAATTTAAAAAACAGTTGAAGCATTGCTAGAAACATGGGAAATACAGCCAAGCAAGAGCCCTTTTTCTTCACCAGTGTTATTGGTCAAGAAGAAGGACAACACCTGGAGAATGTGTGTGGATTACAGGTATCTCAATAAGCTCACTATTAAACATGACTACCCTATTCCTGTCATAGATGAACTTCTTGATGAACTACATGGGGCAAAATACTTTTCTAAGATAGATCTTAGATCTGGTTACTTCAAGATCCTTATGGAACCTAGCTCCAGATATTTGACAGCTTTTAGAACTCATAATGGGCATTATGAGTACCTTGTCATGCCTTTTGGGCTATGCAATGCCCCTGCTACATTCCAGTTACTTATGAATCAAGTGTTCAGGGGTAAATTGAGGAAGCATGTCCTAGTTTTCTTTGATGATATTTTAGTGTATAGTTCTTCATGGGAATTACACTTATTACATGTTAAGGAGGTTTTGGAAATTCTGAGGGAGAACCAATTGTTTGCCAAGATGAGTAAGTGTGAGTTTGACAATGAATCTGTGGCATATCTTGGTCACATTATCTCTTAGGGAGGGGTAGCTACTGACCCAGACAAGGTGGTTGCCATGGTAGATTGGGAGTCACCTAAAAACCTTAAAGAGTTGAGGGGCTTCCTAGGGCTGACTTGGTACTACAGGAAATTTGTGAGAAAATATGGGCTGATTAGCAAGCCATTAACCAACTTGCTAAAGAAGGGTGCTTTCCAGTGGGGGACATAAGCTGAACTAGCTTTCCAACATCTTAAGAAAGCCATGATTTCAGACCCTATATTAGCACTGCCTAATTTTGAAAAAGAATTCATACTAGAGACTGATGCAAGTGGATCTGGGATGCAGTATTGATGCAGGAAGGAAGACCTATAGCCTTTCTCAGTAAAGCTTTGACTGGGAAAAATCTGAATCTATCTATCTATGAGAAGGAGTTCTTGGCTATTCTTATGGCAGTCCAAAAATGGAAGAACTATTTGCAAGGACATCACTTCACTATTAGGACTGATCAGCAGGCTCTGAAACACCTGCTGGATCAGAAGATCACCACCCCCTTACAACTGAAATGGATCCCTAAGCTTTTAGGCTATGACTATTCCATAGCCTATAGGAAGGGCAAGGAGAATCTGGCAACTGATGCTTTGTCAAGGAAGGATACCTATCACTGCCATGCAACTAGCCTGGCCATTCCACTATGGGTGCAGAAGGTAGTTGATAGCTATGCAAAGGACCCCTATTTGGCTACAGTTTTGGCAGCCAAGGCCATTGACACCACTTCCTATCCTGAGTACTGTCTAACAGGGGGTCTTTTAAGGCAAAAGGTCATGCTTGTGATTGGTAAGGATGACAAAACTCAAAGCCACAATCATACAAGAACTACATGATTCAACTATGGGTGGCCACTCAGGAGAGGGAGGCACCTATCAAAGGGTTAAGAAATATTTTATCTGGAAGGGACTAAAGGCACAAGTTTTGGAAATGGTTAAAGCTTGCTCTATTTTCTCCCATAGCAAAACTGAGAAGGTTCACAGTCCAGGGCTATTACAACCTCTCACTATTCCTACATAGGCTTGGACTCATGTTACTATGGATTTTATTGAGGGGCTACCTAAGTCACAGGGCAGAACAGTAATATTGGTGGTAGTGGATAGATCACCAAGTATAGTCACTTCCTTGGACTTACTGACCCCTATACAACTGCTACAGTTGCCCAAGTATACTTGGACAACATTACCAAGCTGCATGGGCAGCCACTGAGTTTGGTAACTGACAGGGACCCTGTCTTTACTAGTGTTTTTTGGGCTGAGTTGTTCAGATTATTGGGAACTAAGCTAGACATGACTTATGCTTATCACCCCCAGTCGGATGGATAGACTGAAAGAGTTAACCAGTGTCTGGAGACTTATCTCCGGTGTTTGGTTAAGCAGACACCCAAGCACTGGTTTAAGTGGCTAGCAATGGCAGAGTTTTGGTATAATACCAACTACCATACTAGTCTACAAATCACCCCTTTTGAGGCCTTGTATGGGTACAGTCCCCCTATCTTTTCTATTGGACCGTTCCCCTACACTCACTCAGCCGATTCTCTTGGAATAGCTGAGGAGCGACACAAGATGCAGCAGAAATTAAGAGAAAATCTGTTGCGTGCCCAAGAAAGGATGAAAAGACAAGCGGGCCGGCTTAGAACCGACCGAAAATTCGCCGTAGGCGACAGGGTGTACCTAAAGCTGCAGCCTTTTCGGCAAAGCAGCGTTGTTCTACGTCAAAGCCAAAAACTTTCCCCCCGCTACTACGAACCCTACCCAATTCTGGAGAAAATAGGAGAAGCTTCCACCGGGGGCCAAGATCTGGCCGGTCTTCCACGTCTCCTTGCTCAAAAAGTCGGTGGATCCGCGCCGGATACAGTCCCAAAATCTCCCTGACCTCACTCCAGACGGCTCGGTTGTGTGTGTACCTACAGTAAAAAGTAAACGAAGTAAGATGAGCAACGTGGGAGAGAAATCCACTCCTTCTTAATTGAGTGGGAATGCGAGGGATTAAAACCGACAAGTTGGGTGGAGGAGACTTATCTCAAGAAGATTTACCCCGACATAATACCTTGGGGACAAGGTGTCGAAAAACGGGGGAGTAATGTCATGACCCGACCGGATCTGACATTACCGGAGGGAAAAATGACGCAAGAAGGAGGAGACGAGGTTGAGTTGAAGGAGGGTTTACTATATATTCATTTCATCGAAAAGTTTGAGAATGAAGAAGAAGACAGTGAGGAGCCATTTTGTGACACATTGGATTCGTTCCCTGCCGTTGATGAAGATGAGTGGGATCTGACGGTGGAAAACAAATGTGGCTAATGTTGACCAAGGAAGAAGACTTATCCGGGCGTGGACGGACGAGATTGTATCCACGCGCTTATCCTAGCTAATCGCGATTTCTTTTCAACATTATTATTATGTTATTGTTTAGCTACGTTAATTACCCTATGTCTTTAAATATGTGTTGAGGCAATGAGATCGGCATGCTCGAGAAATTATCTTCCCTTACTCTCTCTCTCTCTCTCACCCTTCTGTGTATGCTCTCTCTCACGCTCTCCTCTCGGATTCCATTAAAATTCATATCTGAATCTGGTAATTGTTTACAGTTCTCTTCTAATACAACAATCGAATTACAATTGTTCTATCAATTGACTAACCAATAGACTGCAGTCTATTGCAAGGAGAATACGAAAGAGTCCCTCTCTAGAGAGAGATTCGGATATCAAGAAATCGAATTGCTGGAGATGGCGATGTAGAAAGAGGAATCAATGCGCGAAGCAGTAGATTCCATTAAGAAAATAAAATCGAAAATAAAATCGAAAATGTGGAGAACCGTTCCGAAGAAACTCAGACGCTCGAGAAAAGAGCAAGACGACGTCGTTGAGGATTAGGAGAATGGAAGCATATCATCATCCTTTTCAGACAGAAGCTTGGTCTGTTCTGATCAGGGCCGGCCCTATTATATGGCCAATGGGGCAATGGCCTAGGGCCCCCAAATTTGAGAGGCCCCAAATTTAAGATACATTCCACTTAGCCATAACCCCATATTATATAAAATATATTTATGAAGCTCAATACTATTAATAAAATTCAAATAAATAGATATAGCCCATTACTAAAAAAAATATATCAAGCCCACTCCACTTATAAATTAATTAATACCCAAATCGGTCACGATGTTGCAACGACTCTTTTCTCTTTTTATAATTGCAGTCGTCGGTCCATCTTGATGATGCAAAACAACGAAAATGCAAGTAATACTTGATTTTAACAAAAAATGATAAAATTATATCTACGTTCTACTATGTCACGAGAACGGTTGAATGAACAAGCAATTTTTTTGATGATTTTGCTACTTAAAATTCTAGAAAATCTAAGTTATTTTAATAAGTATTTGATCCTTATTTTTTTTATTTTGTTACACTTTACTGTTTCTACTTTTAAAGCTATGTAGACACACAAATATGGAAGTATGTACTTTAGTTCGTTGACAAATTGTTCATGAAGCTTCAATAAGGGCCCCATTTTTTACTTTTGCCTAGGGCCTCCGGAATCTCAGGGCCGGCCCTGGTTCTGATCGTAGGTTGTCGGATGTAACAGAGGAATTAGATTCAAAGATTCAAGAGAAGGGCCCAATTGGAACTGGTCGGAGATACATGCTGCTCTGCCTAATAGTTCTCGCCGGCCTAATCGTCGCGTTTGTTTTAACCTTATCATGTTTCTTGCTGTTGAAGTTAGGGCGGAAATTGCCGGGAAGGATCACGTTGCCGATGATCATGTCCGGTTAGAATTTGGGAAGCGTAAAAGTTCACATTTTTATGATTACTTTTGCTTCTTGTTGTAACTTCGGTAAATTTATAGATGAACTATTTAACTCATTCGATATTATGGTTTTGTCTGAATTTGGTGTCTTCTTCATTTAACCTAGATAAATCATCAAGCGAATACGAAATTTGATCCGTATTCAATTAGATATTAGTATAGAATTTTATCCATTTTTTATAAGAGTATTTTGTAAACAATTATATCTGAGTTTTTAGTTTGAAGTTATAGATATACTAAAAGATATTAGCCTCAAAATTACATCAAGTTTGCACAAAATTTAATCAAGTCTGCACATGACCTTTAAAATACACGATTTTGCAATTCGTTAAAAAATGCACGCTAATAAAAAAAATCACAAATTAAAGTTGACGTGGACACCGAAAATTATAACCTAGATAAATCAGCAAGCGACTAAAACGACGTTGTTTCTCGAGTATTTACTAAATGACTCAATTCTAAAATATTTTTAAATGATTTAATAATACTTAAAGTTTGAAATTCATGTGCAAAACCAAATAAAACTCTAACTTCGTGTATTTATAAGTGAGAAATATTGCAAAATTTCCTACAAATGCCACGTTCTAACATCCGATTCAATTTATCTGATGTGTAATTTTTAACGAATTGAAGAGTAATGTATTTTGAAGAACCTTTTAAAAGTATTGCGCAAAATCAAATTTTGTTCAAACTTTCATATTTTGAGGCTAATATCCCTACATTAAAAGACTTGATTCATAATAAGTTTTAAAAAGTATTTCTGTTATACATATTTAAATATTTCAATCACGTATTTATATTTGAATACTAATGCTAACTAAGCAAAAAATACTTGATTCTTCTCCAAGACATTAAGCGTCGTCATCGCACGTGATAATATTTGGATTGTGAATACGAGTTTCGTATCTTTCCATCCTCTTCGTCTCTTCCATTCATTTTTATCCAATTTGAGATAGAAAAGATTTCTTGCAGTTTCGGCAACCGTAAGCAATATCTTGTTCGGCCACTTACTTAATTCAGATAAGATTGCCATCTTTAATCCCTTAATTTCAGCAGTTAGTTGTCATCTTTTCATGCTCTTTAATCCTTTAATTTCAGTTCAGTTGTAATCACTATATAAATATATTCATCTCCAACTCCCATAGTGTGGTGAGAACAATATTCTCATATATATATATATATAACACTTCTTCATAATCGAATTCGAAGAAAGAATGTCGAACGAGTCATCTCCGTCCGTGAAGAACGAGAAAGTTGGTTTCCTTAAACTGTTCTCTTTTTCAGATACGCGCGATGTAGCGCTCATGATCGTCGGCACCATCTCCGCGGTGGGGAACGGCGTGTCGCAGCCGCTCATGAATCTTCTCCTCGGCCAGCTGGTAAATTCCTTCGGCGGCGCCAACCAATCCGACGTCGTGCATGAAGTTTCCAAGGTGAATGCTGTTTTTACACCAGATTTTCGTCCAAAATACTGAAATCGAACTTCTGCTGCTTTTTCCTCCACGATTTTACGTGTTTGTTTCGTTGATTTCGCACCGATTTTTAACCCAAAATACTGAAATCGAGCTTTAATAGGATTTAAACTTTGTTTTCAGTTTTGCAACTTTAATGTGAATTGGTTGAATTCTAAAAAACTTCGATAAAAAATTGTTCATACTCTGATCGGAATTTTTAGATTTTTGCACCGGTTTTTCGTCCAAAATACTGAAATCGAACTTCACTAGGATCTAAACTTCGATTTCAATTTTGTAATTTTAATGTAAAATTGGTTGAATTAATGCAGAAAAAACTTTTATAAAATATAGTCATACTCTGCATGGAATTTTTAGGTATCTCTGAAATTGGTGTACTTGGGAATCGGCTGTGGTGTTGCTTCACTTCTACGTGAGTAATTACCGCGTTTTCTTCAAATCAAATTCGTAATTTCTGCGATTCATTTGTTGTATTTTGTGATCCAAGTTTATGATATGCTGATAAATGAACAGAAATGGTGTGTTGGACGGTGACCGGAGAAAGGCAGGCGGCTCGGATAAGAAAGCTCTACTTAAAGACAATACTAAGACAAGATATTGAGTTTTTCGACGTCGAGACAACAACCGGAGAGATCATCGGAAGAATGTCCGGTGACACCATTCTCATTCAAGAAGCCATGGGTGAAAAAGTAAGCTTTCATTTCTCTTTTTTTTTTTTTTTTTAATAGAAGATATGGGGAAATGACAAAAATGAACCCCGGTTAAAAATACTTTGTGTTCTTTCTTTAGTAAAGAACACTCACGTGTTCTATACAATGTTGCAGCAAAACCCCTTCCATTAACAACACGTTTATCTCAATCGCTATTAAATCTTTAACAATTTTAATATCTATGTAAAACTACTGAACTAGGCGAGTCAAAATCTTAAACACTAAAAATTGCTAGAAAACATGAAAATTGAAGAACTGAGAAGAGATCGATTCAAAATTCGAGTGAATTTATCTAAATTAAACATTATATATTTATATGCATACTTTTAGAGTATTTCGAATATTGTATATCAGCAAAATGTAAAATCTTGCATAGATACACCCATGCCGAATGAAATACATGTGTGTTTAATGTTAGAGGTTTTCTTGGTTTTTTTTTTTACAAAAGATAGTTTTCTTCATTTTCACCTAAACATAAGGTGTCTTTTTTGTCCTTTACCCTATAAGATACATGAAGAAGATTTGTAATAATAATAAGTTGATGATCTTGATTAGGTAGGGAAGTTCATTCAATTTCTTTCAACATTCTTTGGAGGCTTTGTCATTGCTTTCTGCAAAGGATGGCTCCTAGCTTTGGTGCTATGTTCAAGCTTCCCTGCTCTTGCAGTAGCAGTAGGAATTACTTCTCTAGTCATGTCGAAAATGGCGACTTCCGTACAAGCTGCCTATGCTGAAGCTGGCAATGTAGTCGAACAAACCGTTGGAGCTATTAGGACGGTACAATCATACACTGGGGAGAAGCGAGCGGTTGATAAGTATGACAACAAACTGCGTATCGCGTACGCTTCTAGTGTTAAACAAGGCCTAACTTCGGGCATGGGAGTCGGCGTTACTTTGTTGATCGTCTTCTCTACTTACGGACTTGCAGTTTGGTACGGAGCGAAGCTGATAATCGAGAAAGGATACAGTGGAGGCGTAGTTGTTAATGTTTTCATGTCCGTCATGAGTGGTGGAGTGTAAGTATTTGAATTATGTTACTATAGTTAAACCTCGATACATAGAGTAATAATTTCGCTTAAATATGGGTTAGTGCACTAAAATAATGTTTGATAAAATAACCAAGATTATTACTTTATCGAGGTTTAACTTTACTAACTAAAGCAAGTTTCATTGTATTATTATTATTATTATTATTATTATTATTATTATTATTTAGCTAATGAGATTCTTTTGCATGATTAGAGCATTAGGGCAGATCTCCCCAAGTACAGATGCATTTGCAGCTGGTCAAGCTGCAGCATACAAGATGTTCGAGACCATCAAACGCACACCGAATATTGATGCTTACGACACTCGTGGGATTGTGTTGGGAGATATGAAGGGCGAGATAGAGCTTAGAGATGTTCATTTCAGGTATCCAGCGCGGCCGGAAGTCAGTATATTTTCGGGTTTCTCGTTATACATACCGTGTGGGAAAACCGCGGCTCTGGTTGGGCAGAGTGGGAGCGGGAAATCGACAGTGATCAGCTTGGTGGAGAGGTTTTATGATCCGGAAGGCGGAGAAGTTTTGATCGATGGAATTAACTTGAAGAACTTGAGGCTCAGATGGATCAGAGGGAAAATCGGACTTGTTAGTCAAGAACCGATCTTGTTTGCTACGAGTATTAAAGAGAACGTAGTTTACGGCAAGGAAGATGCATCTGATGAAGAGATAAGAAGTGCTATCGAACTAGCTAATGCTGCTAAGTTCATCGACAAGTTACCTAAGGAAAGTTGAATTCTTTGTTCATCTCGTATATTCTAGAATGTTGTAGAACTTACAGTAGCAATCTTGCAGGGTCTTGATACGATGGTGGGAGAACATGGTGCTCTTCTATCCGGAGGTCAGAAGCAAAGGATTGCAATTGCTCGAGCCATTCTGAGAAACCCGAAAATCCTTGTTCTAGATGAAGCAACAAGTGCTCTGGATGCCGAATCAGAACGTGTAGTTCAAGAAGCACTCGATAATCTTATGACAAACCGTACGACAGTGGTGGTTGCACACCGTTTGACAACTATTAGGAATGCTGACATTATAGCTGTTGTGCATTCTGGAAAACTCGTGGAGCAAGGTGCATTTCAGAAAATTTTTTATAGTATGTACATACATTTTCTCAAACTTTGAATTTTAGGTACGCATGATGAACTGATAAAAGATCCCGAGGGAGCTTACACCAAGCTTGTTCATATGCAAGAAGGGACGAAACTAGGCGCTCATAAATCGGAGGCCAGTGAAGAATTAGAGAGTAACTGGAGCAGATCGCCAAGCAATCAATCGTCAAGGCATTCTCTTACACTTGCCCCTCAAACAACGGACAGCGTAGACGAAAACGCGTTGAGGAAACTCAAGAAAGTCCCGTTCAGGCGGTTAGCATGCTTGAACAAAGCTGAAGTGCCATATCTGGTTCTTGGATCTCTAGGTGCATGTGTGGAAGGCTTGATTATGCCGATTTTCGGGCTGTTGTTGGCAACAGCTATCAAGATCTTCTTCGAACCTCCGAATCAGCTTAAGAAAGATTCCGAATTCTGGGGGGTTATGATGGTTGTTTTAGGCCTCTGTAGTATGATCTCCATTCCTATTCAGAGTTACTTCTTCGGAATCGCGGGTGGGAAATTGATTCAACGGATTCGTTCTTTAACGTTTAAGAAGGTTGTCCACCAAGAGATCAGTTGGTTTGACCATCCTGCAAACTCAAGGTTTGTTTACATCTCCTTGTTTTGTTTTTACTTTGTTTTTGGTGTATCACTGTTTGCTAAGGATTGAGGTGTTTTTGATTTGTGCAGTGGAACCATCGGGGCGAGACTATCGAGTGATGCTTTATCGATTAAAATCATCACGGGTGACGCTTTGGGATTAATCGTCCAAAACATAACGACTGTTACAGCAGCCATCGTCATAGCCTTCACTGCTAACTGGTTGCTCGCCATCATAATCTTGCTTGCTCTGCCTCTTATCGGCTTAGAAGGATTCTTGCAGTATAGATACATTAAAGGCTTCTCTCCCGATGCCAAGGTTAATTTTTACACCTAAAGGCCGACGGATCCATATCTTACAAGTTTCTTACGTGTGTGAAATGAAACTTGCAGGTCATGTATGAAGATGCTAGCCAAATAGCAAACGATGCTATCAGCAGTATCAGAACGGTAGCGTCGTTTAGTGCCGAGGACAAGGTGATGAATATGTACGAGAATAAGTGCGAGATTCCTCTGAGACGAGGAGTCAGAATCGGAGTTGTGAGTGGATTAGGCGTTGGTTTTGCTTCTTTGGCACTCTACTGCGCACAAGCGTTATGTTTCTACATCGGAGCTGTTTTTATCCGACAAGGTAAAGCATCGTTCGGGGAAGTATTCAAGATCTTCTTCGCCTTAACGATGTCTGTTACCGCGGTTATCGGAACTATTGCTAAAGTTCCGGATTTGAACAAAGTTAAAGATTCTATCACCTCCATCTTTGAGACTCTCGATAGCCGACCGAAGATTGATTCGAGCGTCGATGAAGGGACCACGTTGGATGGTGTTCGAGGCGAGATTGAGCTTCGACATGTCAGTTTCAAGTATCCCACAAGGCCGGATATTCAAATCTTTAGAGATTTATGCCTAACCATTCCTTCCGGGAAGGTAACTTTTTTTTTCACTTTACAATTACTACATTTCTCTCAAATATCTTTCTCCCTCAGTCCGTTCAACTTGGCTTCAAACTTCCGGCGTGGATATTAAGGTGAGGTAAATGATTAAATGAGTATTAAAAATATAAAAAAATTGTCTTTTGGATTGGAGATAAGATGAGTGAAACAACCCAAAAAGGAAATAGAGACAAGATCAGTGGGACGGAGGAGGGAGTATTACATTTGTTTATAATCTAATGTTCTTTCATTTGTTGTCTGTTTTCAGACAGTAGCTCTAGTTGGAGAGAGTGGGAGCGGAAAATCAACAGTGATAAGCCTAATAGAAAGATTCTACAGTCCAGATTGTGGTACTATTCTATTAGACGGAGTTGGAATCGAAACACTCAAGCTGAGTTGGTTAAGGCAACAGATGGGACTAGTGAGCCAGGAGCCGGTTCTCTTAAAAGGGTCAATCCGAGCCAACATCGCCTACGGTAAGAATGGCGAAGTAACCGAAGAAGAGATGATCAACGCAACGACGGCCGCCAATGCCCACGCCTTCATCTCCGGCCTTCCTCAAGGCTACGATACCAACGTCGGCGAGAGAGGAGTTCAGTTATCTGGCGGGCAGAAGCAGCGGATCGCGATATCTCGGGCGATTCTCAAAGACCCTAAAATCCTTCTCCTCGATGAGGCGACGAGCGCGCTGGATGCTGAGTCAGAACGAGTTGTGCAGGACGCTCTGGACCGAGTCATGGTGGAACGGACCACCGTCGTGGTGGCGCACCGCCTCACGACGATAATGGGAGCGGATTGTATTGCGGTGGTGAAGAATGGCGGAATTTGTGAGATGGGAAGGCATGCCCAGCTGATTAGGGTAAGAGATGGAGCCTATGCATCGTTAGTTGCTCTGCATGGAAAATCAGATTAGTTCCCATGCATGCGTAAATATCGGTATATATATAGGCTTTAAATTATTATCGTAATTTTGGATTTTTTTTGCCTTCTTAAATAATCATAATCATTTAAGTAGTTGGAGTACTACATTAATATGCTTCTAATGCAACGGCCAATATATACATTATTCTTAATTCATAAAATCTAAGGCAACACCTTAGACATATATATATACGTAGAGACCTTAATTAAATTCTTGCAAAATGCAAGCTCAAAACATAATTAAATCCAGCAATTTATTGGGCCTTCGCCGTAACATACGTCACACGTAGATCTTGAGCGATTAATAGTACAAAATAACTAAAAATATAAAAGAAAGTTTCATTTCTTTATAGTCAAACTCACTTGGCTAATAGGCCCACTATGTTAGAAACGTTGTCTGGATATCTGTAGATATTATGGTCACAAATAAAAGGCATGTACATCAAAATTGAGGTACATCCCAAAAATATTTTGGTGATTTTATCCATGAATTAATAGCTACGAAAATAATCTTATTACATTTAATTAGTGATGTACTCCACGAACACTTTAGATAGACTCTCAGACAGGACAAGACATTCAAATTGCCTATCCTATATGCTTAAGTATATATTGTACATAATTCTAATAAAATATACAAAATTAATTATTTTACACTCCAAATACCATGTCCATTCGCCGTCCTATACTTTTAGAAAATACCGTATCTCATATCCTTATTGTATCGTACTCGCGTGTTTCGTGTCATGCAACATAGCTCCAAGTAGTTTGCCTTGGAAAATATTGTTATCCTCATTGACATCAAGGGCATATTTGTTCTTAATTTATTTTACGTAATAAAAAACAAATTAAAAATATAACAATTTAATTTTATACTAAAAATATCTAAAAATGAAATCTTTGTGGATAAATCTATAAGTGTTCGGTATGGTATACCGTAAGACTTTTCCCATACTGCATATCATACCAAAAAGATTCGGAATGGAAAAATGCATACCGTTGTCATACCGATAATTTCGGTATATCGAAAGTTCGGTATAAACAATCTCTATACCGTTGCCATATCGCTCTTTCGGTATACCGTACCATACTTCGGTATACCGAAGCAGACGGTATATCAAAACACACGGTATACCAAAAATATAATGTTATACCGAAGCAGACGGTATACCAAAAAACAACCTGCCATAAAACAAAATATGACGATGTAGAAAGCATGCAAATCTCATCCAACAAAGTATCTAAGATAATGATACAAAAAATAAAACAGCCCAACAAGGACAAATTACATCCAACATCTCAAAATACTATCCAAATGTCTAATAATAAAACAACAAACTTGTCTTAAGTCTTAGACAATAAGATTAATCTTCACTCTCCAACACTCACAAAATGATAAAAGCTCAAGAGTCAAGAGACTCAAGATCACAAATCATCTGAAATCCAACCATTTGATATAAAGAAACCTGTAAATATGAGATTTCAACTTTAGTGTAGTTATAATGTCAAATTTCAAATAAGCAAATATATAAAATAACAATGATGAATAAAATAAACATAATTTACTTGAATTGTGATTGATGAGATTCACGAGACTATGGATGATGCGGAGATAGTTTGAGAACTATCCAATTCTATATCTACAAAACAAACACATACCATCAATTTAATTTATTATAGATTAACATAAATAAAATAAAGAAACTCTTACTCTTTTCATAATATTCAATTTGTTTGTAAAATTCTAGTTCTTCTTCAGTTGGATCTTTATAAAAGCTGAAATCCTCGGCTTTGAGCCAATCATTGGTGCACACCAATGCCTACCATTTTTGATCTCAAACTAGTTCTAAACTAATCAACAACTCTCTTACCCAGGCTAAAAGCAGATTCACTATCAACAGTTGAACATTTTGCAATTAATGAAAGAATTGGATATCTCGTTTCACTTCCTTTCCACCACTCCAAAAGATTGACACTAGGATTATATCGTTTCTCAATCTCAGCCGCTAGGTACTTATCCACTTAATTGGATATTTGTTGAAGTTGTTCTTCGTTTTGTGCTTCCATGTCGTTGAACAATTCATCATAAAGATCACCAGAACTTGTACCATCTCCATCACCACACTCTGAGAGAACATTCTGTCTTCCACTAGTCAATGACTCATCTGTCCACAAACTTATCAAGTTCCCTTTAACTTCACAAACAAATTCTTCAACATTTGAAGTAGTGTCACTACCACCCAATTTCTTAATGCTGACTTTGATCATCTGAAGCTTGTTTCTCGGGTCTAAGACATTAGCAACAAACACCAAAGCATTCATTGATCTCCAATCTCTCCAATACTTCTCAAATTTTTGCCTCATGGCAATTGCAACTTCACTTAGAATTGGATCTAACAAATCACTACACTTTTTCTCAATCTCAATTTGAATGGCAGTCATTGATTGATATATCAACTGTGATGTTTGAGTTTTCGTTGCACTAAGCTCCAAAGTTGCATCATGGAATTTCTTTGGAAAGTACACAAACCCTCTGGTATTCTCCCAACCTTGTGAGGTTGGAGGCCCCACAACTCTTCTACCCTTATGATCACTTTGACCAAAATATCTCTCAAATGGTACATATTCTTCATGCATCCTACATCAATGCAACTTCAAGCATTTTATAGGTGGAATTCCACCTAGTCTTGACATCCATAGGGACCGTTGACGTACTAGAAAATTTGGCTAGTACGGCTAGCTCCCAAAACTTGTTCAATCGCGAAGGAGATGAATGAATAAAAACAACTAAGTTCCTAATTGACTTAATTGAAGAACATAGTTCTTTCAATCCATCTTTAACAATCAAGTTAAGGATATGGCACGCGCATGTTAAATGCAAGTATTTTCCATCAAACAACAAAGTCTTTTCTATCTTCATTTTTTTCTTCAAATAAGAAATTGTAGTATCATTTGAAGAAGCATTATCAACAACAATAGAAAAGACTTTCTCTATTTCCCACTCCCTCAATCAAATCTCAACCACCTTCCCAATTTCTTCCCATGCATGGCTAGTGATTTTGGTGAAGTTAATTATTCTTTTGTGCAACTTCCAATCACTATCCAAAAAGTGGGCTGTGATAACCATGTAGTTTATTTTTTGGATAGATGTCCAAGTGTCTGTCATGATACTCACCCTCTGACCATTAATCACACGTTTTAGTTTTAATTTCTTAGCAAAAAAGTAATCTAAAAGACTAAAACCATGATGGCAACTTTTTAAAAGGGGGGGGGGGGGGGGAGATTGAACTTAGGTTGTAACTCATCAATTAAACTAATAAACCCCTTCCCTTCGACAACCCGAAAAGGTATTTCATCCCTAATCACATACTCTATCAACTTCAATTCACACCGTTTTTGGTTAAATGCACGAGAAACCACATTAGTTCCCTACCCTTCACTACCCTCTAATTTCAACACAGTTTGACCCCTTTCACCCGCAATCACTTTATATAATAGACTCAACTTGCACTTTTTGACTAAATGGTTTTTTAGCCTACTAGTACTTCCGAAATTAGTAGGTATTTCAACTTTGCAGTATTTGCATATGCCAATGTTCTCCTTGATATTATTAATCTTCCTTATCCCCTTTTGGACATGATCCCAAAATATACTCCTCCTCTTAGGAGTCACATGAGGCCTTTTGGAGGACTCTTCTCTTGCTCTTTTTCGACTAGTACCATCACCATTCACTATAGTACTATCAACTGGAGTCGGTAGTTCAGATTCAGATGATGGACTAGGATGCATTTGAGAAGAACCAGTTTCAATTCTAGATTCCATTCTATTCCAACATGCAATGAAAATTAGACATATGGCTGACCTTGAATTAAGAACCAAATAAATCTACTTTAATTTCAGCAAAGGAAAACCAAATTAAACATAATGCGTTTTGAGATCAAATTAAGAAGCTGCTGACCTTCAAAGTTAAACACACACAGACACCTGCTTCTTTGTTTGGTGGGATCTTTGTGAAAGAAAAGCTCACTGGATTCGAAGATACTGCACTTGTTCACTTCATTCTTGTTGTTGCAAATGTTTTAACAAATGATATCAAAATATGATAAATATGACTTCTATATTCATAACAAAATATGTTTAAAACTTAAAATTAGATAACTGCTTATCAATTCAATTCACTAATTAAATAACTGGTGGAGAGAGAATAGGAGACAGTTCAATTCACGGAACAATTGACTATTTAAATTCAGAGCAACAAGATTTTCCAAGTCAACTACAAACTGTATACGTTTTTCTTATTTTCGCACATTGATAACTAGCAGTGGTAGTATTATTTTATTTTAACTTGCTGTTTTGAAGAGTCGGTAAATCATTTGAACGGAAATTATTAATTTTTGTTTTCCGGAACTGAATTTCAATCTCAGCAAGACCATCTCGATTCAATATAAACGTAAGGAAGGCGAGGCGCAGATGATCGCAAATTATGTTCAATTATAAAAAAGGCAAAAAGAAAATGATACTTGAGGCGGCGAAGCGGTAACGAATCTTGGGCGAGTATGCAAGAAGCAAGCTCATTAAATAGTAGTGTTTCCAGATCCAGACAAAACATTTGATTTGGCATGTCACACAATTTAGGGCTAACCTGTAGAAGTCGATCGTGAGCGACCGAACTTAGGATAATCTTCTACTTTCAGGGGCGGCACATGGTGGCGGCGAGCTGTAGGTGGCGGACGGTGGCGGCGGGCGGGGCGGCGAATGTGAGGCGTGGAGGAGGGAGGGATTGGAGGCGGCGGGGGTGTTGACTAGAGGTAAAATTGAAGTCACCCGAATTAGGGATTTACCTTTTTAGGATTTCTTTTGTTGTTTTAATATATTATTTAATTATATAATATCCTTAAAATGTAGTATAATATCATAATATAAGGTAAATTTATATTTTCCTCTTTTTAAAATATTTTTCAATACATTGGCGGACCGCCTCTCCGTCCTCTAGAAAGATCGGTCACGCAAATAATATTTATAATTACACATGCGACAGACAACTAGAATAAAACTGACACAATTAGTAAGCAGTGATCAAATCCACATGGAATGAGTATATTTAAGCGATTTATCTCTAAAGACCGAAAAAAAGTTTGGTTAGTAACCAACATGAACTTTGGGTTTAATTAACACTAGGCAATAAATCATAAACTGCGCAATTAAAACAGGTGATAAAAAACAAATATTAAAAGTGACTCGGCTTTGAGCAGATCCACACTGATCGGCCTCCAATCCTCAGTTCTAAAATTAATCGGTTTTCCTAAGTTTGCCCGGCTAAGGTGCCGTGTTGAGCACAGACGCACCTAAATCTTATTCTTGAAATGGAGAAGGAATGTTGAGCATTAACCTACTTCATACCCTAGTGTCGATATACCATGTTGAGCATAGCATAGATCTATAATTAATGAGCATTAACATCCAAGAAACAGAACTAGCAAACCTACCCATGTTGAGCATGAAAGTAACTCCACCATCTCCCCAGCCTGTTCAACATCAGCCCAGTTAACCCAGGGTGATCAGTCCTATGTTATATTAAGCAAGCATCTACACAGATCTGGCAAGAAACACTTAGTTAACCAATTTTAAGCACATTAAGATCTCATGGAAGACAAGGATCGGGTGTTTCACTGCCCTAGCCGAATCTAGGGCTTAGCTACACATATTTAAGATAAGAAAGCAAGCTAAAATGCAAGGGAATAACATCATAATGCAGAAAACACTAACTGGAAGAGCAATAACTTCTGAAATCTTAAATAAACGAAAATCAGTGCATAAATAAATATGAATGACAGAGCAGAGAACATAAAATGTTACAGAGGCAGATCTTCAAAACATAAATACTTGAGCTGGACGAGAATTAAAGAACATCAATTACTTGAACTTGAAAGATGAAGAACAATAACTAAACTAGAGAGCATTTCGAATTTAGAGAGAGAAACTAAAAGTAGAGAGATAACTAGTCTAAAAGTGATTTGTGGGTTATGGGATATCTCCCCTATTTACTTTTACAATACCAAAATATAATAAGTCAAAAGATAATGTCTAAATCATCAAATGGTCTTTTCTTGAGCCTCTCCAGGAATTTAATGCAGCATGTACGGATTTGACTCTATGGGTAAAGCTGAAGGGACACAAGTTGGCTATTTCAGGAAGTGCTTGCCCTGCTGGGCAGATGTGGCAGAAACAAATATCCTCTCACTTGTACTTTTATGTACCAACTCTCTTTCATAACTTAGTAGCCTCTACCTTTAAGAAACAACTTTCCCTCCACTTTCTTCCAATTTAATGGGCTGAGCTTCTTCATGTCTTACTTTAATTCATCTCTTCGACCCACTAACACTGGCCTAGTTGGAGGAGTCCAAATCCTGCCCAAATCTTTAATTTTCTGGCCCAAATATCCTTTTATCACCTCTTGCATGCATGTAGCTTCCAATTTGTACTTATGGTAATATTCACCATCTTTTCCGCCTTTTTCCACCTCCTACACGCATAAACATGAGATAAACACACACAATATCGGTAATATAAAAGATACAATTACGTGCTTATCATACATATTATAATTAATAATTACTTAAGGTAAAATGAATGACTCATCAAGCTTTCTTTCTTTTTTGTTAAACGAATGAGAATATTTTTGCTAGAAAATAATTATTATTAAGACTTTAATTTTACTTCATTTAATATTTAAAACAAAACCAAAGTTCTATTATACTTCATTTAATATTTAGAAACCAATAAATAGAATATATATGGGGGAAATATAGATTGAAACTAAGAATATAATTTTGCCCAAAATAGAATATTTGATGTTGGGAGATGATTCAGCTGTTGTTCAGTGAGTAATAGATTTGGCTGATCCCAAAATCCTATGTTGATTGGTGAACCATTCTTGTGTAAAAGTTAACACCTTTGTCTTTTAGTTTTTTCAAACTCAGTAGACTCGCCTTCAGCATGGTCTGTCTCAGTAGTTCCGTCTGCTGTCCTTCATTAGACTATCCGCCTCAGTGCCATGGAGTGAAGATTCAGTATGGCTGGACTTAGCAGGAGCAACATACTGAAAGGTGTTCAGGAGTCAGTAGAACTGGACTCAGCAGGAGCAGTTTACTAGAACTCAGAGTCTTGACCTTCAGTAGAGTTGAACTCAGCAGGAGTATACTATCGAACCAACGTGGGTCGACTTCGAGCAACGGCTTCGGTTGCTTTAACTGACAGTGGACTTCAAAGTCAGATTCAGTAGAGTAGTCTGAGGTCGTACATCTGAGAAAAGTCAGCTTCAGTATCAACCTTGAAGTCTGAATATCTCAACCACTTTTATAGTACCTCGATGACCAATGACAAGCAGCCAACTGACAAAGTATCCGACAAAAGCTGCAAGTCAACCATTTTCTTCAAAGAAGCGGACTCTATAGAATTCAAAGGAAAGGAGCCGTTTGCTACCTATATAGAGTGACACGTGGATTGTTTCGTCTCCAACAGATCTATCCACCCTGACTACTATAAATAGAGGGAAGGTTGTGATCTTTTAAGTCGCACTACACGATCACGCAAGCGACCATACGGGAACTCAAGCATTCAAAGCTTCAAAGCTCTAAAACACTTAGCGATTACTCAACTGAAGAACACGAAACAAGAGTTGATTATTCCTCTTTGTTCTTCGCTCTAGAAGCCTCTCTCATTCTCACCCTCTAACATTAAGCTCACTGTAAAATCTATAGCTTAAACTAAAGGAGTTCATTTATTGAACTATTCTTAGTGTTAAGAACTCCTTCATCGTTGGAGATACATTCAAATTTAAACGTTTGACCCTGTAAACTAAGACTTGCTCAGTATAATCACAAGTAAAAGTTTGTCCTGCGTACAAACTAACTGAGACTAACTCATTATAATAAAATAGTGTCCTATTTTGTTCGGGACGAGTGGACGTAGGATCTTGCGTATCCGAACCACTTTAAAAACTGATGTGTCGTTTAATTGTTGCATGATATGACTGCTCATACTGAAAAATATCTTTACAAAATCATACAACTGCTATTTCAGTAAAAAGCTAAAACATCGCACTAATCTACTGAACAACTTTAGTAAACAAACGTTTTCAAAACAAACTGAACCGGAACTACACATTTCCGCACGCTACTGAACCTCTGCTGAACGGTTCTAAATTCTGACATCAGTCAGCTAGCAGACCTCAGTACTGTCAGTCACTCAGTCCACACGATCAAGATCAGCTTGCTTGGTCAGCTGGATCTATTCAATAGACATCTTCAGTGATACAGACTAATCGCGTTTTGAGTTTGAGAAAAAGGTTTTCAGGTGTATTCACCCCCCTCTACACCTGAACGTTTGACTCGGGATAAACATTTGATTTACATTTATCTTTGATGTTTCTTTTCTTGATTAAATTAGTGTTTCATTTGGAAAGAGTAAATCAAAAAGTAATTTTCATAATAATCGATATAAAGTAACACTTAGCAATATAACTAATATATTTGATTTGTATTTGTATTTGATTTTTCTTTTCTTGATTAGATTAGTGTTTCACTTGGAACAATGATAACATAATACAATAAATTATTCTCTCAATCATAGACATTTGATTCAAAGTGATTAGTGAATGTTAAGTTGTATGGTCAATAAATTATTCTCTCAATCATAGACATTTGATTCATAGTGATTAGTGAATGTTAAGTTGTATGGTCATATATCATATGGACATTTAATGAATCAATTTATGTTTTTTAAAAGTTGGACAAACTAAGAAAAATTTAAAAAATTATTCAAAATAAAAACCATAAGATGATATAAAATTTATATGAAATAATAGGGAAAAAACATATAAAATTTATTCAATAAAATAAACTCAGATTATGTTTTTTCAGTCCATTTCAAGTATTTTTTAGGTAATTCAAATATATGGTACGTATTACTTAGGTAATTTAAAGTTTTTTGAATTCATTTCATAATTTAATAGATAAATAATGTGAATTTTGCTAAATAAAGTTATACACGGTTAGTTTATTAGATGAATAAGAATCTATAAATCTATGATATAAACATTAAGATTGGTATAATGGATAGTTCGGTATACATCGGTACAGTTCGATACGAATCGCTATACTTCGGTACAAATCGGTTAGTTTGGTATATCGGGTATACAATATATATCGAGGTTCGGTAGGAATCTGTATGGTTCGTTATACGGTATGTACCACGGTATATCGGTATACGGTATATACCGAAGTTCGGTATCAGTGGCGGAACTAGAGCTATGAAGTTGGGGGGTCGAAGTAGAGGAACAACGGTGGCCGAAGTCAGAGAAAAGAATTGAGAGTTGCTAAATATAGTTTTAAATAGTTCGAACACGAACACGATATGAAATATATAATATATATTATTTCTTATATTTGTTACGCTGAGAAAGATACTTATACAACTAGTAGAAAAAAGAGAGAAAAATACTTATAACATGTGAGAGAGATGCATATATATTGAATTAATTATACTTGTAATAAAACTAAAAAAACTAAAAAAAAAACTAGAAAATGAATAATTTAAAAGTCTAACTAGTAGAAAAAATAGAGAGAGAAAGATACTTATAACATGTGAGAGAGATGCATATATATTGAATTAATTATACTTGTAATAAAACTAAAGAAAATTAGAAAATGAATAATTTTAAAGTTTAAAAATAATTATACTTGTAATAAAACTAAAAAAATAAAAAAAAAACTAGAAAATGAATAATTTAAAAGTCTAACTAGTAGAAAAAAGAGAAAGAGAAAAATACTTATAACATGTGAGAAAGATGCATATATATTGAATTAATTATACTTGTAATAAAACTAAAGAAAACTAGAAAATGAATAATTTAAAAGTCTAAAAATAAAAGTCAAATGAGTGGATTGAGTTTTGAACGAGACCTCTCTTAAGAGAAACAAAATCATTAACCAACTATACTACAAGTAAACAGTTAGTTATATTTTTCACTAAAATTATCTATAGGGAATACAAATCCTATACACTGTTCGATCGAAGTTTCGTCGGCCGGGGGTCGGTCGACCCACCCGACCCCCCTCTAGTTCCGCACATGTTCGGTATATGACATGTACCGCGGTATATCTGTATATGATATATACCGAGGTATATGGTATGTATCGAAGTTTCGGTATGCAACGACATATCGTGGTATGAGAAATCTCATACCGTTACTCGGTACGGTCGAAAATCTCAATGTACCGAAAATTCGATATTTTCGATATTTTTTCGGCACGGTATGTGTGGTATACCGATTTTTCGATATACCATAACACCCCTAAATAAATCTATTGATATTCAATACTCATTAAATTATACTCCTACAAACGAATAAAATCCAACAAAAGGAGGGGCGTTTTGGGTGTCATGATCACAAACTTTAATGGACATGATGATAGTAAATCTTTATTCCATAATTTAGAATAAAAATTAGTTACACATAAAATCGTTAGCATCACATGACGATATATGAGTTGTGAATGAACATGGAAACGCCAGGCTGTCAACCGTTAAAAATCCAAAGCGAATTTCTGCTGACTTCAATTCTGCGGCCACGATCTTCTCTCCCCAATCCCATCGTTCCCCAATCCCTTTTAATTTTCGAGAAAAAATGCAATCTCCACCACCTGTCTTTCTCCGATCAACTACCACTGTGGGAGGTGTGAGGAGTCTTGGCCCACCTTCGTCGCTGCTGACGGCGGTGATCCTGAGAAGATTTTCCGCTTGAATCTCAAGATTTGAATCCACATTGTTCTGGGTTCGTCACTCTTTCTTTGATTTTGGCCAAAAGTTTGCTCCGCTTTTCGTTTTAAGCATTCGATCTGTATTTTTCTTGCTTAATCAGTGCGTATATTTTGGGTTTTCCGGTCTGGATCAGATTTTTGATGCCGATTGTTCAATTTTATTTATTTTCAATTATTTATTTGTTTTGGGTTGTGTTTCCTTCTCAAGAAATATTTGAATCTTGATAGCTTTGGCTTTTTTCAACAAAAGTATCAGCAGTCTTTTTTCTTTGTGTTGCATATCTTTGATAGAAAATGGCTCTTGAAAATTTGTATGATTTTTTTTTTTGGGAATTATGATGTGGAACTTTAACATAGTTTATATTCATATCTAGATCCATGTTTAAGTGTATTATCTGTAGAAGTTTGAATTGACCTTCTGATGTAATATCGATGATGTGATATTGTAGCATATTTTAATTGCAATTTATTATTTAAACTTGAATCTTCAAAGTCTTTGGAGCATATCATACGGGAGAATTTCTTTTTTCTTTTCTTATGCTAATTACTTCTTCTAGTGGAAGTTCTTAGTTTCAATGGTTTTGTTATGATTGTGCTCATAGTGCTTTAATATCATGCCTTAATTCTTGACAAATCTGATCTTGTGAGCAACTGCCGCTGAAGAATATGTGGATTTCAACTATAAATTGGCTTGGAAAAGATTGTCTTATTATTACTTTTAAACATCGTTTATAGTCTAGTGAGATAATGATTCAGCAGCAGAACTTGCTATTCATATCTTTTTACATATGGCTTGCTTTAGTGCTTTTTCTCTTCAGCCTTTCTGGTGCAATATGGAGTGATTCTTATGTTTTCTTCTGTTGTTAACAGGCATATTTTACGTGGCGGAGATGGTGGTAAAGGGATTTACTGTCGACCTAAACAAACCCCTCGTCTTCCAGGTAATAATGATGTAATGCATTAGTTAATCTTTGTTTTCGAAAGTCGAATACCCTTTTGTAGTTGCATTCTTCTTCCATCATCCCACACTCACTGTTCAATTTAAAGTAATAGAATTTTATTCGTTTCTATATACATGAGTATTACTTAGGCAGTATGATATTTTGCAGTAAATTATTCTATCATGCCACGTTTTACACGCAACCTAGTAAAAGCAAACACTCGTTTAGTTTTTGCATATCCGTCATTTAGTTACCTCATTCTTCCCGTTTTAATCCATTTGTACGAACATTTCACAGGTTGGCCATCTTGGTGAAGATTATCAGGAGTGGATTCACCAGCCAATTGTTTGCAAAGAAAGCCCTCGATTTTTTCAAAATGACGTTTTGGAGGTATTGATCTTGTATTTCTTCATGTTAAGGGCATTTTCTTTCTTTTTTTTTTTTCATTTTTTAAACGGATTTTGGGAGGTCGTTCATACACTTAGTCGTGACTTTCTTTCAACAGTTTTTGACAAAGAATCAATGGTGGACCATTCCTCTTATTTGGCTCCCCGTCGTTGGTTGGTCCCTCTCAAGGTCCTTTAATATGGGTCAATCAGTTCTCAATGTGGTTTTAGTCGTAGCATTGGGCATTTTATTGTGGACGTTGGTCGAATATTCCCTGCATCGTTTCCTTTTCCACATCGAGACGAAGACTTATTGGTGAGTTTGCATATACCTTTCTCTAATTCGTCATGTGTGCGTATTGGTGATATACTAGCTTTCTTTGCTTATTCCAATCTTTATCGAACACTCCCAATCACTTGCAGGGGTAACACGCTTCATTATCTTCTCCACGGCTGTCACCATAAGCACCCGATGGACGGTCTACGCCTTGTTTTCCCCCCTGCTGCTACTGCAATTCTTTTATACCCAGTATGCCTTTTTTTTTCCCCTTAATTTCTTTATTTACTCTTCTTTATGCAAGATGTGACATTGAAATTTTCGATTTTGAACTTGTTCACTTATCCTTATTGCAGTTCTGGAGCTTCATTAAATTATTGTCTACTCCCACCACTTCCCCTGCTTTATTCGCTGGTGGTCTTCTCGGTTATGTCATGTACGACGTAACTCATTACTACGTCCACCACGGGCAGCCAACCAGTGAAATACCGAAAAATCTCAAGGTAAAGAATTATAATCCATCCGTCCCAAATATATATACCTACTTTCCTTTTTTGTTTGTCCCAAATTTATATGCCTATTAGCAATTTTTTTGTACCTAAATAAATGTTTCACAAATTTCAATAGGTCTAATTAATATGATAATATAAAAAAAGACTAATTTATCCAACTTTTATAATAGCAAACACAATTATATCATTAACTTTTTAGTAATTTACTTTAATTTACTCAAATTCCAATACCAACATTTATTTAATTTGTATATCATTAAATTTTTTCTTAATATGTGTGAAAAAGCAAGACATATAAAATAGGGACGGAGGGAGTACTTGTCTCCATTAGTCAAGACTTGTTTCTTCAAAGTGTGCTGATGACTCTAACTTTCTTCTTATGTTGTGCAGAAGTATCATCTAAACCATCATTTCCGCGTCCATGATAAAGGTTACGGCATTACTTCCTCCCTCTGGGATAGGGTTTTCGGAACTCTGCCCCCTTCAAAAGTTGCTGGGAAGAGTAGATAACTTTTCAGTGGATTCGGGATCATATCCGTCGTTTGTTCATCCGGCTATAAAATGTATGTTCTGTCTCTTCTGCTAGCTTTTTGGGCAGTCGCGTTTTTGTATTTATTCTACGTTACTCTATTCGTTTGTGGATCGATCCCAATTGTATAAGTTGTTCTGGAGTACTGCTTTAGCCACTTTTAGGTTTGCCTATTTAGGAATTGGTATTTATATATGTACAAGTTTTTAATTGATTGAATCTTTAGTTCTTGATGAAATGAATGATTTATAGTCATGCTAGGAAGGCCCAATATCTGATATGTAATAAACATAGGGAAAACATTACAACTGAAGCCAGAGTCTGATCAAACTTATGGATGGAAAGTATTATATAGCCTCTTACGGTGTGTACTCAGTGCAGCCGACTTGTCTCGCGCCTCTCCCTCATCAACGGGAGAGTTGGGATACTCTGTTCGTGTCTGAAGAAGTTGTCCGGATCGACATTCGTCTTCACTTCGACGAGTATGTTGAAGTTGTCCTTGAAATACCTAGCACCCCACGAGCTCCGTTCTTGTTCACTCCGAGATCAAGATCTCGGTAGTTGACATACGCTTTTCTAAGAAACATCGAAGCGTACGAAGCCATGTAGTTGTAGAGCCTCCGAATCCAGTCGACATGCTTGGCTCGATGTGGGAGGGGAGTTTTGGATTCGGAGATGTTGCCCATCTTCCCACCAAAGGGGTTGAAGATCATCAGTGGGGAGTCTTCTTCTATAACCTTCTTCCATAGCCCTTCAAGCCCGGATTCGGGTATGGGCTCTCGTATGAAGTCCAATTTCGCTTTGAGAAGTTCTTGAATCGAGAGACTTCCCTTGAAGGAGAGCCTTCGGCTGGAAATCCGGCGATGTAGAGTACAGATTGGATCCAACTCATTTCTTGGCAGTCTTTTTTGTTAACCCTAATTCAGGGAAACTCTCCTGCATCAACTCCATCAGCTTATCCGCTCTATCGAGAAAGAGAGCGTTGTAGAGGGTTTGAATGGTCCTCTCACCGGACCTTTTTCTAGCGGCGGCGGCCGGCTGGATGATGACTCTAATGAAGAGATCTTCATCTATTTTATCTGCAATTTGTCGCCATTTGTGGATAATCTTTGTCCCACCTTGCTCTAGAGTTTCGGGACTGTGAAAACGGTAACGGTGGCCGGAACTGGGACGAGCTTCACTTTCCATGCAAGAATCACGCTGAAGCTGGCTGCTCCGCCGCCTCTGATAGCCCAGAAATGATCTTAGCCCATAGACTGACAGTCGAAGATTCTATCGTTAGCATCGACTATTCTTGCATCGATCACGTTATCCGCTCCGAGGCCGTATTTCCACATCATCGGACCGTAGGCGCCGTCGGTGATATGCCCCCTGATTCCCAAGCTAGGACAGAAATTGAGTTTGAGGAGATTAAAAGAGAGGATAAGAAATACAAAATTTTAAGAGAAGGGTAAAATTGAGTCTGAGGAGAGGGCGAACTTATTTTTAATTTAAAAAATTTAATATAAAAATCGGTTTTACGGATGATTTGGGCCCACCCACCTGAGGTATTCAAATTAGGTGCTACTACTTGAACTTAAGTTAAATATCGTGATTGAGTTGTTTCAAGCCAACTATATAAAGAATATTCATTTATTAAAAACATACTAATACGTTACATCTCACAATAGAATTTAATTTGCGAAGTGTTTGAGAGAGAAGTAATTTTGTTACTACTTAAGACAAAACTGAAATATCTCGAGTTACTACATATATATTAACTTTTAACAATTTTAATATTACACTACTATCAAATCATCGCAATAATGTTAGCAACTGCCCGCTCAAATACAAATCATAATTAATTCTTTTTGCAAATAATTAAACATTGATTGCTGGGCAAGTATATGATACAAGAGTGCGCAATTAGGTACTTATAGAAAACTTCTAAAGATATAGATAATTAATCGATTACAATAGTATTTTATTTCATTAGTACACGAAGTTCAATATTTCCGTTCTAAATAACCCATATCTAAAAAATGGAAACGAGTAAACGGGTTTTAGGATACACGTGTTTTTACGTGTGGTTTATAAATTATTTCCTTTATCCCATCAGAAATGATACATATTTCTCTTTGTGTAGACCATATTTAACTATCAAAGAGTCAAACAATCTACACCACATAATACTACTTTCTTTAACTCCACTGCTGAAAAGAAACTTGTCATTTCTAGTCAGACGGAGGGAGTATTATATTTAAAAAACATAGAGCAAATGATAAGCACCAAATAGTCTATAGAATTGGACTCTAAGGTTTCCAAAAATCTTACCAAACGCATACTTGTCCTAATCATTGCCATTGGCAACTAACAAAACATGTTCTTAGAGAAAATAAATGGTAAGAATCTTGGAGATCTTTACAGATTGTATGCCCACTTCGAGAAAACTGAAGTTGCTAGTGAAGTGGTTGCTTATGCATCAATCCTTCCACTGCCGCGAAGTAGTCCACTGAGATATTTGCATTTCTTATCATAGTCTAGTGCAAAATTAGTGGTGTAAAACAATTTCTTATAGAGATTGATTAGATCAAACATGTAAGTTAATCACTTTCAAGGATATTTAATTAATATTTTGCTAATTAAGACAATGGTAGGTGCAATTAAATGTTATATTATTTGAGTTTGGGTGGATAATGAATCATCCATAATTAATTAGTACTCACCAAGAATCGAAGTAATTTCCCACCTAGAAACATTTAATTAAATCAACTTGACTTTAAAATCTTCAAATAAAAAAGTTTAATTACTTAATGATTTTAATAAGATATACACGAAGATTGAAATCAAATCTTTTTAGTTAATTTGTCAAAATTAACCCAGACCCGACTAGACATGCCCATTTCCGGTTCCGGTTACGGTTTGAAATCGTCGGTTCCGGTTTGCAAAAAATTAAAATCAAAACCGAACCGCATATAGACGGTTGCCGGTTCCGGTTTGAAACCGCCGGTTCCGGTTCCGGTTTGAAACCGCCGGTTCCGGTTCCGGTTTACCGGTTTCACGGTTTTCATAAATTTTATTTTTTTTAATTAGTAAAATAATTTTTTTATTAATTTTTTTAAAAAAAATATACCTTTTTCGGTTTCGAATCAAGTCAGTAATAAATTGTTGGTCCGAAGACAAGTGTCAGGTGCAGAGGGGGGGGTTTGAATACATCTGAGTACAAGTTTCTTTTCTCAAACACGAAGGACAGCTGAGCTGTAGATTGCAACTGATAAACAGTGCCAAATAGTAACCTTCTGATCGCGGGTCAGAGTGACTCAACTACTGAGTTTGTCCTACTGACTTCTGTCAGTATTAAAACCTCAGGCGGAGAGATTGTGCGGATAAGTGTAGGGCCCGATAGACTTCGTCTGGATTTGAAAACGTGTTTTCGCAAACCACATCAGTTTTGGCAGGTGCACTTTTAAATACGTTTTATGCAAAGTATGAGTTTGTAAAATGGTTTGAGAACGATGCAATAAAACAGTAAATAACACAAACAATTTTTAACGTGGTTCGGATACACAAGATCCTACGTCCACGATCCTGCTTAACAGGAGGTCTTGTTGATTAATCTGAGCAAGCCTCAGCAAGGTATCTGTGCGCTGGACAGACCCTTCTAAGTTATAGTCCTTAGCGACTTTACAAATCAAACCGAAGTTTGAAGGGGAAGAGATTTTCTCCAACTATGAAGGAGTTCTTACAATAAGAATAGTCACAAAAAGTGAACTCCTTCGAAGGTTCTAAGCTATGGATATAACAGTTGAGCTTAAATAGAGAAGAGGGATCTAAAGAAACTCTAGAGAGAAGAACTAAAGGTTTTCAACTAGGCAAGTTCTTCCTTAGATCTTCTTGAATGCGCTAGAGAGTTTGAATGCTTGAGCGTGTAATCCCTTTGATATCCCGTGCGTTGAGCTCGGAAAGGCTTCACTATTTATAGTCGTGACCCAGACATTTGTCAGTTGGAGAAGACGATGCCACATGTCACAAATGTCCAAGGAAAACGGCCATAAGTTTCGAAATAGTGTCGCAGAGTAGTTGGTCACTGTACACGAGAGCAACTTTAGTTGCAGAGCAGGTAAGGCTTTGGATGCTTCTCATTGGTCGATGTTTGTGGTAGGTGAGACTTGTCAGACATCAGTCTTCATCTGAGTTGACTCTCACTCATCCTCCTATGATCTTCTGCTGACTTATGACATTAAAAGTCGGGTCATTTCCTGTCCGATACAGTATATCTGGCACAATCATATTATCTTCTTCGTTTGAGTCGGCTGATAACAAGGTCTTCTACTGAGTGCAGTCAGCTGGTGACTCTAAAGGTACTGAGCTCTATACTGTGTTCTTTACTGGAGGTCAGCTGATAAAAGAATCTTCTACTGATGAAGGTCAGTTGGAGACCTGAGAACACGAGCTCTTACATATTGATGACATGAGGTTCCGGAATTTAACTTCCTACTGAAGTTCAGACCAACAAATACCCCTTACAGGACTTAAACAAAACAGATAACGAAAATAAGAACAGTCTAGCCTATTACATCATCTAGTCCGAAAGACAACACACTAAAGGTACAAGACAGGTTTTGGGATCTTCAATTCCATAGCAATAAATCACTATGATTTCCACCATTATCGAAATAAGCAATAATACATGAACTACTGATAACAGCTTAAAGTACCCTCTAAGTGATGATCTAATCAATCACTGACTCATAACCCAACAATTTCCCCTTAATTGATGATGCCAAAACCACTAAGTACTAAACTACTGACCCAAAAGAATTCAGTAAAAACTGAGCAGTGAAAACAGGGTAATCAACAGATAAAAGATAGGCATATCAGAGAAAGATAGGTTACGTGAGTGTGTGTCAGATCACTTCAGTGATCAGTTGTGATAAACAATAAACACATAGCCACAAGACAATGAGTAGTTGTCTGGCCAAGCAAAGAGCTAATATATTATATGGAAATGAGATTACATCAGTCTAAGCTCTATACATCAGAAGATAAGGAAATACTACTAACGTTTGTACTTCTTGATCTTGGCTTTGAATTCCGTAGACTTAGCAGCTGGAGCATCCAACCCGTATAATTTGTAGATTCTCTCTCTGAGGGTTTGGATGGGAATGAGATCGTCTGGCTGCAAAGGATCCAGATCATTGTGGCGTGCAATAGTCTCGACCTCCTCCTCTATCTCCTTAGTGCAAACAACACCTTGAGTGGTCATGGGCAGAGTCAATTAACGGTAGGCTGGAGCGGTGAAGGGCAACTTCTCCTTGAATAATAATAACTTGATCTGCGCCCTGAAGTTCGCGTTGTACTGATAGATGAATTCATCAAAAAGATCAGTAGGCGACACTTCAGCAGGATAGCACTGCCATACATAATATGCCTTGATGAAATCTATCTTCAGCTCCTCCCATTCCTTGTTCAGATTCCAAGGAATCCATCTGTCTACGCGGCGGTGCGGAGTCTTCTTGAGATAAGTCTTCAGATAAGTCTTGTCGAGGATTAGCTCTCTGGCAATTCTATCAATAAGATCGATAATTTTGGCCAGATCCTCCTTCCTCTTCTTCTCCCTTAATGCAACAACTCTCTTATCCCTCATCCTGAGGTTTAGCCCTTGCTGCGTAGCCTCCCAAGTTGCCTTGTTTTCTGCCTCCTGCTCAGGTGTAAGTGTGGAAATATTCTTCATCCTCTGAGCAAGTGGCATGGTGTCCATCTCTGAGTCATCAGCAGGCTCCTGATCAGCAGATTGCTGAGCCTTCTTCTTCTTCTGCTGATCTATTATCCGCTTGGCCTGACTCTTGGACATCCTGGCAACTGTCACTCTCTTCTTCTTCTTGGACTTCTGAGCCTCTTCTTCTAGCCTCAACTCATAGTCTATCTGATCTTGGAGTTGCTGAGCTACCCTCTTATCACGTTCTTCCTGCTCCTCTCTTGATTTGAATTTAGGCGTTGGGGAAGGAGGTGGAGTGCTATCAGTGGCTTTCTCCTTCCCGGGCCTTTGAGTCGGTAGGGCTCATCCTCCTGATCAAGGAACTGGGCAATATCTTCTATGTGCTGCGCCTGAGCTAAGGATCCTTCTCCTGATCCTTCGACCTGCTCGGGCAGCTAAGTTTGGACCTGAGGGATTTGGACTTGGGGAGGGGGGACGGAGCTCGTTCCAGCCTGACCTGAACTTTCCCTCTTAAGTGGTTCCCTCTCAACCGACTGTCCCAGCACCTGAGCTGCTCTTCCTTCCCCCTTTTTGGCATCATCACTAGCCGGGGTCAAGAGGGCTTTGATAGCTGCTACTGTTGGGATTTTGTATACTTGAAGCAAATTTATGCTTGTATGCAATGTGTGTTGTCCCTGCCACTATTTTGTTCTCCTATCTGATAAATATATATATTTGCACATGTTATCCTTTATCTTGTATAAAAGTTAGATTTATGTGGTGTGTCGGGTATCACAGAAGAACACACAAATTGGTTGAACTGACAAGATATAAACGGTTATCACAGCTGAGACAACTTAAGGATAAGTTGTCGGTTTAAGCTGCAGTTTAGATAAGAAGTGGCTTGTCTTAGCTGCTTGTCTTTACTGGTACACTTAAGGTGGTGTATTGACGGATCACAGTGAGATGTGTTTTCCTAACTGACCTTAGTGGAGAACCAAGATCTCGGTGACTTAGCTGGTCTTAAGCTTGGTAAGACTTCAGCTGAGTGCATTTGACTATCTATCACTTTGACCTACTATGGTGAACGTCATCGCGACCGGATCTACGTATCTTGGGTGTTAGTAGTTATTTGTGGCTCAGGCTGGTTGTCTGTATCTTGCAGCCGTATCCTAGTAAAATGGGTTGATAATATCCCCTGAGGAACTCGAAAGGATTAGCACACTAAACCCGACCGGTTGATTAAGTTCAGGTGTGTTAATAAGGTCGAGTGGTACTACTCAGGAATATAAGATGTTAATTAATTTAAGCTGTCAGTGGGCTTAATTAATTAACAAATATTTCTATCTTAAATACGGAGATCGATTAAGTCTAAAATACATGCCCTTGCTCAATTTGGGATAAAGGGGTAAGTCAACACAAATTCTCTAGTGGAATGAATCTGTGTTTATTAATTAATTTTGCTCTAGGCTGAGCATGGATAATTAATTAATTTGAGGCCCATCTTTATTTCTTGCATTGGATCCCTGATCTGGCCCAATTAGTTGCCTAGTAATTTATTGTCTCTCAGAAATCATTATTAATGGATTAATGTATTTTTACATTATTTAATAATGTTATTTATCTGGAATTAATTGGCTAGACCAATTAATTGATAAATATTAGTAGCCCAGTAAATTAATTAATTATATTATGGGCTGGTTATGTGGAAGCCCATTAGAAATATAATTAAATTAATGTGTTACAAATATATTAATATTATATTAGCTTTTGAAGCCTATATATATTAGTATTTTGTTCAGAAACAGATTACGCACACACACATAACTCACGCACGCAGCGTGTAAGAGAGAGAGACGATAAATTTTATTTTCTTCAGTTCTCTGACCACCCAGAGGAAGAAAAAGGCCGGGACACAGATCAGAAGATCTAACACAGGAACAACAATCAAAGCCGCGAGAACGTACGAAGGAGGAAGGTAGCGTTTCTAACCATCAATTATACTTCAATTGGTATCAGAGCCAGGTTTAGGCTCTGATTGTTGCTGTTATATGTATGATTAGGTTTTATTTCGTCGTTATCGGGCTATCTTCGTGTTTGGGGCGGCATGCGAGCCACTGTTTTGACCACGATGTAACGTTTTTCTGGTGAGAAAGTCCACGAGTAGATTATAAGACCTTTTTGTTATGTGATTGTACTATTTGTTGTACTGTAATTGGTCCGGGAGGCACGAAAAATGAGATGACGAAAATCTGATTTTCGCAGCGAAAACCCTGGTTTTCTAGGGTTCCGCCGCATCTTGCGGCGGAGATTCCCGGCGTGTTCGATGTCGGATCGACGATCAGATTGAACCTATGGAATCCTCATCTTACGAGCTTCGCGTAGATAGGTTGTAAGGGATCATTCGATCCCGGATACGATCGGAATTGACATCTGAAATATGCTGCTCGTTATGAATTCGTTCCGGCGAATCGTTTGAAATTCGGGAAATTAAGGAACTAATCTCGGCCGGAATCCATTACCCGGTGGTCGTGAGTGTTCTAATATCGTTTCCCCTCTTTCAATTGATCGAATCACGGCTCGGAAAGGAAGAATTCGGGCGTGGAAGGCGGCGGCGGCGGAGGCGTGATTTATCGCTCAGTAATCTTCGCTGCGGCGACTCCAGGCGACGTTTCTGCACGAATCCGACGTCTAGGCGACGTCAGGGAGGTGTGTAGAGGGCGGAGGAGGCCTGGAAACGACCAGGGAAGGCGCAGTGGCGCGCGCTGCGCGGCGATGGGCCGCGGCCGCACGCAGCACGGACTGCGCCGCGCCACGCGGTGGCGCCGGACGCGACGACGGTTCCTCGGTTCGCCGTCATCTGGCGCACCCCTGGGTGCTGGCAGCCGGCACAGAACCGGCCTGCAGCAGCGGCGGCGGCGGCGGTAGAAGGGTGGAGACGACGCTGACGTGGCGCGCTGATGTGGCGCATCACGTCAGCCCTTGCTGACTGTGCTGCCTGCGTGTCTGCCACGTGTCTTCCACGTGGCAGACGACCCTGATGACGTGTTTTGATCGGGATACGCAGTTTCCAAATTCGAAGATTTTGAAGATTTCTAAGATCTGTATTTTGATCGGGCAATGTAATAGTTAGGAATTACGTGTTTTAAAGCCCGATAACGATTTTAAATTTCTTATTTGCGTATTTATTTTTAATTATGCTTTAGCATGCGATTATGTGAATAATTGCGCTTAGAAAAGCATGTAAATAGGATTTATATCGTTTTTAAAGCATGTTTTATTTTTTGCGAGCACGTTTTATTATGTGCGCTTAGAAATTACATGCTTTAGGAATTATGTGGGAATGCATGATTCGTTACAAACCTTTTGATTAAAAAGACTAAGCAACATTAAATTAAATGTTTAATTAGATTCCATTTGGCTATTAAACACTTAATTGGACCTCCATTAATTGGACTCTACACAAAAGTAGTAAGATTATGTGAGTAAATGTCCACCTGCGTGGCTTGCTTGCATCTTTGAGCTACAAGTTTTGTGAGATGAGTTTTCCAAAAACAATATTTGATTATTATTGAGTAGTGGGAGCGAAGCCGTAAACGTCCACCTGCGTGGCTTGCGTGCCTAGTAAACACGAGTACTATAGAAGATAATAATTAAATAGGATGGCTAATTAGATCAAATTGAATGCGGCATGGTTCGAGTAAGTATGTCAATTTCGAGAATTTGATTCTATTTTGTTCAAATTAATGGTCAATGCTTAGATGTCACCGCAGGTACAATTCACTTCCTTCGAAGTCCCTTCCCGCATTTTAACAGTGACATGGTCCAGAATATCGAACTATTAATTCCATTCGTCTTAAGAACCTAGACGTGGATTGGAATTAAAGAGCTAGGTAAATAGCTTGGTTTAAGGTTACGCTAGTAAACGTCCACCTGCGTGGCTTGCTAGTGGAATTCCTAGAGCCGTTCGAGATTTTTAATATCATTGTTTTTACAAAAGGTTACAATGATTATTAATTACGAATTATGTGCAAATATTAATTTCATACATGCTTTTAAAATTACATTTTTCAGATATGTCTATTCGAATATTTTATTTTTCGAGTTCCTAAACAGTCTCACCAACCAAACCCTAACGGGTTTAACAATTTTAAATAATTTCATAGAGTGGAAGAGATATCTTACCTTCCCAATAAAAGCTCTGCAAAGGTCCTATAAGAACTTCTGTTTTAGGACCGCTATGTCTAAGAACGAGTTTACTATGAGTATGTTACTCAAATCTTTGGTAGCGATCAAAGAGGTTATAGGAAAGGGCAAGAGTGCTCAAGTCTTGAATATCCCTAGTAGTTCAAGGAATCCTCCGAAAGGCGGAAACCAGAAAAAGAGCAGGGTGGACATTTCAAGAAGAGCAGTGGGAGTAAGAAGACAGTCCTTACCGGCGACATGCGAATGTCAAAGGAGAAAGGAAGGTTCTTCATGAGTGGTAAGAAAGGACACTGAAATAATTATAATCCAGATGTCAAGGAAAAACAGAAAGAGACGCGAGTCGCTCTTGTAACTGAAACTGTTCTGGTTTCCTCTTCTACCCACGAATGGGTAGTGGATTCAGGGGCAACTGATCAAGTTTGTTACACGTTGCAAGGTTTCTTGCAGAAAAGGCAATTAAGCAATGGCGAGGTGGTAGTCTCAATGGGCAATGGATCGAAATTTCCTGCAATTGCCATTGGAGATTTACTTCTATCTTTTGATAGTTCTGTTTTAGCACTTAAAGATGTTTAATATGTGCCTGAGTTTAGGCGAAACATTATTTCTGTTTCAAAACTCTGCACCATGGATGGTTATAAATCAAGTTTTGATAGTGAAGTTTCTATCATGAAAGACGATGATTTTATCTGTGGTGGACCATTAAACGAATCTTTATATACTATTACTTGTAAACCGCGTAGTTCTGTTAATATTGTTTCCTCATCATCAAATCCTAAGAAGAGGAAAGAGTCTTCTAAGGTAAACCAAACTTATCTGTGGCACTTAAGACTAGGTCACATCAATCTTAACAGGACTCAGAGGTTGGTGGAATATGGATCAGGAATATGGATCATTGGAGTCTCTCCAAGATTGAACCATTTCCAACTTGCGAAACCTGTTTGGAAGGAAAGATGATGACTAGGCCTTTCAAGGCAAAGGGTTATAGAGCCACAAAAGTATTAAGTTTGATACATTCTGACTTGTGTGGGTCTATGTCTACACAAGCTCGTGGAGGGTATGAGTACTTCGTCACATTTACTGACGATTACTCGAGGTATGGATATGTTTACCTTCTTCGCCAAAAGTTGGATTGCTTTGAAACCTTTAAGGAATTCAAGGCAGAAGTGGAGAAGAAGCTAGGTAAAGAAATCAAAACACTACGATCTGATCGTGGTAGGGAATACCTATCCAACGAGTTCAAGGACTACTTGGCAGAGTGTGGGATTACATCCCAACTGACAGCACCGGGCACCCCTCAACAGAATGGTGTGTCAGAGAGAAGGAACCGAAGTCTCTTAGAGATGGTTCGGTCGATGATGAGTTATGCAACTTTGCCGGTTTCCTTTTGGGGGATATGCCACTAGAGATCGCCACAAACTTGGCGAACCGTGTGCATTCCAAGTTGGTACAAAAGATCCATTTCGAGTTGTGGAGCGGGCACAAACCCGGTATGCACCACTTAAGGATTTTGGGGGTTATCCCCGCTTATGTGCTAAATAGGGGGCATCGACAAATTGGAATCACGTTCGGAAGTGATGTCGTTCTAGGGGTATCCGGAAGGGAAACGGGGGGTGGATACTTTTATGATCCTAAAAGAACGAAAAGATCGTTGTTAGCCCTAACACTCGGTTCTTAGAAGAAGATTACATTAGTAACCATAAATCTCGAGTCAACATCATCCTTGAGGAATTACAAGGTGGTCGAGTTCCACTTGAACATGGGCCATGGCAAGATAGTACTCCACGAGTAACTGCACAAGGCCTCCCGGCACGTGTTAGCTCACGCAGAGAGGGGGGGGATGGTGATATTTACACTGACGGGGGAGAGGGGCGTTTGGATTATCTCCCGGGGGCAGATGGAACAAGATACCGTCGGATCCCCGGACTTACAACGAAGGGTGGGGGAGATGTAGATGCGATCTGGCATGGAGAATCACCTGGACTCGAATTTGAGTCCATATCCGATATGGATGTATACGAGATCAACGGAACTACGGAGGGTGCAAGTACTGGTAGTAAGTGAGTATACAAGAGAAAGAGAGAGGACCATATGGAGAGATCATGGCGTTTAAGGCCATGCTAGTAGCGAAGGGTTTAACCAAAAAGAAGGTATCGATTACGAAGAGACCTTCTCGCCTGTAGCAATGATCAAGTCCATTCGGATTCTCCTTGCCATAGCAGATTACATGAACCTAGAGACCTGACAAATGTATGTCAAAACCGTATTCCTAAACGGCCACCTTTAAAATGGTCGGGACATCTACATGAAACAACCAGATGGTTATGTGAAGGAGGGCGAAGAGTATCTAGTTTGGAAGCTTAAGAAGTCTATTTATGGACTTAAGCAAGCTTCCCGATTATGGCACCAACTTTTTGACGAGGTAGTCAAATCCTATGGTTTTGTATCCTGTCCTAACGAGGTGTGCGTGTACCGCATTTGTGTTAACGGATCAGTGGCGTTTCTTGCATTTTACGTAGATGACATCCTTCTCATTGGCAACAATGTTGAAGTGTTATCGACGTAAAGACGTGGTTATCCGAGCGAGTTTCAAATGAAGGACTTAGAGTGAAGCCGCTATATATCATTGGGATCAAGGTTATTTGAGATCGCTAGAAAAAGGATGTTAAGCTTGTCACAAGTGTTCCAACATTGAGCCGTTATTGCTTCGTTTTAGCATGCAAAAAGCCAAGAGAGGTTCAGTACCTTCGAAACAATGCCATTTTTCTATCCAAGAATCGTGCGCCTAAAAAAACGCTTGAAGAGATAGAAAGTATGAGACTAGTACCTTATGCTTTCCCCTTTCGGTAGCCCCCCCGTAGCCTTTTCCTTTCTATGTTTTTATGCGATGCTTTTATACGAGAGAAGAAAAAAAAATATTCTCTATATGCTGTGTAGGGCATGGTCTCTAAGATATCGTCTCTAACCACGGGAAAGGAACACTTGGGCTTGCGGGTCAAGCTATATTCTCAAGTACCTTAAACGGACTTAGAGATTATAAGAGCTTGTTTTACAAGTCAGGAAACGTGTCTTTAGTTGTCTTTGGGGTTATACAAAAAGAATTCGGATTTCAATGTGTCCGAGTTGTACAAAGACGAGAAGAAGTCTACCTCAAGTTATGTGTTTACCTTGGGAGGTGGAGGCATTTCATGGAGGAGTACAAAGCGAAAATGCATTGCTGGACTCTAACCATGGTAAGCTAGAAATATGTGGGGGCTGCCCCGTTAAGCTTCGAAAGAGGCGATTTGGCTCAAGAATTTCCTCCTGGATCTTGATATTGTTCTAGAATTTGCCTAAGGCGATCACGATTTATTGTGATAATGCGGGTGCAGGTGACAAATTCTAAGGAACCTAGATCTCACAAGGCGTTTAAACATATAGACAAGAGAAGTACCACATTATACGAGTATTTGTAAATCGAGGTGACGTGGGTGATTGACAAAATTGAGAACCGAAGTCAACCTAGCTAATCCTTTCACGAAGAGCTTACCACTCCCGAACTTACGAGACGCATGTTCGTGGCTTAGGGATGGTAGAGATGCCCCCACTCAGGACTACGTAAACTTTTGTATAAGTGGGAGAAGATGCGATGATAGATAGGATAGATAGCTAAGATATAGTAGGGTACTAGTTTGTACCTAAAAAATAGGCCGAGATATAGTTGAGTACTAGTTTGTACATAGAACTGAGACATTGTATACTAAAAGTTTACTTTAGTATAAGTGGGAGAATTGTTGGGATTTTGTATACTGGAAGCAAATTTTATGCTTGTATACAATATGTGTTGTCCCTACCACTATTTTATTCTCCTATCTGATAAATATATATATTTGTACATGTTATCCTTTATCTTGTATAAAAGTTAGATTTGTGTGGTGTGTCGGGTATCACAGAAGACAACACAAATTGGTTGAACGACAAGATATAAACGGTTATCAAATTGAGACAACTTAAGAATAAGTTGTCGGTTTTAAGCCGCAGTTTAGATAAGAAGAGGCGTTGTCTTAAGCCGCTTGTCTTTCTGGTACACTTAAGGTGGTGTATGACGGATCACGAATGATATGTGTTTTCCTAACCGACCTTAGTGGAGAACAAAGATCTCAGTGACTTAGCTGGTCTTAAGCTTGGTAAGACTTCAGCTGAGTGCATTTGGCTATCTATCACTTTGACCTACTATGGTGAACGTCATCGCGACCGGATCTACGTATCTTGGGTGTTAGTAGTTATTTGTAGCTCAGGCTGGTTGTCTGTATCTTGCAGCCGTATCCTATTAAAATGGATTGATAATATCCCCTGAGGAACTCGAAAGGATTAGCACACTAAACCCGGCCGGTTGATTAAGTTCTTGTGTGTTAATAAGGTCGAGTGGTACTACTTAGGAATATAAGATGTTAATTAATTTAAGCTGTCAGTGAGCTTAATTAATTAACGGATATTTCTATCTTAAATACGAAGATCGATTAAGTCTAAAATACAAGCCCTTGCTCAATTTGGGATAAAGGGGTAAGTCAGCACAGATTCTCTAGTGGAATGAATCTGTGTTTATTAATTAATTTTGCTCGGGCTGAGCATGGATAATTAATTAATTTGAGGCCTAGCTTTATTTCTTGTATTGGATCCTTGATCTAGCCCAATTAGTTGCCTAGTAATTTATTGTCTCTCAGAAATCATTATTAATGGATTAATGTGTTTTTACATTATTTAATAATGTTATTTATCTGGAATTAATTGGCTGGGCCAATTAATTGATAAATATTAGTAGCCCAGTAAATTAATTAATTATATTATGGCTGGTTATGTGGAAGCCCATTAGAAATATAATTAAATTAATGTGTTACAAATATATTAATATTATATTGGCTTTTGTAGCCTATATATATTAGTATTCTGTTCAGAAACAGATTACGCACACACACATAACTCACGCACGCATCGTGTAAGAGAGAGACGATAAATTTTATTTTCTTCAGTTCTCTGACCACCAGAGGAAGAAAAAGGCCGGGACACAGATCAGAAGATCTAACACAGGAGCAACAATCAAAGCCGCGACAACATACAAAGGAGGAAGGTAGCATTTCTAACCATCAATTATCCTTTAGCTACTTCCTGCTGAAGGTCGTAGATAGCTGACTTGATAGATGTGGAGGTGGTGTTGAAGTCTCCGACGGCATCGCAGTAGTGTACCTAGTTATCCTCCTAGTCCTTGCGGATTTGGCGGATCTGAGCCTCTGTCTCACTTCTCTGCTTCAGAAGCGATGCATCATGAGAATCAGCCATTTCTTTCTGGATTAGCTTCAGGGCGACCGCCTGAGTTTGTAAGGTGTTTTGGACACTAGAGGTGGCCATCCTATTACGCTCATCCATCGTGTTTTGGACTGTGGCCAGACTCGCAGACAACTGCTCAGCGAATATCTTCTGCTAGGCTTCGAGCAGTTGCTGACATTGAGCTGCCAAGTCAGCCTTCTGAGCTGCCAGCGCAGTCTCGACGATCTCCTGAATGCTGGGAGTAGGAGCGTCTTCTTGACTGCGCTCGCAAGTTCCTCAACCTTCTCCGTCTAAGCTTTTATATACAGAGCCCACTTGAGATTGACATCCTTAGCCAGGAGACGATTCTTGTCTCCTTGCTTTCTGATAGCTCGGTTGACGGACTTGGACGACACGAAACCTATAGGCTTGATCTGGTATAACGAGGTTCCGAGCCTCTGCTCTGAGGCAGCGAGTTGTTGCTTCCTTGAGGATGAAGCAACTGGGGCGGCACCAGATTCTGGAGGTGGAGGTGGTGAGTCGCCCTTCTCGCTGGGAGTCTTTCCCTCAGCAGAATCTCCCTGATCTACATCCTAGGGTGCCTAATCACCATCACCATCACTATGATAAGAAGGCTGCGACGAGCTCCTGGCTGTCTGCGGGGAGGATCTCAGCTCTAAGAGATACAACATGGTTGAGCGAAGGTCCTCAAACGAGGCAATGTCGGCGGGTTCCCCAAACCCGATCGCCGACTGCAGACTCTGCTCCTCGGCCAGTAAAGACAACATAGAATGCTGCTGGATGAGGTCTGCGAGGATATCCTAGTTAAGGAATCGCAGCAGCATCTGTGTCCTTGCCCTGATCGCTATGTCGACCAAATCCTGATGCTGGGCAATCTCAGGAATGTGTTTAGCGACTTCTCCTATGGCATGGAGACGAGTCATGTAAACGGTCGATGATTGTTCTGAAGAGACTTCAGCAGCCGGCTCATCAACTTCTTTCGGCTGAGTCTCCTCAGTACTGACCCGCTGTACCTTGTCCTTCAAGGTGGCACCTTCTATGCCAGTATCAGCATCCAATAGTTCCTCCTCCTGAGGGAGTGGAGGGGAAGCAGGCTTGGAGGCAGCCTTAGAAGCTCCTGCCTTGGATAGCTTCTTTCTCTTCGGTTGATCGGCACATGGAGGCAGATCAGTAGATGATCTCTTGAGCTCAGTAGCTCCATGTTCGATCGACTTTTCAGGCCATTGCTCTAGTTTTGAACTTGATCAGCTTGCGGTCAAAGTATTTGGAGTCAGCGAAGGAGGCGTGATTCGTCACTGAATCCTCAATCAGTACGGACACCTTTGTCCCGTACAGTAGTTTGCCCACACTAATGAGTCTTCTCTCTCCTGACTCAGTAGACGTAAACTTCTGCGCCTGAGCCTTCAGCTCAGCCATTAGTCCAATTCACCTGGACTCCATCGATAATGGCCATCATGATTTGAAGTCGAGGCTTGGATAGCTGATCGAATGAACTGGTGATGCTCGTCAGGATGTGAATGATGATGTAGGCGAGGCCCCTGTACTCCGGAAGGAGTTGGTTCTTCGGTAGGGCGGATTTGAAAGAGATATCATCACGTCCGCAGAAGCGACGGGCGTAGTCATTGAGCTCGTTCTCCTTGTAACCCACTGGAGAAATCCCAAAGTCCGGCAACTCGAATGCGGACTTCAAAGCCTCCATCACGCTGATGTCGGCACGACTGGCTTCCCATTTCTGGGGGGCAACCTCCCTCATGTAACCTATCAAGGTTACCTCTGCGTCTGTATCCTCCACAGACCGCATGTTGAAGAAGAACTCGGCCACCTGCCGGGGCAGGTACGCCTTGGGATGCTTCGTCAACAGAAGCTTCAGGCCGGACGCTTCGAGAGCCGAGAAAATAGGCTCCATAAATGGCAGCTTCGCCTGATGGAAGCCCATCGTGGGTTCGAACAGAACCATGGAGAGTATGATCTCCTCAATATTTGATGGGGTCAAAACGATCGCCATAAAAATAGGAATCTGCAAAAAGAGAGTTAGCACTCGAAAGTAGAGTAAGTTAGACCATAGATTGCAGATAAAGAAGAAAGTTACCGTAATCAAAGAGCTTAAGAAGGATGAAGGTAGTCAACAGAATGCAGTAAGACAGAGATGATCGAAAGCTCTAAGATGCGTAAATGGCAAAAACTGTGATTAAAGTGAAAAGGTAAGATTTTATAAGACTTGAATATCAAGGGTTTTTAGATCGGACGGTTTCTCTAAAATCTCGCTTTTCTGGGATGGCTCAGATTTGATTTTATAAAAGGAATGATTACTTAGCCGCCTCTAATCTAGACCCACGTAAGATATGCACAGATAGAGTAAGGTGAGAAGACATGCATTAAATGCGTTGCATGCAACATTAAAGGATAAAACATTTTAAATGAGAACGGTTTCTACTGACTTAAACCTTAAAAATTTATGGCGGGAAATAAATGCAAGTCATGCCGCTGAATGCAAACGACTGAGTTATTAAATGCGAGCATGCTTATGAGAATATTAAAGAATCTAAATACCAAACCTCTTCAGCTGAACTTTTACGATCAGCTGGTTACTGAAATGACTCAGGAGAACCTTCGTGGTACTGATGGTACCTTGTTCCCCCTTACTGTGTACTGTATGATTCACCCTACTGAATCAAAGTACTGATTCTGACTTCTGACCCGTCGTACTGAATTCTCTTACTGACTCGAGTCAGTACGATCCAGTAGACCTAGCTCGACTGATAGTTCTTTGAATCTGTTCTCAGCTAGAAGTTTGGTCAGTATGTTTGCCCTTTGCTTGTCAGTATGGATCTTTTCCATCCTGATATCCTTCTTCTCAACATGGTCTCTGATGAAGTGATGTCGAATGTCCACGTGCTTGCATCTCGTATGGAGAACTGGATTCTGAGTTATTGCAATCGCACTAGTGGAGTCGCAGTAGATGGACACTTCATCTTGAGTAATTCCATAATCTTTCAGTTGTTGTCGAAGCCAAAGGATTTGGGCATAACAACTTGCAGCAGCTATATACTCAGCTTCAGTAGTGGACGTCGCCACTGAATGATGTTTCTTTGAAAACCATGATATTAGCTTGCTGCCTAGGAACTGACATGTTCCGGAAGTTAACTTTCGATCTATCTTGCATCCTGCATAATCATCATCAGAATAACCTGTTAGTATCAAATTATCATCAGCAAGATACCATAGCCCTGCGTAGGGTGTTCCCTTCAGGTATCGCAGAATCTTCTTCGCTGAGTCAAGATGACTTCGCTTGGGATTCGCCTGAAATCTTGCGCATACACCTACAACATAGGTTATGTCAGGTCTGCTTGCTGTTAAATATAATAGAGAACCAATGATAGCTCTATAATCAGTAAAGTTAACAGAAGCTCCCTCTTGTCTAGATCGATTTTAAAATTCGTGTTCATGGGGATCTTGACTGGCTTGCTTGAGTCGCAGCCGAATCTTTTCTGGAGGTCTCGAGTGTATTTCGCTTGGTTGATGAATATTCCTTCAGGTGATAGCTTCACTAGAAATCCAAGGAAGTAGTTCATTTCCCCCATCATGGACATCTCGAACTTCTCCTTCATCATTTTCTCGAATTGTTGACATATAGTCACATTCCTGCAATCGAAAATGATGTCGTCCACGTAGATCTGCACCAGTAGAATATCATCGCCTGACTTGATGTTGAACAGAGTGCGATCTACTGTCCCATTCTGAAAAATTTTCTGAAGAAGAAAGTCTGATAGGGTATCGTACCAAGCCCTGGGTGCTTGTTTTAACCCATACAGAGCTTTTCGAAGTCTGTACACTTGATGTCCCTGCTGAAAGCCGGGCGGTTGTTCCACATAGACTTCTTCCTTCAGCACACCATTTAGAAATGCTGACTTAACATCCATTTGATATACTTTGAATTTTTGATGTGTTGCATAGGCTAGGAACAGACGAATAGCTTCCAATCTGGCGACTGGTGCGAATGTTTCGTCAAAGTCTATTCCTTCTGCTTGATAGTATCCCTTGGCAACAAGTCGAGCCTTGTTTCTGATGATGACATTGTTTTCGTCTCGCTTGTTTTTGAAGACCCACTTAGTACCGATCACGTGTTGATGTCTAGGTTTGTCAACAAGCTCCCAAACTTCATTACGGACAAACTGGTTCAACTCCTCTTGCTTGGCAATGATCTAGTCAGCATCATTGAGAGCATCCTCTATCATCTGAGGTTCTTCAGTAGATAAGAAACATGAGTAGAGAGCACTTTCTCCTTGGCTTAATCTGGATCTTGTCCTTACTGCTGCTGATGGATTTCCAATGATTAGATCAGAAGAGTGAGCGTCTAGCCAAGAATGTCTGAGTTTGGCTTCTTCTTCTGAGATTACTTCTGTACAGTCAACAGGAGTGTTAGGCATTTCAGTATTGCTATTCTGTGACTAAAGCAATTCAGTAAGAAGGTTTAGGTTTACTGAGTTTCCAGGTTCAGGGGCATTTAGCTCAGGAACATTAATCGTTCCCACTGAGTTTATATTCTCAGTAGACCACTGGGGCTTCCTCATCGACCAGTGTTACCTGATGTTGATTCTGTTCAGTAGAATCAACAAGGTCAGCTACAGTGCTTGTGGGATGGGTCTGAATTTCTTAATCGTCTGACTCATCGTCCCAACAATGCTGGATCTTCTCGACTTTGTCGTTTAGTGTGAGATCCTGTAGCTTGCTGCTGACATCTTCAGGATTTGTCTTGTTAGGTTTCATGTTCTCAGTAACAAACTCATCAAAAATAACATGAGGGCTTTCCACCACGCAAATGGTCTGGTAGTTAAACACCCTGAAGGCTTTACTGACTCGAGAGTATCCTAAGAATACTCCTTGATCAGATTTGCTATCAAAGACCTTTAACTGATCCTTCCCGTTATTGTGGGTAAAGCAAGGACAGCTAAAAATATGAAAATGAGAAATAGACGGAATTCTCCCTTTCCACAGTTCGTATGGTGTCTTCATGTGTTGCTTTGTAAGTAGTGAGCGGTTCTGAGTGTAGCAGGCGATGTCAGTAGCATCTGCCCAGAACTTTGAGGGTAGTCCAGAGTCTGCTAGGAGCGTTCTTACTGCTTCTTTAAGTGTGATGTTCTTTCGTTCAGCAAGTCCATTCTGCCGAGGGGTGCGAGCTGCTGAAATCTCGTGCTGAATCCCCTCCTTATCGCAGTAGTCTTTAACTACTAAGTTGAGGAATTTTTTCCCTCTATCTGAGCGAATTCTTTGAATCTTGATGTCTTTCTCCACACTGAGTTTCTTCAGCAGTATTGGCAACTCAGTCTTGACATCAGATTTGTTGGCTATGAAGATGACCCATGTATATCTCGAATAATCGTCAATAATGGCGAGGGCATACTTCTTGCCTCTTATAGTCATTGGAGAAACTGGCCCAAACAAGTCCATGTGGAGCAGTTGAAGGATTCCATCAGTGGAAGGTGACAGAATTGGTGGATTACTTTTCTTTGTCTGCTTTCCCTTCAAACACGCTTCACAATTTCTGTCTTTGATAAAAGCTTTATTGGGCAGTCCTCTGAGTTTAGAGTTCTTGGCTAGCTTGTTCATTGCCTTGAAGTTCAGGTGACTGAGTCTCTTGTGCCACAACCATCCTATTTTGTCACTAGATTTTGTCTGAGGAAGCAAGCAAGCCTCAAGTTCAACGGTGTTCCAATTTGCAACGTAGATTTTCTTCTTCCGCGAACCTGATAACACTGTTTTCCCTGTAGATTTGTCAACAACATCACAGAAACCAGCGTCAAAGATAACTTTATTCCGATTATCACGTAATTGACTGACAAAAAGGAGATTATGTTGAAGTCCTTGAACATATGTTACTCTTGGAACTGAAGCAGTCCCAATGTTCAGTGTTCCATATCCCTTTGTATAGCCTTTAGAGTTTTCACCAAACTCAATTTTGGGACCATCTTCTTGTACGTAATTGGTCAGCAGACTCTTCTGATAAGTCATGTGTCTCGAGCAGCCGTTGTCCACAATCCAAGGGTCCTTATTCACCTGCAAAACATAAACATTTTTAGGTACCCTTTGGTTCAGTTTGGGTCCTTAAGCGTTAGTCGGTGATTTCGCGACCCAAATCTGTCTTGCGACCTTAGGAGTCTCAGACTTCTTTTTCTGAACCTTGTCAGTCTTTTTCTCCACTGGACCTGGAGATATTGACTTCCTAGCAGTTTTGGGTTCAGGAGCTTTCTTCTTCTGAGGCTTTGTGCTCCTCCTGACCCTTGGCTCATAATAGTACGAACCAAACTGTGATGGGTGCTCATACAGTAGCTCATCATACTGCTCTGCCCACCTGACCTTCTTAGTTCCCCCTGAATTTGATCGTGGTGTTCTGGGGCTAGAACCTTTGGCCAGTTTCTTCTTGTTGCTCGGCTGAGGTGCAATCATCTTCTGTTTGTTCTTCGCCTGAGTTGTTGGTTCAGAGATCTGAACTTTTCCTCTGACGAACCTATCAGCCAACATTTCTGAGCCTTTTGAAGTAGAGGTGGAAGCTTCATGAGTGTAGCCAATTCCTTCTTTCATGATTGGTGGACTTTGAGCTCTGAGCATGCTTTCCAACTTCTCTTTAGCTCCCAAGTACTGTTCAGTCATCAATCCTCGCCAAACCTCATCACTTTTCTGAAGTGATTCATAATCTTTCTCAACCTATGCGAGCTTCTGACTGAGTCTGGCTATTTCAGTATCTTTCTCAGAATTGTCCTTAGTCAGAACTGATATCCGAGTTTCTTGAAGCTGAGACTTAGTCATAAGAGATTCAATCTCTTCCTTCAGTCTCGCAACTAGAACTTCTGTTGGGTTATGAGTCAGTAGATGGTATTTAGCTGTTAGTGGTTAAAATAATATTGGGGGAAATCATAGTAGTACTATGGAATTGAAGATCCCAAAACCCAGCTGATATCAGTAGTGTAGTGTCTTGATAGGACTAGATGATGTATAAGCTAGACTATTTTTATTATCTATCTTTTTGTCTAAGTCCTGTACGGGGTAAATTATTGGATTGATCTTCTGTCGAAGTTACCTTCCAAAACCCCACGTCATCAGTGTAATTGCTTGCGTTCTTAAGTCATCAGCTGATCTTCGCCTCAATAGAAGACATCTCATCAGCTGACAGACATCAGCAGAAGAACTCTATGCAAACTCAGTACCTTCGCAGTCATCAGCTGACCATACTCAAGAGAATATCTGTTGTCAGCCGACTCAGACGAAGAAGACAGAGACTGCTTAAAGTCTACTGTATCTGATAGAAAACGACTCAGCCGCTAAAGTTATTTCGAAAATTAGCAGAAGACATACGAGGATTTGAGAGAGTCAACTCCGATGTCTGACACAATCTTACCTACCACAAACCTCGACCAATGAGAAGCCGACAACGCTTTATCTGCTCTGACCAACTAAAGCTGCTCTCATGTTGTTGGGTGATGATTCTATCCTCAGCACAGTCATACTTAGTGGGAAATGATTCTATCTTAACTGACCAAAGCTCAGTAGCCTCGTGCTCTGAATTTGTTTGAAGATTTGAAGATCCCAAAACCCTATCTGATTGGTGAACCATTCCGTTGTAATTGTTTTTGTCTCTGAGGGTTCAGACTCAAAGACACTCTGCTCTGGTTTAGGCGTTCAGTAGATTATCAGCCTCAGCACCAGATATAGAGGACTCCGTGAGATACTTGGACTCGGCAGGAGCAGTATACTAAAGGAGTCGGTGAACTGAACTCAGCAGGAGTAGTTCACTGAACTAAGAGCCGACCTTCGGTAGAGTAAATTCGGTACTCTCTACAGGATTGGGACTCGAACGTGGCAGCAGCTTCTTCGAACCGCCGATCTTTTGAACGACAATCGCATAGTCAAATATGAGGAAGAGAGAAGTCAGCTTCATTATGCCTCGAAGTCTGTTCTGTCTCAACTACTCTACAAATCCTCGACGAATGACAAGCAGACACCTGTCCTATACCTACTAAAGCTGCAAGTCAACATATTTCCAGAAAAGGAGGGAAAGGACACTGACACCTTTTTCAAAAGAGCCGTTAGCTACCAAAAGAGTGAGAAAGGGATCATCGTCTCCAACGGATCTTTCCCAATCTCTTCTCTATAAATAGAGGGATGATTCAAGTTTTTGAAGGGACTACTACGACTGCTACTTCACGAGAAAACAAGGAAAGAGAACTAAAACAAGAAGAGAGCAGTCAAACGAGCACTCCAAAAAGCTTAACTCTTCCGCAAGAACTCGAAGATCTATCTCCGGTGAAAGACTACATCCTAGCTTATAAGGGAACCAAGCTTAACCGATATACAAGCCTCTAGTATCCAAACGACGTTACACGAACTCAAAGCTAAACTCAGCTGTTTGTCGTTCTAGAAGCTACATTCTCATTCCCTATCCCTCTAACCCTAAGCTCAACCGATCATATCCATAGCTTAGACGAAGGAGTTCATATTTGAACCTAATCCTTATTGTAAAAGGACTCATTTACTGTTGGAGAGTTTGTCAAACACTTTAGTTTGATAACCGTTGTAAACTGAGACTTGCTCAGTATAAATTCCAAGACGTGGCTTTGTCCTGTGTACAAGCTGACTGAGACTAACTCAGTATAATAAATAGCCTCCTGACCTTTCGGGACAGTGGACGTAGGATCCTGTGTATCCGAACCACTTTAAAAATCTGTGTCTCTCGCTTGCTCTCTTATTTACTGTTGCATTGATTTTAACTGTTCAAACTGAAAATCATCCTTTAAAATCATACAACTAAGTCTCAGCATACTGAACTGTTTTTTCTACTGAATTGAGACTGTCATGATAAAACGTTTTCCACTCATCTGATTTGGGCCTACACATTTCCGCACCACTGAACTCTATCTCGCCGATATCGAATTCGACTCGGTCGGCTAGCGGATCTCGGAGAGTCGACTCTTTGCCAAACACGATTCAGAAAAGCTATTTGGTCAGTATGACACTTTCCTGAACAGGACTGTTCGTGTTCAAAGTTGAGAAAATAAGATTCAGGTGTATTGACCCCCCCTCTACACCTGAACGTGCTCTCGGGACCAACAATTGGTATCAGAGCAGGAGTTCTATAAGACTCATGTTATCTTGAAATTGGTCTACTTGAACGGATCCGGAAAAACGTTTTCACTGCATATCATTCTACACTCATATCATTATTAATCATGACTGATATGTCAGGTATAAGGATGGTACCCATGTTCTCAGTAGAGAACTATGGTGTATGGCGGGTCATAATGGAGGCTCATCTGATTTCCCTTTACGACAGCATGACCGAAGTACTTGAGGAAGGACCTATCGTTCCTATGATAGATAGTGTCGTAACTCAGGATCAAACAGCTGGAGGAGGAATGGTGACCGGAAAGAAGATTCCCAAGGACAAAAGTCTCTTCACCCCTGAGGAGAAGAAACTTCATAACTTAGACCTAGTCGCCAGGAATGCCATACTAACCACCTTAAGTGATTCTTATCTCGGCAGGGTTCAGGAATGCAAGACAGCTAAGGAACTCTGGGATGCTCTAGCGCTACTAAGTCGGGGGACTCAGAAGATCAAAGCCAACAAACTTGCGTTGGAACTCCAAAAGCTGGAGAGCTTGTCTCTCATGCCTGGATGACAAAATAGAAGATCTAAATATCAGATTTACGAATCTGATGAACTCCATCAACGGGCTGGGAAAGACATTCTCCAACCGAGAGATGAATCTCAAGATACTGAGGGCACTGCCAGACGATCATTGGACTCCTTTTGCTACATTATTACGCCATTCTGACTTAGATATTGTTACTCCTGACCATATCTTTTCATAACTTCAAGCAGAGGAATTCGAGTTTGACAGACCTCAACGGAAGCAGAAAGCTGAAGCTGATACCAAAATTTACCATGCTTTCAAAGCATCAGTCAGCACAGCATCTCCCGCGTCAAGCAAAACTGAACCTTCACTAACTAACATACAAGAAGGAAGTTTAGCTCAGAAGTACACGCTGCTCGCTGTAAAATATCAGAAGGAGAAGGAGAGGCGCAGAAAAGTGACTAAAGCCTATCGAGAAACAAAAGGTAAGTCTAAATACACGCGAAAGCGCACTCCTGACTCACAGTCTTCTGAATGCAGAAAGAGGGATGACTCAGCTCCCTCTAAAGACAGTGAAAGCAAAGAAGAAAGAGTCATCGCTTGCTACAACTGCAAAAAGTCAGGACACTATCAGTATGACTGTCCTGAACTCAGTAGTGCTGAACACGCAGCACGTAAAGCAAGGAGAGAGAAATTCGCTAAGAAAAGACAAGCATACATAGCTGGCGAAATCTCAGACGACTTAGAAGAAGTCGACTCCTTTATGAATTCATCTGATGATGAAGCAGCTTTCATGGCCCTAGAGCATGAAGCTGAAGAAGCTACTGAAAATTGCCTAATGGCAGGAGAAGAGGATGAGGTAAATTCTCATGAACCATTTAACTCCTCTTCACACTGCACACACGACACTGTTTCAGGTGCAGATGAGAATTTGGACGTCACGATCGCATACGAAGAACTGCTTGACGAACAAATTCAGATGAGTCTGCAGCTCAATTAGACTCTTCAGGAATTGGATACCCTGAAAGTGGAGAATCAGAGACTTTCTCAGGAGAGTCAGGTCTCTACTGAGTCTGAAGGACTTGTGTTGAGACTCAGGGAGGAGATAAACTCTCTGTTGGCCAAGTCTCAGCATCAAGAAGATCAGATCTCAGTTCTGACCAAGGACTTAACTCAGAAAGATACTGAACTAAGTCTACTGAAGCAATAACTATCAGGACTTCAGACCGAGCACGACACACTGAAGAAAAGTGATGATGTCTGGAGGAACCTGATGACTGAGCGGTACATGGGCGCTGAAAAGAAGCTGGAGGCTATGCTAGCAAGCAACAAGCCTAAGCACTGCAAGGAAGGACTTGGTTTCAGCTAGGGAGCTTCCTCATCTACCCCAGTACACTCAGATAACTTAGAAGGACTTGGTTCGAAGGAGTTCACTTTTAGTGATTGTTCTTATTGTAAGAACTCCTTCCTCGTTGGAGATTATCCCCTCCCTTTCAAACATCGGTTTGATTTGTAAAGTCGCTAAGGACTATAACTTAGAAGGGTCTGTCCTGTGCACAAATTCCTTGCTGAGACTTGCTCAGATAAATCAACAAGAACTCCTGTTCGGCAGGACCGTGGACGTAGGATCTTGCGTATCCGAACTACGTTAAAAATTGCTTGTGTTATTTATTGTTTTATTGCATTGCATACAAACTGATTAAAAATCATATCTTTGCATAAAACGTATTCTCAAAGCGCACTTGCCAAATTACTTGATTTGTGGAAATCACGTTTTCAAACTGAGACGAATCTCCGGCCCCACACTCTTTTCCGCACGTCTCCGACTGAGTTTCAAGTACTGACAAAAGTCAGTAGGAGAGCTCAGTAGTTGGCACACTTCTGACCCGCGATTGAAGGTTACTATTTGGCACTGTTCATCAGTTGCAACCTACAGCTCAGCTGTCCTTCGCGTTCTGAGAAAAAGAAACTGTGATCAGGTGTATTCACCCCCCCCTCTACACCTGAGTATCGTCTCCGGACCAACAATTGGTATCAGAGCACACGATGTTCTTCTGAATAACCAGTTCTGAAATACTGGTCTTCTCGAACAAATCCTGAAAACGTTTTTCACTGCACAAGCATCTCTTCATACATCCTTATACTCTTACTGTTGGTCCGGAGATGATAAGTCAGGTGTAGAGGGGGGGGGGTGAATACACCTGAGCTCAGTTTCTTTTTTTCAATGAAGGTCAGCTGAGCTGATGATTGCAACTGATGAACAGTGCCAAATAAGCCTTCGATCGCGGGACAGAGTGAGTCGGCCATCGAGCTCTCTCCTACCGACCGTTGTCGAGATTTTGAGAATCAGTCGGAGACTGTTGTGCGGAAAGTGTGGGGCCCGGAATTCGTCTCTTTTGAAAACACGTATTAGCAAGTTAAATCTTTTGGCTGTGCGCTTTATAAAATACATTTTATGCAAACTTATGATTTTCAAGTCAGTTGAATGCTATGCAATAAAACAGTAAAAGAACACAAGCGATTTAACGTGGTTCGGATACGCAAGATCCTACGTCCACGGTCCTGAACAAGGCAGGAGAACTTGTTGATTATTCTGAGCAAGCCTCAGCAGGGATACTGTGCACTGGACAGTTCCCTCTAAGTTATAGTCCTTAGCGACTTTACAATCCAAACCTAAGTCTGAAAGGGAAGGGAATTTTCTCCAACTGAGAAGGAGTTCTTACAATAAGAACAATTCACTAAATGTGAACTCCTTCGAATCTAAGCTATAAATATGACAATGAGCTTAGTCTAGAGAAGAAAGGGATGTAAGAGCTCTAGAGAGAAAAACTGAGAAATCTTCTAAGTACGCAAGTTTTCCTCTGGATGATCTTTGAGTGTTCTAGAGTGTTTATGAACTTGAACTTGTCCCTTCGAAATTCTGTCTTACGGAGCTTCAAAAAACTTCTCTATTTATAGTTGTGAGTTATGGCATATGTCCGTTGGAGACGACGATGCCACGTGTCACAAGCTTCCAAAGAAAACGGCCATAATTCGAACTTGTTGTAGCAGGGCAGTTAATGCACTGTTCATGAGAGCAAACTTTTTGCGTGTAGAGTAGGTAAGCGTTGTCGGCTTCTCATTGGTCGAGGTTTGTAGTTGGTGAGAATGTCGAGTTGACCGTTCAACAACCTCGTATGTCTTCTCGCCGAACTTTTCGAAAAGACTTGAATAGCCGGGTCGCTTTCCGTAGGATACGATGAGATCGAAAAGTCTCTGTCTTCTTCACCAGTCGGCCGACACGGCATCTACCGAGTAGGTCACCGGGCGACCGCGAAGGTACCGTGCTTGTTTCTCGTTCTTCCGCCGATGACTATCACCGGGAGTAGTCTTCTACGATGATTTGTCACCGATGCGCCGTCTTCGACCGAGTGGAAGATCAGCGCCGATCGAAGAACACAAGCGATTACACCGATGACGTGGGGTTCCCAAAAGTATCTTCGACGTAAGATCGGTTCAACAATTACCCCGTACAGGGACTTAGACAAAAATAATAATCAATATATCAAGTCTAACCTATACATCAGCTAATCCTAACGACACACTAATCTACTGATATCAGCTAGGTTTTGAGATCTTCAATTCCATAGTACTACTATGATTTCCCCCAATTTTCTTTTAACCGAACAACAATCGAGTATCATCTACTGACTCATATCCAACAATTTCCCCCTAATTGATGATGCCAAAACCTCTACCTCTACCTCTTAAACTTCTCAAGTCTATAAAAGATGCTATCCTTCTGACAACAATTTCCCCCTTACAACATTCTGAGGAAAAAAATAAAGGAATTTCAATACTTCAAGAGGGTGGGAGATAGGCAAAATCGAGAAACCGATCGTGAGTGTGTGTCGATCACTTAGTGATCGGTCGTGAAAAACACGATGCAAAGAGCCGGAAGACAATGAGTAATTGTCTAACAAGCAATAGGAACTGATATATATAATCAATGATGTACAAGCTCCTACAGCTATTACAACAGAAATAAAAAAGAAAGAGAAATCACTGCTAACGCTTGAAGCGTTGAGTCCTTTCCTTGAAATCAGCAGACTTCTCAGTAGGAGGATCCAGGTAATAATACTTGTAAACTCTGATCCTGATCTCCTGGATTTCTTCGTTGTCAAGAGGATTGTCAGGCAAAGAAACCCGGATGGAAAGCGGCTTCCTCTATCTCTCTCTCAATATCCTTCGTGCACAATGATCCACTAGCAGTTCTTGGCGGAGGAATACGTCGGAAAGTCGGGGGCACGGAAGGGAATATTCTCGTTCTTCCATAACTGCCTCGGCCCGATCTCCGAATGAGACATCAAATCTCGAGATTAGTTCGTCGAATAACTGATCAGCTGGATAGTCGAGAGGATAAATGCGCCATACAAAATAGCCTTTAATAAAATCCTCTTTCAGTCTTTCCCAATGGACGTTCATATCAGCCGGCACCCATTTATCCACATGCGGGATAGGAATATTCTTAACATATGGCCCCTGATGAACTTGGATCATCTTGGGATCTGCCTCCTCGGATCAGCTGCTGGCTTGAGAGATAAGCTACGCATTTTCGCCAAGTCAGCTATCCTTTTCTTTTCGCGGAGTGCGGCTGCTCTACTGTCTCCTCGCCTGAGACTCAGACCTTACAGCGTCGCCTCCCAGGTCGCTTGATCTTCCGCTATCTGCTCAGGTGTTAGAGTAGAAGTGGGAATACTCTGAGCAGTAGCTTGGATCTCAGTCGGAAGAGCCTTAGCAAAATCTGCTTGGGCTTTCTTCTTCTGCTCTTCGACCGACCCGACCTTTTTCTTGCCTTTGCCCCTAACAGCTTTTCCCTTGGGCTTCTTTGCTGCTTCTGCTGCCTCTTCAAGCTGACGCTCATGGTCGAGCTTATCCTGCAGCTGTTGGGAAATTTTGAGGTCAAAAGCCTCTTGCTCCGCTTTTGATTTGAACTTATGGACCGGGGAGGAAGGAGGAGTAGATACAGTTGCAATCTCCTTCCCCGGCCTCTCGCGGTGGCAATTGTTCGAGCTCGGGCTCTTCTTCTTCGTCTCCCGCTCAATAAAGTTTGCTACTTCTTCAATGTGAGCAAGCAGAAGAGGAGATGGGGGGTTGGCTCAAGTGGAAATTCTAGGAGAAGGACCTCGAAGAGTTCTTATCCCGAGTAGTAGAGGGTCCTTCCTCCTGAGCCCTTTCCCCCTGAGTCTGTGCGGGTTCTTCAGCTGTGGAGGGTCTCTCCTCCTGAACTCCTTTCCTTGATTATCTCGTACATCACCGTATCCGTTTCGCATTCATCTTTTATTATACCTTCCCCTTTTTTGGCATCGCAGCCTTATCGAGGTTGGGTACGGATAGCCGTGACTTCTTTCTCGAGCTTGTATACTCGAGTCCTTGATCCGAGTAACTATAGAGTCGAAGTCCTTGACCAAGTCACGCATTGCTCCCAGTCCTTCTCTTGAGCCGCCCTAGATCGATTGAGATGAGCAACCGACTCTCGGCGGAGTTTCAGCAGGGCTAGATCATTGGGATTCCTTCATCTCCTTCCGAATCTCGTTCAAGGCCTCAGCCTGTTGCTTAATAGCAGTCTAGAGGCTCCTTGTAGCCAACTTGTTCCGCTCATCCATTTGAGCTTGGACTGTTGTGAGAGCATGAGTCAGCTGCTCAGTAAATGTTTTGTGCCGAGCTTGGAGCAAAGAATCGACTCTGTGCGAGATAGATCTCGCTTTCGCGCTATCAAAACCTCGCTCGATCATCTCCTTAAAATCAGCCGCGAAGGAGCCTCTTGAGGAGTGGAGATGCCAGCGGCTAGCTTATTCAGGCTATCAGTCTGCGCCTTCGTATACTTCTCCCATTTGATATGGACGTCTTTGGCGAGAAGTCTTGTTTTAAGCTCCTTAGCGTCTGATCGCCTTATTCACTGATTTGGAGGACACGGAACCAATGGGTTGAATCTGGTAAGAGCTTGTTCCGAGCCTTTGATCAGAAAACACGAGGAGCTGCTCCCGACTGTACTTCGGAGCGCCCTGAGCCTCACCTGATGTACCAGGGGGTGGTGATTGGCTCTTCTCATGGGGAGTTGGTCCCTCAGCAGAGCCTCCCAACTCTGCATCCTTGGGTTGCCTTCCATCTCCTGATTTTGTTCTTGGTCATCACCCTCATCAGCAGGAGGAGATGGAGGCGGAGCATTAGCAGCAGGAGCTATGGTACGCAGGCTAAGAAGATAGAGCATAGCAGCTCGAAGATCCTCGAAGGACGCCAAATTAGCTGGCTCCCCGAATCCGATCTCTGCCTGTAAATCTTGCTCCTCTGTCATTAGATCGATGGCTAACTGAGTTTTTGCAAAATCTATCAGAATATCCCAGTTTAAGAATCTCGGTAGATTCGAACTCTTGCCCGATGGCAATGTCAACCAAGTCTTCATGCTCGGCTATCTCCCGGAATCCGATCGTGAATCTCACCGTAGCATGTAGACGAGTGGTATGAGTTGTTGTCCATTCGGTCTCTTCGATTGGCTCTCGAATGTCCGACCGAGTGTTATCGGAGCTGATGACTTGAGCTTTCTCCTTGAGCGGTGGCTCCTTCCATCCCTGTGTCGGAGTCCAAGGTTTGCTCATCTTGAGGTGGAGGAGGAGCCTGTTCTATGAAAGTTATCGGTTGAGCCACAGTGACCTCAGCTGGTCGTGGCTTGATAAGCCTCCTCCTTTTGGACACATCAGCGGGAGATGGCAGGGCAGGAGCAGCTCTCTTCTGCTCAGGTGGCCCTTTGCCAATTGACTTCTCCGTCGCTTCTTTAGTCTTAAACTTTATCAGCTTAGTGTTGTACAGCTTTGAGTATTCGAAAGCTGAGTTCCTCTGTACAACACTCTCTAATAGGACAGACATCTTAGTCCCGAATAGAAGCGTACCCGTACTGGCCAACCTCCTCTCGCCAGTGGGTAGAGTAGTGAATTTCTGGGCCTAGGCTTTCATCTGAGTCGTGTAATAGTCAGCCCAGTTCACTTCTACTCCGTCGTCAATAGCCATCATCAGCTGAATCCTTGGCTTGGACAGTTGATCATACGATCCAGCTGAGCTTGTCAGTATGTGCGAGACCACATACGCTAAACCTCTGTACTGAGGTAGCAAAAGATTCCTCGGGAGAGCTGTCTTGAACGTCCGATCACCTGCGTCCACGTAACTTTTGTACATAGGCATTGATCTCCCTCTCCTTATATCCGATAGGTGAGATACCAGAATTAGGAAGCTGAAACGCGAGGACTAGAGCCTCTCGGATGTTGAAGGTGTGCTGAGTCGGCTTCCACATGTTCGGATTTGTTTCTCTCATGTATGAGAAGGAAGATTCTTCTCCTCCGGCAGCCACTGAGTTCCAGTTGAAATACGCTTCTGCCACTTGCCTTGGCAGATGGGCACGCGGATGCTTGGTCACAAAGGTCTCCAACCCAGACCTCTCCAGAGCATCGAACATAGGTTCCAGATATGGGATATCCACCTGGCGGAAAGCCATTGTGGGTTCGAACTGAATTCGGATGGCCATGATCTCCACTATAGATTCAGGAGTCTGTACGATCGCCATAGAAATCTGCAAAACACTTGTTAGCACTTGAAAATAGAGTAAGTTAGTAGTTGTCAACAGATTTGAATACATTACCGAGTATGAGAGCTTTGAGAGATGCACAGGCAAAGCAGTTATAAGAAGTTTGAGATGGAAACTGATTTGCGATAAAAGCTCTTAGGATTTGATAATGGCGAAAAGTGAGGAAAAAGATAGAAGATGAAAGATTTTGTATATATTGGCTTGATTGCAAGTTTCATTCCAACGACTAAGTTTTAATCTTCCAAAAACTATGAACGGCTAAGATTTAATGTTATAAAAGGAATGATTATAAAAGCCGCCTAAAACATAGATCTACGTAATAAAGGTAAGTGAGAAGACATGCATTAAATGCGCGACAGACAGCATTAATTACTCAGTTTATGCAAATGAAAAGGTTTCCTACTGACCTTTCCTTAAACTATTAATGGCGGGAAATAAATGCACATTAACTACTGAGTGTGAGCGACTGATGCAATAAAAGCGAGCATGCTTCAAAAAAATAAGTACACAAGATTACGCTTAACTTATCAGCTGAACTTATCAGCTGGTTACCGAACCTCTTTAGCTGAACTTATCAGATGGTTACCGAACCTCTTCAGCTGAACTTATCAGCTGGTTACCGTTATGTATAAGGAGAATGGTTGTCATGCTGATGACTATGTTCCCCCTTGCTGTGTACAGTGTGACTTTCCCAACTGAGTCACTGTACTTAGTTATCTGACCTGTCGTACTGATTCCTTATGTTGATACCAATTGTTACCAATTGTTGGGCAATGATGTTCTCAGTAGTCGGCATCTACCGACGCATCTCGCAGGGGATCCGAGTAGACCTAGCTCAACTGATAGTTCTCTGAACCTGTTCTCAGCTAGTGGTTTGGTCACTATATCTGCCCTTTTCTTGTCAGTATGGATCTTCTCCATCCTGATATCCTTCTTCTCGACATGGTCTCTGATGAAGTGGTGTCGGATATCCACGTGCTTGCATCTGGTATGTAGAACTGGGTTCTGAGTTATGGCAATTGCACTTGTGGAGTCGCAGTAGATGGGCACTTCATCCTGAGTTATACCATAATCTCTAAGTTGTTGTCGAAGCCAAAGGATCTGGGCACAACAACTTTCTGCAGCCATGTACTCAGCTTCAGTAGTGGACGTTGCTACTGAATGCTGCTTCTTTGAAAACCAAGAAATCAGCTTGCTGCCTAGGAACTGACAAGTTCCGAAAGTTGACTTTCGATCTATCCCGCATCCCGCATAATCGGCATCGAATAACTTCGTTAGTATTAAGTTATCATCAGCAGGATACCATAACCCAGCATCAGGTGTTCCTCTTAAATAGCGCAGAATCTTCTTCGCTGAGTCTAAATGACTTCGCTTGGGATCCGCTTGGAATCTTGCGCATACACCTACAACATAAGTTATGTCAGGACGGCTAGCTGTTAAATAAAGTAAAGAGCATATAATAGCTCTATAATCAGTAGAGTTAACAGAAGCTCCCTCTTTGTCTAGATCGATTTTAAAGTTCGTGTTCATGGGGATTTTGACTGGCTTGCTGGAGTCGCAGCCGAATCTCTTGAGAAGATCTCGAGTGTATTTGGCTTGATTGATGAAGATTCCTTCAGGTGATTGCTTCACTTGAAATCCAAGGAAATAATTCATCTCTCCCATCATGGACATCTCGAATTTCTCTTTCATCATCTTCTCGAACTGCTGACATATGACTTCGTTTCTGCAGCCGAAAATGATGTCATCCACGTAGATCTGCACCAGTAGAATGTCATCTCCTGACTTTATGTTGAATAGGGTGTGATCTACTGTCCCCTTCTGAAAACCTTTCTGAAGTAGAAAGTCTGATAGGGTATCATACCAAGCCCTGGGTGCTTGTTTTAACCCATACAGAGCTTTCTTAAGTCTGTACACCTAATGTCCCTGCTGAAAGCCGGGCGGTTGTTCCACGTAGACTTCTTCCTTCAGTACGCCATTCAGAAAAGCTGACTTCACATCCATCTGATATACCTTAAATCCCTGATGTGTTGCATAAGCTAGGAAAAGACGAATGGCTTCCAATCTAGCGACTGGCGCGAACGTTTCATCAAAGTCAATTCCTTCTGCCTGACTGTATCCTTTAGCAACTAGTCGAGCTTTATTTCTAACGATGACGTTGTTTTCATCTCGCTTGTTCTTGAAGACCCACTTAGTTCCAATCACGTGCCGATGTCTAGGTCCCGTCGACAAGCTCCCAAACTTCATTTCGACGAACCGGTTCAGCTCTTCTTGCATAGCAATGACCCGGGCCAAGATCTTTAAGTGCGTCCTCTATCGATCGAGGTTCTTCGTAGACGTAAAAACAAGAGTAAAGTGAGCTTTCTCCTTGACTTAATCTTGATCTCGTCCTTATAGTTGCTGATGGATCTCCAATGATAAGATCTGAAGAATGAGCATCGAGCCACGAACGCCTGAGTCGGGCTTCTTCTTCGATACTACTTCGCACGCCGCAGGTGTATTAGGCATTTCGAGTACTGTTCCGTGATCCGTAGCAATTCAAGAAGAAGGTTAGGATCTACCGAGTTTCCGTGTTCGGGGCATTTAGCTCGGGAACATTAATCGTTCCCCCCCGAGTTTATATTCTCGGTAGAGGTCTCGGTTACCACCGGGGCTTCCTCATCGACCGATGTTACCTCGTTGTTGATTCGGTTTGGGAGAATCAACTAGGTCGGCTACGTTGCTTGTTGGTCGAGTCCGAATTTCTTCATCGTCCGACTCATCATCCCAACAATGCTGGATCTTTTCGGCTTTATCATTCGATCCGAGATCCCGTAGCTTGCTGCCGACATCTTCGTATTTGACTTTGTATCTTTCCCCGTTCTCGGTAACAAATTCATCAAAAACAACATGAGGGCTTTCCTCCACACAAAGAGTCCGATAGTTAAAGACTCTAAAGGCTTTATCGACTCGGGAGTATCCTAAGAATACTCCATGATCGATTTGCTATCAAAGACCTTCAACCGATCTTTCCCATTATTGTGGATAAAGCAAGGACAAACCGAAAACATGAAAATGAGAAATAGAAGGAATTCTCCCTTTCCACGGTTCGTAAGGCGTCTTCATGTGTTGCCGTGTCGCTAGTGAGCGATTCCGAGTATAACAAGGGTGTCGGTAGCATCGGCCCAAAACTTTGAGGGTAGTCCCGAGTCCGCTAGGAGCGTTCTTGCTACTTCTTTGAGTGTTCTCGTTCTTACGTTCAGCAAGTCCGTTCTGCCGAGGGGTGCGTGAAGCCGATGTCTCGTGCTTAATTCCCTCTTTATCGCAAAGATGTCTTAACTACCGAGTTTAGAAACTCGTTCCTCCGTCCGAGCGTATCTTCTTAATCTTGATGTTCTTTTCCACACTGAGTTTCTTCAGTAGATTAGGTAACTCAGTCTGAGCATCAGATTTGTTGGCGATGAAGATGACCCAAGTATATCTCGAGTAGTCGTCAATGACGACGAGGGCATACTTCTTGCCTCTTATAGTCATCGGAGAGACCGGCCCGAATAAGTCCATGTGAAGTACCGAAGGATTCCATCAGTGGAAGGTGACGGAATAGGTGGATTACTACTCTTTGTTTGCTTTCCCTTCAAGCACGCTTCACAATTTCTCTCTTTGATAAACGATTCGTTGGGCAGTCCTCTGACTTTAGAGTTCTTGACAAGCTTGTTCATGGTCTTGAAGTTCAGGTGGCCGAGTCTCTTATGCCATAGCCACCCGACTTGTCACCCGATTTAGTCCGTGCGAGCAAGCAAGCCTCGTGTTCTCAGGGGTATTCCAGTTTTGCAACATAGATGTTCTTCCTCCGCGAACCCGATAACACCGTTTTCCCCGTAGATTTGTCAACAATATCACGTAAACCAGGCATCAAAGATTACTCGTTAAGATTATCACGAATTGATCGATCGAAAGGAGATTATGTTGAAGTCCTTCAACATATGTTACTCTTAGGAACCGTGGCAGCCCCAATGTTCGGCGTTCCGTATCCCCTTGTGTAGCCTTTGGAGTTGTCACCGAATTCAATTCCGGGACCATCTTCTTGTACGTAGTTGGTCGCCAGGCTCTTCCGGTAAGTCATGTGTCTCGAGCAGCCGCCGTCCACTATCCATGGGTCCTTATGCACTCGCAAAACAGAGGCATTTTTAGGTACCCTTTGGTTCATTGGGTCCGTCATCGGTTAGTGGGTGATTTTGGAACCCGGATCTGTCTCGGGACCTTAGAAGTCCTAGACTTCTTCTTCCGAACCTTGTCGCCTTTCTTCTCCACAGGACTTGGAGATACTGACTTTCTGCTGATGATTTTGGGTTCAGGCGCTTTCTTCTTCTGAGTCTTAGCGCTTCTCCTGACCCTGGGCTCATAGTAGTACGAGCCGTACTGAGCCGGGTGCTCATACGATGGCTCCTTGTACCGTTCGCCCATCTCGAACTTCTTGATTCCCCCCCGAATTTGATCGCGGTGTCCCGGGGCCGGAACCTTTGGTCACCGCTTGTTGCTACTCGGCCGAGGTGCAATCATTTTCTCGTTTGTTCTTCGCCCGAGGTGTGGTGTCACCGCTTGCACCTTTTTCCTCTGACGAACCTATCAGCCAGAGTTGCTGAGCTTTTGGAGGTGGAAGCTTCGTGGGTATAGCCAAGGCCTTCTTTCACAGCAGTTGGCCGTTGTGCTCTAAGCATGCTTTCAAGCTTCTCCTTCGCTCCCAGGTATTGTTCGGTCCATCAAACCTCTCCGGACCTCGTCACTCCTTCCCGAGTGAGTCATAGTCATTCTCGCACATCCGTGAGCTTCGACCGAGCCGGGCTATTTCGGCTCTCTTTCTCGGAATTATCCTTGGTCGAACCGAGATCTGAGTCTCTTGAAGCTGAGACTTAGTCATAAGAGATTCAATCTCTTCCTTGAGTCTCGCAACTAGATCCACTGACTCAGTAGAGACCTGACAATCAGAAGAAAGTCTCTGATTCTCAGCCTTTACCTGTTCAAGTTCCCGGATGGTTCTCGCTGAACTCTCTCGCTCACCGAATCTGTTCCTCTAGCAGATCGTCGTAGGCTTGTACCACATCTAGAGGATCATCTGTGACCGAGCACGTGTCTTGTGTGCTGTGTGAAGAAGAGGTAATAATGTGTTTAGAATTTACCTCAGCCTCTTCTCCGGCCATCAAACAAGATTCGGCCGACTCATCGAGAACGCCTCTGCGACCTTAATCGCGATGAATGCGGCTTCGTCTTCGAAGAATACATGAATGTATCCTCCTCAATTGAGTTGTCGGATATCTCTCCGGCTATATAGGCCTGCCGTCTCTCGGTGAATTTCTTTCTCCTCGGCTCGCCGTTCTCGCTCTTTGAGCACCGAGAGTTCGAGACAATCGTATCGATAGTGTCCCTCCTTCTTGCGGTTGTAGCATGTGGATGTTCTCGCTGCTCTTACCACCGAGTCTTTAGACGGACCGGCGAACTCCGATTTCCCGCATTCGTAGAAGGATTAGATTCTTCTTTCTTATGATAGTCTTTCTTACCCGAAGAAGAATCTCGGTTGTATTTCCTCGCCTTTCGACTCTCTCCTTTTCCCTCCGATATTTGAGAGCCATCGGCTAGGCCGGTCGTGGCCTCGAACTCTCGAAGACTTTGCTACCGATGTGGCCACGGCTTTGCTTGAGGAAATAGGCTTAGCTCCGTATTGCTTGATCGTTGCCTTGAAGGCGTGATCGAACCGTATGTCACCGGAGCGCTTAAGCACTTTTGGGGTAGGCTATGCTCGAATTCCTCCGATTTTAATTCCGAAAATATAACATCGGGAGTTAGAGCATTTAGATCGGAGCGACGTAAATAAGTAGCAAATGGAAGCCACTGCGTCGGGCAACGCTCTCAAGATCTTGGTGTTCATCTCCTTGTTGGTGAACGACGTCCCCACCCCATTGATGACATTGACTTGATTGGTGAATCCGACACTCGCTCGTCAATGGTTTCAAGAGGCTCCATTGCAAAGGCGTCGAACTTCCGAAGCTCTAGCTCGAGCTTGTTTTCTTTGATCCGAGGGGTTCCATGGCTCAAGATGCCCAAGGCGTCCCATAGCTTTTTCGCCGTCTTGCAATCCCGTACCCTTCCGAGGTGTGAATCACCGAGCGTAGTCGGATGGCATTACGTGCAACTCGGTCAAGGTTGTGCAGCTTCTTTTCTTCAGGTGTGAAGGCAGTTTTATCTTTGGGAACCTTAGCACCAGTTTGTGCTCCCACGCCTCCTCTAGCAGCAAATACTACGCTATCGATCATGGGAATGATCGGTCCTGACTCTAGGACATCTGACATGCTGTCGTGGAGTGACGTTAGGTGTGCCTCCATACGTACGCGCCATACCGTGTAGTTCTCTATTGAGAACATCGGTACCATCCTAATACCTGACATATCATACATCGTAAGAGTAAGAGTATAAGGATGCTGAAAAGATGCTTATGTAGTGAAAACGGTTTTCGGGATCGGGCTCGAGAGGACCAAGATTTCGTAACCGGCGATCGGTTGAACACCGTGTGCTCGATACCAATTGTTGGTCCGGAGACGATAAGTCGTGTGTAGAGGGGGGGGGTGAATACACCCGAGCTCAGTTTGTTTTTCTCAATGAAGGTCAGCTGAGCTGATGATTGCAACTGATGAACAGTGCCAAATAAGCCTTCGATCGCGGGATAGAGTGAGTCAGCTAGTCAGTACTTTGAGAATTAGTCGGAGACTGTTGTGCGGAAGGTGTGGGGCCCGAAATTCATCTCTTTTGAAAACACGTTTTAGCAAGTTAAATCTTTTGGCTGTGCGCTTTATAAAATACATTTTTTGCAAACTTATGATTTTCAAGTCAGTTGAATGCTATGCAATAATACAGTAAAAGAACACAAGCGATTTAACGTGGTTCGGATACGCAAGATCCTACGTCCACGGCCCTGAACAAGGCAGGAGAACTTGTTGATTATTCTGAGCAAGCCTCAACAGGGATATTGTGCATTGGACAGTTCCCTCTAAGTTATAGTCCTTAGCGACTTTACAATCCAAACCTAAGTTTGAAAGGGAAGGGAATTTTCTCCAACTGAGAAGGAGTTCTTACAATAAGAACAATTCACTAAATGTGAACTCCTTCGAATCTAAGCTATAAATATGACAATGAGCTTAGTTTAGAGAAGAAAGGGATGTAAGAACTCTAGAGAGAAAAACTGAGAAATCTTCTAAGTACGCAAGTTTTCCTCTGGATGATCTTTGAGTGTTCTAGAGTGTTTATGAACTTGAGCTTGTCCCTTCGAAATTCCGTCTTACGGAGCTTCAAAAAACTTCTCTATTTATAGTTGTGAGTTATGGCATATGTCCGTTGGAGACGACGATGCCACGTGTCACAAGCTTCCAAAGAAAACGGCCATAATTCGAACTTGTTGCAGCAGGGCAGTTAATGCACTGTTCATGAGAGCAGCTTTACTGTGTAGAGTAGGTTAGCGTTGTCGGCTTCTCATTGGTCGAGGTTTGTAGTTGGTGAGAATGTCAGAGTTGACCGTTCAACAACCTCGTATGTCTTCTCGCCGAACTTTTCGAAAAGACTTGAATAGCCGGGTCGCTTCCGTAGGATACAAGAGGACCGAAAAGTCTCTATCTTCTTCAGCGAGTCGGCCGACACGGCATCTACCGAGTAGGTCACCGGCGATCGCGAAGGTACCGTGCTTGTTTCTCGTTCTTCCGCCGATGACTATCACCGGGAGTAGTCTTCATCGATGATTTGTCACCGATGCGCCTGTCTTTGACCGAGTGGAAGATCAGCGCCGACCGAAGAACACAAGCGATTACACTGATGACGTGGGGTTCTGAAAAGTATCTTCGACAGAAGATCAGTTCAACAATTACCCCGTACAGGACTTAGACAAAAATAATAATCAATATATCAAGTCTAACCTATACATCAGCTAATCCTAACGACACACTAATCTACTGATATCAGCTAGATTTTGGGATCTTCAATTCCATAGTACTACTATAATTTCCCCCAATTTTCTTTTAACCTAACAACAGTTGAGTATCATCTACTGACTCAAATTCAACACTTACCCATAATTTCTGATATGTCAGGTATTCGGATGGTACCGATGTTCTCAATAGAGAACTACACGGTATGGCGTGTGAGAATGGAGGCACACCTTACCTCGCTGCATGACAGCATGACGGACGTCCTTGAGACAGGACCCATCATTCCCATGATCGACAGTGTACAATTTGCCGCTGTGGGAGGTGTAGGAGTGCAGACTGGCGCTAAGGTCGCTAAAGAAAAATCAGCCTTCACACCAGAAGAGAAAAAGCTGCACAACCTCGACCGAGTTGCGCGTAATGCAATCCTTACTACACTCAGTGATTCTCACCTCAGGAGGGTGCAAGACTGCAAGACGGCGAAAGAACTTTGGGATGCCATGGCTGTACTGAGCCAAGGAACCCCGCAGATCAAAGAGAACAAGCTCGAATTAGGGCTACAAAAGTTCGACGCGTTTGCCATGGAGCCCAGTGAGACCATTGACAAGCTAAGCGTCAGATTCACAAACCAAGTCAATGTGATCAATGGGCTGGGGAGGATGTTCACCAACAAAGAAATGAATACCAAGATCTTAAGAGAAGTGGCTTCCATTTGCTACTTATTTACGTCGCTATGATCTTAATGCTCTAACTCCTGATGTTATCTTTTTAGAATTAAAAACAGAGGAATTTGAGCACAGCCTACCCCAACGATGTTCCAGTGCTCCAGCTGACACTCAGATTGACCATGCTTTCAAAGCAACAGTCACAAAACTGGAATCAAACCCATTTCTTCCTGCAAGGCAGTAGCTGCAGCAGAAACAAAGTCCTCTGAGACATCTGCTACTGACCCACTTGCGCTTATGGCTCTCAAATATCAAAGAGAAAATGAGAGAGTGAGAAAGCTAAAGAAATACAACAGAGATTCTCCCTCAGGTAAGAAAGATTTTCGAAAAAGGGAAGAATCTAAACCTTCTACTGACTACAGGAACACAGAACCTGCTGCGAAGTCCATCCAAAGATTCAGCTGGAAAAAGCAGCAGATCATCTGTCTGTTACAACTGCAAGAAGGAGGGACACTATCAGTACGAATGTCCCAAACTCTCAGCTGCTCAAAGAGCAGAACGACAGGCCAGACGTGAGAAATTTGCCCGTAGGAGGCAGGCCTACATAGCCGGAGAGATATCCGATGACTAAATCGAGGAAGATACATTCATGTATTCTTCTAAAGATGAAGCTGCATTTGTTGCCGTTGAGATTGGAGAAACAGATCCTGAAGAAAATGCAGAATATTGCCTGATGGCCGGAGAAGAGGCTGAGGTAAATTCTAAACTTAATTTAACCTCTTCTTCTCACAGCACACACGATACGTGCTCGGACACATTTGAGCCTCTAGATGTGGTACACGCCTACGATGATCTACTAGAGGAGCAGATTCAGCTGAGTAGAGAGTTCAGCAGAACCATTCAGGAATTGGAACAGGTAAAGGCTGAGAATCAGAGACTTTCTTCTGATTGTCAGGTCTCTACTGAGTCTGAGAATCTTGTTGTGAGACTCAAGGAAGAGATTAAATCTCTTATGACTAAGTCTTAGTTTCAAGAAACTCAGATATCAGTTCTGACCAAGGACAGTTCTGAGAAAGATACTGAGATAGCCCGACTCAGTCAGAAGTTCGCAGAAGTTGAAAAGGATTACGAGTCACTTCGAAGAAGTGATGAAGTTTAGCGAGAACTGATGACTGAACAGTACCTAGGAGCTAAGGAGAAGTTGGAAAGTATGCTTAGAGCGCAAAGGCCGACGGTCATGAAAGAAGGACTTGGCTATACTCATGAAGCTTCCACTTCAAAGAGCTCAGAACTGTTGGCTGATAGGTTCGTCAGAGGTAAAGTTCAGACTACTGACTCAACACCTCAAACGAAGAATAAATAGAAGATAGTTGCATCTCAGCCGAGCAACAAGAAATAGCTGACCAAAGGTTCCAGCCCTAGGACACCACGATCAAACTCAGGGGGAACCAAGAAGGTCAGGTGGGCAGAGCAGTACAAGGAACCACTGTATGAACATCCAGCTCAATATAGTTCGTACTACTATGAGCCCAGGCTCAGGAGGAGCGCAAAGCCTCAGAAGAAGAAAGCTCCTGAACCCAAAATCATCAGAAAGTCAGTATCTCCGAGTCATATGGAGAAGAAAGCTGACAAGGTTCAGAAGAAGAAGTCTCAGACTTCTAAGGTCCCTAGGGAGATCTGGGTTCCGAAATCACCCACTAACATGTAAGGACCCAACTGAACCAAAGGGTACCTAAAAATGTTTCTGTTTTGCAGGTGCATAAGGACCTTTGGATTGTGGACAGCGGCTGCTCGAGACACATGACTTTTCAAAAGAGCCTACTGACCAACTACATATAGGAAGATGGTCCCAGAATTGAGTTTGGTGACAACTCTAAAGGCTATACAAGGGGATAGGAACACTGAATATTGGGACTGCCTCAGTTCCAAGAGTAACATATGTTGAAGGACTTCAACATAATCTCCTTTCTGTCAGTCAATTCTGTGACAATCTGAATAGAGTTATCTTTGACGCTGGTTTCTGTGATATTGTTGATAAATCTACAGGGAAAACAGTGTTATCAGGTTTGCGGAGGAAGAATATATACGTTGCAAACTGGAAAACCGCAGAACCTGAGGCTTGCTTACTCGCACAGACTAAATCTAGTGACAAGGCAGGATGGCTGTGGCACAAGAGACTCAGCCACCTGAACTTCAAGACTATGAACATGCTAGCCAAGAACTCTAAAGTCAGAGGACTGCCCAACGAATCGTTTATCAAAGACAGGAATTGTGAAGCATGTTTGAAGGGAAAGCAGACAAAGAGTAGCAATCCAACTATTCTGTCACCTTCCACTGATGGAATCCTTCAGCTGCTACACATGGACTTATTCGGGCCAATTTCTCCAATGACTATAAGAGGCAAGAAGTATGTCCTCGTCGTTATTGACGACTACTCGAGATATACATGGGTCATCTTCATAGCCAACAAATTTGATGTCCAGACTGAGTTGCCCAAACTGCTGAAAAAGCTCAGCGTGGAAAAGGACATCAAGATACAAAGAATTCGCTCAGACGGAGGAACATAATTTCTCAACTCAGTAGTTAAAGAGTACTGCAAAAAGGAGGGAATTCAGCACGAGACATCAGCAGCTCGCACCCCTCAGCAGAACGGACTTGCTGAACGCAAAAACAGAACACTTGAAGAAGCAGCAAGAACGCTCCTAGCAGACTCTGGACTACCCTCAAAGTTCTTGGCAGATGCTACTGACACCGCCTGCTACACTCAGAATCGCGCACTACTTACACAGCAACACATGAAGACACCATACGAATTATGGAAAGGGAGAATTCCTTCTATTTCTCATTTTCATATTTTTGGTTGTCCGTGCTTTATTCACAATAATGGGAAAGATCAGTTGAAGGTCTTTGATAGCAAATCTGATCAAGGAGTATTCTTAGGATACTCTCGAGTCAGTAAAGCCTTCAGAGTCTTTAACTATCGGACCCTTTACGTGGAGGAAAGCCCTCATGTTGTTTTTGATGAGTTTGTTACTGAGAATAGGAAAACTACAAAGAAAAATACTGAAGATGTCAGCAGCAAGCTACAGGATCTCGCACTAAACGACTAAGCTGAAAAGATCCAGCATTGTTGGGATGATGAGTCAGACGATGAAGAAATTCAGACTCAGCCAACAAGCGATGTAGCTGACCTGGTTGATTCTACTGAACAGAATCAACAACAGGTAACAATGGTCGATGAGGAAGTCCCAGTGGTAACTGAGACCTCTACTGAGAATATATACTCAGGGGGAACAAATACTGTTCCTGAGCTAAATGCCCCTGAACCTGGAAACTCAGTAGATCCTAACCTTCTTACTGAACTAATGCAATCACAGAACAGTACAACTGAAATGCCTAACACACCTACTGACTGTGCAGAAGTAGTATTCGAAGAAGAAGCCAGACTCAGACGTTCATGGCTTGACGCTCATTCTTCAGATCTTATTATTGGAGATCCATCAGCAACTATCAGGACAAGATCTAGATTAATTCAAGGAGAAAGCTCACTCTATTCTTGTTTCTTGTCCACAGAAGAACCTCAGTCAATAGAGGACCCACTCAATGATGCTGAGTGGATCATCGCCATGCAAGAAGAGCTGAACCAGTTTGTCCGTAATGAAGTTTGGGAGCTTGTTGATAGACCTAGACACCAGCACGTGATTGGTACTAAGTGGGTCTTAAAAAACAAGCGTGATGAAAACAACGTCATTGTCAGAAACAAAGCAAGACTAGTTGCCAAAGGATACTGTCAAGCAGAATGAATCGACTTTGATTGAACATTCGCTCCAGTCGCCAGATTGGAAGCCATTCGTCTCTCCCTAGCTTATGCAACGCATCAAGGATTCAAAGTATATCAAATGGATGTAAAGTCAGCTTTTCTGAAAGGCGTGCTGAAGGAAGAAGTCTATGTGGAACAACCGCCCGACTTTCAGCAGGGACATCAAGTGTACAGACTTCAGAAAGCTCTGTATGGGTTAAAACAAGCACCCAGGGCTTGGTACGATACCCTATCAGACTTTCTACTTCAGAAAGGTTTTCAGAAGGGGACAGTAGATCGCACCCTGTTCAACATAAAGTTAGGAGATGACATCCTACTGGTATAAATCTACGTGGACGACATCATTTTCGGTTGCAGAAACGTGACTATATGTCAACAATTCGAGAAAATGATGAAGGAGAAATTCGAGATGTCCATGATGGGAGAGATGAACTATTTCATTGGATTTCAAGTAAAGCAATCACCTGAAGGAATTTTCATCAATCAAGCCAAGTACACTCGAGATCTCCTGAAAAGATTTGGCTGCGATTCGAGCAAACCCCAAAAAAATCCCCATGAATACGAATTTCAAAATCGATCTAGATAAAGAGGGAGCTTCGTTAGCTCTACCGATTATAGAGCTATTATTGGTTCTTTATTATACTTAACGACTAGCCGACTCGATATAACTTATCTGCGTAGGTGTATGTGCAAGATTTCAAGCGGATCCCAAGCGAAGTCATCTAGACTCAAAGCAAAGAAGATTCTGCGATATCTAAAAGGAACACCCGACGCAGGTTATGGTATCCTCGCGATCATAATAACTCGATCGACAGTTTATTTCGATGCCGATTATGCGGGATGCGGGATAGATCGAAAGTCAACTTCTTTTCACTTACCTTAACTACGAATAATCCTACATAGGTCTATGGTAGAGGCGACTTGTGTAATCATTCCATTTATAACATCAAATCACAATCGTCATTAAAAATTTTAGATTGAACCCCAACCGTCCAATCTAAACTGTTTGATATGCACGATCATATAAAATCTTTCATCTTCTACCTTAAATCCACTTTCACACTTTTATCGCCATTAGAGCTTAAGAAATTTCAGCATTTTTGATTCATCTTCTCTTCTAAATCTGAACTTTCTTCTCAACCAAGCTCTACATTTACGGTAAACATCATCTACATTATCGCGAATAAATTGTGTTTTGACTTCTATTATTTCAGTCTCTAATAGAAAATTTGCAGATAATATGGCTGTCAAAACACCCACCAACATCGATGAAATCATCAAGTCTCGAATCCTGTTCGAGCCAACGATGGCGCTACACAAAGCTGATCTTCCATTTCTTGAGTCCGTCTTCACGGCTCTCGAACTTCCGGACTAGAGCTTCTCATCTCGAAGCAACCAAGAGCATACTTGCCCAGACAAGTTGCAGAAGTCTACTACAACTGGAGAACCCTAGATACAGGGGTGGAGGAATCCAGGTTCTCATACATGAAGGAAGTTGTCCCTCAATCTTGGGATGCCAGTGAACACATCATCGATATTCGATCCGCCGTGGAGCTGACCTTTGGTCTCCCAGTGCGCGGAGTCTCACCCATTGGATACAAGGAAAAAGAGATCAACTCCTATGTTCAGAAATTCTGTGGCTGAAACGACGTAGTCTTCAAGACAGCTCTGCCGAAGAATCTGCTGCTACCAGAGTACCGAGGGCTCACGTACATTATTTCTCACATTCTTACGAGCTCAGCCGGTTCATATGATCAGCTATCCAAGCCTCGCATTCAGCTGATGATGATAATAGATGATGGAGTCAGAGTCAATTGGACTGACTACTATGTAGCAGAGCTTAAAGCTCAGGCTCAGAAGTTCGCAGCCACACCCACAGGAGAGAGGAGCCTTATAAGTGTGGGAAAGCTGCTGTACGGGACAAAGATGTCCATAATTATCGAAGAGTCGATGATCGATCGCTCGGCCCTTTGCCGATGCAAGATATTTCGACTGCAAGCTCATAAAGTTCAAGACAAGAGCCGCTGCTGAGAAATCCATCGGGCGAAGGCCGCCTGAGCAGAAAAGAGTCACTTCCGACTTGCCCCCTCGCGTCGACCCGCCTAAGAGGAAGAGGCTCAGCAAGCCTGGACCTTCTGAGGTTCCAACAAAACTTGCCTCTCCTCCACCCACTCAGGAGGATCCCCCACTTGACGCGGACACAGGCATAGAAGGTGCCACGCTGAAAGATAAAGTCCAGCGGATTAGTTCCTCATAGACTCAGTCGGACACTAGAGTACCGACTGAGGAAACCTCCTCAGAGTGGATGACAATGCAATTCCACCCATCTCCGAGCCACTGGAGAGGTTAGTGCTCAAATCCCTAAAATAGCTGAACATCGGGATCTTGTCGATATTGCCATAAGGGCCAGGACACAAATGCTGCTGAGTTTCCTTAGCTGGGATATTCTTGAAGAATTTATCAGGACTCAGTCAGCGTTGTCCCTACTGACAGAAGAGCAGAGCTTGCAATCAGCTATAGGGTTTGGGGAACCAGCTGATCTAGCCTCCTTCGAGGATCTTCGCGCTGCTATGCTCTATCTGCTAAGCTTAAGATCCTCAGCTCCAGTCAACAGCCCTTCGCCTCCATCTCATCATGGTGAAGACAACGACGATGACAATAATGATGATGACATGGATCAGGCGCCACCTAAGGATGCAGATTTGGGAGGATCTGCTGAGGGTAACACTCCTCGCGAACAGGGCCGATCACCACCACCCTCTACATCAGGTGATGCCCCAGTTGCCTCGAAGCCGAGTCGAGCGCAACAGATCGCGACATCTGAGCAGAGGCTCAGAACCAGCAGTTATCAGATCAAACCTATAGGTTCCGTGACCTCTAAGTCGGTCAACAAAGCCATCAGGCGACAGGGAGATAAGAATCGACTCCTTACAAAAGACGTTCATCTCAAATGGGCTCAGTACACCAAAGCCCAGACTGAGAGCGTCGACCGACTGACAGTAGAGGTTAAGAAGGTCTCCGAAACTCCTACTTCTTCAGTCAACATTCAGGAGATTGTCGAGGCCACCCTTACAGCTCAGAAGGCGGACTTAGCCGTTCAAAGTCAGCAGCTCCTTATCTCTCAGCAGAAGTCATTCTCTGAGCAGCTGACTCAGGGCCTTGCGGCAGTCCAAGACACTATGGATGAAAGAAACAGAGTGGCCTCCTCGAGCCTTTAGAAAGCCATTCAACAACAGGCGGAGGCACTCAAAGAAATTCAAAAGGAGATGACAGAATCTCATGATGAGTCTCTGCTAAAACTCAGACAGGAGTCCGCAGCCCAACTCAAACAATTTAGAGCTGATCAGGAGAAGGAATGGGAGCAATACTGCGATGCAGTAAAAGACTTCGAATCCACCGCCACCTTCATCAAGAATCTTTTCTTTAATTTGGATAAGGAGGTGACAGCCATCCGCACTCGCCTCTCCCTGGCTGATGATGCCAAAAAGGGGGAAGAAGCCATGATAGATGAACAGGCTGAGGCGGAACAGGCTGAGGTGGAGAAGAGCCCAGAAGTCCAAGCTATTAGTAAGGGGGAAGGAAATCAGGGGGAAGGTTCAGCTATTCAGGCTGGAACCAGTTCTGAAGTATCCCTTCCTGGAAATGTCCAAGTCCCAGAAGTCCAACCAACGTGGATCGAGCCAAAGAAATGTTTCAACTGCTTAGTACATCAATGATATTGCTCGATTTCTTGATTAGACCGATGAGCCACTGCCACCGCAAAGGCCGGGGAAGGAGATCACTACTGAAGTTACTCCTCTATCTTCCCCGACGCCTAAATTTAAATCCAAAGCGGAGCAGGAGGCATTTGATAAAGAAGTTGCCCAGAAGCTGCAAGATTAGCTGGATCATGAACAACAGATTGAAGAAGCTAAGAAGGCTAAGAAGCCTAGAAAAATAATTGGCAAGATTGCCAAAGAAAAGGCTAAACTGATCCTTGATGAACAAAAGAAGAAAGCTCAAGAGGAGCTAGCCAAAGCATCTTCTACTGAAGTCCTACCCTTAGCTCAGAGTTCTTATACTCCTACTCTTACACCTGAGCAAGAGGCCGAGGACAGAGCAACCTGGGAGGCCACGCTGAAGGGATTAAATCTCCGAAGAGGAGATGCTAGATCAGCGGGTCTCAGAGAGAAGAAAAGATTGGCTGACCTGGCTAAGATCATTCAACTGACAGATAAGATAGCCAGTGAGCCAGTAGTAGATTGGAAAAGGCAGATCCCAAGGTCTTACAGGAGAGGAGTACCCAGAGCACCTTACATCAAGAAAGCTCCTATTCCTCATATAGACAGATGGGTGCAAGCAGAACTGAACGAGCAGTGGGAGGAACTCAAAGAGGAATTTATCAAGGGATACTATGTATGGGGCTTCTATCCATCTAGGATACCAACTGATCAACTCTTTGAAGAATTTATTCATCAATACAATGCCCAGCTCAGAGATCAGCTCCTACAGATTATGGAAAGAGAGAAGATACCCCTTAGAGCTCCAGCATTCAGACGCATCCCTCCTCCTAGGACTACTTGTGGCGTGCTTTACACGAAGGAGATAGAAGATGAGATCGAAGCAGCAACTTACCATCATGATCTAAGTTCTGATATTCCTGCTGATCTCGAGGAAATCCAGACGTTGCGTGCAAGGATTTACAAATATTATGGCCTGGATCTTCCTGCTGACAGGTCTGAAGACTTCAAGAAGAAGACCCAGAAATTCAGACGTTAGCAATAGTCTTCTCATCCCCTGTATAGAAGAATAGGAACCCTGTAATCTTCTTCATATATATCAGTTCCTTTTCTTCTGGCCAGATAGTTACTCATTATCTTAAGGCTTTTAGTTGTGTTATGCTTATCACAACTGATCACTGAAGTGATCTGTCACACACTCACACATAACTGTTTCTCTGATTTTAGCCTATCTCTCAACTGCTGAACTCTTAAGGCTAACTGATTCAGTTTACTGAAGTCTATCTATGTCAGTAGTTTAGTATCCTTTCTTTATATTTTATAGAGGTTTTAACATCATCAATTAGGGGGAAATTGTTGGGTTATGAGTCAGTAGATGGTATTCAGCTGTTAGTGGTTAAAATAATATTAGGGGAAATCATAGTAGTACTATGGAATTGAAGATCCCAAAACCCAGCTGATATAAGCAGTGTAGTGTCTTGATAGGACTAGATGATGTATAAGCTAGACTGTTTTTATTATCTATCTTTTTGTCTAAGTCCTATACGAGGTAAATTGTTGGATTGATCTTCTGTCGAAGTTACCTTCCAAAACCCCACGTCATCAGTGTAATTGCTTGCGTTCTTAAGTCATCAGCTGATCTTCGCCTCAGTAGAAGACATCTCATCAGCTGACAGACATCAGCAAAAGAACTCTATGCAAGCTCAGTACCTTCGCAGTCATCAGCTGACCATATTCAAGAGAATATCTATTGTCAGCAGACTCAGACGAAGAAGACAGAGACTGCTTAAAGTCTACTCTATCTGACAGAAAATGACTCAGCCGCTAAAGTCATTTCGAAAGTCAGCAGAAGACATACAAGGATTTGAGAGAGTCAACTCCGATGTCTGACACAATCTCACCTACCACAAACCTCTACCAATGAGAAGCCGACAACGCTTTATCTGCTCTGACCAACTAAAGCTGGTCTCATGTTGTTGGGTGATGATTCTATCCTCAGCACAGTCATACTTAGTGGGAAATGATTCTATCTTAACTGACCAAAGCTCAGTAGCCTCGTGCTCTGAATTTGTTTGAAGATTTGAAGATCCCAAAACCCTATCTGATTGGTGAACCATTCCGTTGTAATTATTTTTGTCACTGAGGGTTCAGACACAGAAGACACTCTGCTCTGGTTTAGGCGTTCAGTAGATTATCAGCCTCAGCACCAGATGTAGATGACTCAAGAGATACCAAACAGGGAAGCGATATCGAAGGAGTCAATGGAACCGAACTCGGCGAGAGTAGTTCATCGAACTAAGAGCCGACCTTCGCAGAGTAAATTCGAGACTCTCTACGGGATCGGACTCGGTAATGGCGCATGCCTCTTCGAACCGTCGATCTTTTAAACGACAATCAGCATAGTCAAATACGAGGAAGAGAGAAGTCAGCTTCATTATGCCTCGAAGTCTGTTCTGTCTCAACTACTCTGCAAAACCTCGACGAATGACAAGCAGACACCTGTCTTATACCTACTAAAGCTGCAAGTCAACATATTTCCAGAAAAGGAGGGAAAGGACACTAACACCTTTTTCAAAAGAGCCGTTAGCTACCAAAAGAGTGAGAAAGGGATCATCGTCTCCAACGGATCTTTCCCAATCTCTTCTCTATAAATAGAGGGATGATTCAAGTTTTTGAAGGGACTACTATGACTGCTACTTCACGAGAAAACAAGGAAAGAGAACTAAAATAAGAAGAGAGCAGTCAAACGAGCAATCCAAAAAGCTTAAGTCTTCCGCAAGAACTCGAAGATCTATCTCCGGCGAAAGACTACATCCTAGCTCATAAGGGAACCAAGCTTAACCAATATACAAGCCTCTAGTATCCAAACGAAGTTACACGAACTCAAAGCTAAACTCAGCTGTTCGTCGTTCTAGAAGCTACATTCTCATTCCCTATCCCTCTAACCCTAAGCTCAACCGATCATATCCATAGCTTAGACGAAGGAGTTTATATTTGAACCTAATCCTTATTGTAAAAGGACTCCTTCACTGTTGGAGAGTTTGTCAAACACTTTAGTTTGATAACCGTTGTAAACTGAGACTTGCTCAGTATAAATTCCAAGACGCGGCTTTGTCCTGTGTACAAGCTGACTGAGACTAACTCAATATAATAAATAGCCTTCTGACCTTTCGGGACAGTGGACGTAGGATCCTGTGTATCCGAACCACTTTAAAAATCTGTGTCTCTCGCTTGCTCTCTTATTTACTGTTGCATTGATTTTAACTGTTCATACTGAAAATCATCCTTTAAAATCATACAACTAAGTCTCAGCATACTTAACTGTTTTCTCTGCTGAATTGAGACTGTCATGATAAAACGTTTTCCACTCATCTGATTTGGGCCTACACATTTCCGCACAACTGAACTCTATCTCGTGCGGATTCGACTCGACTCGGCTAGCGAGATCTCAAGAGAGTCGACTCTTTGCCAAACACGATTCAGAACAGCTATTTGGTCTGCTGAATTCTTTCAGTACGACACTTTCCTAAACAGGACTGTTCGTGTTCAAAGTTGAGAAAATAGGATTCAGGTGTATTCACCCCCCCTCTACACCTGAACGTGCTCTCGGGACCAACAATTGGTATCAGAGCAGGAGTTCTATAAGACTCTTGTAATCTTGAAACTGGTCTACTTGAACGGATCCGGAAAAAATGTTTTCACTGCATATCATTCTACACTCATATCATTATTCATCATGACTGATATGTCAGGTATAAGGATGGTACCCATGCTCTCAGTAGAGAACTATGGTGTATGGCGGGTCAGAATGGAGGCTCATCTGACTTCCCTTCACGACAGCATGACCGAAGTACTTGAGGAAGGACCTATCGTTCCTATGATAGATAGTGTCGTAACTCAGGATCAAACAGCTGGAGGAGGAATGGTGACCGGAAAGAAGATTCCCAAGGACAAAAGTCTCTTCACCCCTGAGGAGAAGAAACTTCATAACTTAGACCTAGTCACCAGGAATGCCATACTAACCACCTTAAGTGATTCTTATCTCGGCAGGGTTCAGGAATGCAAGACAGCTAAGGAACTCTGGGATGCTCTAGCGCTACTGAGTCGGGGGACTCAGAAGATCAAAGCCAACAAACTTGCGTTGGAACTCCAAAAGCTGGAGAGCTTGTCTCTCATGCCTGGTGACAAAATAGAAGATCTAAATATCAGATTTACGAATCTGATGAACTCCATCAACGGGCTGGGAAAGACATTCTCCAACCGAGAGATGAATCTCAAGATACTAAGGGCACTGCCAGACGGTCATTGGACTCCTTTTGCTACATTATTACGCCATTCTGACTTAGATATTGTTACTCCTGACCATATCTTTTCAGAACTTCAAGCAGAGGAATTCGAGTTTGACAGACCTCAACGGAAGCAGAAAGCTGAAGCTGACACCAAAATTGACCATGCTTTCAAAGCATCAGTCAGCACAACATCTCCCGCATCAAGCAAAAGTGAACCTTCACTAACTAACATACAAGAAGGAAGTTTAGCTCAGAAGTACACGCTGCTCGCTGTAAAATATCAGAAGGAGAAGGAGAGGCGCAGAAAAGTGACTAAAGCCTATCAAGAAACAAAAGGTAAGTCTGAACACACGCAAAAGCGCACTCCTGACTCACAGTCTTCTGAATGCAGAAAGAGGGATGACTCAGCTCCATCTAAAGACAGTGAAAGCAAAGAAGAAAGAGTCATCGCTTGCTACAACTGCAAAAAGTCAGGACACTATCAGTATGACTGTCCTGAACTCAAGCAAGGCCTTTGAACGCGCAAGACGTAAAGCAAGGAGAGAGAAATTCACTTAGAAAAGACAAGCATACATAGCTGGCGAAATCTCAGACGACTCAGAAGAAGTCGACTCCTTTATGAATTCATCTGATGATGAAGCAGCTTTCATGGCCCTAGAGCATGAAGCTGAAGAAGCTACTGAAAAGTGCCTAATGGCAGGCGAAGAGGATGAGGTAAATTCTCATGAACCATTTAACTCCTCTTCACACCGCACACACGACATCGTTTCAGTGCGAGATGAGAATTTGGACGTCACGATCGCATACGAAGAACCGCTTGACGAACAAATTCGGATGAGTCGCAGCTCGGTAAGACTCTTCGGAATTGGATACCCCGAAAGTGGAGAATCGTGAGACTTTCTCAGGGAGAGTCGGGTCTCTACCGAAGTCCGAAGGACTTGTGTTGAGACTCGGGGAGGAGATAAACTCTCTGTTGGCCAAGTCTCGAAGCATCAAGAAGATCGGATCTCGGTTCGACCAAGGACTTAACTCGAAAGATACTGAACTAAGTCTACCGAAGCAACAACTATCGGGACTTGGCCGAGCACGACACACCGAAGAAAAGTGATGATGTCCCGGAGGAACCCGATGATTGAGCGGTACATGGGCGCCGAAAAGAAGCCGGAGGCTATGCTAGCAAGCAACAAGCCTAAGCACCGCAAGGAAGGACTTGGTTTCAGCCAGGGGAGCTTCCTCATCTACCCCAAGACACTCGAAGTGCGACTTGCCGATAGATTTGTTAAAGGGGAGACAATCAATGCAAATATTCCGAACCCCTTAGCAAGGAATAAACAAAAGATGACAAGACACCTCATCCTACACGTCGGCAATCCGACCAAAAGATCGGTACCAAAACACCCTCGGTCCACCAAGGGGGGAACCAACAAGTCAAAGTGGGCTGATCAGTATGGACCACCTCAGCTGACACATCCAGCTCAGTGTGGGTCATATTATTATGATCCTATAGTCAGAAGATGATCCAAGAGTCGAAGAAGAAGAAGATTGCACAAAAGGCAAAGGTCGAGCGATCCACCGGTTCGAAGATCCGGACTCCCGAACCGTAAAAGCCTAAGAAGTCAGCAAAGACCAGTCCAGTGGTCAAATATGTTGACTCAAGTGGAAAGAAACTGTCCGAGACCACCAGGGTCGTTAGACAGATTTGGGTTACTAAAACTAACATCTAAGGACCCAAAATCAAGAATAAAGGGTACCTGAATATAATTCTGTTTTGCAGGTGCACAAAGTCCTTGGTATGTGGACAGTGGATGCTCAAGACACATGACGTACCAAAGGAACCTACTGAAGAATTATACAGCTGAAGAAGGACCCATAATCGAGTTTGGAGACAACGCTAAAGGCTATACAAGAGGATTTGGAACACTCAGCGTTGGAACTGCCACAGTTCCTAGAGTATCATATGTTGAAGGACTTCAGCATAACCTTCTCTCTGTTAGTCAATTTTATGATAACTCGAATAGAGTGATATTTGACGCTGGTTTCTGTGATGTCATTGATAAATCCACAGGGAAAACAGTGTTATCAGGTTCGCGCAAGAAGAATATCTATGTGGCTGACTGGAACTCAGCTGAACCTGAAGCTTGTTTGTTAGCGAAGAACGACAACCGAACGGGGTGGCTGTGGCACAAGAGACTCAGCCATCTCAACTTCAAGACGCTTAACAAACTAGCAAGAAACACTCTAGCAAGAGGATCGCCGAACGAAGTCTTCAAAGAAAGACACTCGAGGTGAAGCATGTTTGAAGGGAAAGCAAACAAGGAATCAAAATCCACCTGTTCCATCTCCTTCCACTGATGGAATCCTTCAGCTGCTACATATGGATTTGTTCGGTCTAGTCTCTCCAGTGACGATCAGAGGCAAGAAATATGCTTTAGTGGTCATCGATGACTACTCGCGCTATACTTGGGTCATATTCATTGCCAACAAGTCTGACGTCAATACAGAGTTACCAAGGCTTCTGAAAAAGCTCAGTGTCGAGAAGAACACCATAATTATCAAAATTCGTTCTGACAGAGGAACTGAGTTCCTTAATTCTATGATGGAGGAGTTATGCAAAGCAGAAGGAATAGAGCATGAGACATCGGCTGCACGCACACCCCAGCAAAATGGAGTTGCTGAACGGAAGAACAGAACTCTCAAAGAAGCAGCTAGAACTCTACTCGCAGACTCAGGACTCCCAGCTAAATTCTGGGCAGAAGCCACTGATACTGCTTGTTACACTCAGAACCGTTCTCTACTAACAAAGCAACATAAGAGAACACGATATGAACTATGGAACAGCAGGAAACCTTCTCTATCCTATTTCCATATTTTTGGGTGATCATGCTTTATCCACAATAGTGGGAAAGATCAGCTGAAAACTTTTGATAGCAAGTCAGATCAGGGAGTATTCTTAGGATACTCTCGGGTCAGCAAAGCTTTCAGAGTATTCAACTATCGAACTCTTTGCGTGGAGGAAAGCCCTCATGTTATTTTTAATGAGTTTGCTACTGAAGACATGAGCAATAACTCTAATTCTGAATCTGAGGACATCAGTAAACAGCTACAGGATCTAAGCCTAAAAGACAAAGTCGAAAAGATCCAGCTTTGTTGGGATGATGATTCTGATGAGGAAAATGAAGACAAATCTACTGAATCTCAACCAACAGTAAATGTAGCTGAGCCGATTGATTCTCCTGAACAGAATCAATCCCAGGTAACTCAGGTCGATGAAGAAACCCCAGAGGTAACTGAGACCACTACTGAGAATAACAACTCAGGGGGAACATCTATTAGTGTTCCTGAGCTGAATGCCCTTGAACCTGGTGACTCAGTAGATCACACTCTCATTACTGAAATGCTTCAATCTCAGAATAGTACAACTGAAATGCCTAACTCGCCTACTATCTGTGTTGAACAAATTTCAGATGAAGAACTGAAACATCGTAGATCATGGCCGGACGCTCACACTGCTCGATCCGATTATTGGAGATCCCTCAAGCAAAAGTAAAGACAAGATCCGAGATTCCGTCAAGGAGAAAGCGCCTTATATTCCTGCTTCTTGTCTACTGACGAACCTCAGACAATTGAGGATGCATTAAAAGATGCTGACTGGATCATAGTTATGCAGGAGGAGCTGAATCAGTTCACGAGAAACGACGTTTGGGAGCTTGTTGATAGACCCCGGCATCAACATGTTATTGGAACAAAATGGGTCTTCAAGAACAAGCGGGATGAAAACAAGGTCATAGTAAGGAACAAAGCAAGACTCGTGGAAAAAGGCTACTGTCAAGTTGAGGGAATAGATTTCGATGAGACTTTCGCTCCAGTTGCAAGATTGGAGGCAATTAGACTATTCCTGGCCTACATGACACATCAAAGATTCAGAGTCTATCAAATGGATGTGAAGTCTGCGTTCCTGAACGGCATACTGAAAGAAGAAGTCTACGTGGAACAACCGCCCGGCTTTCAGTAGGGACATCAGGTGTATAGACTCAAAAAGGCTCTGTATGGGTTAAAACAAGCACCCAGGGCTTGGTACGATACCCTATCTGAGTTTCTTCTTCAGAAAGGTTTTCAGAAAGGCACAGTAGACCGGAAGACGATTCTATTCAGCATTCGACTGGAAGACGATCTACTACTTGTGCAGATCTATGTAGATGACATCATATTTGGATCTAAGAATGTCATCATGTGCCAACAATTGGAAAAGATGATGAAGGATAAATTCGAGATGTTAATGATGGGAGAAATGAACTACTTCCTCGGTTTCCAAGTCAAACAATCTGAAAAAGGGACATTCATTAATCAAGGCAAATACACTCGAGACCTCAACAAAAGATTCGGTTGCACATCCGAAAAATCTATCAAGACCCCGATGAACACAAACATGAAAATTGATCTTGAAAAGGAGGGAGTATCAGTAGACCAAACTGAATTTCGTGCTATAATTGGTTCTTTATTATATTTAACAGCTACTCGTCCTGACATAGCTTATGCTGTAGGTGTCTGTGCTCGATTTCATGCGAATCCAAAGCAAAGTCACATGGACTCAGCAAAGAAGATTCTCCGCTATCTCAGAGGAACACCTCACATGGGTTTATGGTATCCAACTGATGATAATATAGAACTAACTGGTTAGTCTGATGCTGACTATGCAGGGTGTAGAATTGACCAAAAGTCAACTTCAAGAACGTGTCAGTTCCTTGGCAGTAAGCTGATCTCATGGTTTTCAAAGAAACAGCACTCAGTAGCCACGTCAACTACTGAAGCTGAATACATGGCTGCCGAAAGTTGCTGCGCCCAAATCCTTTGGCTGAGACAGCAGCTACGAGACTATGACGTCATTCAGAATGAAGTGCCAATCTTCTCGCGACATACCGGTGCCATTGCAATCACTCGAACCCCGTACTTCACACAAGATGCAAGCACGTGGACATCAGACATCACTTCATTCGTGACCATGTCGAAAAGAAGTATATCAGAATGGAGAAGATCCACACTGATCGACAAAGGGCTAATATACTGACCAAGCCTCTAGCTGAATCCAGATTCAGAGAACTTTCAGTAGAGCTAGGTCTGCTGGATCCTACTGAATCCGGTCCAAGAAAGGTTTCGGGAGAGGAGCATTCAGTAAGGGGGGAATGTTCACTCTCGATCGAGTAAACTCGCACGTAGAGACAATAACCATCTACACGAGGTATCAGCGACTACGATGTTCGGTGACGAGGTTTGCGTATCTCTACTCAGTAGTATCTAATAGAACTGTAATATGCATTTATTTCTCAGAATCAGCATCGTATTTAATATCTCAAGGATTGTCATTTAATATTAACGACTTACATTTAATGCACGACATTCCATGCATAAGTATGCTGAACTCTGCCACACATTTAATGCATGTCGTATCATAGTTACTACTTAGGCAAGTTACAACTGGCTTTTGACTTAGGCGGCAAATTTGATCATTACCTATAATAGACCTTTTTAATCTTGACCGTCCATCTCCTAAAAGCTATTTTAAACTAGGCCATTGATCGATAACGGTTCATCTTCACCTTGATATATATTTTTCGATCATATCTTAGAAACCGCCATTAGCATACCTCAAATCCTTAACTCCGAAAAATCTGAAATTTTTTTGCAAACCCCTCTTGCATATTTCTTAAACGATCAGATTTCTCATCGGTATGATATTAGATCTGTTACAATAATTTATTCTCTCTTTTCAGAATCGCTATACAGACTGTTTTATTAAAATCGATACTAATAGACTTCTCTTGTAACAGATATAATGGCAAGTACAAACATTTCAGTCATCGTTCCAGCGAACATGCAGGAAATCCTGGATAAAGACCGTGTCTGGTGCGAACCAGTCATGGAATTCGACGCCTGCGATCTCGAGTTCATGGATGAAATCTTCGCTGCCCTTAGAGTATCGGGTCTGGAAGGATTTCTCTCAAGAAGCCGACGTTCTTCCTTCCGAGACAAGTGTCTGAGATCTATCTCAAGTCAGACTCGGTATCTGGTGACATCATTGGAAGATTTACAGTTCACTCTATCGGCGATGCTTCTATGCAACTAAAGCGGATGTCTATCAAGGAGGCACTGAAGAGGAGCTTCGATCTACCTGCTGAAGGAGTCAGCACCGTCGGATATAACGACGATATGATAGACGACTACCTATCAATCTTCTGCGGAAAGACTACAGCGTTCAGAGCCGCTTTCCCGAAGAATAGTATGCTGCCTCAGTACCGAGCCTTGGCGTATATTGTGACGCAGCAACTGACAAGCCAAGCGGGTTCATTCGATCAAGTATCGAGACCCAAGATACAACTTATGATGGAGATCTATGACAGAGCAAAGATTAACTGGACGGAATTCTTTCTCCGAGAGTTCATGATTCAAGCTGCCAAATTCGACAAAGCAACATGCAAGCTGAGCGCAAAAGGCAAGCTTCTATATGGACTGAAGCTATCGGTCATGATTCAAGACCTCTGCGGAGATGACCAAATCACATTCGATGACAAGCTATATTTTAATGTGAAGAAGGTCAGATTCCACAACAGAACTGCTGCACTTCAGCAGATAGGGATAGGACCCTCAGCTCAGTAGGTGACGCCTCAGAAGACCACGCCAACAAAGAAACGGTCTCCTCAAGTAACAACTCCTAAGGCACCGGCAAAGCGCCTGAAGAAAAGCATTCCTGCTGTGCCTATTGAATCCGAGGCAAGTACTGGAGGCTACTGAAACCGTTGAATGGCCTGACAAACGGCGATGCAGCTGATCGATGAGTCAAAGTCCTCAGAGAAGACTCAGTCAGTGGAGAAGGCCATCTCCACTGAACAAGCTGTAGAAGTGGACCAAGGGGTTCAGACTGAAGAGGCCCAGAGCGGCGATTTAGAAACCTTGGACAGTCCACTCAACGCTCAACCACTCAGCAGCATGCCATCTGTTGAGAAATAGCCATCTCCAATAGATGTTGAAGACTCGGAGACAACATCTGAAGAGGAATCTGTCGGAATGGAAGCTTCAGTCATTCTATCTCAAGCATTCCGAGAGATTGTTGAGCATATACCGGAGATTTCTGGCCACTCTGATCTGGTGACTATTGCCAAACAGGCCAGACTCCATATGCTTTTAAGATTCCAGGAGTGGCCCAATCAGCTACGCCTCATTCTTCACTACTCCTGTGAGCAACTGCATGAAGAGGAGCTGGTTATAAGGCAGCAGATAGGCTACTCACAGCCTACTGACCTCGGCACTCTGAAGGACCTAAGAGCCGCAATGCTGGCCTTGCTGCATGAAAGGCAGCAGGCTTCAGGCTCAGCCCCTTCAGACGGGTTGGACCACGACGGTCAGGACCCACCCCATGATTCAGGCCCCGAAAAGCCTGATGAGGAACAACCCCAGGACAAGAATACACCCACTCCTACTGAACTACCACTTAGTATCCTTGGACCTGTAAAGTCGGCGGCTGGTACTTCAACTTCCACAGAGCCTGCTCAGTTCTTGATGAAATCAACGTTTGAAGTAGCGCCCATCCCCAAAGGCCGACGCTCAAAGTCCATGGCTAAGGCACTAAAAAGCCAAGGAACTCAGAACAGGGCTCTCGCCAAAGCCGTCCACAAAACATGGAAGCAAACTGCTCAAGCCACCAACGCTAAGCTTCAGGGGCTGAGATCTTCCATTTCACAATCAGCTGCCCCTGATGTCTCCTCCATTGTCTCTAACGCGCTGGCACAGCAGAAAAAGTACTTTGATAATCAGCTCAGAATAATTCAGGAAGGACAGGCCAAACTGCTTGAAGAATTCAAGGCCGCTCAGTCCTCCCATACTGAATCAATCTCAAACCAATCCCAGGCTACTGTGCTCAGACTCGACAATATTCAACTGAGCTCAGACTCGACAATATTCAACAGGCCCTTGAAGGAAAGGTTTCTGAGAAGCTGAATGACTTTAAGGCTGCAGCTAACCTCTCTCACAAATTCTAGAAAGAAGAACTCGCCTCTGAGAGGAATGAGCTGCATGAAGCCCTGACTAAAACCACTGCAACATCAACTAAGGGGGAAAAGAGGGATAAATGTGAAGAAGAGGGAAAAGAGGGATAAAGAGGGATAAATGTGAAAAAGGGGATAAGTCAGCCTCTAAGCTAACCCTGACTAAAACCACTGCAACATCAACTAAGGGGGAAGCCCTACTGAAGTCAGGAAAGAAAACACGGTCAGTAGCTGAAGCAAGCAGAGCTCAGACAACAGCTGCTACTAGACCAACTGGTGAGGCCCAGGGTGTCTCAGCTGCGAGCACAGCAGAGACCGGCCCAAGTGGCTCTGGAACCAGACTGACATAATTAAGGAGGTTGCTGAGTATGCTGAGCAGGATGACTCAAAAGAGGAAGAGGCATCTCTCCCATCTCCTGTTCAAGGCAAGGGTAAGAAAGTATTGGAACTCCCGACCCCTCCAGCAAAGAAATCAAAGAGATATGTTACTGCTGCAGAGGAGGCTCAAATAGCAGCTGACGAGAAGCTAGCTAGGGAATTAGCCGAAGCTGAAGCAGCCAACAAGCCTAAAGCAAAGACTTCCAAAAGAAAGACAAAGGCCCCGATCAGGCGTAAAAGAAGTCAACAACGACTAGGTTGCCTCCCGTAAAGCCGATAATTCAAGAAGATGATGATAGGGAGCAAAGCAACAACGGCAGACACCGAGAAGCGGGGTACGTCCAAAGAAAAATCAAGTACCCCTGCTGACTCAGAAGATCAGTCGCCTCGCAAACCCTCCTACACGAGAACTAAGGAACAAGATGCCGAGATTGAAGCTATATTTGCTCAGATGGATAGGTATCTATACCGAGGAGAAGAGGCAAGACAGATTCAGGCTGCCTGGCAGAGAATCCATATGGCAGACCTTGAAGCACTGAGAATTCGTACTGAACAAGAGGCCAGGCTGAGAGTACCTTCAAAAGCTAACATTCCATATAAATACAGAAGGTTCAGGCAACAGATCTGAAAATGCAAAGATGGCCTAGGACAGATGAAGGGATTCCTACTCAGTTTACACAGAGATGGGAATCACAGAAGATAGAATTCATCAAGAGGAACTATTTCTGGAGATTCTGGCCAAACATGACAAAGGCAGATGCCTACGTTGAATGGATGAGGATTATTGAATCAGACTTATATGCCTACCTGGTACAAGCTGTGAAAGAGAATATCATTGTCCAAGTCCCTGAGCCCGCAGTCGCCACCACCCGTAAGACTTGATGATTCTATTCATTATGGAGTAATAGAGAAAGAAGTGAAGGATGCTGCCGCCCACGAGGTCTTGAAGAAGATGAGCCAGTGACTTTGCTCTGAATATCTGAAGCTGAGGAAGTATACTTACAGGATGTATGGACTGCTCCTTCCCGAGACACAATCGCAGAACTTTATGGACAGGATCAAGCAGTACAAGCGTTCTTAGTCTTAGTTTCTTTATCTTCCTAGCTTAGCAAGAGATGTACTGTACTGAACTTTCATATTCATATATACATCTTTTGGCTCTGACTTATTGTCTAAATAGCCATGTTTGTCTTTTGCTTAACACTCAGAATCACTGAAGTGATTACTGACTCACACGCTCACGTTTATTTACTTGTCAGTCGATTGCTTTGATAGATTCTGTTAGACTAGCTGTTCCGGGGGAAATTGTTGTTTAGGGAGAAATTGTTTCTGCCCTGATCCCCTCAGTAGAATAGAACTTAAAGAACAACTCCACTGATCTTACTTGTAATATTGTAAGTAGCTCTGTTTCTGAGAAGTTTAGTGTTAGCATAGATGTTGGTAGGTTTTGGCATCATCAAATAGGGGGAAATTGTTGGGTGATGATTCTCTCCTCAGCACAGTCATACTTAGTGGGAAATGATTCTATCTTAACTGACCAAAGCTCAGTAGCCTCGTGCTCTGAATTTGTTTGAAGATTTGAAGATCCCAAAACCCTATCTGATTGGTGAACCATTCCGTTGTAATTATTTTTGTCTCTGAGGGTTCAGACTCAGAAGACACTCGTTTTCGTTTAGGCGTTCAGTAGATTATCAGCCTCAGCACCAGATGTAGAAGACTCAGTAGATACTGGACTCAAGCAAGATCAATATACTGAAGGAGTCAGTGGAACTGAACTCAGCAGGAGTAGTTCACTGAACTAAGAGCTGACCTTCAGTAGAGTAAGTTCAGTACTCTCTACAGGATCAGACAAGTTCAGTACTCTCTACAGGATCAGACTCAGTAACGGCAGACAGTCTTCTGAACTGTCAGATCTTTTGAACGACAATCAGCATAGTCAAATACAAGGAAGAGAGAAGTCAGCTTCATTATGCGTCGAAGTCTGTTCTGTCTCAACTACTCTGCAAAACCTCGACGAATGACAAGCAGACACCTGTCCTATACCTACTAAAGCTGCAAGTCAACATATTTCTAGAAAAGGAGGGAAAGGACACTGACACCTTTTTCAAAAGAGCCGTTAGCTACCAAAAGAGTGAGAAAGGGATCATCGTCTCCAACGGATCTTTCCCAATCTCTTCTCTATAAATAGAGGGATGATTCAAGTTTTTGAAGGGACTACTACGACTGCTACTTCACGACAAAACAAGGAAAGAGAACTAAAACAAGAAGAGAGCAGTCAAACGAGCAATCCAAAAAGCTGAAGTCTTCCGCAAGAACTCGAAGATCTATCTCCGACGAAAGACTACATCCTAGCTCATAAGGGAACCAAGCTTAACCGATATACAAGCCTCTAGTATCCAAACGACATTACACGAACTCAAAGCTAAACTCAGCTGTTCGTCATTCTAGAAGCTACATTCTCATTCCCTATCCCTCTAACCCTAAGCTCAACCGATCATATCCATAGCTTAGACGAAGGAGTTCATATTTGAACCTAATCCTTATTGTAAAAGGACTCCTTCACTGTTGGAGAGTTTGTCAAACACTTTAGTTTGATAACCGTTGTAAACCGAGACTTGCTCGAGTATAAATTCCAAGATGCGGCTTTGTCACCCGTGTACAAGGCGACCGAGACTAACTCAGTATAATAAATAGCCTCCTGACCTTTCGGGACAATGGACGTAGGATCCTGTGTATCCGAACCACTTTAAAAATTTGTGTCTCTCGCTTGCTCTCTTATTTACTGTTGCATTGATTTTAACTGTTCATACTGAAAATCATCCTTTAAAATCATACAACTAAGTCTCAGCATACTGAACTGTTTTTTCTGCTGAATTGAGACTGTCTTGATAAAACGTTTTCCACTAATCTGATTTGGGCCTACATATTTCCGCACCACTGAACTCTATCTGCTGATACTGAATTCTGACTCAGTCAGCTAGCAGATCTCAGTAGAGTCAGACTCTTTGCCAAACACAATTCAGAACAACTATTTGGTCTGCTGAATTCTTTCAGTACGGCACTTTCCTGAACAGGACTGTTCGTGTTCAAAGTTGAGAAAATAGGATTTAGGTGTATTCACCCCCCCCTCTACACCTGAACGTGCTCTCGGGACCAACACATGTACAGTGTCCAAAACTCTGGTGCAACAATTCGAATTTATGGCCGTTTTCTTTGGAAGCTTGTGACACGTGGCATCGTCTTCTCCAACGGACATATGCCTGCTCACAACTATAAATAGAGAAGAAATCCGAGCTTCACGCACGGGATATCAAGGGAAAAATGCTCAAGCTTTCGAACGACTCTAGCGCATTCAAGATCAATCCAGCGAAGAACTTGCCCAATAGAATATCATTAGTTCTTCTCTCTAGAGTTCTTTAGATCCCTCTTCTCTAGCTAAGCTCATTGCCAAATTTATAGCTTAGAAATTCGAAGGAGTTCACTTTTAGTAATTGTTCTTATTGTAAGAACTCCTTCCTAGTTGGAGATTATCACCTCCCTTTCAAACTTCGGTTTGATTTGTAAAGTCTCTAAGGACTATAACTTAGAAGGGTCTGTCCTGTGCACAGATTCCTTGCTGAGACTTGCTCAGATAAATCAACAAGAACTCCTGTTCGCCAGGACCGTGGACATAGGATCTTGCATATCCGAACCACGTTAAAATTGCTTGTGTTATTTTATTGCATTGCAAACAAACTGATTAAAAATCATATCTTTGCATAAAACGTATTCTCAAAGCGCACTAGCCAAATTACTTGATTTGTGAAAATCACATTTTCAAACTGAGACGAATCTCCGGGCCCCACACTCTTTTCCGCACAAAGTCTCCAACTGAGTTTCAAGTACTGACAAAAGTCAGTAGGAGAGCTCAGTAGTTGGCACACTTCTGACCCGCGATCGAAGGTTACTATTTGGCACTGTTCATCAGTTGCAACCTACAGCTCAGTTGTCCTTCGCGTTCTGAGAAAAAGAAACTGTGATCAGGTGTATTCACCCCCCCCGCCTCTACACCTGACTATCATCTCCGGACCAGCAACTTTTGAATCAGTAGAGACCTGACAATCAGAAGAAAGTCTCTGATTCTCAGCCTTTACTTGTTCCAGTTCCTGAACAGTTCTGTTGAACTCTCTGCTTAACTGAATCTGCTCCTCTAGTAGATCGTCATATGCTTGCACCACGTCTAGAGGTTCATCTGTAGCTGAGCACGTGTTGTGTGTGCTCTGTGAATAGGAGGTTATAATAAGTTTCGAATTTACCTCAGCCTCTTCTCTAGCCATCAGACAGTATTCAGTCGTTGATTCAGGATCTGTTTTTCCGACCTCAACGGCAATAAATGCAGCTTCGTCTTAAGAGGAATACATGAAAGTATCTTCCTCGATTGAGTCGTCAGATAGCTCTCCAGCAATGTAGGCCTGCCTCCTCCAGGCAAATTTCTCACGTCTGGCCTGCTGTTCTGCTCGCTGAGCAGCTGAGAGCTCAGGACAATCGTATTGGAAATGTCCTTCTTTCTTGCAGTTGTAGCACACAGTCACTCTGCCACCTTTTCCAGTTGAGCTGTTGGATGGACTTGTAGCAGGTTCTGTGTTCCTGCAATCAGGAGATGGTTTAGATTCTTCCCTTTTTCGATGATCTTTCTTACCTGAGGGAGAATCTCGGTGGTATTTCTTCAGCTTTCTGACTCTCTCCTTCTCCCTTTGATATTTGAGAGCCATATTTGAGAGCCATATGCGCAAGAAATGGGTTGGCTCCAGATTTGCTGACTGTTGCATTGAAAGCATGATCTATTTGGGTGTCAGGTGGAGCACTTGAACATCTTTGGGGTAGATTGTGCTCGAACTCCTCCATCTTCAGTTCTGAAAAGATAACATCAGGTGTTAAAGCATTAAGATCTGAGCGACGTTAATAAGTAGCAAAAGGAAGCCACTTCAGTCGAGGGAACGCTCTCAAGATCTTGGTGTTCATTTCTTTGTTGGTGAACGTTCTTGATGAGTCACTTTCGTGCCTAATTTTTTATGTCTGGAAAGTCTCTTAATTGCGCAGGCGAGACGCTTTTGTTGGTAGTTGTGCAGGAAATTAGGTTGATTTGGCATGTGATGTGGAAATGATGTGACAACGCGTTTTCCAGCTGGAATGGCGAGATTATGCGCGGATTTGGCCAAGAAAAGAAGAAGAAGAAGAGAAGGAGAGAAGGAAGAAAAGAACAGAAGGAAGGAAAGGAGATAAATAAGGAAGGATGAGATATTTACCTTATCTCATAAATCCTTTCCTTATCCCAAAAGGAACCCTAGATGTAATCTAATTCCAAGGAGCATTCATATAAAAGGAGAAGGGAGGCACGAAATTCAGCACCTCCTCGTAACCTCCTCATACACGAAATCATCCTTTTCCGATCCATCCCATTCCCAACTTCATACCATCACCACCGCCGTCCGATCATCATTCCGCCACCACACCGCCGTCGCTGAGGAGAAGAACACCAATTACGGTTTCCGTTCCGTGAAGTTTAAGGAGTAGAATAGAAGAAACAAACACTTTATTTTCAGTTCATGATGTTCGAATTTCATACTTGCTTAGTTTAGTACGTTGCTTTAAATTTTCGTTCGTTTGAGAGATCGAAGACTAATCGGTACTCTTGTTCTTATTTTCATTATAGTTTTTAATTCAGTACGTGTTTCATTTTTCAGTCTTAGTTTGTGTCTATTATTATATTCTCAGTTTTCGTGCATGCTAGAATTATGGTTACGAATGATGAATGTTATGTTTTGCAAAGTGTCTTACCCGTGCGATCGGGGCAGCTTTCATGAGTAGCTAAACTTTTAGTGGTCCGACAGAATGTAAAACACACACGTGAATAGTACATGAGGCTTAGGTGCTAATAATTAATTGAAAGGGTTTCGGGTTAATTCTGGTTTATTTAATCTAACTAGTAATTTAGGATTGGCCACCCTAAGTTGCGTAGTTTGTAGCTAACTTAGTACTTCCATCATTTCTCGTGGAACAAGGCTAGGTAAGTAGATAAGTTATTCATTAGAATAATTGGATTAAACCGGTAGGAGACTATTAGATGCCCAACATATGAGTAGGCTCCTATACTAGGCTCCCTTAGTTCGATAAAGTTGTTTAGCGATTAAATCTATTGATTGCCCAACAACGTAGGTTGTAGCTAAATTAGGGAAGTAGCCGTTTCGATGCCCTACATGGCGGTTACCGACTAAGTAAGTGGGAGTGAGGATTACGCAGTTTAAGTTACGGTAATCAATAACTAGTTGATTCATGAGATTAATTAATTTTATGTGCCGATGATTGGAATGACGTGTGTGTGAATATTCTGCTGGACCTATCTCTCAACTGCCCAGTTAAAACAGTTTTATTTCAGTTTTCCGTTTTTACAATTTCTTTCAGTTTTTACAAGTTCTTAGTTCAGATAAAATCCTAAAACTTGCGTGGTTGCTAACCAAACTCAAGATAAGTAGAAAAATAATTTGTCTAGTCCTCCGTTCCCTGTGTTCGATACCATGTGAACTATACTGATATAATTCTCAAGTTTTGCAGGATTATTTGGTGCAATACAGCAATCACCAGTTCTCCCCAGCCCGTTGATCACATTGATCTGATTTGTGAATCTGACGCTGAGCTCGTCAATGGTTTTGTTGGGCTCCATGGCAAATGTGTCGAACTTTTGAAGCTCTAGCTCGAACTTGTTTTTTTTTATCTGTGGGGTTCCTTGGCTCAGTACCGCCAGGGCATCCCAAAGTTCTTTTTCCGTTTTGCAGTCTTGCACCCTTCCCAGGTGTGAATCGCTGAGCGTCGTCAGGATTGCATTCCGCGCTACCCGGTCGACGTTGTGCAACTTTTTCTGTTCTAGTGTGAAGGTAGATTTGTCCTTAGCAACCTTAGCACCAGTTTGTGCTCCTACACCTCCCACAGCGGCATATTGAACGCTGTCGATCATGGGAATGATGGGTCTTGTCTCAAGGACATCTGTCATGCTGTCGTGCAGCGATGTAAGGAACGCCTCCATTCTCACGCGCCATACCGTGTAGTTCTCTACAGAGAACATCGGCACCATCCGTATACCTGACATATCAGACATTATAGATGAGAGTATAAGGATGTATGAAGAGATGCTTGTGCAGTGAAAAACATTTTCTAGATCTGTTCGAGTAGACCAAGTAGTTTCAGAAATGATGATCAGGAGAACACCGATGCTCTGATATCAATTGTTGGTCCGGCGACGAGTGTCAGGTGTAGAGGGGGGGGTGAATACACCTGAGTACAAGTTTCTTTTCTCAAACGCGAGGACAAACGAGCCGTAGATTGCAATCGATGAACAATGTCCAAATAGTAACCTTCGATCACGGGTCGAGTGACTCAACTGCGAGTTTGTCCTACTGACTTACGTCGGTATTAAAATCTCGGGCGGAGAGATTATATGGATAAGTGTAGGGGCCGATAAACTTCGTCTCGAATTGAAAACGTATTTTCGCAAAACCAAATCCGTTTTGGCCGGGTGCACTTTTAAATACGTTTTATGCAAAGTATGAGTTTGTAAAATGGTTTGAGAACGATGCAATAAAATAGTAAATAACACAAGCAATTTTTAACATGGTTCGGATACGCAAGTCCAGGTCTGCGAACAGAGGGGTCTTGTTGATTAATCCGAGCAAGCCTCGAGCAAGATATCTCGCGTGCCGGACGGACCCTTCTAAGTTATAGTCCTTAGCAACTTTACAAATCAAACCGAAGTTTGAAGGGGAGGGGATTTTCTCCAACTATGAAGGAGTTCTTACAATAAGAACAGTCACAAAAAGTGAACTCCTTCGAAGGTTCTAAGCTATGGATATAACGATTGAGCTTAGATAGAGAAGATAGATC